>OZ024893.1:24620647-25220647 GCA_964017195.1 Siderastrea radians
GGTTTTAAGCAATACAGAAGAATAGTTTTCCAGCCGCTTGGTTGATCGCTTGCTAATTTCTTGCAGCAAATTATAGAATCTAAATGTGGGCCTTTTTAAGAGACCTCCATCTTCAATATCACCAACAAGAGCAAATCGTTTATCTTTATCCTTCCCCTTACATAAGGTCAAAGATAATTTTGGTCACCTTTCTTTCACAAATTCCTTACATGATATCAAGCTCACCCAATATAAGAAAATTGGGATGATAAGGGTTTTGACAGTTTGAATTCTTCGATAATAGCTAGATCCCTCTATCTCCAGATTCGTAGTTTTTGTTAAATGGGACTAATTAACTCATCAACGTTCAGCTTTTGTTTGGCCCGAAAGTCAAAGGTAAAGTGTACTCCCAAGATTTTTACGGTTTTCTTTTAATTTTTATTTTTATGTTGCCTAAAGCGGCATTGTCTTCTTGTAAAATCTAGGTGCGATTACCTAACAGCATTATTTCTGATTTTGCGTGATTAATCGTAAGGCCCGAGCAAATTCCATAATCTTCTATAAGCCTGAGAAAGTTTGCTAGAGAGAGGTCGTTTTTCAAAAAACCAGTCAGATCATCTGCGTAAAGACTTAATCTGATCTCTTCGTTATCAAACTGTAATACCACGGATATCTTTTTTATGTACTCTTATACACAAAATTTAATTTTTTACAATTCAGTGGCCTGAAACAATATACAGACTAAATAAAGTACACTAAATAATGATTTCTAACACTATAATAAACAAGTGGGCAGAAAGAGGGTCTCCCTGTCTCCTCTTTTGACTGCAAAGGGCGAAGTAGAAAAGCCATTGTTCAAAACACAACTTGAGATATTCTTATAAAATGTGTGGATCACAACTGTGTTTAGAGACGTGTGCAAAATGAAGCTTATTTGAAGCTTGTCCGTTAAGTAATTCTCTGATGAATATAACCGTTCGTAAAAGGTATTTCTTGGGAAAAAAATCTTGAATCGAAGTAAGGTTTACTTCGCGGTTTTGTTCATTTCACCACTTTTCGACTCACGTTGAGCGTACTGGTTCTTTCTGTACAGCACTCGTGTTGTTTGAAAATCCAGTGTTCTAAACCTATTTTTTTCAGCGGGTTGTGCTATTTATCCCCAGCAGTAGACCATTCCCTCATTTCAGCCCACTGAATCAAGTCTGGTAGCACTGAAATAAGCCAACATGGAGTTCAGAGTATGGTTACATTTCCACCTAGCCTTTTCTCCATCAGACGTCATCATTCGCTCCAAAAGATGGAAAATGCATCCTTTAAAGTAGGATTCCATTTAGATAAGCAATTCCAACCTACGGTACAAAAACTGCAGTTTTCCAATTTTTACTACCTGTTTGCACTTACTGTACACCGCGCCAGTGCACTTTAATTAACCCGAGTGCAAGCTAGGTCTTAAAACAAAATCTTTCCAGGCTTGTCTGTCTCAGTTTCCTTTTTATTTGTTCGTGTGCTTGTTGTCTGTATGGGTGTTTTTTGTGGGTATGTCTTTATTAAATGAATTGTTGTGACATTCGATGAATTGAAACAAGAATACACTTACTCTTTTTGACCTTTTTTGCTGTTGAAAGCGGGTGGTTGAAAATGATAGCACTGTCGGAGCAGGAGAAGTGTAGTGTTGGCCACTTTTTCTTGACAAGTGTTAACTGAAGACAAAATATGACCGGTTATACATGTACATCACGAAATAGTTTCCAACCGTTGCAAGGCACTGAGAAAGTCGTAAAGAATAAAAGGAAAACAAAATTGCTAGTCCAAATTATAGTAAGACGTTATCAAGGGTAACATTAAAACTACGTGCTTGTTACGTGCTTTTAGTGAACCGAAGACAACCACCTGTTTCGACTTCATTAACACAAACGTGCCGTTTCTGTTTTCGAGAGACGGTTAAGCTTACACTGACTCTGCCAAGGTGTTTTGGGGGTTTTAATACTCTGTTGGGTATGAACTAGTGCAAGTAGCTGGCGAAAGGTGAATGGAAATCAATCTGGCAATTAACAGTTAAGTAACTTCAATCTGACCCTGTAAATTGACCTAGGCGTTAAAAAATAATACGTATTACGTTTGTTGGAGTGCCGTAGAATTTTTTCTTTTTGCTATGTTACCAAATTTCCACGTTAAAATGTTGTTAAGAATGTGTGAAATGGATTTATGTGCAGCCTTTGTTTTTAATCGATAAACATACAACAATACCTCCCCGCCTCCTCCAAAAAAAAAGAAGAAAGAAAGACAAGAAATCTAGTATTTCTTTTCCATCCCGTTTAAAACCTTTTCCAACTTTTGTCTTTTGTACTCCTACGTTGTCGTGTGCACCTATCAATAACCATTTTGTTTTGACGACTTTAGATGTGGCCAATTCAACGCTGTTCCGAGACCAATTAAAACAGGTCAGTAGTAAAGGGGGCTCAGATGGCCCCCATACTGGCTTCTGATTGGTTCTCGCGGTTGCTAACCGGAAGGGCAAACCGCTGACCGTGGGTTGCTAAGGGGTTCGCGGGCGCATGCAACCGGAAGTCACGTGGTTTGGAAGGGGAAACCGCTGACCAGTCTGAAAAATTGATCGTGGGCTCAAGGGGAAGGAAAACCGCGGAGAAACGCGGGCTCGAAGTCCAAAGTCCAACTGGGGCGGCGGGGGCAAGTATAAAAAGAGAACCATAAGGGTGAGGGGGATAGTCATGAGTTTCTACATCACCCTCCTGAGTGATCAAGCGCAAGGCACGGGTCAAAAATTTACGGCACGACTGCCTCGTTCCTATTATTTGGTGGAAGATGATTGGGAAGTGGCGTTGGTGCATATCTCCCACCCGGGGCTTAATCAATCCTTGGAAGATGAAACCAAGCAGAATTGGACGCAAGAAGATAGTCAAAAACATTGGATGAAAACAGATATCAAATACATGCCAAAACGGACGGATGGCACGGCGCCCCTGAAAGTCACCAAACAAATTTATTTACCGCCAGGGTATTACCACACTTTGAAAGAAGCCTGGATTGCCATCGCGTACGAAATGGAAAAACAGCACATGGAGGTCATGTTGGATATAACCAAAATGAACGTGGATGATTTAGCCAAACGACAACAACTAGCCGCGCTTAACCTGGCTCAACCCTACGTGAAAATCACCAATAAGGGCGTGGCCCCTGAATTAGATTCGTTGTATGTCCTCATTCCAGCCAACATGGAATTTGAAATGGAATGGAAATTGGCTGGCCTGATGGGATTGGTGAAAGATGGAACGTCCACGGAACGCATTGTCCAAGAAAAGAATTATCTGGTGAAACATATCGTGGATTACAACGGTCGGCATAAATGGGAAGCAACGGTTGGTCCTCCTGCCAAATATCCCCCGTGGGGGCATGTCTCCGTCAGTTTTACCCACCCCGACTTTGATTATTACTTCTTCTTGGGTCCGAATCTGAGTCGACAACCTTTTCCTACCACTCCCACGGTGAAACCGCAACAAGGCCAACAACAATTGATGATTTACACGGATCTGGTGGCACCGAGCATTGTGGGAAATCAAGAAAAAGGGTTTTTACGTACCTTGGATGCCGGCAATACCGATCATCAATTTGATACCAGGCAACGGATGTATTTTCCTCTGGGCCAAACCATCTTTGACAGCATTGCCATTGACATTCAAACAGCTGACGGACGACCGGCTCCGTTTAAACAAGGCCGAACCATCCTCACCCTTCAACTCTCCCGAAAAAGTCAACGAACATGAACACATGTGTAATAAAGATCACAAAACAATAAAGTGTCATGGAACATCCTTTATTGGTCCTTCATTTTTGTTGACAACAAGTAGAAAAAATAAATGAGTCCAAGGTCCTTTTACGAGAAGCTGATACAGGTTTTCATCCGTGAAATGGCTTGGGTTTTGGTGTGCCCCAGAAAGTAGAGGGTTTTGCGGTGGGGCTCATAGGGATCGCGCAGTTCTCCCCAAAATCCTTGTAGGGCGTTGTCGTCTTCATAGCAAATACCATACCACACAGGATTGTCTTTCCATTCGTCCTTCACTTGTTTCATAAACTCCGGGTCTTCTTTCCATTCTTCATGGAGGACTTCAAGGACGGCAAGAGGAACCTGGCAGCTAGGGCATTGGGGGGTCTGACCGTTCTGTTGACATTTGTTGGCACAGGCGACATGACAAGGTAGAGCACAGCATCTCAACGTGGTATAATTGGCGAGAGGTGTCAAACAGATCACACAGGGGTTGGGTTGCGCCATCAGGCCAAAGGATCAAAGAGGGGATTGGTCAAGAGCTGAAATTCGGCGGGGGTGATGATGCCTTCCTGACGGAGTCGGTACACTTCTTGATAAGTGAGTTGGTAACGCAAAGGTTGGACCAGGTCTAGGATTTGTTTTCGGATTTGTCCTAGACGTTGTAGGATTTTCACGGCTTCCGGACTGATCTTATCGCCCATTCACCACTGGTAGTAGTTTTTCAACGTTAATAAACACAATTCGTGACGACTGAGATGTTTTTCACTATGAAGACGAAGCAGTTCAAAATACGAAGCTTTGAGGCGGATCTCCTCCAAATCTTTTTCCAACTGAGTCAACAAGGTGCGTAGACGATCAATGACTTCTTGGGCTTCTGGACTAATCTCTGGATCATCCATGAGTGTGAAAGATGGAGGGGGCCGGTGGGTTTTTTATAGAGAAACAAAAGGGTCACGTGGGAGGGAAGGGGCCAATGAGAAGGAGACCCCATGATGCTTTGGGAGGGGACGGGGTGGGGGGGACCCCCCTCCCCCCTCCCTAGATAGACCATGAGGCATTGCGCGGATCGGGGTATATAAGTCAAGGGAGGCCCCAGGACGTCACTCCTAGCTTTGAGTTGGTGCTGTGTTGACTTATGTCAGTTGGTGTGAAAATGTCGGAAACGAGAAGGCCCTTGGGCTCGCTAGCCAGCGAGAGGAATGTGGGAGGAGAAGAGAGCTTGAGGAGGAGAGTGGGGCCCGAGGTAACGCCAATCGAGCGACATACCAGAGCCATGTACGAAGGGCGGGAGGAAGCGTGGCGCCCCCTGAACCGGCAGCGCGTGGAGGCGTTCATCCGGTTATTTTTACTCTGTTTTGTGGAGCCGGAGAATGGCCAACCTCTTCAAGCAGGGACGTACCGCAGGTTAAAGAGAGCGCTAACCCACCGGATCATCCCTTTTATCGAGCGCCGTATAGTGCCAACCAGGGAGGAGAGGTGGTGGCCCATTAGTATGAGGATGTTTGAGGAACTTGACTTTTTTATGGCGGCCCATTTGTCTGAAGTGTACTGTGGAGATGCTTGGTTAACGATCAGTCATTTTTATGGAGAGGTGAAGAAACAGGAGGAGCGGGAAAGACGGGAAAGACGGGAACGAGCCAGCCGTGTTCGACGCCTTTTGTTTGTGTAAATAGACTTGAACATTTTAATTCCTGTTGCGTTTTGTATTGTGAGTCAAGACTGCTGTGAGTCAAGACCAACTATTTATGATGAACGTGCAAAACCAGTGATGTGAGTTTTTTAAAATGTTTTAATTAAAAAGAGTTCATGTTTTTTTACAAAGAGTTGTTCGTGTTGTTGCCACGCGGGTGCGCCTATTTACAATTGGAAAAAGGCTATGTACAATTGAAAAAATAAAAACTAAAAAAAAAGGGCTATGTACAATTGGAAAAATAAAAACTAAAAAAAAAAAGGGCTATGTACAGATTGAAAAATTAAAAACTAAAAACATTACAAATGAAAGTCTTCCAGTTCCAGGCGTAATTGATCAATGTTCTCGGGGAGACAGAAGGTGCGGTTGAATAAGGCTTGAATTTCGGCTCGGGTTTGGTTGTCCACATCCCGGGATTCCACGATAGCACTGCTTTGATGAAGGGTGGGCTTTTTAGGTCCCCAAGGGACTAATTGACTGCCAGTGACCAGGGTGGCGGCATTCTCATTGACTTGGTAGTAATGGTCCGAGCGGTACCACGATTGACTGGGTATGTCAAACAGATAGACGGGTTTGCTTTGATCCATGGCCAATTGTACGGTCCAACCGGTGCCCCCTTTCACGCGTTTATGATCCTGTTCCAAGATGCCAAAGGCATAGATCGTATGGGCTTTCTTGGCAATTTGATAATTGCGTTGCAGCAATTGCAGGGTGTAAAAATGACTGGGCATTCGTTTCCCTAGTTTCTCTGCCGCTTGGTGAAGATGGGGGTTGGCTAGCATCAAAACTTCCACGGTGGACGGGGTGATGAAGGTGGCTCGAGGATGGTTCGGGGGGACGAGCACTTCGACTTGCATCCCAAACTGTTTGGCCATTTGTTCGACGAGTTCATCCGTGCCTTTGGCGCCCCCAGTGTACACCACATGGCCATGACCAATCTGCAGTTCCAAGGCATCCACATCGTGTTCTCCGATCATGTCGATGTTGGGGGGCATTGCTTTGAGAATGACGATCGAGAGACCAAGGGACCCTCTTAAATAGGGCAAGCTGACCAATGGGAAGACAAGAGGTCCTTATAGGGTCATAACAAGCTGACCAATGAGAACAGGAGAGGTCCTTATAGGGTCATGAAAAGTTGACCAATGACAACCAAGGGTCGAGGGTATAAAAAAGGCAGGGGCGGGTGAAAAATCGTGAGCACGATGTCTGTGGATCGGAAGAGAAAGCCAAGCGACCCTCCTGCGGGGAAGAAGAAGAAGAAGAACACCATTCAAACGATGACGCCCGTGGACTGTGATCCGGTGGTGCGCGAGGTGGTGGAAGATACCCGAGCGGCGGTGGAAGATATGATGAAAGAATTGAATGACATGGTGGAGCAATCTACGCCACCATCTCCTCAATTCACATTGACGACCGTGTATGATCCTCCCAGTTCGGTGGACTATATGGTATGTCCTTGCCATGACGTGCGTTTGGAGGTGCGAGAATCTCAAAAGGGATGGAAGTATGTGAAATGCCCCATCCAACCCTGTTTGCTGTTTTGTGGTCAAGATCAAGCCCCCGACTATATGAAAGCGGTGTATAGTCAACCTCATGCAGAAGTGCTGGACATGTGGACTTGTTTGCAATGCTTTTGCCGTGAACCCGCCACGCTGCAACAGAGCCATTCTACCCAGAATCCCGATCGCTTGTTTCTGAATTGTTCCAAGAAAAAGTGTGGCTTCTTCCGATGGGCCGATCAACCCTTGGGTCCCAAGTACTGGAGCTGGTTCAGTGACCATCCCCCCAAGAAAGCCGATGCACTGGCTGAATCGCCTTTAGCCACCCGTGATGCACAAGGATATCCCAAGCGTGGCGTGGACATCCCAGGACCACCGCCCCCTCGAAGGAAAGAGGACCGACCCCTGACAGACTACGAGAAACAATTGCTACGAGAAATTCAAGAGCTCAAGAACCGTCAAGAAATGATGGTCGCCCCAGCACCACCGCCCCCCAAGTACAGTGACAGTGTGGACAACTGGCAGAAAGGTCTCGAGACCGTCACGTGTGGCCGTCTAGGTCTCTTTTAATGTATTAAAAAGGAGTAGGAATAAATTATTTTATCAATAGGACCATGGAGTCTGTTGTGTGTTATGCGTGGGAGTCTCTCTTGTCTCGGGTGCAATGGCAATGTCATCAATCCCTGTGCCAAAGGTTATATGATCACCAACCCGGGGCCAAGATCCCTATTCCCCCAGTCCCGAGGACACGCATCCTCTCCACATCTTTGAAGAAACCCACGTGGATCGTAACCTGTATCGATGGGTGGTGTTTGTCTTATGGTTAAAAGCGCATCCGGACGCCTGGCGATGGTATCGAATCATTCAAAAGGCGTATCTCCACACCATCCCCACCATACCGACCTTATGGGATGAATGCCAGAACGTATGGCCCCTCGAAAGAAACACACCCCCTCATGGTTGAATCGTTACCACGACCCTCGTGCCCCGGGCAGTTTAGGAGGCATGCAACGGTTTGCCAAAGCCCATCGTCTCCCTTTGAAACAAGTCCAACGGGTCTTGGAACGGGATTTGGCCTACACGTTACATAAACCGCGACGTCGACATTTTCCTACCGTCCCCGTGATCGTGGGAGGGTTGGACGATCAATGGGTGGCGGATTTAGTCGAAGTGCAACCCTTGGCCAAATATAATGGGGGCCTACGCTACTTGTTGACGGTCGTGGATGTCTTGTCGAAATACGCGTGGGTGCAACCCTTGAAAGACAAAACCGGCGTGGCCCTCGTGAAAGCCTTTGAGAAGATTTGAAACAAGGACGACGTCACCCCAACCGATTGCAAACGGATCGGCGGAAAGAATTTTACAACCGGACCTTTCAACGATGGCTCGACGAGCAAGGCATTCATCATTTTTCCACCGAAGGCGATGCGAAGGCCAGTGTAGTGGAACGATTTAACCGCACCTTGAAAGAACGGTTGTACCGTTATTTTACCGCGGCCAACACCTTACGCTTTGACGACGTGTTACCCGAGTTGGTGCAAGGGTACAATGCCACGCGTCATCGAAGTATTGGCATGGCCCCTCAAGACGTGACGTGGGACAACGAAGAAGCCGTGTGGAAACGATTGTACGGTCCACATGTGAAAGCAAAACGCCCCAAAGCCAAATTCAACGTAGGCGATCGGGTGCGTCTCAACAAGATTCATCGGACGTTTGAAAAAGGGTATCTCCCCGGTTGGACGGAAGAAGTGTTTGTGGTGCATCGCGTGGTCCCGGGCCCCGTGCCCACCTATAAGATTCGTGAATGGGATGATACCCCGGTTCAAGGCACGTTTTATGAAGAGGATTTACAAAAAGTCCATGTGTCCGACGTGTTTCGCATCGAAAAGGTACTTAAGCGTCAAAAAGATCGATGGTTGGTCAAGTGGAAAGGGTGGCCGGACAAGTACAATAGTTGGATTGCTCGTGGTGATGTGACCTCTCTCCAACCACCCAAGAAGAAAGAGACAAAGTCACCCAAGCCATCCAAAAGACGACGACGCGACTAACATGACGTGGGTGCCCAATTCGTCGTTTTACGTGACGTTGATGAGTCATGCGAGTACCAAGGAGTTTCCTGGCAACAAAGCCCATCATTTCCGAAATCGGTAGCCGAAACCCATCCGATTTAAGGGACGAGGATGGATGGTGGGTATGGTGAGTGTGTCCTTACCCGCCATTCCGGTGGTCGAGCAACAATTGGTCGGCGACTCCCATCCTCTGCTGTACGTGCGATGGCACGAACACGACTTTAAAATAGACGATTGGGGACAGGAGGCATGGTGGTATGAACAGCAGGAATGGACAGTGAGGGGCCAAGACATGAAAAAGGAGATGGCCTCGTCACCGACGGGATCGCACTTTTTTCACCAATTGATCTACCGTTACCAGCAAGAACGTGCTAGACGAATCAAACCCAAAGACAAATGGGTGGGGCCCGATGTTGTCAAAATGTACCCGACCTTTGAATGGAGCTCGGAAGGGGATTTGTTGTTGAATACCAAGCCCGTGGATTACAAAACACATGTGGCGCGCGTGTCATGGGGCAAAACCTTAGCCCTGAAAATGGGATGGATCGAAGAAGTGTCTCCCGGGACCTATCGATTGGGTCCGAATCTCTTGCCAGAATTGGATGGCATGTCCACCATTCCCAACCCGACGGATGTCCCCAATTTTTGGAAAGTGGAGGGGGATTATGTGAAGTTGAGTCTATCGTGCCCTTGGCGGATTGTGAATCTCAAGGACAAATTTCGTGTCTCGTCGGAATTTCCCGCGGTGCGTCCTTTGCACGTGTATTGCAATGTAGGGACAAGCAGCATGGTAGGAGGCCGCATCACGGATCTCTTACGAGAAATCAAGTACCAACCCCAAAACACCACCCACTTTGAACCTCGCCATATTCAATATGTCCCAGTACGCAACGAAGTGGTGGAAATCGTGGAAACCCAGATGGCCGAAACCAATGGGGATCTCGTCCAATTTGGCGAAGGACGTACCCTCCTCACCCTGCACTTTAAAAGGGACGTGGGGGTGTGAAGAAGACAAAGATGTCGTTCTACGTGACGTTACCCAGTCATGCCAACCGACGGGAATTTCCCAACAACCAAGCCAATTCCTTCAAGATTCGTTTACCTCAACCGTTACGGTTACAAGGAGGGGGATGGCAAGTGGGGTTGAGTGCCATTTCCTTACCGGATACGCACGTCAATTTGTACGAGTTGGTGCAAAAAGATGGGTACATCATGTCGACGACCTGGGACCAAACCTACCCCAAACCGGGTGGAAAAGACGGGGAAACGGTCGGGCAAAGAGACAGCGCGCAAACCCTCATCAATGACATTCAACATTTGGATTGGGTGGTGGATGGGGTGAGTTTCATGAAAGCCACGATTGCCCATTTGGAACAACGACGCAAGGAAACGGCCATTCAAGGAGGTCGGTTTACCAATGATCAAGGCAAACACAGATACGTCAAGTTTCGTTGGGAAGGCGACGATCTCATCATTGACAACACCAATGTCTGTCATTGCAAAACTGACACGCCAGCCCTGTACATCTACACCAAGTTGGCTGTCAAGATGGGATGGTTACGTAAAATTAGCAGTGGGTTGATTTTGGGTCCAAACTTACAACAAGACTTCATGGGGGATCAAATCCCCAACATGACAAAACCCGTTGACAACGATTGGAACGATGTGGACGACGATCAGCACAACCCGGTCTTTTGGACGGTGCATTCATTTTCACCGGATCATTTACGATTGAGTATGAGTTGTGGGTGGCGTTTCACCAACTTGAATGGGGCGTTTCGTTCAGTGGTGGGTGAACCCTCGCGATCGTTGCACGTGTACTCGGACGTGGCAGGCAGTATGATGGTCGGCAATCGCGTGACCGATTTGTTGCGAGAAATCCATTACAAGAGGGAAGGCAGAGGTACCATGTACTTTGAACCGTTGCACATTCATTACCTACCGCTTCGTAATGAAGTGGTGGAAATCATTCAAATGCAAGTCACCGAAACGTCTGGCACCGAGGATAAGTTGGTCAGGTTTGGCAAAGGCAACACCCTGGTCACCTTGCACTTCAAAAAGGCATAAAAAGGAAAAAAAAAGGGGATGGTCAATCAAAGATGCCAAAGACAAGAGCACGTCGAAGAAGAAGAAGGCAACGAGGCGGTCTCTTGCCTCTGGCCGCGCTCATTCCAGCCTTGATGGCTGTGGGGAAAGCCGCCGCGTTGGGAGCGGTGGGTGGTGCGGCGCGTTACGGTGGTAAAAAAGCCATCGAAGCAGCGACCACTCGGAAGAAAAAGAAAGGCCGATGAGAGGGGGTATAAAAAGACAAAGGGGGTGACGTGAAGCATAGACCTTGGTGAAAGAGCAAAGAAGACAACCATGCGAGGGGGAAGTTTGACACGATTTCGGACCGACGAGTGGTATGATCAACAAGGCAAAGGGTTGATGACGGATCTCTTGCGTGGGGGGTTCCAAGGCCTTAAAAGCACGCGAAATCCTTTAAAACTGCCTAGTAATATCAAGAGAGGCTTGGAAACGGGTTTGACACGCGGGATCAAACGCAAAGCCGAAGACGTCCTTAAAAAAGAAATTACCAAACAAGCCAAGAAAGCCTTGAATCAGAAGAACGTGAAACAAGCCGTACGGGTAGCCAGTGCCTTATTTCCCAAGCAAACCAAACGGGCGCGAGATATTTTGGGAGTGTGAACATGAACCCCGTGCCTTCACGACCTCGACGGATTCGTAGTGATCGGGGCTTGTCTCAATGGGGAGGCCTGTATCCGTTTTGGAAACTCATGCGACGACAACGTGGCGGTTGGTTGAGTCCCGAGGTGATGAGACTGCCCGGGTTTGATTTGAGACAACGCTTAGCACGACGACGACGACGGTATAAAAACCCCTCACGACGACGACGGGGTACCAGTACTCGACGACGACGTTAAACATGTCTGACTTCGGTATGCAATCCGCCCCGGCTCACCCACGTTCCGAGGGGACCGTCAACCCCGCGTTACGGCTTTTCCAGGTGCCACCCACCGACATTAGCATCAATGCCTATCGCATGGTCACCGTTCAACCCACGACCACGGGCATCAATCCGATGGAATTCATTATTCCGGGATTAGACGATTTTGTGGATTTGGGACGCAGTTACTTTACCATGGAATTGAGATTGCAGAAAAGTACGAACGATAACTTGGAGGCCAATGAAAAATTGTGGCCGGTCAACAATCTGGCCCATTCCATCATCAAACAAATTGACTTGCATTTGAATGGCACGTTGATCAGTCCTCAATCCGACACCTATCATTACAAAGCGTACCTGGAAACCTTGCTGAATTATGACCGAGAAGATGGCAAGACCGTGTTAGGACCCCAAGGCTGGTTCAATCAAGTGGATTCCCCACCCCAATGGACCAACAACAATACCAACAAGGCTACACCGCATAATGACTGGCGTAATCTCAGTGACAATCACAAAGGAGCTTTGGCCGCCATGGTAACTGAAGTGGCCAAGTATGCTGGAGGCGTCACCCACAGTCTGGTCTTTACCCCGCACCTGGAAGTGTTTCATACCGGCAAACTGTTGGTGCCTGGCATCGAAATCAAGATGAAATTTCATTTCAATGGCCCGAACCTGTTTTTGAATGGGGTGGCTCTCGCGGGCCGATTGATGGAAGGCGATGTGAAACTACGGTTTCATCTCTGTCAATTGCGTTTGAATGACGCCATCTACCAGAGTTTGTCTACCAAAAGACACAATCAAGGCCAAGTGGCTGCCTACCCGACCGTCCGCAGTGAAATCCGCACCTTCAGCATGCAAGGCAACCTGACCCGTTTTGACATTCCCAACCTGTTTCAAAACAGAATACCGGACCGATTGATTGTAGGGTTGTTGGACAGCCGCGCCTTCAATGGGGATGTGACCCGAGATCCCTTCTGTTTCCAGAAATTTGCTCTGACCTCCATTAAACAGATTGTCAAAGAAGAAGAATACCCTTATGAAACCCTGCACTCGGTGCACAACAATGGCACCCGAGATAACTTGGGGTACTTCCGGTTTCTGCAAGCCAGTGGTGCTTGGTGTAAAAAGAAAGGCAATATGGTGGAACTGTTGGATTGGGGCCAAGCGAAAAATTGTACCTTGTTCATGTTTGACAATGTGGCCAATGGATGTGCAGACAGTCAAACCCTCAACCCCAAGCAAACCGGTGATTTACAGCTGGTCTTGGAATTTGGAGCTGCCCCCGGTACCAATATAACCGTGCTCGTGTATGGAGAATTTGAGAACTTGCTGGAGATTGACAGCAACGGAGCCGTGTTGTACAACATTTACCAACACTAAAGAAAGAAAAGATGGAACACGTGGCCTTGAATAATGTGCAGTTGGATTATTTAGCCCGCGACGACCCCCAATTGAAACTGATGTCTTATGGGACGGTGGCCTGTGATCGATTACCTAAGCGTCCTGTCAAAACCCAACGCCAAGGGTACATTGTGAACACCGACCCGCACGATCAACCGGGACAACATTGGTTGGCGGTGTGGACGGATGGAAACGTGTGTGAAGTCCTCGACAGTTATGCTTTGCCCCTGGATACGTACGTGCAAGCCGCCCCGTTACGAGATTGGATTGTCCAACATTGGAAGTATGTGGTGACCAATGGCAAGTCCCTCCAAGCCATCTCAAGCAAGAGTTGTGGGGATTACGCGTTGTTGTACTTGAAAGCCAAAGCCCGTGGACGGACCTTGCAAGCATTTTTAAATGAGTTTTCGGATCATGATTATGTAAGCAATGACCATCAAGCCGGTCAACGCCTTCAACAATTGATTGTAGGCCAAGAAGCCAGATGGTATCAACTCTGTTGTCATCCGTATCATCAACGGAATGGTTAAATAAACTTCGTTGGAAAAAAAGTGTGTCGGAGTCGTAGCTCAGTCGGTAGAGCCTTTGGATCCCTCGAAAAAACAGGTGTAGGGGGATGGTGCGTGGGTTCGAGTCCCACCGATTCCAATAAAAAGGTGCCTTTTTTTTCTAAAATGGGTATTATCATCATGCAAACGGGGAAACCGTTTCGTTTTCATACCCCCTCCTCTATCTTGGTGGTGGGGCCTTCGGGATGTGGCAAAACTGTGTTTACGGAAAAACTCTTGGTAGACAACCCCGAGTTGTTTGAAAGGCCCCCGACTCAAGTGCATTATTGTTATGGGGCGTGGCAAGATCGATTTCGAAGCATGCAAGATCGAGGGGTGGTGTTTCACGAAGGGATTCCCGATCATGATGCGTTGGTCCAATGGTTTCCTCAAGGACAGGGGGTCCTCGTCTTGGATGATTTAATGGATGAAGGGAGTCACGATAAACGCGTGTTGGATTTATTCACCAAACATTCGCATCATCAAGGGGTGACGGTGCTGTACTTGTGCGAAGACATGTTTCCCGTGGGGCGCTATGCTAAAAGTATTTCCCGCAATGCTCATTACATTGTGGCGTTCAAGAATCCCCGGGATCAATTGGGGGTACGCAATGTCATGCTGCAATCGTTTCCCGCCACTTGGAAAGACACCTTGGAGACCTTTCATCAGGCCACCACGCGCCCTTATGGCTATTTGATGTTAGATTTACACCCGGCCTCCTCTGATCAACAACGGCTGTTGAGTCACCTGTTAAAAGACGAAGGGTGGACGTGCAGCTATCAAAAGCGAGTATAAAGGGACGAGACGCTTGAACGGACTTTCGAAAAGCAAGCATGGCTGATGACGATGGATCCCCACGTCAACCTCCGCAAGCGTACGATACCGTGTCCCCCGCTGGGGTCGGGGCGACCACCAGCAATCTCATGTCCCCAAGGGCCTTCCAAGATCTGTATTTGACGGGAGACCAAGGGCTTATCGACATTGCCATGGAGGAAATGCACCCTGATCCCCTCTATGAGTTTATGCAATCCATCCCCCCTGCCGACGTCATCGCGAGTTGGCCCGATGTGATTGGTGCAATCCCTGTACAGACCTCTTCCCCCGCTGGGGTAGGAAGCCCAGGAAGTCAATCCTTCCGTAGTCCCCAGACCACCCCGGAGTCTTCTGGGGCTCGAACGCCTGCGACGCCTCCTAGCGTACCCTTGGCGGCGGCGGGTGCTCGAACAGCCGCGGGTGCTGGGGGTAATGGGGGCGGACGTGGTGGCGGACGTGGTGGACGTGGCGGTGGACGTGGTAGTGGTGGTGGTGGTGGTGGTGGTGGTGCTGGACGTGGCGGTGCTGGTGCTGGTGGTGGTGGTGGTGGTGGTGCTGGTGCTGGTGCTGGTGGTGGCGGAGGTGCTGGTGGTGCTGGTGGCGCCGGTGGTGGTGGTGGTGGTGGTGGTGGTGGTGGTGGTGGCGGCGGTGGTGGGGGTCGTCGGGGACGACGACCGAGACGCATACGAGGACGACGACGAAATACCCCCACGTCGCCTTTGACACCTGCCTCCAATCCAGCTACCCCTCGAGGATCTTGGAGCGATAGTACACCACCACGTACCTTGCGTCAAGCCGATTTACAACGACGTTTACGCATGCTGTTACAAGATCAAGAACAATTGGCCCAAGGACGGGAAATTGCTAATGTGACCATGACCAATAGCATTGTGACCAGTTATAAACAGGGAGGACGTCCTAGTGTACAAACCTCTTCGTCCCGGGTTTCGCCGTGAGGATGAAAACCGTCGTGTCGTTATTGAATGGATCCCGACGTCCTGGCATCCCCTTGCCCCCCGAATTGTTACAACGGATGGATTCGTTGTATGCCTTTTACCATCAACAATGGTGGTGTTATCGCAAAATGTTGAATCATTTCAAGTGTTGCCATGCCTTGTTTAATGGCCTGGCGTTACTCCTGATGGCCGCCGGCATGATTGCTGGCCCCCTGTTGGACAACAGCACGTTGGTGGCCTGTTTGGCAGCCGTAGGGACGGTGGTCAAAGGATGGGCCGATTTTAAACAGCACCGGTTCAAAGTGACCATGAGTCGGTTTGCGTTTACCACCTATGCCAAAGCCTTGACCGAATTGAAAACCCATGGGCGGGGTGTTCCCTTGGAGGACCTGGAAGGATTTTTAATCAAGATGCAAACCTTGGATGATACCATTGTGGATTTCACTCCTCCCTTACCCAAACGATGTGTCCAAGACTACCATGGTCATTTTGTCTACCAACCCGTGGAAGCCCAATGCTACGTGGACGGATGTCCTCGTCCCTTGAGACCCAAAGACTATTGGATCCATAAAAAGCCGCTCCCTCCCAGTCCCACACTCTTAGAACCATGGCCGTCCAACGAAGACGACGACGCAGAAAAAGGAAACAAAGAGGAGGGGCTTTAATGCGTCGCAAACCCCGTTTGGTGGATAAAATTGCCCATGGCATGAGTATGTTTCTATCAGGTCCAGCGCCTGGGTTTGGACTCGCTTTAGGCAAATTGGGTGGTCAAGCCTTGAAAGGCATTACCGATAATGTACAACATTACCGACGACGACAACAAGGCGGTGGGTGGTGGTCCGATCTCAAACGCAATACCCGTCAAGGCTATAAAGAGACGCAAGACCTCATCAAACAAAACAAAGCCCTTCAACGTGTCTTGTCGCACTCATGGTATCCTTGAGGAGAAGACGACGACGACGACGTCGTCAACGAGGTGGTTTTTTAAATCTATTGGTCCCCGCCCTGACGGGATTAGGGAAAGCCGTGGCCTTGGAAACGGATAAACGTATAAAACGCACGATCCAAAAAGCCAATCAACGGTATCGTCGCCGTCCTCGGTAAACGATGCAACGTCTTCGACGTCAATTCCCGTTTTTACGGTCCATGTTACAAGAAGCCAATGGTTCCAAACGTCAAGAGTTGTTACAACATGCCAATGCCGATCAAATCAATGCTGTGAGTGAACTGGTCTTGAACTTATTGAAAAACAAGATTCCCGTCACACCCCCCATGCTGGCCAAGCTTCGCCCCTATAAAAAGGTGCTACGCGATTTGGGACGTCGGCGACATTCCGTCAAAAAACGTCGGGCGTGGTTGGTTCAACAAAAAGGACGCGGCTTGTTTCAAGGACTCCATCAGGCGTTATGTCAATGTCTTCGTTAACGCTTCCCACGTGGATGCGTCTGTTACAAGAGGCCAATCGGGCCACCGACCAGTGGAAAGACGAGTGTCATTATTGGAAGCATAAATATCACCTGTTGTATCGAGAGTACAGGCACATCTTAAAGGCCCGTCTTTGTGAGAGCTGTCGTCAGATAGAAGACGGGGAACTTTGCTCCGAGTGTAGTCAATCCCCATGGACGAGGTCTACATGATTCCCCACAAGGAGTTGGAGCAACTCATTCAATATTACAAAGGAGAACTCACCGAAAATGCCTTGTTGGACAAAGCCGCGACGCTCGCCGCTAAAAAACATGTGTTGTTGGCAAACCCCCAATTGCCCCCGGCCCTGGTCAATGCTCAAACCAAACCCTTGAGTCAAGATTTAACCAAGTTAACCAAACGCATTCGTCAATTTCCCGGAGGCGTGGGAGTGGGTGCACCGGGTGGTCCGCCAGGCGAAGAAGAAGAGGAAGAGGCCGGGGATTTGGTGACCGGACCCGTGGAACAATGGTTGAAGCGCATGATAAAAGGGAGCCCGTCGAGCCCCAAACCTTCCATTACCCCTGCCACCAAGAAAGGCAAAGGACCAGCCACCACCAGTAAGATTCCCATTGTCAAGAAAGGGAGCCCATCCACCAGTCGAGGGGATACCGGGTCGCGTTTAGAAGCCATTCGAGAACAGCGCAAGGCGTTGGAAAAAAGATAACCGAGAGTGGTAAAGGCAAAGGCAAAGGCAAAGGCAAAGGACCCGCGCGTGAAGTGGAACGATTGAAACCTTTACCCGGGTGGGAAGATTGGGCTCGTGGCAAAAAGTTACGACGTCGATTGGATTACAACACGGACTAAAAGATGGCACCCCGCACCAAGAGGAGGAGAAGGGGCACCCAACGGAAACGCCGTCAACGTGGAGGGGCCCTGGATGTCCAAAAATGGATTGCCAAAACCGGCAAAGAATTTCATTGGCCTGGTTATCAGTACATGGGCCCAGGCACGCATTTAGCCAAACGCCTGAAACGAGGGGATCCCGGGATCAATCGCTTGGACCAAATTGCGAAACAACACGACATTGATTACAGCCGTGCCAAGAATTTGCAAGACAAATGGAAAGCCGATACCAAGATGATCCAAGCCATTGATCGATTACCCGGCAAGAAAACCAAGACGGAACGAGTGGTCAAAAAAATCATGCAAGCCAAGAAACGTTTAAAATTGTAAAAAACTTTAATGACACCCCATACCATGTTGAAAAATAAAAAATGAAAATGTCAATCACTGTCTCTTTGATTCCTCCAAACGTTCTACCACAATGTCACGATTGAATGTTCTGCCAAATACGGAAACGCTTGAATGTTCTGCCAAATACGGAAACGCTTGAATGTTCTGCCAAATACGGAAACGATTGCATGTTCTGCCAAATTACGGAAACGATTGCATGTTCTGCCAAATTACGGAGACGAGGGTTAAGACACTAAATCATACATCAAATCGACGCCCTCGTCGGATGACGTCATGTCCTCCAACCAATCATCATCAACGAAGGCCTCCACATCAAAATCCAGCACATCAAAATCCTGCACATCGTCCATGACCTGCTCCCACTCGTCGGGTGACAATAAGTCCTCCAAAAACGAAAGGTCATCCAAGTCAGAGGGTTCGCTGACTTGCATGGTCCCCGAATCAAGTAGCGTAGGACCGTCCTCCTCCTCCTCAAGGAGTTGAAGAAAGGATTCCGGGGGCGATACGTTCGTATCCCCAGCGTCGAGCAAGTCACAAAAGGCTTGGACATACTCCGTCACAGGCATGGATTTCAGACAATCCGTCAGGGGGATGGTTAGCGTCCTCAACTTCTTCTTCATTCTCTCTTTCTCCCGAAAACGGGCTCGACGAATCCTGTTTTGCTCCCTCACCAGCTCCCAACGACGGGCATTACGCTGCCTCTGTTTCTCCCTCAACTCCTCTCGACGGCTCTCCCGATATCGTTGCTGACGCGCCAGGAGCCGTTCCTGATTGGCTTTAAAGTAGTGCCTGTTTTTCTCCCTTATGCGGTCTCGATGTTGTCCTCTGTAACGCTTATTGGCCTCCAACAAGCGCTCTCGGTGCCTTGCCCGGTAACGCTTTTGGTTCTCCAACCGCCGGGCTCGATGCGTTGCCCGGTAGCGCCTGCCGGCCTCCGCCCGCCGGGCTCTTTGGGCCGCTCGGAGGAGGGCTGTCCGTTTGGGGTTGTCATCATCATCATCATCATCACTTTCGTGGTACTTGACGGGGGCTCTGCGGGGGCGCAACTCTCTTTCGGTCGACATCGGGAGCTGGGGTCGATGCGATGCCCGGTAGCACCTGTCAGTCTCCGCCCGCCGGGCTCTTTGGGCCACTCGGAGGAGGGCTGTCCGTTTGGGCTCGGCAGCGTTGTCGCTTTCTTGGTACTTGACGGGGGCTCTGGGGGGGCGCAACTCTCTTTCGGTCGACATCGGGAGAGGGTGGCGGTGCTGGTGGAGGTGTGTCTGGCCGTTTAAATTGATAACGCCAATATGAACAACAATAATCCAACCCCTCGATAAACCACTCGCAGGTGTGTTGAGGGTAGCACAAGGGGTGGAAGCAGGTGGCTCGTGCTGCCCGGGTTGCCTGAGCTGCCTGTTTGAGCTGCTCCCTCTGTTTGAGTTGCTCTCCAAAGGCTGTAATGCCTTGGTCCAGCACCAACTCCGCCTTGACTTTCTCTAAAATTGCTTCCACTTCTAAATCCGTCTCGAATTCTTCAAAGGCTTCCAACAGTTTGTCTTGAGCAACCTCCATTTTGAGATGACTCAGCCGGAGGTTCGATTTCTTTTATAGGGGCTTATTCGCTCCCGTGATGCCCTATGGACCCCAACTAGGGAGGGGGGAGGGGGGTCCCCCCACCCCGTCCCACCCCTCCCAGAGGCCCCGTGGGCCTGCTCGTGATTGGCTCATGCTCTTCTTCACGTGACCCTTTTTCTCTATAAAAACAGAGCCCCGACCGTCCGTGAGTTCATCTGATCATGGCCTCGCCGCCAGAAGATGATGATGATGATGATGCTCGTGCTGGGCCTAGTTGCCTTTCTCAGCACCAGTCCCTCCAATTACTCGGACTACAGCTGTCTAGTGATGATGATGAAGCAGACTATCATGACACGTTGGACCATTTGGAACGACAACATGCCTTTCAAACTCGTCTCCTTCAACAAAGTGGAGCAGGAGGGTTGGATACCTCCATCGCAATACCACAACGTGGAGCAGGAACGTTTGACTTTGAACGCCAATCCATTGTCGATCGGACGAGTCGTCGAATGGGGGTGCGTGAACGCCATTTCACTACCCGTTTACGTCAAAGGGGGAACTTGATTCCAGATCAAAACATCACGGAAGCTCTCCAAGACGGTTTACGTCGAGCGGTGAATCAAGTGTTAACCACCACACCTGACCTCCACGATCAAGATCGCCTTTACTTTACCATCGGATCCAATCGGCTCCATAACAATTTCCAGGGCTGGGGATTACGCGCGGGGGAATGGCGTGAAGGCGGGGACCGTGTGGCAGCCCTCTTCGATCGCTTGGCTCAAGCCCTCAACAGCAACGAACAATTTGAAATGGACGATTCGTTTCAATTGTCCATTACGCAAGTTCATCATGCGCCTCAAGGCACCGGCAGACCCCGTCGTGGCAAACCCGGCCATCCTACCATGGCCATGTTAACCAAACATTCCAAATCGATCATCCGCATCCAAAATGACGATGAACTCTGCTGTGCCAGAGCCCTTGTGGTCGCCAAAGCCAGAGTGGACCAACACCCACAACACAAAAGCATTCGCCAAGGAAAATCCCTCTAGCGAACCCTGGCTCTGGACCTCCATCATGAAGCCAAGGTGCCGTTGGGTCCTTGCGGCTACGACGCCTTGACGGCTTTTAGTCAAGCCCCGTCCCTCAGAGGTTACCAGATCCTGTTGGTGGATGCCGCCCGGTCTTTTCACATCACGACCTTTGGAGCCCCTCAAGACAAACAATTGATCCTGTTGCACCACGAAGGCCATTACGATGTCATCACACGATTACCGGGGTTTTTCGGGTCCAGTTACGTCTGTGCCCATTGTTGGAAACCCTACAACACCGAGGGACATCATCGATGCCACAAGAAAAAGCAATGCGGGGCCTGTCGTCAAAAAGAGTGTCCCGATTTCCAGGCAGCCTATCCTTGAGGCCAGAAAGCTACCCGACGGTGCCAACAATGTCATCGGGACTTTTTCGGAGACACGTGTTTCCAAATGCATCTCGTCAAGGATCCGAGCGGCAAACCCGCCAGCAACCCCCAGGCCACCATCTGTTCTCAACGTCGTCGCTGTCCAGCCTGTCGTAAACAGAACGTCGGATTAGACCAGATTGAAAAGCATCAATGCGGGTATCTCGAATGCCCCTCCTGCCACGAGTACGTGGACGGGGAAACTCATCGTTGTTTTATTCAAACAGCCCCCAAACCTCAAGCCAACAAGAAGAAAAGAAAGAGGAAACGAGGAACCACCGAGTCTGAAACCGTCCCGGAGGACGAGCTGCCCCCTTTGCATGTGTTTTTTGATATGGAAGCCATGCAACCCCAGGAACAACACATCGCCAATCTCGTCGTGGCCGAAACCGAAGACGACGACCAGCCCATGTGTTTCCACGGCAACCATTGCGTCCGAGATTTCCTAGAATGGTTAGATACCTTGACCCTCAACGACACAAGACAAGTCAATGTCCTCGCTCATAATTTCCAAGGATATGATGGTTACTTTGTCCTTCATCAATACTATGGCGACAACCGAATCGTCGAGCAACTCCGGAACGGGTGTAAACTCTTGGAAGTCAAACACGATCGCCTTCGTTTCATCGATTCCATGAGTTTTTTCCAGATGCCTTTGTCCGCCTTTCCCAAAACCTTTGGCTTGACCGAACTCTGCAAAGGGTACTTCCCGCACAAGTTCAACCACCCAGACCACCAAACGTACGTGGGACCCGTCCCGGCCCTCGATTACTACATGCCTGAAACCCTGTCTCCCGAAGGCAAGCACGCCCTGGAAACGTGGCATCAACAGCAACGCGACAAAGTGTTTGACTTTCAGAAAGAACTGATCGAGTACTGCCAATCGGATGTACGCCTCTTGAAACAAGGGTGCCTGACGTTCCAACGCTTGTTTGAAACCCTGACGGGCTTCAACCCTTTTGAGCATATCACCATTGCTTCTGCCTGCAACCGGGATTTACGCATGAACCGGATGATCCCCAACAGCATCGCCAGTGAACCCGTCCGTGGTTGGCGCAACTCGATCAACCAATCCCGCGTCGCCCTGGAATGGCTCACCTGGTGTGCCCAAGAACAGACCATTCAACATGCTGGCAATGCCGGCGAAGTTCGGATCCCCCCCGTAGGGTTCGTGGATGGGTACTGCCACGACACCCGGACCGTGTACGAATTTCAAGGGTGTTTTACCCATGGATGCCCGACGTGTTATCCAAACCGCCACGAACCCCATGTATGCCACTTTGATCGGACCATGCAAGATGTCTACGAGACCACCCAACAAAAGATCCAACGGTTAAAAGAGCAAGGGTACACGGTCGTTCAAATGTGGGAATGTGAATGGGCTCGTTTCAAAGACACCTCCTCGGATATCCGGACGTTTGTGACCCAGCTTCAATTCACGGCACCCTTGAATCCCCGCGACGCGTTCTGTGGAGGTCGTACCAATGCCGTCAAGTTGTACCATCATGTCACCCCCACTCAAAAGATCCATTACATCGATGTCACCTCTTTGTACCCATGGGTCAACAAAAACTGTGTCTACCCGAAGGGACATCCTCGTTTCATCTCCACCCCGGGTCACACCGACATCCATCAGTACTTTGGTCTCATCCAATGTCAAATCCTGCCTCCCCGTGAACTGTACCATCCTGTCCTGCCTTACCGCCATGACGGCAAACTCCTGTTTCCCCTCTGTGCAACGTGTGTGCAAAACGAAATGCCCAAACGTCCCTGGGACAGATCCATCCAATGCAGCCATACGGACCAAGAGCGGGTCCTGACGGGGACATGGTGCAGCCCGGAATTGTCCAAGGCCGTCGAGCTCGGGTACCAAGTCCAGTACATCTACGAGGTCTGGCATTTTGACGAGACCTGCCAGGGGCTCTTCGAAGATTACGTCAACACCTGGTTGAAAATCAAACAAGAAGCCAGTGGATGGCCCCAAGGAGTCAACACCGAAGAAGAAAAACAGGCCTACATCAAAAACTACTTCGAACAGGAAGGCATCCAGTTGGAGTACGACAACATCAAGGAGAATAAAGGGCTCCGCACCCTGGCCAAAATGATGCTTAATTCCATGTGGGGCAAGTTTGGCCAATGCCTCAACAAAACCCAACTCCAAACCTTTGATGATCCTCAAAGCTTCCACCGTTTCTTGGATACCAGTACTTTGGACGTACTACACGTCTCTGTCATCAATGACCAATTGGTGGAGGTCCATTACCAGTACCAGGACGAAGACATCCCCGTGTCACCCAACCTGAACATCTTCGTGGCCGCGTTCACTACCTGTTGGGCCCGGCTTCGACTCTATGCCGCCTTGGAACCCTTGGGGCAACGTGTCTTGTACTACGACACGGACTCCATCATCTTCCTGCAAGACGAAGGCCAACCTAACCCGGTCTTGGGCGATTACCTCGGCGACTTTACGAGCGAATTGGACACCGACGACTACATTACGGAATTCGTGTCGGCTGGTCCCAAGAACTATGGCTACCAAACCCACAAGGGTCACGTCGAATGCAAAGTGAGGGGTTTCCGCCTCAACAGCGAAGGCAAGAGTCAATTGAATTACAACGTCATGCGACAGAACGTCCTCGACGAAATCCAGAAGCCCCTCCTGAAACCCCGACAAACCCAAGTCGTCAAAACCCACCAGATCGTGCGGGACGCTAACACCTATGAACTATTCACCTTCCCCGAGTACAAATGGTACCAATTGGTGTACGACAAGAGAGTGGTGGATCCCACCAGTTTCCTCACTTACCCCTATGGTTACCAGTGATACGTGTGGCATGCATGCTTCCTTGCTTGCCAACTTGGAAGTTGTCATTGTTTACTTGGAAGTCGCCCAATCCTCCAAGGCGTCAAATGGAACCCCCGGACCTTTCGTTCGACTTTGACTTTCTTGATGTTCAACCAGCAACCGGTCGAAGCATCTTCTTTATCATGCAACACTCATATTAAAAATGGAACCTCTCATCAAACAATGGAATAAGGGAACACTCATTAAACTAAATGGAATACTCGTATTATCAAAATGGCTCGTGGCAGGAGGGACAATCGATATACCCGCATTGATGTTTTTGAATAGGAACTAAATGGAACACTCCTATTATCAAAATGGAACACTCATCAAAATGGAACACTCATATTATCAAAATGGAACACTCATCAAAATGGAACACTCATATTATCAAAAGGGAATACTCATTAAAATAGGAACACTCAAAATGGAACCCTCCTATTATCAAAATGGAACACTCATCAAAATGGAACACTCATCAAAATGGAACCCTCCTATTATCAAAATGGAACTCATTAAATAGGAACTAATAGGAAATAGCCATATTGTCAAAAGGAATTCATCAAATGGAACCCTCATCATCATTTCGGCAAGTCATCTTCTTGAGTCTCTGCCGGACAAGCTGGGCCCCGCATCGTCTGGGTCAAAGGCCCTGCAGTCACCTTGATGTTCATCCAAAGGATTTGCTTGCTTGCTTGCTTGCTTGCTTGCTTGCTTGATTGTCGACTTGGAAGCCGTCCACTCATCTTTTCCTTTCTTGGTTTTGTACCATCCGGTCTTGGTTTCCGGTCGAATGGAACTCTCATCATCAGCATGCCATGGATTATCGCCCATAGCCTTGGATCCTCATTCAATGACTTGTTGAAAACATGCCTTCCATTAAAAACTATTTTTACCAACATCCACGCGTCTTTTTCTTTGACTCAAGGACCACCCCCGCCGCCCCAGTTGGACTTTGGACTTTGAGCCCGCGTTTCTCCGCGGTTTTCCCTCCCCTTGAGCCCACGATCGATTTTTCAGACTGGTCAGCGGTTTCCCCTTCCAAACCACGTGACTTCCGGTTGCATGCGCCCGCGATCCCCTTAGCAACCCACGGTCAGCGGTTTGCCCTTCCGGTTAGCAACCGCGAGAACCAATCAGAAGCCAGTATGGGGGCCATCTGAGCCCCCTTTACTACTCAGGTCCTAGCACAAGGCCGCCGTTAAGAAACCAGATCTTTTCAGAAATGTCTATGTCACATTTTGAAACTTCACTGTTGCTTAGTTTCCTTTGTTGAATTTATCAATAGTTCAGGAATTCTAGGAAATGAAAAGAGGTTTACAAAAAATAAGTTTACACATGTGACCCGTTTTGTTGTTGAAAGCGGCTGGTCCAAACTGATAGCATTGTCGTAGTAGGAGAGGTGTAGAGTTCACATTTTTTCTTGGCAAATATTCATCTCTTTTTACTAAGGACTTCCCTTGCCAAATGACGTTCTCAGATTTGTGGGTGACTGAAATACACGACGAAGTAATTCGCAATCACTTGGAGGCTAATCAGCGGAAGGCGTAGAAAACGAAGGAAAAACGCAACTGCAATTCCGTCAAGTAAAACGTTGCCAGAAAACATCAAAAGTCAAGATGTCCCTAACTGGCTGCAAGGTAAATTTTGAAGTTACACGTTGCTTTGAATGAACTGAAGACAAGAGCTTGTTTTCCATTTCGTTACCCGGACCCGATTGATTAGTAATCAAACTGGAGACAAAGTTCTCATTAATCCTGGGTTAGCTTAATCCGCATTTGAACAGCCGGGCCCTGTTGTTTCTGAACGACCATGACGTCGCTGAGAAATGGATCAGCATAAACTGAAGCCTGAAACTTGCACGGTAGCCGAAGCTAAAACCGGCTATTTTCTTTCACTTGCTGAGAAATCTGCCAAGCAGTTACATAAGATGGAAAACGTTTGGTTTTTGGCTGCATGTGTTACCCATTTCGTTCTCTCACTCGCTGACGACTACCTTTGATTTAAGGTATAAGGCTAAAATCCCTAGTGTGGTCATTCAAATCAAAGCTTCCAGGCAAATTTATATTCTTTTTATGGGAGGGGGTGGGGGGAGATGACTAAACTAACTAAAGAGAGTCCGACTAACTAGAAAGAGTTCTAACTAAAGAACCTTTAGTTATAAAAGAGCTCGTGTAAGGTGACTGAAAAGAAATTCTGCAATTGACAATTATC
This sequence comes from Siderastrea radians, assembly GCA_964017195.1. NCBI lineage: Eukaryota > Metazoa > Cnidaria > Anthozoa > Scleractinia > Rhizangiidae > Siderastrea > Siderastrea radians. Next base: position 24,647,067 of record OZ024893.1, read on the forward strand.
GAAAATTCAATTTGACCTACCGAACTACAGGCGTCAACAAAATTACAGATATGACAATTTATCAGTACCAAGGCAGTTTCTTGATGTTTCGTTGTCACGTTTACATGTTAAAATGTTATTTGGAATTCGAGGGCTGGTATAAATTGTTCAGTACTTGGAAAATAAAAACAAACCAACAAACAACAACAGCAGCAAAGAAATCTAGGCTAAATTTTCTTCCAATCCGTCTCAAGTCTTCTGAAATTATTGCCATTTTTTATCATTTTATTTTGACCACTTTAGAGGTCACCAAATTGTATACCGGTCAGCTCTTAAGGACGTTCGCGCCAATTGTTTGTGCGCATCCTTACTGCGCACGCAATTCACTTCGTAATGTCATGCCACGTCATGTATTGAGCGCGCCCGCTGTTGAAGAAATGTGGAGATATATAGTGCTAGTGGGGACTTTAATATCTATGCACGGATTTAACTCTCTTAAATGTTCGGTGACCCCATATCTTCTTTTGATAGATCACTTTCTTTGTCGATTATCTACGTTTTGTGAAAAATTAAAGAAAATCTGTATTGTAGAAGTTTGATTTTTTCAACTTTTCTGCCCTCACATCATCGAATTCTACTATCATTGAAGCTGCACGGTGTTCGTTAAAGTCCATCTTCGAGGTTGAGTTTAACTAAAAGGATGACACCGGTTCAAATTATTTACTTAACAGACCCACTTAAGTAAAATTTGACTAAGAAAGTGGGTCTACAGCGAATCATTTTAAATAATTTGTAAACTAACAAGCACTGAGGCCATGTCGAGTTACGAGGGCCGATTTGTCAAAATTGGGGTAGTTTTTGACGCACTTTATTTCGAAAACGAAGTCGGTGACCCCCCCATTTTTTTCCATTTCTGACATAGGTAACTCATTATATGACTGTAGCCAAAGTATGAAAAAAATCTGTATTGTAGAAGTTTTTCGCGCGAACGTCCTTAAGAAACAAATCTATTTACGCTTTTCTCGCATTTTTTAGCTTTCACTGCCGGTTTGTGTTTTTTAATTCAATGCTAAATTTAGAATTTTGAGTTACTGAGTTTGAAACAAATTAACTTTCACTTTTGATCTGTTTTGATGTTGAAAGCGGATGGTTTAAACTGATAGCATTGTCGGAGCAGGAAAGGAGTAAAGTCAACTAAGTGTTCTTGACAAATGTCATCTTTCTCGACCTGCCATATATAATAGAACTTGATATGCATCAAGAATTTGATGCATAGCGAACTCCTTCCGTCTGCCAGAAATGTTATTGCAATCGTTATGGTGTGCCTTTAGTATTCTCATAACTCAGCGCGGCTCGGTTTCGCGCTGCGAGAATTTTGTACCTTAGATACGATGCCTTTTGAACTAGCACATAGAGTAGAAGTGCTAACCTAATGTGCATGGAAGGTTTCCTTGACATCTGATGCTTTCAGGAATGAAACTGTATATCTGGTTGTAGTATTTTTTCTTAGACAAGTACCGGAATCGAATCACTGCATACAAGAAATATACATTTCCACATGCTTTTAGCAATGCAAATCAATTGTACATGAAGGTAACACCCGAGATGGCCACCGGTATCAACCACATCCTCTTCATACAATGGAATTATTTGCAATAGGTGTTTAGCTGTTAAGTTACTCTTGTGGTTGGTATAGTGGACAAACAATAAACAAATATCCATAAATAGGACAATCAGTAGCACTTCCATTTTTACTGCATAAATCAAGACGCTTAAACTAACCTAATTCAAGACAACTTTTTTTTCATTTCTGCCCATTTATCAGCCTCCAAGAAAATAATACAGTGTCGTGCATTCTTTTACCAGCTAGAACAAATAATTTATGGTTGTCTCGTGTAAACTTTGAGACGATAGTAATGAAAAAGTAAGCTACAACTATATCAAATGTGAATTAATTAAAATGTCTAATTTGCATAATTATGACCTCAGACTTATCTTTTCTATTTTCCATTCTCAGAAACCTTCTGTGCAAATTTTGATATCATTGTTGTAATCTTTAAACTTACGTACAGTGCAGCTAATCGAACCGGGCCACTTGTCTGCCTGCTTCAACGTTATTGGTTGTTTACAAAAAAAACTTTGCTATCTTTTGTTTTCAAGTAGCATCGCGATTGGTCAGTTTTCTTCCAACTGACCCGGTTGGAGTAGCTGCACTGTAAATAGATCATTACGATCAGACATTATTTTAGACAATTCTGCTGTATGTTTCCACACCAAAAAAGTATTGCTGGCGGCGGCCATTTAAATAATTACCCCCACTTCTTTTACCAGCCTCTCCTGGCTGACACAGAGACACAGAGCATATCCCGATTGCCTTTAATCCTGAAAATCTTCCCCATGATGTCTAGTAATAACGTTCCGAGTTTGATGCTTTTATCATAAAGTGCAGTACTCACCCCTGATTTGGCACTTATCTGCCGTACTAGAGCAAACTTCGTCACTTAAAAGCTGGAAACGAAATCGGAAATTCGAGAAGACCCGTTTGAAAGCTATGTGGTCATCGTTTGGTTCAAAGCGACGAAATAATTATTCGAAGACAGAATACAGTCAAATTTCTCGTAAGGGACCACCTCGGGAATTCAGTAAAGTCGTCGCAACTAGAGCTGGTCGGTCCATGTTAGGAAACAACACAAGGCGGACGCTTACAAGAGCTTTTAGCCTAAAGGTTGGCCAGGGTTATGTTAATATTAACTAATACTGTGGTAGTAATAATGTTCTGAAAAAGTTTATTATTGCCGGAAGAAGAAGTTTACAGAAGAAGTTCGCGAATGTACAAGTCAATTAACCTCTAGCTTTTATTACACCTAATCGTACCTTTTTGGTACGCTTCGATGGCATATCAGGCGAGTTTGGTCGAGCCATGGTTTGTATTTTGGCGAGACGCAGTCGAGCCAAAATACCCATGGTGAGACCAAAAGAGCCTGATATGCTGCCAAAGCGTACCAAAAAAGGTGCGATTAGGTATTTACCGTACCCAAATTCGTCCTAAGATCCGGCGATATTTTTTCAGTTACCGTGTTCAGTCAAGAGTTGTTGTCATATAGCGCGTGAACCGTGAGAAGAATAGTGCGTCAATACGCTTCTCTAACTCCTCATCTGTCATTTTTATAATTCCTTCGTTTGGAGTTTCATTTTCGGAATCTTGGAATCCAAATTAAGAGAGAAATTTGGAAAATGACGCTCCTTTTTGAAACGAAAAAGTTTGAGGGCTGTCCACGCGAGCGCCGGCCAGTGTAGCCGCGTCCAATTTTGGCGCGAAATTGAATTTTTTTTTCTCTGTTAGCGTTCAACAAATTACTTTCTCGCTTACCAAGTGAAATAATTTTACGTTTCGTTGTATTTCTGTTGTAATTTTCATCTCTTAACGTCTGCAAAAAAGTGCGAGTTTTAGAAACTGTCCATGATATCGTAGGATATCAGGTCAGTGACTTGATATCGTAGAAAATCATGACAGTAAAAAAGGCTTCTGATTGGCTAATTGACAATTTGGGTACGGTAATGTTATGTATTACTCTAAATTTCATCAAGACGTGAAAGCTTGTATTAAAGCGTACCTGGACTGAGTGGTCGCTTGAAAACATCTAGGAAAAGACCAGTAGGTAACTCACAAAAGCGCTCGTGGTCGCGGTCGCTTACGGAAGCGGTCGCTTACGAGGGATTTAAATTACAGAGTTTAAGTGACAATTCACACGGGGTTCGCAATACTGGTCGTAACGAGAGCTGGTCGCTTACGAAAGTGGTGGCTAGAAGAGCTTCGACTGTGTAGTACTTCTTTTTTTTTTCAAAGAGAAGGCATGCCCGAATGTCGGCAACTGAATAATGAGGCATACATTTCTGGTCTTGGGTTTCCTGAGGCTTTGTGAATCCTTTTTCTCGATCAAAACAGGAATGATTGCATAAGTGACGCTAGGTTTTGAATCAAAATATTTAGCGGTGTGAACAAGCTTAGACTTGAGCAAAGAGCAAAATACAAATAACGCAATTTTAAAACTGCAAATCAATAAGTTCTTTGAAAGGCATTTAGTTGAAAAAAGCAACGATAAAAACGAACGACGTTTCGACCTTTCTACGGTCATTTTCAAGTTCCAATTGGGGGATAAAAATTCAGCATTATACATATAATTGTGAAACATTAAGATAATTGAAAGGTAAATGCTAAGGTATTTACATGCAAACAAAGAAATAAATATTCGAAATAAAGACACAAACTATGAGTTAAAATAAAATAAAACCTAAGACAATGAAGGTATTCAAAGCAGCTAAACAGCTTCCCACGGATGGAGTCGCTGTTTTAAACAAAGAAAGTTTAATTTAGCTTTTTCGAAGTTTGGTTGAAATGCGACTGGCCCCACCAAACAACATTTATTAGAAAGAAAGTTTTTATGACAATAGTTTGCGGAGAGTCTTTGTAATCTCAAATTGTTGCTTTATTTTAAAACGTGTACGCTCACTAAGGCCAACTGATGCGCAAATGTCCTTATACTGGAACTGGCAAAACAACAACAACAACAACAATAATGAGGGAAGGAAATTTCCATTTTTGTAGGTGTCTTTTCACCAAAGGAAGCAACTTGAAAAATCGTAACGTTCTGTGAAATATGCGATTTCTCAACTGAATGGACAATGATGATTTATTTTTTGAAATACCATTATCACCACTAACAGGATATTCCTGGTGTTCCTACTAGATTTTGTTGTGGTCATTTGCTACTATGGATGTTCTCAAGTCATACCACTAAGGGTACCAGTAAGTATTAAACATTTTCAGTGTCCTAGTACATAATCAATATGTCACGCCTCTTCCTGTCATGAATAACCCTTCTAAACCGATCATGCATACCCCATTAGAAAGCGACCTTATTTTTTTAAACATCTTTATTGATACACAAGACACAAACAAAAAAAACACATAAAGATTGGTAGCATACAGAATTAAAAAAAAAACAATATATATAGCGTACAATGTTCAGGTGAAATTACGTTACAAAGTATAGGAGTTATCATATTTTTAACTATTATCGCAAGCGACATGATGTATGCAATTTTATAGTGTACAGAGAGAGGAGTCTTTCCAGTTGAATACTAATTAATTAATATTTTCCAGCCATATTGTCTTCATTTGCCGTTGTTTGCGGGAAAGAATGATTCCCAAGGGGTTTAGAATCAAGTTTCACCCCACGAGAGCTGACCGTCCCCACAAGCGTTTTAGCAAGATTACCAACTCGTGCTCCCGACGCTTGATGCAAACCACGATCCAAAACTTAAAGGTTAGTCAAAGAGACATTTCAGTCCAACTAACGCGTTTTTCCAATCATTTACGCGACACCTGTACGGCTGTCCATTACCAACGGACTAAACAATTAATTTCAGAAATGATCTGAAATGAAATCGCTCAAAGACAGGAAACTTCATTCTCTTTGTAATGAGTTTTCAACCGTACGAAATTCCACCACAACACACGTAAATGTGCATGACAAAAACATTGTTGTCACCATCCCTGATGACCTTGAGCTTACCGAAGCTGAAACTTCAGTCCTCAGTAAAGGCCTTACATTTGTCCCTATGAACAATAAGATTGATGAATATCAAGTGAAGGCTGATTGTGAGAAATACTACCTTGGGAATCAGTCTTTCTCGCAAGCAACGACCAATGAAGACAATGTGGCTGGCGACTTTGGTCTTCTTAAAGATGTAGTGCGCCAATTGTTTGACAAGCGCTTGCCTATTACCTAGAAAAGCGCGATGTGAAAGAACCTTCAACGTCCACCCTCACAAGACTGGTCGAGCTGGTGCTGACCTTAAATTCATTCTCTTTCAACAACGAATACTATCGTCAACTTGGTGGAGTTGCAATGGGGAGCAAAATGGGGCCGAACTATGCCTGTCTATTCGTTGGATATGTGAAACAGCAAATCCGCGAGCAGTACACAGGATTCATACCTCAGCTACACAAGAGGTACATTGACGACGTTGTTGGGGCAGCGTCATGCCGGAGAGAGGAACTCGAAGCCTTTATTGACTTCGTCTCTAACGTCCACCCAGCACTTCAATTCACTTCCACTATCACCGATACGGAACTACCCTTTCTGGACATCAACCTACACATCGCCGATGATAGAGTTCAAACCGCTGTCTTCTACAAGGGAACAGATACTCACAACTACCTCCATTTTTCTTCTTTTCATCCTGGCCACTGCAAGCGTGCTATCCCTTACAGCAACAACAAGCCTTATTACCAAATAGAAAAAGGAAAACAGTTAAACTTTACAATATAATATATTAATACAAAAAAGAGGTAATGTTTACTCAGGATAACTATAAAGCTAATCGAGCTGAGTAAAACTAAGTGATGTTAAGTACAGGAGGTACAGCCATTTCCTACGCCTGCGTCGACTTTGCTCCGACGATGATGACTTCCTGGTTAAATCTAAAGACATGGCAGCATTCTTTACACAGCGTGGTTATCCATGTACTTCCCTTGAGCATGATCTACGTAGGGTAACAGCCATCAGCCGTCCTGATGCTCTGAGAGGGTCTGAACAAGCTGATACAACCACTGATAGAGTGCCTTTGGTCCTCACGTATCACCCGTTTAACACGCAAGTCAAACGGTATCTAATTCAGAACTTCAATATCCTCTCGACTGACCAGCAAACGCGTGTCATCTTCCCACAACAACCCTTTGTGGCGTACAAACGCGACTTGAGCTTGAGAAACATGCTGGTGCACTCCGCCGAAAACTCATCCACCGGGCGGCCTGGGTCTCGTGCATGTCAACGCCCTCGTTGCCAGACTTGCGAGTACATCAATCCAGTCACCGAGATACGAGGCCCTAAGTGCACCTTTACCATCCATGATCACTTCTCCTGCGTGTCAGAAAATCTCGTGTACTGTATATCCTGCCGCAGATGTTCCCATCGTTAAATCGGTGAAACTGGGCGAAGCCTCAGAAGTCGATTTGGAGAACATCTGCGAAGCATACGGAACAACACTCCTGGTTTCCCTGTGGCACAACATTTCAACTCCACGGGCCACAGTATCGCAGATGTCCAGGTGCAGGGTATGCACTTATGTACCGGAAACAACATCCAACGCAAGCAGGTTGAAATGAGGCTGATTTTTTGTTTGGGAACCGTGCAACCAAATGGAATCAACATCAATTTCAGCTACATTTGAACTGTGCGCGCGCTTTTTTACGCACGCGCGCTTTCACCTTACTTAGTTTCGAACAGCGCGTATTATTAACGGTTTTTCACACTGATGAAGGGTAATACACCCGAAATGTCTGTGTTAAAAGTAACATTTTTTGACACTTTATGAGTATTGTTATATACAGTATCAGTCCTACATTAACTTTCAAGTGTCACGCATCGCCAGAGACGTTTTCGTCCACTGATATGTACCAAATTTCCTTACCCATGGTGGTCCATTCTGCAGCATTCGTCCGCAAAAGAGCTCCGCCATTAAATTTTAAAAATAAAATTTTTCTCCTCTATCTAACCTTGGTATTGAGAAACAATGTCTTCTTAATAGTCATTACATGTCGCAATATTCCTTAATTTAAATGGCAATACTCACACAAACATATTTCGGCTGAGCGAGGAATATCTTTGACACAAATGTCAAAAAATGTCAACATTTAAAAGAAACTCTAATCTACCCAGTCTTTTTTTCCCTAGCTCAGTGCTCCATTTCAAAATTCATTCAGTTTACTAGTTAAGCCTTATTAAATGACAATTTGTTTTCAATAGACAGAGGCAGATGTGGCTACAGCTCAGCGCATTTCCGGTTTCGGATAGTAGGTGGAAATACCTCTCAAAGAGGAATGTGGCCCTGGCAGCTTGGACTCTACAGACGAATCAGTAGAGGCGGTAAGATAACTACGATGGCCTACAAGGGACACGCTGCAAACAAAAAAGAAACCACGCAAACAAAAAAGAAAACAAGCAAATAAAAAAGAAACCACGCAAACAAAAGAGAAAACAAGCAAATAAAAAAGAAACCACGCAAACAAAAAAGAAACCACGCAATTAAAAAAGAAAAACGGGAGTGAAACACAAAACGGAAGTAAATAGGAAAAACACGTACGGCCTGAGCCGCCATGTTTTGTGTAAGTTGTGGGGCAAATAATTGCTCAAAGTGTGGAGTATTTCTTTCGAATCCCACAAGCGAATCATCCAGCAAGACCATAGGGTACAAGGAATTTAAAAAAGGAGAGAAACGGAGCGATCTATTCTAAGAAATAGCTCAAGAAACTGAGTATGGTGAGCAAGTCGAAGGCCAAGGAAACCGAAGTGTCAATACAGGCTTCATGAAACTGGAGGCTTCAGGCAATCTGAAGAGATGCCGAGGCAAGATCTTGCCAGTGAAAGTTAAACCAACAGCATACGTTCAGTGTACTTTGGATAAAGGTTTGACAAAGCACACGAATCACGACAAAGAGGTCCATGAAGGATTGGAATACGTTTTGCTGTACCCTATTCACAGTGAAGTGATTAACTTACCAGGCACAACCAGCCAAAGTGCATCCAAGGCTGCAAAGTACATCCAAACTACATTAAGCGTTTGCTGTTGGTTAAACTTTCACTGGCAAGGTCTTGCCTCGGAACCTCTTCATATTGCCTGAGGCCTCCAGCTCCATGAAGCGTATGTTGACACTTCGGTTTCCTTGGCCTTAGCCCGTAGTCAGTGCCTTGAGCTTTTTCTTGGGCTGAAATTGGGTCGATTGCTCCGTTTCTTTCCTTTTTTAAATTCCTTGAGCCCTATGGTCTTGCTGGATGATTTGCTTGTAGGAGTCGAAAGAAATACTCCACACTTTGCGCAATTATTTGCCCCACAACTTATACAAAACGTGGCGGCTTGCAGGGCTGGAGCTCAGGCCGTACGCGTTTTTCCTATTTACTTCCGTTTTGTGTTTCCCTTCCGTTTTTCTGTTTTGTTTGCGTGGTTTCTTTTTTGTTTGCGTGGTTTCTTTTTCATTTGCGTGGTTTCTTTTTTGTTTGCGTGCTTTTTTGGGGGGTTGCGTGGTTTCCTTTGTTGTTTGCGTGGTTTCTTTTTTGTTTGCAGCGTGTCCCTTGTAGGCCATCGTAGATAACAGTTTCTAGGACTAAGTTCGAACTGGTAACATGTTTAAAGAGAACCACGTCAAAATGTTTAGCAACCGGTATCCGGTACGCTGACATGAGAAGGGTGAAAACCACGACATTGACTCTCGTGGTTTACTATATACCACAGCGTGTTTAGCTTGTGTTTTAAGCTTATCACATATGGTTATCAAACCATTAAAATATATCTCAGGCAATTTAAGGCATGGTTTGAAGTCGCTGAAAAGACCCCCGCAGAGAATATATATACATATCTACCCTGATTTTTGAAAAGATGGCTCCTGAAGATGTGTCCGTTTTCACGAGAACGGCACCGAAACCGAGGTTTTATGACTCCGAACAGCCTCGAAACCACATGAGAGAGAAAGAGAAGGGAAGGAAGAGAGGAGAGAAGAAAAAAGGACTCAGGCACCTCGATCGAGCTGTACCGTTTTCAAAAATCCAGGTAGACGCAAAAAGATCCAAATTTAAACTTCCGTAGGGTATAATCAGTTGTATCTTACTAGATGGTTTTTGTCAAAGTGATCATAACTATCACGTGACATTCCTTTGTTGCTGACGTCACAAGACGTGTTTTTTCAAATGGGGTAAGGTTGTTAAGCACAAGCTTAGAAATATTCGTCACCTTGTGATGTGATAAGTCACGTGGCATGTTTCCCTTAATCACGTAATTTTGTTGTAAAATTTAGTTAATGGTCATTAATCTTAACCCTCAGACGTACAAGCAAAGTCACACCCCCCACCACGGTACAAGGGGAGAGGGGGGTTGATGGACCCTCTCCCATTGAGGTTTTGCTGTGTTACAATACTTTGAAAATATTTTAACTTTTGACAAGATGGGGTGTGGCGTTGCTGGTGGCCTATAAAGTCATGCAAGATGGGGGCCATCTTGGCCGCTATCTTCGATTTCACTCAAATGAGGAATAATAAAAAGGGCGGAAATTGAAAACGTTTTGGTGCTAGACGTGTAGAATATGACATAATTAAACACTTTGTTACTTTTGCTGTCCAAATTCTGTGCTTCTTTCACGGAAAGAGGTGAAAAACGCATTTTTCATTCAAAAATTGTTTTAGCACCCTCTACTTAAGACGTCATTTCTCGTTACCATAGCAACCGATTCTCATCAAACTTGTGTTAAAATATGTGTGAGGAATGTGGTCTAGCTACTGAAACGGCAGGTCTTGATGAATAAACGCCTTTAAAAAAATTTAGGAGGAGCCCCACGGGGGTGTACGTCCTTGTTCGTCCGACCATATGTTTAAATAAATGTTTAATAAATGAAGTTTTTGTACAGAGACAAAATAATATTCAGAAGAGTACACTTAACTTAAGTCCCAGATGGAAATATAATTGAATTGAAGAAAACAAACGAGGTAGTGTGTAAACTAACTATTTCCATTTTCCCTAAGTAACTCCTGAATTTATTTGTGGTGGTGCACTTATATCTCGTCGCTGAGTTTGGACCGCTGCACACTGCTTCTATATCAGTGGTATACTCTATATCAGTGGTATACTCTTCTATATCAGTGGTATACTCTATCAGAATGCAAGCCAATAAGTAAATAAGAACTAACAGCTCTGTACTTTATTTTATAATATTCACCAATATTTGTTTTCAAACTTTAAAGTTTGTACGCATTTGCGCGACCCGATCAAAGTCCTTGGTCCTTTTTTATCCTATAACCCAGACAGAAACTTTGAATTTAATTTCCTTGCTATAAAGGTTCAGAAGAATTAAAACAAAATTGACTTTGCGGATGTCGAGTGATCTCACACTTTGTGAAAAATCTCTATTAGCTAAGGCAGTAGGTGTATCCCAGTTAATTTATATGGTGTTCATGCTTTGTGTTCCTGAAATGTTCATAAAAATTATCCAAACACAGTTGTTCTCTTTTTTGTAAAAATCAGCAGGCTAGTCCAGTCATGTACTAACCAAATGCGAATGGGGGAATAAGTATTATAGCAGAGCTCCGCACGGCGAACCCGCGCCCGTGGACCACCATAGATAAACAAAAATGGTCATCTACCAAGCCAAGAAATTTTGGTAGTGAAGTAATAGTCACATGACCGTCCGTACTTCTACTCGATTCGATGTTACGCGAGTTTTAAAACGAGTTACGCTCTTGTTATATTACTGATGTGTTAAACACGGATGTTTTTCCTGGGAAAATGTGATCGGACCGTCGCAAAACCATGGTTGTGGACAGAAAAAAACAAACAAACAGAAGGCACTAGCTCTGCTATGTTTGGCGTAACGACCGCTGCCAAATGCTGCGAATTCAAGCGATGTGCCGAAAGAGTCCGCAGCAGAACTCAAGACAAAGACGAACCGAGCGACAGACGGGGAGCAGTTTATAAAATCAAATGCTGCGACTGCCAGGCCACTTATATTTGTGAGACCGGCAGAAATTTGAACGTCCGACTGAATGAACACAAACGAGGGACTAGAAGTGGTGATATCAACAATCACATTGCTGAGCACCATTTAAAAACAAATAACAGAATCGACTGGGACTCTGCTGAATGCGTTACCTACAGTACGGACTACCGACTATCAACGAATCACTCTGGAAAGCTGGTTTACTAACTTAGAACAAACACCACTGAACGGTTGCCAACAGCTACCTGCACCTTACAAACGACTGATTGCCGACAATAACAAGACAGACAAACAATAGACAAACCGACTTATTTGACTAACAGTAGACCAACGAACATTTGACTAACAAAAGACGGATCGAAACGCATCAGTCACGTTTAACAGTCTTCACAGCCAATAACATCACGGCTTAACTGACAGACGGCCAAAAACAGCATGAGATCGTCGACCAATCAGGACAACGACCAGAGACTACTGACGATTCACAGTTCACTTGACTCTGATGATGACTTCCGCTCAGGTTGTCGAAACGTCAATCAATGTCACCTCAAACAGTCCTTCTCAGGACTACACTCACCCCGACGATCACAATTTACCGAATTATGATATGACTCCTGGGTTCAAACCATTTACAGTTTCAAAGCGTATTTAGATAAAGAAAAAAGACATTTTTTTTGAAAATATAGCTAACGTTTTTTACAAAATCGTTTCCGCTCCACTCGAAAATGGTCTGGAGAGTAAGACAAACATCGTGCCTTATTCTGCACACCTTTGTCTCAAAAACCGTGTCTCGATATGTTTTTCTGGCTTGGTTTGTTTTCTGAACTCAGTTAAGCTTTGAAGTTTGAAAAAACAGTCCTCCTCGTTCTATTACGGATCATAACTTTTGAATGAACGCAAAACATAAAATTCGGTGAAAAGGTTTTAGTGTCAAATTTTCTGGCAACATTCTCGCCAAATTTAAGCTAAATTGGTTGAAAACTCGCTGAACGCGAACTTGAAACGTGCCCTCAATTTGTAAAAAATTAGTTTCGAAAAAAAAGGCAAAATGGATGAGGAGACTTTTTCCCCGCCTGTTGAGATAAACGCCTAGGTGCCAGGATAATTACCTGCTGTTTGATAGAGGGGAGGCTCAACTTACCTTACAAAAATAGCGCAAACATGCCGCTAAGTATGGTGTCATATTTTTATCGAAAAGCGACCGTAGTTTTGTTCAGGTCTGTGTACGTATGCCGTTCAAAGGGTCTTAACGCACTAGAAAATTTACCCTCATTATTTCACGTCGGCTGTACAATACCGAAGATATCAACAAGAAGAAAGGGTAAGACTAATCAAGCTGGCGGGATCCGAAAGACGACAGTAAATGCGAAAGGAAAGCACGTTGAAACCCGCGAAGAAGCTGCTGCGTACTCGGCTCAAGATCTAAGAGAGAACGTCCTGTCACAAATGCAAGCATTTGGGTAACAATAAACTTCTTTATTACTCAAGACATAACTTTTGCAAATTACGTTTACGAGGAAGTTCACGTCCGCGGTGACAAACTCTACAACAAGCCGCTTCAACGAGCTTTTCTACGAGCGTTTCGCCTGACATGATTGTTCTCCATTTCAATCGTTGCCACGATTCTTCACAGTATTCTTCATCATCTTCTTTTTCAGCGTCTTGCAATGACTCTGCCGGTATCTTTAAGCGCCTCGCAGACACGGCGTCCTCGTGCCTTTCTAGGTTCTTCCCACCACATTTCTTGATTAGCATATGAGCTTTTGTCGCTGACGGAATGTTTCTCGGCCCACAGCGCAAAATCAAAATCATTTTGTCGCTCATGCTTTGTCGGCTTCTTTTTTGGCAGAGGCAAACAGGCAGGATCTCTTCCTTCTTTAGCTCAGTTTTCTGCTCAACAGACCCTTCGATAACGCAGGAATTGGTACGCAATCAAAACACCAGGGCGCTCGAATGTTAACAGATGACTGTCAACACGCAATTAGAAAAAAATATTGGCCCCAGCCTTCGTCCATCACTTTGCGTAGAAGCAACCTTTTTTTCTGAAACTTCTTGCAAAGTAGAGGTTTAAATAATATCTATCTGAAAATGACAAAAGCATAGTTTTTAAAAAAGTGCTCAATTTGGGAGTACCATGATACCTTAATGCAAATGGATTTTACATTATTCAGTGGCTTCCAGTGGAAACCTCTTGTCGTTAGATTTATTCCAAACCAGGTTTCAGATTAAAACAAACCATTTGAAGTACTTTCAATTGACAGCAGCTATACGTTCAGACTTAAATAAGATAGCTAAGACTCATGCTGCTGCGTCTCGTGATTTGTTGAAAACAACCACGATATCCCCTATTCCAGGAAAACTTATTTAGATCTACCCGTCACGAAAGTTGTATCATTGAACCGACGGGTGTTAAGAAACGGAAAGATGAGATTCCTAATGCTTTTGTAGACTGGAGCAATAAATTCTCACACAAATATCGATCGTCAAAAGGCAAAAAATTGAGACAATTTTCTTCCAAATTAATAGTAACTAAGGAAGATCTCAACAAATTTCGTTTAGTTAACGACGTAGCACACATGTTTTTTAAATACCTTTTTAAACTGTAATGTTTTAACAACCCTTTATTCCGAAACATTCACCTTCTTTAATCAAACTCTAATACTAACATTTGCCTTTCCAATAAACATATTACCCTCAGTGACATAACCCCCAGCACGATTGTCAGACCCGATAAAACGCAGTCTGTATTTATTTGTTGTATAGTTAAACGATACATTTTCTCGTGTAAAAGTTTGGAAAAGAAGCCTAATCTTTTTCAATTTGCGAAAAAAATATTACAGTGCCATCTGGAAAAATGTGCTCTTCTTTAACAGTTTGTCACTAACCCTTTCAAAGGCATCATGCATGTGGACACATTCCTGGGACTTCTAGTAGTAAAGGGGGCCAAGATAGCAAAATTTCCCACGGTAATTTGCATACACACCCCCTGGTCTGGTTTGTGATTGGTCGAGAGGGTTGCTAACCGGAAATGCAAACCGCTGACCGTGGGTTGCTAAGGGGATGGCGGGCTCCACAAACCGCTGACCAGGGGGAAAAAGAATCGCGGGCGCATGCAACCGGAAGTCACATGACCGGAACCGGAAGTGACGTCACCTAAACCGGAAGTCACGTGATTTGGAAGGAGAAACCGCGGACCAGTCTGAAAAATCGATCGTGGGCTCAAGGGGAAGGAAAACCGCGGAGAAATGCGGGCTCAAAGTCCAAAGTCCAATTGGGGCAGCAGGGGCAAGTATAAAAAGAGAACCATAAGGGTGAGGGGGATAGTCATGAGTTTCTACATCACCCTCCTGAGTGATCAAGCGCAAGGCACGGGTCAAAAATTTACGGCACGACTGCCTCGTTCCTATTATTTGGTGGAAGATGATTGGGAAGTGGCGTTGGTGCATATCTCCCACCCGGGGTTTAATCAATCCTTGGAAGATGAAACCAAGCAGAATTGGACGCAAGAAGATAGTCAAAAACATTGGATGAAAACAGATATCAAATACATGCCAAAACGGACGGATGGCACGGCGCCCCTGAAAGTCACCAAACAAATTTATTTACCGCCAGGGTATTACCACACTTTGAAAGAAGCCTGGATTGCCATCGCGTACGAAATGGAAAAACAGCACATGGAGGTCATGTTGGATATAACCAAAATGAACGTGGATGATTTAGCCAAACGACAACAACTAGCCGCGCTTAACCTGGCTCAACCCTACGTGAAAATCACCAATAAGGGCGTGGCCCCTGAATTAGATTCGTTGTATGTCCTCATTCCAGCCAACATGGAATTTGAAATGGAATGGAAATTGGCTGGCCTGATGGGCCTGGTGAAAGATGGAACGTCCACGGAACGCATTGTCCAAGAAAAGAATTATCTGGTGAAACATATCGTGGATTACAACGGTCGGCATAAATGGGAAGCAACGGTTGGTCCTCCCGCCAAATATCCCCCGTGGGGGCATGTCTCCGTCAGTTTTACCCACCCCGACTTTGATTATGCGTTGTTCTTGGGTCCGAATCTGAGTCGACAACCTTTTCCTACCACCCCCACGGTGAAACCGCAACAAGGCCAACAACAATTGATGATTTACACGGATCTGGTGGCACCGAGCATTGTGGGACATCAAGAAAAAGGGTTTTTACGTACCTTGGATGCCGGCAATACCGACCATCAATTTGATACCAGGCAACAGATGTATTTTCCTCTGGGCCAAACCATCTTTGACAGCACTGCCGTGGACATTCAAACAGCCGACGGACGGCCGGCTCCGTTTAAACAAGGCCGAACCATCCTCACCCTTCAACTCTCCCGAAAAAGTCAACGAACATGAACATGTGTAATAAAGATCACAATAAAGTGTCATGGAACATCCTTTATTGGTCCTTCATTTTTGTTGACAACAAGTAGAAAAAATAATTGAGTCCAAGGTCCTTTTACGAGAAGCTGATACAGGTTTTCATCCGTGAAATGGCTTGGGTTTTGGTGTGACCCAGAAAGTAGAGGGTTTTGCGGTGGGGCTCATAGGGATCGCGCAGTTCTCCCCAGAATCCTTGTAGGGCGTTGCCGTCTTCATAGCAAATACCATACCACACAGGATTGTCTTTCCATTCGTCCTTCACTTGTTTCATAAACTCCGGGTCTTCTTTCCATTCTTCATGGAGGACTTCAAGGACGGAAAGAGGAACCTGGCAGCTAGGACATTGGGGGGTCTGACCGTTCTGTTGACATTTGTTGGCACAGGCGACATGACAAGGTAGAGCACAGCATCTCAACGTGGTATAATTGGCGAGAGGTGTCAAACAGATCACACAGGGGTTGGGTTGCGCCATCAGGCCAAAGGATCAAAGAGGGGATTGGTCAAGAGCTGAAATTCGGCGGGGGTGATGATGCCTTCCTGACAGAGTCGGTACACTTCTTGATAAGTGAGTTGGTAACGCAAAGGTTGGACCAACTCTAAGATTTGTTGTCGGATTTGTCCTAGACGTTGTAGGATTTTCACGGCTTCCGGACTGATCTTATCGCCCATTCACCACTGGTAGTAGTTTTTCAACGTTAATAAACACAATTCGTGACGACTGAGATGTTTTTCACTATGAAGACGAAGCAGTTCAAAATAAGAAGCTTTGAAGCGGATCTCCTCCAAATCTTTTTCCAGCTGAGTCAACAAGGTGCGTAAACGGTCAATCACTTCTTGGGCTTCTGGACTAATCTCTGGATCATCCATGAGTTTGAAAGATGGAGGGGGCCGGTGGGTTTTTTATAGAGAAACAAAAGGGTCACGTGGGAGGGAAGGGGCCAATGAGAAGGAGACCCCATGATGCTTTGGGAGGGGACGGGGTGGGGGGACCCCCCTCCCCCCTCCTTAGATAGACCATGAGGCATTGCGCGGATCGGGGTATATAAGTCAAGGGAGGCCCTAGAACGTCACTCCTAGCTTTGAGTTCGTGCTGAGTGAAGTTTTGTCTGTTGAGGAGAGGGAAAATGTCTGAAACGAGAAGGCCCTTGGGCTCCCTGTGCAGTGCCATCAATGTTGCCGGAGAGGAGGTGTTGAGGAGACGTGTTGGCCCTGAGCGAACGCCGGTGCAACGCCATACGATTCGTATGTACGAAATGCGACAAGAAGCGTGGCGTGGTTTGAGCCGGCCGCGCGTGGCGGCATTCATTCGGTTGTTCATGCTGTGTTTTGTTGAGCTGCAAAATGGTCTGCCTCTGGAGAGTCTCACCTATCGTATGCTGAAGAAAAAGCTGGTGAACAAAATTATCCCGTGGATATATAATCGCTTGAGCTTCACCATGGATGAAAGGTACTGGCCGATCACGCTGGCACAGTTTCGTGAACTGGACTCTTTTTTGGCGGACCACTTGCCACGCATTCAGAAGGAGGACGAGTGGGGGACCGTCGCTTATTTCTTTAAAGAAGTCTTGAAGCAGCGAGAGGAGTTGAAACGGATGGAACAGATGGAGAAGGAGGTGTTTGCTGCCGTGGACCGTTGCTTGAACAGTTGAACATTTTTTAATTCCTGTTGAGTTTATTGTGAGTCAAGACGCATGTGAGTCAAGACAAAGTATTTATGATGAACGTGCAAACTCAGTGTTGTCAGTTTTTTTAAAATGTTTTAATTAAAAAGAGTTCATGTTTTTTTACAAAGGGTTGTCTGTGTTCTTTGCCACGCAGGGTGGGGCGCACCTATTTACAATTGGAAAAAGGCTATGTACAATTGAAAAAATAAAAACTAAAAAAAAAAAGGCTATGTACAATTGGAAAAATAAAAACTAAAAAAAAAGGGCTATGTACAGATTGAAAAATTAAAAACTAAAAACATTATAAATGAAAGTCTTCCAGTTCCAGGCGTAATTGATCAATGTTCTCGGGGAGACAGAAGGTGCGGTTGAATAAGGCTTGAATTTCGGCTCGGGTTTGGTTGTCCACATCCCGGGATCCCACGATAGCACTGCTTTGATGAAGGGTGGGCTTTTTAGGTCCCCAAGGGACAAATTGACTGCCAGTGACCAGGGTGGTGGCATTCTCATTGACTTGGTAGTAATGGTCCGAGCGGTACCACGATTGACTGGGTATGTCAAACAGATAGACGGGTTTGCCTTGATCCATGGCCAATTGCACGGTCCAACCGGTGCCCCCTTTCACGCGTTTCTGATCCTGTTCCAAGATGCCAAAGGCATAGATCGTATGGGCTTTCTTGGCAATTTGATAATTGCGTTGCAGCAATTGCAGGGTGTAAAAATGACTAGGCATTCGTTTCCCTAGTTTCTCTGCCGCTTGGTGAAGATGGGGGTTGGCTAGCATCAAAACTTCCACGGTGGACGGGGTGATGAAGGTGGCTCGAGGATGGTTCGGGGCGACGAGCACTTCGACTTGCATCCCAAACTGTTTGGCCATTTGTTCGACGAGTTCATCCGTGCCTTTGGCGCCCCCAGTGTACACCACATGGCCATGACCAATCTGCAGTTCCAAGGCATCCACATCGTGTTCTCCGATCATGTCGATGTTGGGGGGCATTGCTTTGAGAATGACGATCGAGAGACCAAGGGACCCTCTTAAATAGGGCAAGCTGACCAATGGGAAGACAAGAGGTCCTTATAGGGTCATAACAAGCTGACCAATGAGAAGAGGAGAGGTCCTTATAGGGTCATGAAAAGTTGACCAATGACAACCAAGGGTTGAGGGTATAAAAAAGGCAGGGGCGGGTGAAAAAATCGTGAGCAGGATGTCTGTGGATCGGAAGAGAAAGCCAAGCGACCATCCCCCAGAGGGGAAGAAGAAGAAGAAGAAGAACACCATTCAAACGATGACGCCCGTGGACTGTGATCCGGTGGTGCGCGAGGTGGTGGAAGACACCCGAGCGGCGGTGGAAGATATGATGAAAGAATTGAATGACATGGTGGAGCAATCTACGCCACCATCACCTCAATTCACATTGACGACCGTGTATGATCCTCCCAGTTCGGTGGACTATATGGTATGTCCTTGCCATGACGTGCGTTTGGAGGCGCGAGAATCTCAAAAGGGGTGGAAGTATGTGAAATGCCCCATCCAACCCTGTTTGCTGTTTTGTGGTCAAGATCAAGCCCCTGACTATATGAAAGCGGTGTATAGTCAACCTCATGCAGAAGTGCTGGACATGTGGACTTGTTTGCAATGCTTTTGCCGTGAACCCGCCACGCTGCAACAGAGCCATTCCACCCAGAACCCCGATCGCTTGTTTCTGAATTGTTCCAAGAAAAAGTGTGGCTTCTTCCGATGGGCCGATCAACCGTTGGGTCCCAAGTACTGGAGCTGGTTTCATGACCATCCCCCCAAGAAAGCCGATGCACTGGCTGAATCGCCTTTAGCCACCCGTGATGCACAAGGATATCCCAAGCGTGGCGTGGACATCCCAGGACCACCGCCCCCTCGAAGGAAAGAGGACCGACCCCTGACAGACTACGAGACACAGTTGTTGCGAGAAATTCAAGAGCTCAAGAACCGTCAAGAAATGATGGTCGCCCCAGCACCACCGCCCCCCAAGTACAGTGACAGTGTGGACAACCGGCAGAAAGGTCTCGAAACCGTCACTTGTGGCCGTCTAGGTCTCTTTTAATGTATTAAAAAGGAGTAGGAATAAATTATTTTATCAATAGGACCATGGAGTCTGTTGTGTGTTATGCGTGGGAGTCTCTCTTGTCTCGGGTGCAATGGCAATGTCATCAATCCCTGTGCCAAAGGTTATATGATCACCAACCCGGGGCCAAGATCCCTATTCCCCCATGTCCCGAGGACACGCATCCTCTCCACGTCTTTGAAGAAACCCACGTGGATCGTAACCTGTATCGATGGGTGGTGTTTGTCTTATGGTTAAAAGCGCATCCGGACGCCTGGCGATGGTATCGAATCATTCAAAAGGCGCATCCCCACACCATCCCCACCATACCGACCTTATGGGATGAATGCCAGAACGTATGGCCCCTCGAAAGAAACACACCCCCTCATGGTTGAATCGTTACCACGACCCTCGTGCCCCGGGCAGTTTAGGAGGCGTGCAACGGTTTGCCAAAGCCCATCGTCTCCCTTTGAAACAAGTCCAACGGGTCTTGGAACGGGATTTGGCCTACACGTTACATAAACCGCCACGTCGACGTTTTCCCACGGTGCCCGTAGTGGTGGGAGGCTTAGACGATCAATGGGTGGCGGATTTAGTCGAAGTGCAACCGTTGGCCAAATATAATGGGGGCCTACGCTGCTTGTTGACGGTCGTGGATGTCTTGTCGAAATACGCGTGGGTGCAACCCTTGAAAGGCAAAACCGGCGTGGCCCTCGTGAAAGCCTTTGAGAAGATGTTGAAACAAGGACGACGGCACCCCAACCGATTGCAAACGGATCGAGGGAAGGAATTTTACAACCGGACCTTTCAACGATGGCTCGACGAGCAAGGCATTCATCATTTTTCCACCGAAGGCGATGCGAAGGCCAGTGTGGTGGAACGATTTAACCGCACCTTGAAAGAACGGTTGTACCGTTATTTTACTGCGGCCAACACCTTACGCTTTGACGACGTGTTACCCGAGTTGGTGCAAGGGTACAATGCCACCCGACATCGAAGTATTGGCATGGCCCCTCAAGACGTGACGTGGGACAACGAAGAAGCCGTGTGGAAACGATTGTACGCCAAACGAGGGAAAGACCAGAAAAAACCTAAATTCAACGTAGGTGATCGGGTGCGTCTCAACAAGATTCATCGGACGTTTGAAAAAGGGTATCTCCCCGGTTGGACCGAAGAAGTGTTTGTGGTGCATCGGGTGGTCCCGGGCCCCGTGCCCACCTATAAGATTCGTGAATGGGATGATACCCCGGTTCAAGGCACGTTTTATGAAGAGGGTTTACAAAAAGTCCATGTGTCCGACGTGTTTCGCATCGAAAAGGTACTTAAGCGTAAAAAAGATCGATGGTTGGTGAAGTGGAAAGGGTGGCCGGACAAGTACAATAGTTGGATTGCTCGTGGTGATGTGACCTCTCTCCAACCACCCAAGAAGAAAGAGACAAAGTCACTCAAGCCATCCAAAAGACGACGACGCGACTAAAAAATGACGTGGGTGCCCAATTCGTCGTTTTACGTGACGTTGATGAGTCATGCGAGTACCAAGGAGTTTCCTGGCAACAAAGCCCATCAGTTCCGAAACCGGTTGCCGAAACCCATCCGATTTGTGGGACGAGGATGGATGGTGGGTATGGTGAGTGTGTCCTTACCCGCCATTCCGGTGGTCGAGCAACAGTTGGTCGGCGACTCCCATCCTCTGCTGTACGTGCGATGGCACGAACACGACTTTAAAATAGACGAATGGGGACAGGAGGCATGGTGGTATGAACAGCAGGAATGGACCGTGAGGGGCCAAGACATGAAAAAGGAGATGGCCTCGTCGCCGACGGGATCGCACTTTTTTCACCAATTGATCTACCGTTACCAGCAAGAACGTGCTAGACGAATCAAACCCAAAGACAAATGGGTGGGGCCCGATGGTGTCAAAATGCACCCGACCTTTGAATGGAGCTCGGAAGGGGATTTGTTGTTGAATACCAAGCCAGTGGATTACAAAACACATGTGGCGCGCGTGTCATGGGGCAAAACCTTGGCCCTGAAAATGGGATGGATCGAAGAAGTGTCTCCCGGGACCTATCGATTGGGTCCGAATCTCTTGCCAGAATTGGATGGCATGCCCACCATTCCCAACCCGACGGATGTCCCCAATTTTTGGAAAGTGGAGGGGGATTATGTGAAGTTGAGTCTATCGTGCCCTTGGCGGATTGTGAATCTCAAGGACAAATTTCGTGTCTCGTCGGAATTTCCCGCGGTGCGTCCTTTGCACGTGTATTGCAATGTAGGGACCAGCAGCATGGTAGGAGGCCGCATCACGGATCTCTTACGAGAAATCAAGTACCAACCCCAAAACACCACCCACTTTGAACCTCGCCATATTCAATATGTCCCAGTACGCAACGAAGTGGTGGAAATCGTGGAAACCCAGATGGCCGAAACCAATGGGGATCTCGTCCAATTTGGCGAAGGACGTACCCTCCTCACCTTGCACTTTAAAAGGGACGTGGTGGTGGTGTGAAGAAGACAAAAATGTCGTTCTACGTGACGTTACCCAGTCATGCCAACCGACGGGAATTTCCCAACAACCAAGCCAATTCCTTCAAGATTCGTTTACCTCAACCGTTACGGTTACAAGGAGGGGGATGGCAAGTGGGGTTGAGTGTCATTTCCTTACCGGATACGCACGTCAATTTTTACGAGTTGGTGCAAAAAGATGGGTACATCATGTCGACGACCTAGGACCAAACCTACCCCAAACCGGGTGGAAAAGACGGGGAAACGGTCGGGCGAAGAGACAGCGCGCAAACCCTCATCAATGACATTCAACATTTGGATTGGGTGGTGGATGGGGTGAGTTTCATGAAAGCCACGATTGCCCATTTGGAACAACGACGCAAGGAAACGGCCATTCAAGGAGGTCGGTTTACCAATGATCAAGGCAAACACAGATACGTCAAGTTTCGTTGGGAAGGCGACGATCTCATCATTGACAACACCAATGTCTGTCATTGCAAAACTGACACGCCAGCCCTGTACATCTACACCAAGTTGGCTGTCAAGATGGGATGGTTACGTAAAATTAGAAGTGGGTTGATTTTGGGTCCAAACTTACAACAAGCCTTCATGGGGGATCAAATCCCCAACATGACAAAACCCGTTGACAACGATTGGAACGATGTGGACGACGATCAGCACAACCCGGTCTTTTGGACGGTGCGTTCATTTTCACCGGATCATTTACGATTGAGTATGAGTTGTGGGTGGCGTTTCACCAACTTGAATGTGGCGTTTCGTTCAGTGGTGGGTGAACCCTCGCGATCGTTGCACGTGTACTCGGACGTGGCAGGCAGTATGATGGTCGGCAATCGCGTGACCGATTTGTTGCGAGAAATCCATTACAAGAGGGAAGGCAGAGGTACCATGTACTTTGAACCGTTGCACATTCATTACCTACCGCTTCGTAATGAAGTGGTGGAAATCATTCAAATGCAAGTCACCGAAACGTCTGGCACCGAGGATAAGTTGGTCAGGTTTGGCAAAGGCAACACCCTGGTCACCTTGCACTTCAAAAAGGCATAAAAAGGAAAAAAAAAAGGGGATGGTCAATCAAAGATGCCAAAGACAAGAGCACGTCGAAGAAGAAGAAGGCAACGAGGCGGTCTCTTGCCTCTGGCCGCGCTCATTCCAGCCTTGATGGCTGTGGGGAAAGCCGCCGCGTTGGGAGCGGTGGGTGGTGCGGCGCGTTACGGTGGTAAAAAAGCCATCGAAGCAGCGACCACTCGGAAGAAAAAGAAAGGCCGATGAGAGGGGGTATAAAAAGACAAAGGGGGTGACGTGAAGCATAGACCTTGGTGAAAGAGCAAAGAAGACAACCATGCGAGGGGGAAGTTTGACACGATTTCGGACCGACGAGTGGTATGATCAACAAGGCAAAGGGTTGATGACGGATCTCTTGCGTGGGGGGTTCCAAGGCCTTAAAAGCACGCGAAATCCTTTAAAACTGCCTAGTAATATCAAGAGAGGCTTGGAAACGGGTTTGACACGCGGGATCAAACGCAAAGCCGAAGACGTCCTTAAAAAAGAAATTACCAAACAAGCCAAGAAAGCCTTGAATCAGAAGAACGTGAAACAAGCCGTACGGGTAGCCAGTGCCTTATTTCCCAAGCAAACCAAACGGGCGCGAGATATTTTGGGAGTGTGAACATGAACCCCGTGCCTTCACGACCTCGACGGATTCGTAGTGATCGGGGCTTGTCTCAATGGGGAGGCCTGTATCCGTTTTGGAAACTCATGCGACGACAACGTGGCGGTTGGTTGAGTCCCGAGGTGATGAGACTGCCCGGGTTTGATTTGAGACAACGCTTAGCACGACGACGACGGTATAAAAACCCCTCACGACGACGACGGGGTACCAGTACTCGACGACGACGTTAAACATGTCTGACTTCGGTATGCAATCCGCCCCGGCTCACCCACGTTCCGAAGGGACCGTCAACCCCGCGTTACGGCTTTTCCAGGTGCCACCCACCGACATTAGCATCAATGCCTATCGCATGGTCACCGTTCAATCCACGACCACGGGCATCAATCCGATGGAATTCATTATTCCGGGATTAGACGATTTTGTGGATTTGGGACGTAGTTACTTTACCATGGAATTGAGATTGCAGAAAAGTACGAACGATAACTTGGAGGCCAATGAAAAATTGTGGCCGGTCAACAATCTGGCCCATTCCATCATCAAACAAATTGACTTGCATTTGAATGGCACGTTGATCAGTCCTCAATCCGACACCTATCATTACAAAGCGTACCTGGAAACCTTGCTGAATTATGACCGAGAAGATGGCAAGACCGTGTTAGGACCCCAAGGATGGTTCAATCAGGTGGATTCCCCACCCCAATGGACCAACAACAATACCAACAAGGCTACACCGCATAATGACTGGCGTAATCTCAGTGACAATCACAAAGGAGCTTTGGCCGCCATGGTAACTGAAGTGGCCAAGTATGCTGGAGGCGTCACCCACAGTCTGGTCTTTACCCCGCACCTGGAAGTGTTTCATACCGGCAAACTGTTGGTGCCTGGCATCGAAATCAAGATGAAATTTCATTTCAATGGCCCGAACCTGTTTTTGAATGGGGTGGCTCTCGCGGGCCAATTGATGGAAGGCGATGTGAAACTACGGTTTCATCTCTGTCAATTGCGTTTGAATGACGCCATCTACCAGAGTTTGTCTACCAAAAGACACAATCAAGGCCAAGTGGCTGCCTACCCGACCGTCCGCAGTGAAATCAGCATCTTCAGCATGCAAGGCAACCTGACCCGTTTTGACATTCCCAACCTGTTTCAAAACAGAATACCGGACCGATTGATTGTAGGGTTGTTGGACAGCCGCGCCTTCAATGGGGATGTGACCCGAGATCCCTTCTGTTTCCAGAAATTTGCTCTGACCTCCATTAAACAGATTGTCAAAGGAGAAGAATACCCTTATGAAACCCTGCACTTGGTGCACAACAATGGCACCCGAGATAACTTGGGGTACTTCCGGTTTCTGCAAGCCAGTGGTGCTTGGTGTAAAAAGAAAGGCAATATGGTGGAACTGTTGGATTGGGGCCAAGCGAAAAATTGTACCTTGTTCATGTTTGACAATGTGGCCAATGGATGTGCAGACAGTCAAACCCTCAACCCCAAGCAAACCGGTGATTTACAGCTGGTCTTGGAATTTGGAGCTGCCCCCGGTACCAATATAACCGTGCTCGTGTATGGAGAATTTGAGAACTTGCTGGAGATTGACAGCAACGGAGCCGTGTTGTACAACATTTACCAACACTAAAGAAAGAAAAGATGGAACACGTGGCCTTGAATAATGTGCAGTTGGATTATTTAGCCCGCGACGACCCCCAATTGAAACTGATGTTTTATGGGACGGTGGCCTGTGATCGATTACCTAAGCGTCCTGTCAAAACCCAACGCCAAGGGTACATTGTGAACACCGACCCGCACGATCAACCGGGACAACATTGGTTGGCGGTGTGGACGGATGGAAACGTGTGTGAAGTCCTCGACAGTTATGCTTTGCCCCTGGATACGTACGTGCAAGCCGCCCCGTTACGAGATTGGATTGTCCAACATTGGAAGTATGTGGTGACCAATGGCAAGTCCCTCCAAGCCATCTCAAGCAAGAGTTGTGGGGATTACGCGTTGTTGTACTTGAAAGCCAAAGCCCGTGGACGGACCTTGCAAGCATTTTTAAATGAGTTTTCGGATCATGATTATGTAAGCAATGACCATCAAGCCGGTCAACGCCTTCAACAATTGATTGTAGGCCAAGAAGCCAGATGGTATCAACTCTGTTGTCATCCGTATCATCAACGGAATGGTTAAATAAAATTCGTTGGAAAAAAAGTGTGTCGGAGTCGTAGCTCAGTCGGTAGAGCCTTTGGATCCCTCGAAAAAACAGGTGTAGGGGGATGGTGCGTGGGTTCGAGTCCCACCGATTCCAATAAAAAGGTGCCTTTTTTTTCTAAAATGGGTATTATCATCATGCAAACGGGGAAACCGTTTCGTTTTCATACCCCCTCCTCTATCTTGGTGGTGGGGCCTTCGGGATGTGGCAAAACCGTGTTTACGGAAAAACTCTTGGTAGACAACCCCGAGTTGTTTGAAAGGCCCCCGACTCAAGTGCATTATTGTTATGGGGCGTGGCAAGATCGATTTCGAGGCATGCAAGATCGAGGGGTGGTGTTTCACGAAGGGATTCCCGATCATGATGCGTTGGTCCAATGGTTTCCTCAAGGACAGGGGGTCCTCGTCTTAGATGATTTAATGGATGAAGGGAGTCACGATAAACGCGTGTTGGATTTATTCACCAAACATTCGCATCATCAAGGGGTGACGGTGCTGTACTTGTGCCAAGACATGTTTCCCGTGGGGCGCTATGCCAAAAGTATTTCCCGCAATGCTCATTACATTGTGGCGTTCAAGAATCCCCGGGATCAATTGGGGGTACGCAATGTCATGCTGCAATCGTTTCCCGCCACTTGGAAAGACACCTTGGAGACCTTTCATCAGGCCACCACGCGCCCTTATGGCTATTTGATGTTAGATTTACACCCGGCCTCCTCTGATCAACAACGGCTGTTGAGTCACCTGTTAAAAGACGAAGGATGGACGCGCAGCTATCAAAAGCGAGTATAAAGGGACGAGACGCTTGAACGGACTTTCGAAAAGCAAGCATGGCTGATGACGATGGATCCCCACGTCAACCTCCGCAAGCGTACGATACCGTGTCCCCCGCTGGGGTCGGGGCGACCACCAGCAATCTCATGTCCCCAAGGGCCTTCCAAGATCTGTATTTGACGGGAGACCAAGGGCTTATCGACATTGCCATGGAGGAAATGCACCCTGATCCCCTCTATGAGTTTATGCAATCCATCCCCCCTGCCGACGTCATCGCGAGTTGGCCCGATGTGACTGGTGCAATCCCTGTACAGACCTCTTCCCCCGCTGGGGTAGGAAGCCCAGGAAGTCAATCCTTCCGTAGTCCCCAGACCACCCCGGAGTCTTCTGGGGCTCGAACGCCTGCGACGCCTCCTAGCGTACCCTTGGCGGCGGCGGGTGCTCGAACAGCCGCGGGTGCTGGGGGTAATGGGGGCGGACGTGGTGGCGGACGTGGTGGACGTGGCGGTGGACGTGGTGGTGGGGGTGCTGGACGTGGCGGTGCTGGTGCTGGTGCTGGTGGTGGCGGAGGTGCTGGTGGTGCTTTTGGCGCCGGTGGTGGTGGTGGTGGTGGTGGTGGCGGCGGTGGTGGGGGTCGTCGGGGACGACGACCGAGACGCATACGAGGACGACGACGAAATACCCCCACGTCGCCTTTGACACCTGCCTCCAATCCAGCTACCCCTCGAGGATCTTGGAGCGATAGTACACCACCACGTACCTTGCGTCAAGCCGATTTACAACGACGTTTACGCATGCTGTTACAAGATCAAGAACAATTGGCCCAAGGACGGGAAATTGCTAATGTCACCATGACCAATAGCATTGTGACCAGTTATAAACAGGGAGGACGTCCTAGTGTACAAACCTCTTCGTCCCGGGTGTCGCCGTGAGGATGAAAACCGTCGTGTCGTTATTGAATGGATCCCGACGTCCTGGCATCCCCTTGCCCCCCGAATTGTTACAACGGATGGATTCGTTGTATGCCTTTTACCATCAACAATGGTGGTGTTATCGCAAAATGTTGAATCATTTCAAGTGTTGCCATGCCTTGTTTAATGGCATGGCGTTACTCCTGATGGCCGCCGGCATGATTGCTGGCCCCCTGTTGGACAACAGCACGTTGGTGGCGTGTTTGGCGGCCGTAGGGACGGTGGTCAAAGGATGGGCCGATTTTAAACAGTACCGGTTCAAAGTGACCATGAGTCGGTTTGCGTTTACCACCTATGCCAAAGCCTTGCCGAATTGAAAACCCATGGGCGGGGTGTTCCCTTGGAGGACCTGGAAGGATTTTTAATCAAGATGCAAACCTTGGATGATACCATTGTGGATTTCACTCCTCCCTTACCCAAACGATGTGTCCAAGAGTACCATGGTCATTTTGTCTACCAACCCGTGGAAGCCCAATGCTATGTGGACGGATGTCCTCGTCCCTTGAGACCCAAAGACTATTGGACAGATAAAAAGCCGCTCCCTCCCAGTCCTACACTCTTAGAACCATGGCCGTCCAACGAAGACGACGACGCAGAAAAAGGAAACAAAGAGGAGGGGCTTTAATGCGTCGCAAACCCCGTTTGGTGGATAAAATTGCCCATGGCATGAGTATGTTTCTATCAGGTCCAGCGCCTGGGTTTGGACTCGCTTTAGGCAAATTGGGTGGTCAAGCCTTGAAAGGCATTACCGATAATGTACAACATTACCGACGACGACAACAAGGCGGTGGGTGGTGGTCCGATTTCAAACGCAATACCCGTCAAGGCTATAAAGAGACGCAAGACCTCATCAAACAAAACAAAGCCCTTCAACGTGTCTTGTCGCACTCATGGTATCCTTGAGGAGAAGACGACGACGACGACGACGACGTCGTCAACGAGGTGGTTTTTTAAATCTATTGGTCCCCGCCCTGACGGGATTAGGGAAAGCCGTGGCCTTGGAAACGGATAAACGTATAAAACGCACGATCCAAAAAGCCAACCAACGGTATCGTCGCCGTCCTCGGTAAACGATGCAACGTCTTCGACGTCAATTTCCGTTTTTACGGTCCATGTTACAAGAAGCCAATGGTTCCAAACGTCAAGAGTTGTTACAACATGCCAATGCCGATCAAATCAATGCGGTGAGCGAACTGGTCTTGAACTTCTTAAAAAACAAGATTCCCGTCACACCCCCCATGCTGGCCAAGCTTCGCCCCTATAAAAAGGTGCTACGCGATTTGGGACGTCGGCGACATTCCGTGAAAAAACGTCGGGCGTGGTTAGTCCAACAAAAAGGACGCGGCTTGTTTCAAGGACTCCATCAGGCGTTATGTCAATGTCTTCGTTAACGCTTCCCACGTGGATTCGTCTGTTACAAGAGGCCAATCGGTCCACCGACCAGTGGAAAGACGAGTGTCATTATTGGAAGCATAAATATCACCTGTTGTATCGAGAGTACAGGCACATCTTAAAGTCCCGTCTTTGTGAGAGCTGTCGTGAGATAGAAGACGGGGAACTTTGCTCCGAGTGTAGTCAATCCCCATGGACGAGGTCTACATGATTCCCCACAAGGACTTGGAGCAACTCATTCAATATTACAAAGGAGAACTCACCGAAAATGCCTTGTTGAACAAAGCCGCGACGCTCGCCGCTAAAACACATGTGTTGTTGGCCAACCCCCAATTGCCCCCGGCCCTGGTCAATGCTCAAACCAAACCCTTGAGTCAAGAATTAACCAAGTTAACCAAACGCATTCGTCAATTTCCCGGAGGCGTGGGAGTGGGTGCACCGGGTGGTCCGCCAGGCGAAGAAGAAGAGGAAGAGGCCGGGGATTTGGTGACCGGACCCGTGGAACAATGGTTGAAGCGCATGATAAAAGGGAGCCCGTCGAGCCCCAAACCTTCCATTACCCCTGCCACCAAGAAAGGCAAAGGAGCAGCCGCCACCACCAGTAAGATTGTCAAGAAAGGGAGCCCATCCACCAGTCGAGGGGATACCGGGTCGCGTTTAGAAGCCATTCGAGAACAGCGCAAGGCGTTGGAAAAAAAGTTAGCCGAGAGTGGTAAAGGCAAAGGCAAAGGCAAAGGCGTCTCCCGTGAAGTGCAAGCATTAAAACCCTTACCCGGTTGGGAAGATTGGCACCGAGGCAAAAAGTTACGACGTCGATTGGATTACAACACGGACTAAAAGATGGCACCCCGCACCAAGAGGAGGAGAAGGGGCACCCAACGGAAACGCCGTCAACGTGGAGGGGCCCTGGATGTCCAAAAATGGATCGCTAAAACCGGCAAAGAATTTCATTGGCCTGGCTATCAGTACATGGGCCCAGACACGCATTTAGCCAAACGCCTGAAACGAGGGGATCCCGGGATCAATCGCTTGGACCAAATTGCGAAACAACACGACATTGATTACAGCCGTGCCAAGAATTTGCCAGATAAATGGAAAGCCGATACCAAGATAATCCAAGCCATTGATCGCTTACCCGGCAAGAAAACCAAGACGGAACGGGTGGTCAAAAAAATCATGCAAGCCAAGAAACGTTTAAAATTGTAAAAACTTTAATGACACCCCATACCATGTTGAAAAATAAAAAAATGAAAATGTCAAGCATTGTCTCTTTACGAAACAAAGTCCTCCAAATCAAAGTCAGACTCCTGGGGGCTCCATGGGCCCAAATCACGTAATACATCCTGCAAAGAGTCGTCCGATGGCACGTCAGTTGACTCCTGTAGGAGTTTGTCTAGAAAACCCTTTCCCTCGTCCCACAAGTCACAAGAAGAATCCATTATCATGACCTCCTGGCCGGGCGAGAGGGAGTCCCAAAAGCCCTGCATAAAATCGCCCACACGGACCGTCAGGGAAAGGGGTCCTAAGGCTTGGACTTTTTCGACCGTTCTCTCTCGTTCCGTTGGTCCTGTTGCAGAGGTACGAGGTGAGAGGGAGTCCCAAAAGCCCTGCATAAAATCGTCCACACGGACCGTCAGTGAAAGGGGGCCTAAGGCTTGGCGTTTTTCCTGCGTTCTCTGTCGTTCCGCGAGCCCTCTTGCTATTCAACAAGCATACCTGGTTCGGTACCGGGGTTGGGAGGTCTGGCGCTCTGCCATTTCATCGTCGTCCTCGTCGGTGAGGGGGATGCTCTTCCGTTTCTTGGCCCGATAGCGTTGGTTCTGGGTGGCTACTCGCTCGGGATGGTTGGTCCGATAGCGTCGGTTCTGGGCGGCGACTCGCTCGGGATGCCTGGCCCGATAGCGTCGTTTCCGGGCGGCTTCTCGCTCGGGATGCCTGGCCCGATAGCGTCGTTTCCGGGCGGCTTCTCGCTCGGGATGGTTGGCCCGATACCGTCGTTTCTGGGCGGCGACTCGCTCGGAATGTCTGGCCCGATAGCTTTGTCTCTGGGCGGCGACTCGCTCGGGATGCCTGGCCCGGTACCTGGCGTTGGTGGCCCGTCGCTGCGCCCGTCGTCGGGCTTCTTTAGCCCGGAGCTGTGCGAGTTCGTCGGGGCTGTCGTCGTCACTGTCGTCGTCGTTGGTGGCATCCGTCGTGGTGGCGAGTTCGTCGTCACTGTCGTCGTTTGGCGGAGGACGTCTGGCGGTGCGTTTGATGCGTGGCATCAGGAGAGGGCGGCGGTGCTGGTGGGGGCGTGAGGGGCCGTTTAAATTGGTAGCGCCAGTAATTGCAACAATAATCGAGCCCCTCGACGAACCAGTCGCAGGTGAGTTGAGGGTAGCACCGTTGATGAAAAGGACGCGCCTGTTCTGCTCGGCGTCTCTGGGCCTCTACCTTTTCCGGCTCCAACTGGTTCAACGTTTCTGCAAACTGACGAAGGGTTTCGTCCTCCAACGCCCACTCCTGCTTCACTTTCTTCAACGCCTGCTCCACTTCTAACTCGGTCTCGAAATCTTCGTACTCTTCCAATAGCTTTTGATGAACACCCTCCATCTTGAGATGGCTCAGCTCGAGATTCGATTTCTTTTATAGGGGTTTATTCGTTCCCGTGATGCCCCATGGACCCCCACTAGAGAGGGGGGAGGGGGGTCCCCCCACCCCGTCCCACCCCTCCCAGAGGCCCCGTGGGGTCTGCTTGTGATTGGTTCATGCTCTTCTTCACGTGACCCTTTTTTCTCTATAAAAACAGAGCCCCGACCGTCCGTGAGTTCATCTGATCATGGCCTCGCCGCCAGAAGATGATGATGATGCTCGTGCTGGGCCTAGTGGCCTTTCTCAGCACCAGTCCCTCCAATTACTCGGACTACAGCTGTCTAGTGATGATGAAGCAGACTATCATGACATGTTGGACCATTTGGAACGACAACATGCCTTTCAAACACGGCTCCTTCAACAAAGTGGAGCAGGAGGGTTGGATACCTCGATCGGAACGCAACAAAGTGGAGCAGGAGATTTGGATACCTCGATCGGAACGCAACAAAGTGGAGCAGGAGGGTTGGATACCTCGATCGGAACGTTTGACTTTGAACTCCAATCTTTTGTCGATCGGACGAGTCGTCGAATGGGGGTGCGTGAACGCCATTTCAATACCCGTTTACGTCAAAGGGGGAACTTGATTCCAGATCAAAACATCACGGAAGCTCTCCAAGAGGGTTTACGTCGAGCGGTGAATCAAGTGTTAACCACCACCCCTGACCTCCACGATCAAGATCGCCTTTACTTTACCATCGGATCCGATCGGCTCCATAACAATTTCCAGGGCTGGGGATTACGAGCGGGTGAATGGCGTGAAGGCGGAGACCGTGTGGCAGCCCTCTTCGATCGCTTGGCTCAAGCCCTCAACAGCAACGAACAATTTGAAATGGACGATTCCTTTCAATTGTCCATTACGCAAGTTCATCATGCGCCTCAAGGCACCGGCAAACCCCGTCGTGGCAAACCCGGCCATCCTACCATGGCCATGTTAACCAGGAACTCCAAATCGATCATCCGAATTAACAATAGAGATGAACTCTGCTGTGCTCGTGCCCTCGTCACTGCTAAAGCCAAAGTGGACCAACACCCGAACTACCACAGCATTCGTCAGGGAGGCAAACTGCAAAGGGAACTCTCATTGCGGCTCCATGACGACGCTCGCGTCCCTCCCGGTCCTTGCGGCTACGAGGCGTTGACGGCCTTCAGCAAAGCCCCCTCCCTGGCCGGTTACCAGATCCTGTTGGTCGATGCTCATCGCTCCTATCACATCACGACCTTTGGAGGCACTCAAGACAAACCATTGATCCTGTTGCATCACCAAGGCCATTACGATGTCATTACCCGTCTACCCGGGTTTTTCGGATCCAGTTACGTCTGTGCCCATTGTTGGAAACCCTACAACACCGAGGGACATCATCGATGCCACATGAAAAAGCAATGCGGGGCCTGTCGTCAAAAAGAGTGTCCTGATTTCCAGGCAGCCTATCCTCGAGGCCAGAAAGCCACCCGACGTTGCCAACAATGTCATCGGGACTTTTTCGGAGACACGTGTTTCCAAATGCATCTCGTCAAGGATTCAACCGGCAAACCCGCCAGCAACCCCCAGGCCACCATCTGTTCTCAACGTCGTCGCTGTCCAGCCTGTCGTAAACAAAACGTTGGATTAGACCAGATTACAAAGCATCAATGCGGGTATCTCGATTGTCCCTCCTGCCACGAGTACGTGGACGGCGAAACTCATCGTTGTTTTATTCAAACAGCCCCCAAACCTCAAGTTAACAAGAAGAAAAGAAAAAGGAAACGAGGAACCACCGAGTCTGAAACCGCCCCGGAGGACGACGAGCTGCCCGCTTTGCATGTGTTTTTTGATATTGAAGCCATGCAACCCCAGGAACAACACATCGCCAATCTCGTCGTGGCCGAAACCGAAGACGACGATCAACCAATGTGTTTCCACGGCAACCATTGCGTCCGAGATTTTCTGGAATGGTTAGATACCTTGACCCTCAACGACACAAGACAAGTCAATGTCCTCGCTCATAATTTCCAAGGATATGATGGTTACTTTGTCCTTCATCAATACTATGGCGACAACCGAATCGTCGAGCAGCTCCGGAACGGGTGTAAACTCTTGGAAGTCAAACACGATCGCCTTCGTTTCATCGATTCCATGAGTTTTTTCCAGATGCCCCTCTCCGCCTTTCCCAAAACCTTTGGCTTGACCGAACTCTGCAAAGGGTACTTCCCGCACAAGTTCAACCACCCCGACCACCAAACGTACGTGGGACCCGTCCCGGCCCTCGATTACTACATGCCTGAAACCCTGTCTCCCGAAGGCAAGCACGCCCTGGAAACGTGGCATCAACAGCAACGCGACAAAGTGTTTGACTTTCAGAAAGAACTGATCGAGTACTGCCAATCGGATGTGCGTCTCTTGAAAGAAGGGTGCCTGACGTTCCAACGCTTGTTTGAAACCCTGACGGGCTTCAACCCTTTTGAGCATATCACCATTGCTTCTGCCTGCAACCGGGATTTACGCATGAACCGGATGATCCCCAACAGCATCGCCAGTGAACCCGTCCGTGGTTGGCGCAACTCGATCAACCAATCCCGAGCAGCCATGGAATGGCTCACCTTGTGTGCCCAAGAACAGACCATTCAACATGTTGGCAATGCCGGTGAAGTTCGTATCCCGACCGTAGGCTTCGTGGATGGGTACTGCCACGACACCCGGACCGTGTACGAATTTCAAGGGTGTTTTACCCATGGATGCCCAACCTGTTATCCAAACCGTCACGAACCCCATGTACGCCACTTTGATCGGACCCTGCAAGATGTCTACGAGACCACCCAACAAAAGATCCAACGGTTAAAAGAGCAAGGTCGTACCAATGCCATCAAGCTGTACCATCATGTCACCCCCAGTCAAAAGATCCATTACATCGATGTCACCTCTTTGTACCCGTGGGTCAACAAAACCTGTGTCTACCCGAAGGGGCACCCGACCTTCATCTCCACCCCGGGTCACACCGACATCCACCAGTACTTTGGTCTCATCCAATGTCAAATCTTGCCTCCACGTGAACTGTACCATCCTGTCCTGCCTTACCGCCATGACGGCAAACTCCTGTTTCCCCTCTGTGCAACGTGTGTGCAAAACGAAATGCCCAAACGTCCCTGGGACAGATCCGTGGAATGCAATCATACGGACGAACAACGGGTTCTGACGGGGACATGGTGCAGTCCGGAATTGGCCAAAGCCGTCGAGCTCGGGTACCAAGTCCAGTACATCTACGAGGTCTGGCATTTTGACGAGACCTGCCAGGGGCTCTTCGAAGATTACGTCAACACCTGGTTGAAAATCAAACAAGAAGCCAGTGGATGGCCCCAAGGAGTCAACACCGAAGACGAAAAAAAGGCGTACATCCGAAAGTACTTCGAGCAGGAAGGCATCCAGTTGGAGTACGACAACATCGCGGTGAATAAAGGGCTCCGCACCCTGGCCAAAATGATGCTTAATTCCATGTGGGGCAAGTTTGGCCAACGCCTCAACAAAACCCAACTCCAAACCTTTGAGGACCCTCAAAGCTTCCACCAGTTTTTAAACACGGATACCCTGGACGTACGACACGTCTCCGTGGTCAACGACCATTTGGTGGAGGTCCATTACCAACATCAAGAAGAGGACATCCCCGTGTCACCCAACCTGAACATCTTTGTGGCCGCGTTCACTACCTGTTGGGCCCGGCTCCGACTCTATGCCGCCTTGGAACCCTTGGGGCAACGTGTCCTCTACTACGACACGGACTCCATCATCTTCCTGCAAGACGAGGGGCAACCTAACCCGGTCTTGGGCGATTACCTCGGCGACTTTACAAGTGAATTAGACTCGGACGACTACATTGTGGAATTCGTGTCGGCGGGTCCCAAGAACTATGGCTACCAAACCCACAAGGGGCACGTCGAGTGCAAGGTCAGGGGATTCCGCCTCAACAGCGAAGGCAAGAGCCAATTGAATTACAACGTCATGCGACAGAACGTCCTCGACGAAATCCAGAAGCCCCTCCTGAAACCCCGACAAACCCAAGTCGTCAAAACCCACCAGATTGTCCGGAACCCCAAAACCTACGAACTATTCACCTTCCTCGAGTACAAATGGTACCAATTGGTGTACGACAAGAGAGTGGTGGATCCCACCAGTTTCCAAACGTACCCCTATGGATACAAGTGACTTCTTTCCTAAGAGTACGCCAAGTCATTGGTATTGCTTGCCTCTTCTTAGTAGCATACCTGAGGAGTCCAGAGCAGTGTCATGGCAACCCATCGCTGAACTCTGTACGTGTGGCATGCATGCTTCCTTGCTAGGGAGCCGTCCCATCCTTGGAAGTTATTGTGGAGTCTGTTAGAACTAATGGTGAAATGCCGTTGGACGTTTGCCACATCATGGAACATTCATTAAAAGAAACACTCATATTATCAAAATGGAACTCATTCAATAGGAAGTCATCGTGGAATAGGAACATTCATATCAAAAAGGAACTAATAGGAATACCCATATTGTCAAAAGGAATTCATCAAATGGAACACTCCTCAAAATGGAACTCATTAAATAGGAACACTCATATTATCAAAAGGAATACTCATCAAAATGGAACCCTCATATTATTATTATCAAAATGGAACTCATTAAATAGGAACTAATAGGAATACCCATATTGTCAAAAAGGAATTCATCAAATGGAACCCTCATCAAGGAACCCTGCATCTGTGGCTGCTGCTTGCTTGATTGCTTGTCGACTTGGGAGGTCGTGCCATCCTCCAATACCTTGCACTCGTATTTTCCTTTCTTGGTTTTCCGGGCGAATGGAACTCTCTACTCATCAAAATGGAACACTCATATTATCAAAAGGAACACTCATCAAAAGAAATACTCATTAAAAAGGAACACTCATATTATCAAAAGGAACTAATAGGAACACTCATCAAAAGGAATACTCATTAAAAAGGAACACTCATCCAAAGAATTTCGTTTGTCAAACCCAAGGAAATCTGGCATTAAATTATTTTTGTTTTCCCAACATGGCGTTTTTATTTTTTTATTATTTTTTTTTTGGGAGTCCAGGGATCACCCCCGCTGCCCCAATTGGACTTTGGACTTTGAGCCCGCGTTTTCTCCGCGGTTTTCCTTCCCCTTGAGCCCACGATCGATTTTTCAGACTGGGCCGCGGTTTCTCCTTCCAAACCACGTGACTTCCGGTTTAGGTGACGTCACTTCCGGTTCCGGTCATGTGACTTCCGGTTCCGGTCATGTGACTTCCCCTTGAGCCCACGATCCTTTTGGCCCGTGGTTTCCCGTTCCTATGACAACCCCTCGACCAATCAGAAGCCAAATGCTCTCGACCAATCACAAACCAGACCAGGGGGTGTGTATGCAAATTACCGTGGGAAATTTTGCTATCTGGGCCCCCTTTACTACTACTTCTCTTTTCTGTTTACCGTAAGTGTGTACAGTACTGTAGAGCGTCTTTCATGTATTAGCGAATTGTATATGATTCTCGCATAATTATAATTTGTCGCTGTTTTTCTTATTTTCTGTTGTCAACTGTGATATAATGTGAATCACGAATGGTTACGCTTCTACGTAAGATGTGTTGGAAGAGTTTTTCCAACCAACAAGGGGGGTCAGCTTGTTGAGACCAACAGACCTTTTTCTTGTGTTTAACGGCTCTTTTACCTCTAACAACCTTTCGGCACAGCTCAGTTCTAGAATCGCTCGCTAAAAGTTCTCTGCGTTGCTTTTTGTTGGCTGGTGTATCATTGACATGTTGCTGTCAAACGTTCGTCAATTTCTAATGTAGGCTAACGTAATCCCTAATGTGACTGGTTAGCAAAGTAATTCGTAATATGTTTCTTCCCAATATTTGCTAGAGACGAAATGTTTTTCTTTTGAAATTTTTGTAATGTTCTCCAAAATGTCCAGCCAAAATAATGCAACGGGGAGAACACTACAATTACAAAAACATTCCCGGTATCGATAAAAATTGTACATTTACAACAAGAAGTACGTGAAATCTTAAGTTGAAGGTTTCCCGGCGTCTACAATCGATGGAAATCGATGATCGGTAAGGCAATCCATCAATCGATATCAATCTACAAAATAAGTTAATTGATATCGATTGGTATCGGCCAATCGATGACCAATCGATAGTCACATGAAACTCGTTGATCGATTGTCATCGATTGGCAAAACAAGTAGCTCCCAGTTACTTAACGCGAACAAGAATAAGCATCGCGTGGTACGCGCACTTGACTGATTTAATACCACTTGTCATGGCGGACACGCCGATAAAGTCCGAGTCGCAAGTCATTGAACTGTCCATAAGCGGCGTCGTTAAAGGCTACCGCCATTTAATTGCCGTTTTGAAGTGCATACTGGCAAGCTTTTTACTGCTCCCAAGCGAGTTCCCAATCTTTAAACTCTCAGTTCAATATAGCTTCAACTCGTTCAATTTGTCTAATGTTGCCCAACACTAACCAAAACTCCCTTAACCGATTCAACTCAAAATAAATGCGCTATAAATATTTTTCATCGCTGACGATTTTATCATTAAACAGATGTGCATAAAGAATCCGTAGACACGTCTAGGCAATCTTTCTTTCCACCACTCTTTGTTTAGATACCTTGTTAAAGCAGGGGATCACAATCTGTCTACAAACGAAACCTTACAACAAGAAATCGTACCAAAGATGATTTTTGTTCATCGTGAATTCTGGCAGAGCTCGTTTGTAGACAGTGACATAGTTCTCGTACTTCTCAGCAAGGAAATAAAGGTTAACGCCTTTGTACGACCAGTGTGTCTACCGGAAGAAGATGATGGGGATCTGGCTGTTTCTGGAGCTCATGGCATTGTGGCGGGATGGGGAATAACACGAGCCTTGAGACTCGGAGAGACAGCACACGATAATGAGACATCCAAGGTTCTTCGTCACGCTGCTTTTACTATTCAAAGCGACCAACTTTGTTTCAACAAGTCAATACTCGCTTACAATGCAACGATGACATTTTGTGCGGGAGACGGGTAACGGGAGACGGGTTTACAAATGTAAAGGAGGCAGCGGAGGGGCTTTTGTTCGTAGAGTAAGAAAAGGGTATAAACTGCAGTGGGTTACTGTTGGCATTCTTAGCTGGGGCAAAAGTATGGATATTACACGAGGGTGTATCCATTTATCCACTGGATTAAGAAAAACAATGAAAGAAGGTAAGTATTAAATAACAGTGATATCAACAGCTGTGAGGCCACTTAGAAGTCGGTCACACTCAGCTTACCTTACTATCGGATCGATCTCCAGTCCACCAAACCACTCTTTAACCGTACTTCACATCTTGCGCGAAGACAGCGTGCAAGTTCAGCAGCCTGGTCTTAAGTGTTGATGTCAGGACAACGTGCTGCCGAAACTAATTCCTGTGAATGCAGAATTGTTCGTAAAGGCATCAAAATGCGCCCAAGTCAACGACCAAAGGGAAGCGCTACTGTAATTGATAAAAGAGTACTTGCAACATACAAAAAGAAGGCATAACCTTCAGAACGCGGATGTTGTAGGGTTGTAGGATTCGCGCGATAGTTTCAGATGTCCCTTCGATGTAAGGTAACGTTCGGTTAGCGTTCGGAGTTTCTGTAAGTGTTGTGTCTAATAAAGTCCCAGTACAACAGACTGAGGTTCCGTGTACCACAACCACCGAAACTCTACGGACTAACAACACCACTAAACTGTTGCAAACAGCAACCTGCACCTTACAAACGACTGATTGCCGACAACAGCAAAACAGACAAACAATAGACAAACCGACCTATGTGACTAACAATAGACCTACGGACATTTGACTAACAAAAGAGGGATCGAAAAGCACCAATCACGTTTAACAGTCTTCACAGCCAATAACATCACGGCTAAACTGACAGACGACCAATAACATTACGAGAACGTCGACCAATCAGAACAACGACCAGAGACTTATAACATCTACTGGCGACTCACAGTTCACTTGACTCTGATGATGACTTCCGCTCAGGCTGTCGAAACGTCAGCCAATGTCACCACAAACAGTCCTTCTGAAGACTACACTCACCTGGACGATCATAATTTACCGACTTACTTATTTTCAAGATCAAATTCCTGCGATTTTGTCCCCCCTCCATTAGGGGGGAGGAATCGATTTTCTCGTGTTTCTCCAAATTATTATAACCCTACTGGAGGAACCATATCAGGTTTCTAGTTTTACCAATACCTATTTATGAGGGGAAAAAAAGCATCGATTATTTCAACTTGTTCCGCCGAGTGCTCGATTCTTACTGAAAGTAATTCTTGATCTGGTGTTACCGTCTGCCCTGGGTGAGAGTGAGATAATGTCGTAGATAAATGATGTCCCAGCAACCTAAGTGGATGTCGTTATCTTTAGCTTCTTTCTTCCAGTGATTTTCACTCAAGTGTTCGACACCAGTCACTCACAGAATCTATAGTTCCCCAGCGAGAATGTTAAAGAGAGTGTCACTCCATAATGCTGACGACGACTTTTTTCAAAACAATAAACAGGGTGTGGAAAAGGATTGGAGAGAAATATAACGGGCAATTGTGTAGGTAGGTCCTAAAAGATAAGTATTTACGTCAGGACTTGAGGATGATCATGGCCGGGATTCACAGACAAAAGCTTGACTGGAAAAGAAGTGCGAGTGAAGGCATATAATACGTAGATATATCTCTCTGGTATTTCACTGCCACTGCATGAATAAAACCCGTTTCAAACGTCCAGTTTTTCCAGCGCTGAAGCTAATGGAAACCAGCCAAAACAACAACATTATTTCACCCGCATTAGGTTCGGCACATGAAAAGTTGGACGGACCTTTTGAAAACATTTGACTGATTTTCAATGAGAACATAAATTAACACGATAAATAAGTCAGTGTCTTCAGCCGTGGATTTAGCGCTAATTTATAACTGGAAGGTTTCTATTTGTAGTGCTCCAAGATGATGTGCCGGGATGAGCTTATCACGCAAAAGAAACTCTTTCCCATAAGATGTTCTTGAGTTTAGACATCATGTCACGGGGTCCCGTGAAAAAAAAAAACTCATCGAACAAATGTTCATCCATTTGGAAGTGACATTTATTCGTCTTACCATTTCTCAGATCTAATGGATATCCTCTTGACATACAGACATGAATGAATGCTCTAGGGGAAACGGTGGCGGCAGCCACATATGTGTGAATACCCGAGGAAGTTATCATTGCTCTTGCTTAAAAGGATTCCAGTTGTCATCTAATCAGAGGACGTGCCAAGGTGAGTTAAAACACAAAAATAGAAAGTCAAATGTTTTTAATGGGGCTATTGGTAGCTTAGTTATCCGTACTTTTTGCACTTAGTTTTATCATATAGAACCTATCACACCTCGGTGGAGCTTCTGTATGTTGTCGTTGTTTAAATTAAAACCATATTCCTGTCATTGCCATATTTCCTTTCTGTGACACAGTAGACAGTTATACGATAGTTGCGTAAATAGTTCAGTGGAAATGATATCCGGAGGTTAGTAAATAACCGTTTCAATCTCTAATTGGCCAAATACAAGTACTTTACTACCTTTTATTACCTAGTTCTTGCCGTCCAGTTGAACTCAGTTATTCTCACCTCGATTTCTCTGATCTATTAGATTTCCTCTTGTTGTACAGACATAAATGAATGCTTTAGACGAAATGGTGGCTGCAGTCACACGTGTGTGAATACCCGAGGAAGTTTTCATTGCAAATGCCCGAATCGGGCATATAACCTGAGGACGTGCCAGGGTACGTTAACACATTAAATAAGAACAGCCAATGGCTTTAGTCCAGCTTTTCCTTGCTTAGTTATTTTTATTTACTATGGCATTTAGTTAATTCGTATTGACCCCTATCACACTTTAGCCATGGAACTACCGCAGCCGGTATGTTTCTTTATCTAAATTACTACCATATTTCCCTTTATTGAAATATATCCCTTTTATGGCAAGGACAAATGTATTATGGTTACATAAGTAGTAAATTGGAAATGATATGACGAGGTCAGTGAATAATTTGTCTCCGTTTTTAGTTTTGGGCACTTGGCTTTCTTTAAACGAATTGATTGAGCGGAGAAATAATGCACAAACATGAAATTTGCATACTGCTTGCACAATATAATTATAAGACAAGACAAGACAAGACGAGATAAGACAAGAAAAGAGAAGACAAGGCAAGACAAGACAAGACGAGATAAGACAAGAAAAGAGAAGACAAGGCAAGACAAGACAAGACGAGATAAGACAAGAAAAGAGAAGACAAGGCAAGACAAGACAAGACAAGACAAGACAAGAGAAGACAAGACAAGACAAGACAACACAACACAACACAACACAACACAAGTCAAGACAAGACAAGACCAGACCAGACCAGACAAGACAAGACAAGACAAGATAAGACAAGACAAGACAAGACAAGACAAGACAAGAAAAGACAAGACAAGACAAGACAAGACAAGACAAGACAAGTATTGTATAGATTCATTTGTTGATGTTCCTGGTATTTTTTACTCATTTTTAAAAGTGCCGATCGA
This sequence comes from Siderastrea radians, assembly GCA_964017195.1. NCBI lineage: Eukaryota > Metazoa > Cnidaria > Anthozoa > Scleractinia > Rhizangiidae > Siderastrea > Siderastrea radians. Next base: position 24,689,469 of record OZ024893.1, read on the forward strand.
GTGCTATAGTGAAAACGGGACGGGACAGGTTTTTGACGTGACACTCGTCTAGATTTACCTAGCCGTCTGAGTCGACAACTTTTATCAAGCTAGTTTCCCGGCTAGACGAGAAGCCCGTCAAAATCCGTCACGAATTCCCACTTAAAAGGAATATTTCTGGTCGAGTTTTGGGAGAAAACTGCACCGAAAGGACTGGAACTAGGAGGAAAGCAAAGTACTTTGGGGAGACAAAATGGCGTCGAAAAAAAGGGATATAAAAACAAATCATGCACTGAAGAGTAGACTCCTTGCCACTGTTCTAGCATCAACAAATATAGCTATCCCCCTCTTCATCAGCTCCTTTAGGTTTTCTTTCCAGAGAACCGAAGCACAGACAGCTACTTGTGTAACGAACGAGTTCTGTTTCTCAGGAAAGATAAACTTGGACGCGAGAGAGCTTCTTAACTTGGAATTGTCAACTAAACTTCGTTTCCTAGAGCCCAATAAGAGGCAATTTGAAATAAACCTCGAGGCATACATTCTTAGAATACACTTATCCAAATCCTTTCTTACTTTCTGCTGTTCGGGTAACAAAGCACTTCTCGTCCCAGTGCCTTGGCGAAAAAAGTCGGCCTCTAACTCAGCCTAATGCGAGTTTATGTTGGTAAGGTTAGATGAGTTTTGAGTCTCAAATTCACACTAGGACGGAAAACTCGTCAGACGGGTTTCTCGCCCTCTAGTGTGAATACGGATGTTTACTGTTTAACCGAAATTCTATGAAATTGAGTTGTAAGTGGGTACATTGTCGACTGGCTTTCGTTTTGTATCAAAACGTAAGACTTGCACGGAGATTTTATGTCATCAACTGGCCATCTGAATGCTTGAAATAAAAGGTTTTTGGCTCTTTACGTTTGGCTTTTTACAGCTTTATTTTAAGCAGAGTCTAAATTTGAAAATAATGCGACGTTTAGAAATGGTCGTTTGTCTAACTATAATCGAACTGTAGTTGAAATTACACAGTGGACTCCCACAATCTCGAGCAAGCAAGGGAAACAAAAAAATTTCAAACCACGGGAGTTGGTAGAGCGAATGGTAAATATATAGGAAACATCATCGAAGGGAAGCAGGATTCAGTTCGAGGTAAAGAAGGGGATTCGAGATAAAGAGGATTCAGTGCATTTTACACTTTTTCCACTTAGTCCTGTTGTACAACAGTGGTTTGCGTCTTACCTCTCCAATAGATCTCCACGCGTTTCCTTTGACCAGAAACTATCAGAGAAATTCCAGTTGACTTGTGGTGTCCCTCAAGGGTCATGCTTGGGTCCTTTATTGTTCACGATTTATGCGAGCAAATTATTTCAGGTCATCAAGGAGTACCTTCCGCAAGCCCACGCATATGCGGATGACACGAAATTGTATTTGTCTTTTAGGGCTGACTCGACTTCCTCCCAGAACGATGCAGTTAAAGAGCCAGTGTCACCCAAAGTGCGCAGTTGTATTTTTGTTTTGAAGTTTGGCTGGTGCGTTTGCCGGACGTTTCGCAAATTATACCCTTGCCGCACTGGCCTTTCAGCAAGCTGATATTTACAGTAGTTAAGCCTCTGAAAATAGTAATATCTTCATCGCTAGATGTTACCGGAGAAATCAACTCTAGATCTGACTTTGTAGTCAACGCGTATAGAGCATTTATAATAACCGATCGATTGATTGATGATCGATCGATCTCGATGGACGTAAAACCAGAGTAGCCACTTCCACTCGATATAAACATAATAAGATAAAAACCAGTAGCAAGAATATTGACGTCTTCATCGCTAGATGTCACTGGAGAAAACTACTCAAGATCTGACTTTGCATTCAATGCATATACGTGAATCTCTTACAGTCCGAACGATTGATTGTGCGATCGATCGCATCGACCGATTTCGATGGACGTAGCCTGCGTAGCAAGCGTTTCCGTAGGGCTTTCCGCCCGTTGGAGGCGTTTTTCGCTTTTTGGCTGCGCAAAAATTGGGGCGAGTGCAACACTGATGGAAGCAGCGGGGAGGGGGAGGGGAGGCGAGAAAAGTAAACACTTGCCCGCAAATCCCATGATTTTGAAAAACGCCCCTTTGACACCTTCGCAGTTGGATAAATTCACAGTGTGACAGCTGGTGAATAAAGTTTTTTACGAATAACAGATCACCAGAGGATACAAATTTACTTCCATCAAAATCAAAACAACTCTAAACGATCGCTTCAGAATGTGTCGTAATTACACAGTTAAATTTGGAACTTTATCTTAGCCTGGAAAATCGGGTTTAGTTTCTTCGGAAAACCGTTTCAAAGCGTCGCAAAGAAAGGACTCTTATGGAACAATTCTCGCTGATCTTTGCAGAGCGGTTGGAGTGAAAGTTGTTCAAAACTTGGAGCTATTTCCGGACCGTATGCCTGTGCAATTCTTGTGCTCGAAAAATTCGAAATTTAGGGGCATTATTCGAAGTCATTCGGAGTGCGATAGGTAGCGAGTCTGCTGTTTCCCAAACTCCATCAAACCAGTCTATCCAATTATGTATAAAACGGCTTCTCCAAACTCTATCAGGCAACAGTCCTTGTCGCAAGAATGTTCGTGTAGATTCCTCCGTGTCGGAAAAAGCTTGCCGCAAGTCTTTGAGATCTGCTGTCGGAACAGGACAAAAATGATCTTGAGAGGAACTTCAGGTAAAAATAGTGATAGTGAGAAGAATTCCCCGATATCGAGAACCAGTTCGTTGTGTTCATGCGGGTCACGCTCAAATGAACATACCTGATTTGATTGACGGATTTATCACTTGACAATCAACACTACCGTGCCGCGCCAATCAGGAAACTCCGTTCGTGGACGAACGGGTTTTTCAAAATTGTGGGGTTTGCGGGCAAGCGTTTCCTTCTCTCCTTTCCCCTCCCCCTCCACATACTTTTTTGCGCCCCCCAATTTCCCGCGGCCAAAAAAGAGAAAAGTGCATCGAACGTGCGGAAAGCCTTACCGAAACGCTTGCTACGCAGGCTTCGATGGACGCAAAACCAGAATAGCCACTTACACTTTTTGTAAAAATAAAACACAAACAAACAGTGAGCACAAGGAATAATTAAGCAAAACAGCACAAGCTCATTATCATAAGCATTATTTTGGAGCAAGCCCGTAGCTACTGTTATTTTGTGGTAAATCAACGTTCCTTCTGTTTTCATTCGGCAACGAATGTAGCACTATTTCGGCAAACACAGTGTCAGTACTATTGCTGAAATCCGTAGATGTTTTTCTTTCCCTCCGCTACTGATACACGGACTCCTTTAGCTGTACAACTTTGGCAGAACCTGGAAGACTCGGCCTTCGCCTCAACTTTCCTGAACCCTACGAGGCATCCCATTTAAAGACCTCCTTCTCCACCGCGAAAACACTTCAGAATTCGGAAATATACAACGAAATCGATACGGCGACACTTAAATGTGAAGTCAAAATTCACACTAGTGCTTTCGGATCGCTAACGGCAGCGGATGGAAGAAGATACAAATCAGACTTCACCACAATCAAGAAAATGGCGTATTTTTCATATATGAAAAATGTACCGCGGCGCGCAAAGCACTTAGGGTGACACTGGCTCTTTAATGCCATGGAGCGTTGTGTGGATGCCATTAGATGCTGGATGATCAACGACAAGCTCTGTCTGAATGACAGTAAGACAGAATTCATCATAATAGGCACTAAACAGCACTTGGCGAAAGTGAACATTGATAGTCTTTGTGTAGGTTAAGCATAGTCCCGGTGACATCAGTAAAAATCTTGGGTTCTGGTTCAATGAACACATGTCCATGGTGACTCACATAAATAAACTGTGTAAGGCTGCGTCTTTCCATCTGTACATTATAAGGCATATAAGGACGTACCTTACTAGCGAGGCTACACAGTCTCTTGTTCACGCCATTATTATGGGTCGTCTTGACTACTGTAACAGTTTGCTATTTAATACACCCGCTACACATATTGGCAAGCTTCAGCGCATACAGAATTGTGCGGCCCGATTAGTCAGTCGGACACCTAAATTTGACCACATAACACCTACTTTAAAACGTCTTCACTGGCTTCCAGAATGTTTTAGGATCGAGTACAAAGTGTTGATTCTAACTTTTAAGGCAATTTATGGCGTCGCACCTTCTTATATTTGTAACTTAATCAAGGTTAGAGAACAAACAAGATTCAACCTGCGATCGTGCAAGGAACTATTGCTGGAGCCATCAAGGGTAAAGACCAAGAAAACTCTTGGAGACAAATCGTTTCAAGTAGCAGCCCCTGGACTATGGAATAAATTACCATCTGAAATAAAAGCGATCAGAAGCTACGACCATAGAGCCTCTAGTTAGTTTTAGATTTAGTTTTAATTTTAATCCTAAGTTTTTGATTTTTATTCTAGGAAGTTTTTAACTGTATTCTTATATATTTCTATTGTAAATTTTTAGGTTCTTAATTAATTTGATGTAAGGCGCATTTGATCATATCCATATGTTAATTTGCGCCGAATAAGCATTAAATTATTATTATTATTAATACAACGTTTTCAAACCATTCTATCGTTTTGTTATTAGGACCTAGCAGTGACTTTTCCCACTCCACCCAGTTCGTTAGCATCAACACCAAGGCCACTCTTCAGTGTCCTGTGTTTAACGAGGCTGTTAACTTAGATGGCACATATATCTTCGTGGCGTGGTACGTTTTCGACGGCTATACAACATGGAAATGGACCGCTGGCATGAATGAACGAGGAGAAACAAGGAGTGAAACAGTACGATTGAGTTGTAGGAATGGCTCTCTGCACATCAACAGAGTGCGTCCAGAAAACAGCAGGAAGTACAGGTGTACGGTCAGAAGAATCAACTCTCGATCACCTTTAACTTACTTTGTGACTTTGAAAATTAAATAAAATTGTAGAGTCCAAGAATATGGTAAAAGAATTGCTTACTTTAAGGTTTAAGCATAAGACCTGGCGCAGTGATAGTGCTTCCCGTTCCACTTAAATTTAGATGTGTAGTAAAGTTCAGTCAAACGTGACTTGTTGACAAATCAATTAATTAATAGGAATCGGAAATATGACACTTGTAGTTTAGTTATCATGCAAATATGTTAAGCTACGTGCTCAAAGTAGATCAAAATATAGTTCGTGCTTTCCGTGTCCATTACGTTACAAAACTAGTTCCTTCAAACGTGGGTTTTGAGTAGGGATTCTGCTCTGGTAAACACCTAGTTCCTCAGGATTTACGTTAGTAATAATCTATGTTCATTCACGAACTTTTCGTTGAAATAACGTTGTCGTCACGTCTGAAAGAATGAAGGGCATGACAGTGTGTTTTGCAGGAGTAAAGAACAAGTAGGTTTACGGAAATGTTGTAGTAGACGTGTTTACTAGAAAGGAAACTATGCATAATTGTCTTATAATTCTCTTGCATATTTTATCACGTATGTTAGCTACCATTAAGAATATTAGCACATTGATTTTAGCAATAAAGCAGAGTGTATGATTGAGTGCAGTTGAGTTGGGTCCTGACTCCGTGTTAACAAAAACCAACCCAAGCCATTACGAACAGCGTGACGCTTAACAATGTAGTGTCAGGTCAGCGGTTATACCTGGCGCATGCGTAATGTAATAAAGTGTGTTCTGTGCATCCGCCATCTTGTGTGTGCTATGTCCTCTTGCAGAACACTTCATGGTGTTCAAGAAGTGGGATGGAGCACCTGAAGCCGCCTGAAGCTCTGATACTGAGTGCAGCGACGAATAAAGCCGAAGCATGGCGGCGCTGGAAAATATCCTGGGACTTATAAAGTTGCGAGCGGACTCGAGAAAAAGGATACCAAGATTCAAGTTGCTTCGTTGCTCCACGTGCTTGGCAAAGAATGTGTGGAAATTTTTTCAAATTTTGTGTGGGATGCCGAGGGAGATCGAGATAAAATTGAGGCCGTAGAAGAGAAGTTCAAAGCTTATTGTGCGCCGTTGACATCGAGGCACTTGAATTGCTATCTGTTCATCGAACGGAAACAGCAAGACGGCGAGACAGTCGATGAATTTTGCAGCGTATTGAAAACACTAGCTAAGAATTGCGACCTCGGTGATAAAGAAAAATCTTGGATTACGTCCATGTCAGTCCCGGGCCTCAAGGATCCGTTTTCAAATGAAAGGCTCAAGGCGAGAGAACAGAGTTTGGAGAAAACCTTACAAGCAGCTCGTATCGTTGAAACAAGCAAGCAGCACACGAAGAGCTTAAAAGAAGATAGTAGCAAAGTTGAGAGAGTGGATCTAGTGGTCGGCAAAGGACAGAAGCCTCAAGGGGGGACGACTTGTAGGAGCTGTGGTATTTGACACGCACCAGATTCATGTCCTGGTGCTGGGCCACGCTGTCACAAGTGTAAGAGAATGAACCATTTTTGAAGGATGTGTCGCACTTCAGATGGGCAAAAGAAGTAGGTAAATACTGTTGATGACTATGACTCTGACTCTGAGGTTATGTTCATTGGGGCGGTTAATGAAGAAGACAAAGACGGGGTTGAACCTCTCAATTTCGGGAACGTTCAAGAGGAGTTTAAATTAGCTACTGGGGCTCAGTGCAATGCCTTGCCTAAAGCTGCATATGACAAGATTACAACAAAACCTTTGCAACCCTCCTCAGCAAGGTTAGGAAGTTACTCAAAATCCGGCTGGAAAGCCGGTTGGAAAGTGTGAGTTGCCTTGTTGGGTGCGTGGGAAAAAGTATCAAGTTCGTTTTCAAGTGGTCAATGTAAATTATGGCGCCTCCTTGGTAGAGCATCCTGTGAGAGGTTGGGTCTAGTCCAACGCATAGATGCCATTAATAGTGAAAGCATCCTAGATGAGTTCCCTGAAGTATTCCAAGGACTTGGGTGCCTACCAGGGAAATACCACGTAAGCATCGACCCCTCTGTTCCTCCCGTCGTCCACCCTCCCAGGCAAGTCCCTCACTCTAAGCGAGACCCACTAAAGAAGGAGCTAGACCGGATGAGAGTGTTGGCATGAAAGAGAAAGTTCCCTTGAATGAACCAGCCGATTCGGTAAGCAGCCTCGTTTGTGTTGACAAACCGGACGGGTCTATTCGTGTGCGCTTCGATCCTAGGGATCTTAATGCTGCTATCAAACGAGAACACTACCCTTTACCGTTAATAGATGACATCACAACTACTTTGCTACCCCCCTTTGGGAGGTATCGATACCTGAGGATGCCAAAGGGGATTAAATCTGCCTCAGAAGTTTCCCAACAAAGAATGGAACAAGTCTTTGAGTCTTTGAAGAACTGCCAGGCGTGAAAGTCATCATGGATGACATCACCATAAATGGTCGCGACGCGGCAGAGCATGATACACGGTTGAGGACTGTTTTGCAGCGTTCCCAAGATAACATTCTCCGATTAAAGAGGTCAAAGTGCCATAAGCAACAAGAAGAAGTGAAGTTCCATGGCCATGTGCTCACAAAAGATGGTTTGAAAACAGACCCAGAAAAGGTCACAGCCGTAGTTGAGATGCCTAGGCCTACAGACAAGGCTGGTGTACAAAGGCTGCTGGGGATGGTGAACTGTCAGTAAGTTCATTCCAAACGTGTCAGACCTTACTGCACCATTAAGACAGTTACTACACCAGGATGTAGAGTGACACTGGGGAGAGCAGCAGGAAGCTAGTTTCAAAGCAATAAAGGAATCGCTCGTCCTCGCACCTGTGTCGGTATATTATGATGCAAAGAAAGCGTTGACGCTGCAAGTTGATGCCAGCTCTGCTGGTCTGGGTGCAGCAATGATTCAGAATGACAAACCAGTAGCTAAGGCCTCAAAGGTACTCACGCCCACGCAGCAAAACTATGCCCAAATTGAAAAGGAACTTTTGGCAGTAGTATTTGGCTAAGCCAAATTTGCAGAGAATATCGTGGGTCGTGATGTCACAGTCAAATCGGATCATAAACCTCTAGAGTCGATCATGAAGAAGCCCCTGCATGCAGCACCCCTACGCCTGCAACGGATGCTGGTCCAACTCCAAAGTTTCCCAGGAATCAACGCAGCATACAAGCGTGGCAAAAGCCTCCATTAATCAGATGGTCTGTCTCGAGCCCATCTGGAAGAACAGCTGACGAATGTTGAGCAATTAGACATAAACTTAGTAGAGCACGTTATCTCGGACCAGCAGTTGGCCAGGTGCGCTGAAGCTACTAAGGAAGATGAGTTTTTGTCCGATGAACTGTAACAGGTAATTTTGTATGGTTGGCCAGAGTTTAGAGGCCAAGTCCCACTCAAGGCGCAGGAGTTCTGGAATTACAGAGACGAGTTGACGGTAGGCCACGGACTGATAGCCTGCGTCGCAGACACTCTACACCGGCTGTATAGACCGTCTGCGAATATGTGCACAATATCGTGTTCGAATCCCGCAGAGTTGCACGGACATATGTAGGCGGTTTTGATTGGCTTATTTCTTACGCAGTTTATGATTGGTCCAATTCGTGACAACAAGAGAAATACAAATATATTCAGAAATTGTACATTGTATTTGCATATGAATAGCTGAAAACCTTATGTCTGATTCGCCAGTTAACTGTTGTTTATGTTTGCGTGACATTGAAAAGAGTTACGAACGACTAATTCTAGAAAGGTGTAGCGAGGACTTCGTCATTCTCGCGGAAATCGAAAGCCTCGAACTCTCGCCCCTCGACAGCAAGTACATATGCAGACAGTGTGTTGTGAAACTAAAAAAGCGTCGCGGTCTTCTTATCCAAAAAGGACAAGTAGAATCCGAGTTAAAAAATATCTGCGAGAAAGCAAAGAGAGCAGGAGAGTCATTGGAGAACGATGGGGGTGTATCGGCAGCAAAAAGGGCAAGAACTGTGGAACCTGAGAGTTTTCCTCTGCGGCACACTTCGTCTCCTGTTCGTCCAGCTGCAACTACAAGAGCTCTACAGTGGCTGATTTCACCCGTGCAATCGAGCAAAACCTAAACCTTGAGCAACTGCAATTTATGCTCGCCGTTTCTCAAAGAAAAATACGACAGGATTCTCTTGGAGAAGGGAATAAGATCTTTTGATGCTATGGCTGAAATCGCGAGTCTGCCATTTCCGCTGGAAACGATCGGCAGCAAATATGGCTGCCGAAGAAGAACTGAAGAAGCGTCGAACAGTTATCACTCAGATGGAGGAAATCGAGACAGAACTGAAGAATTTATCAAAGCCAACTGTTAGCGAAAGCGAAACATTGACTCCAGTAAGAGCGCCAGTGCCAGAATCACAATCGACTGCGACATTTGAAAACGACATTATCGATTGTCCGACAAATTCAAAGAAGAAGGTCGTAGTTACTGTGACGGCCAAATGGCCATCATAAGAAGAAAGAAAAAATCTCCCCGAAGAACTAACGTCTTTAGGTAAAATGCTTGTTCGGGGCACCTACAAGCAAATTGCCAGTGCTGCCTGGAAAAATAAGAAAATTAAAAAAGAACTTAAGCAGCTGGTGAGAAAGGAAGTCGAACGAGAGTGCACACACTTATGCTCGAAAAAAGATCCCAGTTGCTTGCGGAGACATGCTGGCGTTTTCCATGGATAAACTCGCCTTAGAGCTAGAGAACAGGGTCCCAGTGTTACACTCTGTGTTACCAGCTGCCGCTATCAACCGAAGAAGCAGAGCCGAAACTACAACTCCGGCTACTAGGTTGGTGCTGTTGGGATGGCTGCTGCTGTGTGCCTCCGAAACCGATCACGATACATGATTGCAGTGTAGTTCCTGATTACTAATTTCTTATATCATTCAAACTGGTTGGTAAGTACTGAAAGTTTGAAATTGTAGCCTGCGTTACAGCCGGTCATTTTGTAATCATCATTTTTAGACCATAAATCAAGACTGGTTGTACTGGCGTGCCACTCATGGATATTAAAAACAATAGCTATTTCCTAGCTAAAATATTTATTTACTTACAGGAACTGTCCAGTTCTTTTATCATATTTAAATTACCATATGTGTAAAACCATATGTACTGAGTGCAAAACAAATTATTTGCATGGTCAGCGTATGTAATAGTTTGTGTAAATAAAAGCTATCTAAATGATAGCATGCATTGTGTTTAACAGGCTTCATTAGCAAGACCTAGCACTCTGAAGATCACAACTAGCCATACCTACCTTTATAAAAAGCTGGATGAGTTTGGCAAAGACCATGACAAGCCATTCCATGAAGCAGTTGCCAAGCAAAGCCATTATATGCCGGTGTACGTGAACATACATCCATAGAGAATAATGATCAGCCCTCAGCGAAATCAACCAAGACCAAGTGCCCCAACCCAGACTGTGGACGCAAACTTGTCTTTGACAACCTGGATTACAGCCAGGAGGTCCACTGGATGACAGACGACCATCAAAACCCCAATTGTCACTACGTCACTGCAATGTCCACTGAGAATAGGGTGTCCGGTGCTGGGTTAAGCACTGAAACACCCCAGTATGGGTTGCTAGAAATGGATAATGGAAATTGTCTGCCATCTGCACTTGATAATGCTAAGCAGCGCGATAATTATATTTAGCATGTGGAGAGAATTACAGTAAACAACATCCCATGTCTTGGATTTCTGGCCAATCTGTGTACCAACCACATTCCCCACCAGTACAGCAGTGGGATGAAAAAGAAATCTGATACAGTAAGTATTGACAATAATGTGTGATGACAGTCTCACAATACCCCATATGTGGTAAATAGAAATTCCAAGAGGTTGGGAGTGGTGTATGATCTAAGAAGCTAACAATTTTTTGGTGGTACCTAGGGTAGGGTAGTACCTAGAATTTTTTAAGCACGGAGCAATGCTGGCGAGGAAAAATATCACCCTTATAGTTTCTCTTCTTTTTGGGAGGGAAAATCAGATTTATAAGGTGTCATAGTCACTTTCAGCTACTTTCTCAGATCTCTTGGGGACATTACTGCCCCCCTTGCATGGCATGCCACTTAAAGTTGAAAAAAATATTTAAAAATAGCCAGCGTTGCAGCTGGTCCACCCACCCTCTCTACCATTGGTAGTGTAGAGTGTCTGGAACGCAGGCTAAAAAGAGAAATAATGCATTAATTAACCGATCTTCTTGGGTATGATCTACGAGAATGAAAATGATGCGGATGGTATCCTGAGGGTTCTCCAGGAGCTGCATCAATATGTCCTAGTTGATGGAGAAGATGATGAACGGGTATATGGCCAGCAAGGGTTTGTCGGAGACCAGCTCAGTGTGGAGTGTTAATGGCCACTACTCTCTGGCCAATGGCTCTACCCCCGAAGAGAGGCTGGAGGGCCTGCATTTTGAGATCGCAGACTGGCATGGAGGCAACAAAGTCACTGAGGTTGGTAAATAATAATTATTACAAGAATAATTATTATTCTTGTATGAATTTAAGCACATGTTTTTCTTTAAATGTTTCAGTGGCAATTGTTGTCTTGCTAACAGTACACTAGCCTGCATTGCAGCCAGCCCATTCACCCTCTCTATACAGGTAGTGTATAGTGTGTGCGACGCAGACTAACAGTAGACATTAGAGTCTACTGAAGCTTCTGACAATCGGTTTTTCCAATCAGTATCTTTTAACTTCGGAGTCTGTGGCTTCACTGGAAATCAAGGTCGTTTTTTTTTCCAGTGGGAGAGGCTGTAGCCGGTGCATCATCATTTTCTTCATACATCCTTTCAAAATTTTGTCTCAAAACAATTGAATTAGCCACCGTCAAAAGCTGTGAAATTAATGATGTTGGAAAATTAAGTTTGCTAGAACGCTATCTCACACTGACTTAATTATACTAGTTTTAGGTTGCTTTCTCAAATCTGTACAATGGAGCGTCTGCTGGTGACAAATGCACAATGTACAGTGATAGAAATCTTGTCAACAGAAGGAACGTGGAAGGTGACGTCACAGCTGCTGCCAATGCCTGCCGCAGGTTCCTCCAGCTGGAAGTAGAGACACGAGTTGTTGCTGCAGCCTTGGAAATCCTTGGCATGAGTAGTTTGGATGATGAGAAGCTCACCAAGAATGCTCCTCCCAATTCTGATGCGACAGATGATGCTAAAAAGAGCTACCTGAGGCGTATAGCACCCCTTGTTGTTGACATCTAGGTCATTGATCAACAACGCAATCTAGATGTCCAGCGGTCAGTCCAAATAGTAGAACATGAGCAAGGGGCGAGACAGCAAGAGATAATGGTAGACAGAGAAAGAAGAAGGAGATTTAAGTGCAGGGCTCCTGGCTGTAACAAAGATTTTGCCCATGATGGAAAGGTCAGGAGAGATCACGAGGCAAAACATAATCCTCCTGCTGTTATCGACCCCATTCCAGTCAGACTGTTTGTCCTAGACACACTTATCAGTGAGGCTGACAGAGATGACATGTTGTCATATCAGAAAGCTCTCCTTGATTATGGCATGATTGTTATAATCTTCTGAGGGAGATTATCAGCGTGTTATTCGCTGCTGGAAGTTCTTGCTGATGTATTTAAAACACCAGAGAGGTTCTGCAACTAAGTATGCACTTGAGGCTCTCTATTTGATGTTTCAAATTCATGCACTCTTAAGTCCACAGTCAGCCCACCGCCTTATCTGGAACTGGTTTGCAAAGAACAAGGCTGGTGTAGGTGGTAACATCCCCGTGGACCTTGAGCTTAAATTTGAGAACAAAATTGTCAGAGTCCATTAGGAACGTGGCCCTAGTGCCACACGAAAGTCAATAGATAGGATCTGCCACTCCCTTGGAGTGACAGCCGACCTAATGTCTCACTTTGACCGCACCGTGTCTGTCTTCAAGAGGTCTGGACGACATATTAGACAGTCAACCAAAGGAGATCTTGCCAAGATTGTTAGGGAGCTTGTCACCCATCGAGCATTCCGTCATACTCCAGACAGAAAGTATGTTTGTTATTCAAGGCAAAAGCCAAGCATACTGTGTGGTTTTAACATGCAGAAAATGTTTAGCTGGATTGATGAGCACAAATTGCACATGATTCTGCATAGGCGTGCTCGTTAGAACTGAGTATGTCACACTTGTGATCACAATTGCATGCATTCCAAATAGCAAAACTAACATTATAATAGGGCTGATATAATTGTTTGCGGTTCTCTGTGGGCAATATATAATTTGCAAGACCAAATTAATTTATTAGAATTAAATACTTGTATAGGCTGTCTCTAACATTTCCCCTCAAGTTGTGCGGAATATAATATTAGTAGGCGGGGAAATGAACAGCTAGGAACCTCTTTGAGTTTCTATTACCCGGGGGAGGGTCATGCTCGTTACTTCAACCAATGAAGTAAATGGTGAGCAAGATTCAAATAATAACAGTTCGGCATGGAATCTTAATTAATTTATCAAAGAATAAAATAGTCAATGCATTCATTCCAGCCCCCAATCCTATGTAACTAAATATTTAATTACATTGCTGCTCCTGGTGAGCATTTAATTTATCTAATATTTTTATTATATTTTAATTTTTATTATATATTTATATTTTCTATTAAAAAAGAAAGTGGGCATATAATTGTTGATTAGTTATATCTGGTGCATTTTCAGTAGATTTGGACTGACCGTAAGATATCTTTTTCTTGTGTATGAAAGATTGACAACATGTGAAGTGAGTTTTTTAAGTGATTTTATAACAGAGTCAATAATCTATTTTTCTTGTTGCCTCCTAGGTGACACTAGGCTCTAAACCAAATAACTCCAAGTGTATTTGTTGTGGTTGGTTGAATTTATTTTTCTTTGTTTTTGTATATGGTAATGTATGATAACGAGAATAGAACAAAAGAAAATAAAAAGGATAAGGATAGAATTGAACCACGACATAGTTGCATCTAATCATGTATGTTGCCCATGCGTTGCAATGTGATGTTCTGTATACAACATTGACAGCAGAACATTTTTCCAAGTTGCGGGGCGGGGGGGGGGGGCTTGTTGGCTGAAGTGGTGGGGTTGAAAAGACTCTTAATAGGCCTAAATGTTTTCATAAGAAGTGGAGGGAGGGGGAGGATAACGATCCCTCACCCCCTGGCTCTGCTGTCCTCATCAAAACAACTCATGTCAAATCTGGTGTAGAATTAGAAGAAAAGGAACCTGAGCTGCTCTTTTGGTTAATATTTTGCCAAGTATACATTCAGCCACACATTTGAAAGACAGCTATTTCAAAGCTCTCAATCCAGCAAAGTGTTGTAAAAATACCAATTGAAATTTGCGATAATCTAAAAAATTCTTCTACAAAAGTTATGCTAAACCAGTCATGTCACTGGCATTCTCAACAAAACTACTCGAGGTCCTTCAATCATCAAAGTCTTCGGAGGTCTCTGACAGGAAACTAACACCTTCTAGATTCCGAGTATCAAGCATGAATAGAAGTGACGAGTCATCCCGCACTTGTGCCCAGTCAGGCCTAACAGACTCATGCCGGCATTGTTCTGCACCCCAGTTATCAACAGCAGGAAGTTCGATTGTGTCGATGTCACCAAAAACTTCAGCAATTACATGCATTACTGCAATGGCATGTTGTTTTCTCCAGATCTCCACAACAGCCATTACATCCCTTAGGGTAAACAAAACATGACAACTGCGAACAATTTGTTTGATATGAAATGAATTAAATTCAAGTAAAACATTAGGGCAGGAGACCATTGTCTGTACTTCCACTTGCTTTGACAAATTCATATGCAGTTCCAGTAGTTTACTTTGTAACAGTCTCTTGTCCTTGCTGGAAACTGTACGTGTCTGTGTGGCAGTATTACCACCTACTCTGTCTGACTGACTCTGCGAGGGCTCCACAAATCAGGGCATACCTCGGACCCACACACACAAGCTGCAGCGCAAATGTCACAACAAAACTGTGCATGACCAAAACTTGGAAGTTCGTTACTGAAACCAAAACGACTCATCAAGCATTTTCGATGACATTCACTGCTGCTGAGATATTATTTCATGGCCTTCTCACTGCGCGTCGACAGGAAACCATTGTATAAAAGAACACAGGTGCTTGGCAACCCATCTCTGCCAGCCCTACCACATTCCTGAAGATACATTTCTACAGATTTTGAGGGCCTAAAATGTATGATCCTCCTAACTTTCTTGCAGTTAACACCCATCCCAAAGGCAATTGTTGAAACTAACACTCTTAAATGACCATCCTCGTCAGCGATGCTCTCCACAATGTGCTCCTTAACGCGGCTTGGTATGCCAGTATGGTACATTTCAACAATCCGATTTTGAGGTTTGCTTTCCCCATGGTACGTATTTTTACCTAGGCAAACCTCGAAAACACGAAATAATATCTGGCACTGTTTTCTTGTCTGACAATAGAGTAAGGTTCTTGGGTCTTTGCAACTTGGTTTTTCAAATCTCCGATAAGGGCAGAGAATGCAGTTTGAAGTGCCTCATTTTTGTCCAAATACTGCACACTGTACTTTAGGTTTGGTCGGTTTGGACTTTGTTCAATGAACTCTATATCATCTTCTCCCAGTTGCAGTGTGCTCAAAATCTCCCCCTTGGTTGCCTTTGTTGCAGTTGCTGCAGAAATAACAACCGGCTTGTTGATGGGGCCAGTGACCTTATCTCCCCAAGGCAACCATACCACTTCCTGAATGGCACCTTCTTGGATCCAGACAAGTCCCTGTTAAGGGATTGTAAATATTAAGGGAAGATGTTTTAAATGTGCAGCAATTTTTACAAGTATTAATTTCACAAGTGACTCTAAAAATTAAACTATAGATTGTATGTGTACAAAATTAGAAAATATAAAAAGATCATTTAATAACCTTTTAATGAAAGTAAGATCCTCACAATTACAAACACAACTTAAGCATTAGCCTGCGTTGCAGCCGGCATTTGTGAAAAAAGCCTGTTGTCACATGTGAAATTCTATTATAAGCTTATGAAATTGTAATATCTCCTACCCTAAACTATCCTCTTTTGAAAACTGTAAAAACATTTGGAGCAACTTTATCCCCTTCCCCTTATTTCTCTTAATGCTTTGAAGAACGAGGCATACGAAAACAAAAGGAATAACTGTTATTTAATGACATGCAAATAAGGGGACGGCTATAAACAAAAATGTTTTTAAGATCAATTTGCACGTTCTTTTATTTTCCTAACCGACCGGACCGATATTAAGATACTTATTTTGACTGGAAACTAAGCAATTTTATGTAAACACGTAGTTGGAAATGATGAAGATATGCAAAGGTACATTTTGGTAAATTTTGGTGTTGTGGCGTGGCAACATAACCGAACAAACTTCTGCTATAAACATGAGACACTACACTTTGAAAATCGCTATTGGCCAAGTCCAAAGAAGAAAATGTTGAATGAAAAAAAAAAGCGAAGAGATACATACCATTGGGTAATACAATGTGTCTCGTCGATAGCCACTCCGATCAGCATCTCTGTAAATGTTTTGCAACTAAAAATGCTTCTCCAAGTCGCAGTGGAAAGCAGACACTCGGGCGAACCGTACACGACAATGTAATTGCCATTAATTACTTGTTGGACGATATCTGGGTCCTCTTCGTCAGTAATAGCGATCGCTGGCACTCCAATGTTGTTGAGAAAAAGAACGTGGTGTTCCGTTAAAGATCGTAAAGGCGAAATCACGACCACAAGACTGGAGCCCCGAGGTTTATCAAGCAGAGCATCTGCAGTGATTGGAAGACACTGGAAAATCAAGGATTTCCCCGCAACAATTCGGCAAATTCACAAACACATTCCGGCCTTCAAGAAATTCTCTCCGAGCATTTTCCTGTTCAGGAAGAAGGCTTTCAAGTTCGAACTGCTCCTTCAATGCTGTAAAAGCTCTTTGCCAACTTCCTTCTGTAAATTTGGACATGTCGAGCGAGGAATGATGTACCGTCACGCACACGCAAGAATTGGACCAATCGTGAGGCGCGTATTAGAAACCCGCCAATCGGAGACGCTTACATATATCCTTGCGACTCTGCTGGATGTCGGAACGAGCTTTTGTACACTAATTCGCAGACGGACTATATCAACGGTTTCAACAACGCGGATATCAACGGTTTCAACAACGCGTGGGTCGGCTGCAACGCAGGCTACGGACTGATCTTAAAGGGACAAAAGATTGTTGTACCTAGTAGCCTAAGAGGAGAGATGCTTCAGAAATTGCATGAGGGACACCTGGGTATTACCAAGACACTAACAAGAGCACGTGAAGATTTATTCTGGCCGGGGATGAATGTGGATTTAACAGAGAAAATCAAAAACTGCCCTGTATGCCTAGAAACTAGACCGAGTCAGCAACCTGAACCGCTGAAGTCGCACGAGATTCCACCGTTGCCCTGGGCTGAGATTGGTGCGGACATTCTACACAAGAATGGTCGGAACTACGTCATTACCATTGATTATTACTCCAAGAGGCCAGAACTAACCTTGCTTCCTTACATGACCAGCACTGGAGTAAACACGGCTTTGAAGTCCCAGTTCGCGAGGTATGGTGTCCGTCAGTAGTCATGTCTGACAATGGTCCATGTTACAGTTCTGCCGAATTTGAGAAGTTTTCAGAAGACTGGAGTTTCCAACACGTCACTTGCTACCCACAGTCTAATTGCCAGTCAGAGAGAATAGCCCAAACCCTTAAAGCAATGCTGGAGAAAGCTGAAGACCCATACAAAGCCCTCCTTTCATACCAGAATACGCCTCTAAAGGAAGTTAACCTATCACCCAATGAAATGCTAATGAGTAGACGCTCGAAATTATTGACTGAGGATATACTGAAACCCCAACTATATGTCCCTGAAGAGGTCCTCCCTAAGCTAGAAGAAAGGCAAAGAAGGCAGAAGCTACAGCACGACAGAACAGCGAAAGAGCTGCCACCATTGAGGGATGGTGACGTTGTGGGAGTAAAGAAAGGCAACAAGTGGAAGCCTGCTAAAGTCACACAGGTTATTTCTTCGCCAGGATCCTACAAGGTTCAAACAGAGAGTGGAGAGTACCGAAGAAATCGTCGACATTTGTTAAGAACTGGGGAGACCCAGACACCGGAAGTCACAGCCACACCGGAAGTCCCAGCTGATGAGGACCCAACAGAATTCGAAGTTGAGCCAACCTGGAACACAGCCAGCTGAAATGTCTACGACCGCTATCACTCGGTCTGTTAGGACAATCAGAGGACTGCAGAGATTTAAGGACTATGGTAAGTATTAGAGACAGTACGGTCACTTTACAACTTTTCACTTAATTTTCGTATTCAGTTTCCAAGTTAAAAACATCTTTTTTATTATAACCAAATATTTGAATATTTTTTACAGATATTTTTTGTTATGTATGTACATAAATACATAGCCTATTTCATAATGCAAAATTACAACATTGAGTCTATTCGTTATTTTTTCTAGATTTGCATATGCAAAATAAGACATCAATTGATAATAAATTAAATTAATTACAAGTAACTACATTAACCACTTGAAAAGAATTTCTCATAAATTTTCCGTTTCTCCCGAAACAGGTTAGTTTTGTTTAAACTTACAAGCAATGTGTTTTTCTGTTTCATATTTGTCTACTACAATTTGCATATGCTACTAGAAAGATATCAATGGTTAATAAATTAATTACAAGTAGCCACACTACAAATTAAATTAATTACAAGTAGCTAAATTACAAATTATATTAATTACAAGTAACTACATTAACCACTTGAAAAGGATTTTTCATAAAGTTTCCATTTCTTCCGAAACAGGTTAGTTTTGTTTAACTTACAAGCAATATGTTTTTCTCTTTCATATTTGTTTACTAAAATTCTTTTAAAATGGCTGAAAGAAGGTTTATTCCTTTTTGCCTACAGGTCCATAAATAATTTTTCCCTAAAATTATTACGTAGTTTACTACATCCATCTCCTCCTTCAAGATTCCTATCATAACATCACGTAGTAAGGGACATTCGCAACTGCTGAGTTTCTTTAAAATTTTGTCTGTCGCCTCTGACCAGAACGAATGTGAAAAGGAACAGCTAAAGAATAAATGGTTTGCAGTTTCTTTGTTACCTTCGTATCTTTCATTTTCATTTCTTTTTTCATTTTGTCTTTTTGTTTCTTTGTTTGTTTTCTTGTCTTGTAGTTGTTGGCTTTTTTAGTGTCTCCGCAACCTGCTTCTCGTAATTACACCGTGCGTGTCGCTAACTTGCATTAGAAAAATTGCGTGAAGATCGAGGACTTGGAGCAGCGGTACACCGATATCACTCTCACACTTGTACAACTAAAATCCCCAATAATTTTCCAAAGTTCTTAGAATTCCGCTTACAAAAACGATAACTTTCGATGAGGTTTACCCTTATTTTGCTTGGGCTTTTTTTTCAGTTTCTGAGCCTGGGGGGGGGGGGGGGGGGCGGGGGAGGCACAAAATCTCGAAAAGAAGATAGACTATAAGATCTTGAAAGAGAACCTACCTCCTCTCGGTCTAGAAAATTGTCAGTAGCTGTTATAAACTGCAGCAACCGATGGAATGAAAACCGGGTCGTCCAAACGCTGAAGCACACGAATCAGACGAGTAGCCGATTTTGATAACTCGACTGAGCAATCTAACCAAATGAGAAAGAACAAATGGAAAACTTAACGCGAAATTTCAACTTTCCATTACAGGCCAGTTCGCTTCAGCGCTAGTGATTCCAATTTAGTGGCATTTCGTGTTATTTGTCAAGATCCCGAACACGATGAAAACGAGTTATATTTTTGTTATATTTAGTTGTTGTAGATAAGAGACGTTTCCAGTCCATTCAAGCGAATAGCCAGTGCCTGAGATGATTTGACAAGCCTTGAGAGTTTATTGAAAATTGTAAAAAGCAAGGAAAGCGGTGCAAGAATAAGAAAAATATTTTATGCGTACAGTTTAAAACTCGAAAAAACTGAAAATTAATGATAACAATAACACTGTGTTCTAGAGTGACTTTCGAGTTCAGATTATTGTGATGCAATTCGCGGGAACAATTTGTGGCGTTGTACAGAGCACTTTCTGTTTTTTCTTTTAAGAAGCGCTTTTCGAAAGAGTTTCGCGTCCGAAAATAGCCCCGCAATTGTTTTGGTCGAAAGAGTTTTTGGATTTTTGGAAAAAGGAACACCAGCATATTCATGGCAGCTCCGCTGTTAGGCTAGCCTATCTATATATATTAAAAAATAATAAACAACAGCAGAAATATTCAATAATTTGCGTGGTAAGACTGGATGTAGAGCGGCCTTAATCCTCGCCCTATACAGTTTGTTCACCGGCAGGCTGAGTTGGTGAGAGCGCTCACCTCCAAACAATATGCCCATGAATGCTACTAGTATGCGTCCTCATATCAATGGTTTTTATCTGGGTTTTGTTGTTTTTCACTCTCCATAGAAAACAACGTTTCTAAATTCCAGTTGGGTTTGGCACCGTGCGGCACTACATTTTTACGGGTTCTAATTTTTGCGATTTCTGCGGTTCTTTTACGATCCTCAAAAAAAAATTCCCTGAAAAATTTTCCCCGCAACATCATTTTTACAGGTAATGTAAAATCGTGCTGGTGTCCATTTACTTGAGACGTCTATTTCGTTTACAAAACAAAACGGAATTAGAAACAAGGCATTCGGTTCACTACATTTAACTAGGTGAGAGCCTTACAGAAAATAATCGTCTGAAGGTACTGCATTGATTAAGTGATTAACGCGCTTTACATCTGGATGTTGTTTCGCCTGTATCTCCACCACATATAATAAAATCAAATAAGTAGTATAAGTATGTTTATGTAATTTACGTACTTTCTCTTTTCTTCCGTTTTTTTTTTCGAAGATGTATTAACTTGTTACTTGTAATTTCACACTAATATTCAGTTGTTAATTATTGTTAACAGCCGATAAGGGTTGTAAATTTGTGTTGTCTTTGTTCAATAAAGTGTTTAAAAAAAAATCAAATAAAAAAACCAATATGTTATAATTTCAATTGAACACGACTTCCTGGAAATCGCAAAACTTGATCTCCAGCAAGAAAAACTAATTTTTCCCAATAACAAAAGTTAGTTTCCGCAAAACACAAAAAATCGCGCCCATCCTCAAAATTAAACTGCGACAAAAATTCGATCAGTGCTCCACGCTATAAAGAACTGCTGTCTTAACGCTCAACTTCTAATTGCAATCCTCGTTTTTTTTTCTTTATATAGGCATCCCCAGAATATGAGCAGACACGCTCAATGAAAAGATACATTTTTTTCTAGAGTCTCCTTTATTTTCACACATTCTAAAATTAGAAGCACTGTGACCGTACCTTGTACGGCATAATAAGCGACCACTCCTTATTTATTGCCTGGGGGGAGGGAGGGGGTAAGAGGATTTTGGTATGAAACCAGCTAAAACTATTTGATACCTCCTCAAGCAATGTTGCAATGATCACCCCCCAAACGGACACCAAAATTTTTTGTACCCTCCCCCCCCCCCCAACTTCTTTACTCCTCATACACCAGTCATTTCCTTGGTTGTTGTTTGTCGGTTCTTATACTATGCTTGATATATATTTTATCTGTACAAGTGTCTGAAAGGACTGCAAGTATATGTCTATGCTTAGGATGCAAACATTGTAGCAAAAAAATTTCCGGAAAGCCAGGAGTGCGGCCAAAAGACAGGGGTCAAGACATGATCTTGACCAACCTTTAGGGGGATCCGGGGGCATGCTCCCCCCCGCGGGAAATGTTGTCATATTTGGGTCTTCTGAATTGGCTGGAAAATGCATCTAAAACTGCCATGCACTATGAAACTTATCAATTTATACTCGCTACGAAGGACCCAAATTTCTAAAACTAAAGCTACCATGGCGTAAATCTCTGGTATGAAACTCGTGATCATACTACAAGATGAAAACAAAAGGGTTCAAATTTGACAAACACCCCTTTCTGTCTTAGTTTCACTCAGTTATCCCTTCTTTTTGAGCCCCCTCAAAATCCTCGCCTCCCTCCCCCCCTCAGGCGATAAATAATGACCGGTCCCTAAACACGTACTATCAAAGTAGCTTTAATTTAAAAGGTCATTAACATTTCACCCACAAACGTCGTCAAAAGCCAAAACCAGTCGCACTACATGACTTATGGTGTGACTTTATAACATTAAAGGTATCTACAAGCTAGTTCGAAATCAGCGTGTAATTGAGGCATTTTAGCCATTTTAGCCTTTGCGTTTGGGGTTGCATCCCCCCATCCCCTTCCCTCTTTCAACAGCTCCCTTCCTTCCCCCGAGTGTCTACCTGCCGACCCCACATTATATTTCATGAACTTAACGTTAATCCATGGCGTGCATGATGAAATTGTGGTCACATATTTACCTTATCGAACGAAGCTGTATAAAGTTTTTTTGCCATCTGATATTCTACGTGGTCCAATGTCCTTTTTGCATTTATCAGTATCCTTTTGTTTTGACGAATGTAGAGGTCACCAGTTGGTATGTCCGCCAGACAGCTTTAAATGACCCCTAGCACAAGTAGCTGTTATTTAAGCTGTCATTGCAAACCAAATCGTTTCATTCATATTGTTTGTGTTACGTTTATGAAACTTCATCTTTGCTTTCTTTTGTATATTTAATTCATCGGTTTTTAAGGAATTGGAAGAATTAACGTAAATAAAAAATACACGGAAACTTTATTCTCAAGCGTGCAAGATTTGACCTTCTTTGCTGTTTAAGCTGATAGCATTGTGGTTTGTGACTGTTTGCTTGGCAAATGGTCATATTTTTATCTGAGAACTTGACATATGATCGTCTTAGTTCTGAAGGATCCAATACTACAAAAGCAAGTTGCAAGTTAACGCGAAACTCGTAACGAACGGAAGAAGGATACAATTTACAGTCCAGTTCAGTAAAACGCAATCAAGTGTAATATCAAAAGTGCAAGATGTCCTTGGCTGGCTGCAAGGAAAGGTGTTAAGTTTCTCTTTGTTTTTAACGAGTTGAAGAGAACGGCTCTGTTTCGAGATCACTGCCTGCCTGCTTACAAGTACGTGATGTATCTGTTGTCGAGAAATGATCAGCATAAACGGTGACCTTAGAATATACTTAACGGAAGCTGAAAACGGCTATTTGCCTTTGGCTAAACTATCTAAAATCGTTTATCATGACAAATCTTACTCGTTTGAGACTGACTTTGGTTGATTTGTCTGTTTAATGAAAAAAAACACACTTGCAACAAAATATCATTTTCTCTAACTAAACTATCTAAAATCGTTTATCATGACAAATCTTACTTGTTTGAGACTGATTTTGGTTGATTTGTCTGGTTTAAAGAAAAGGATATTTTGTTTCAACTGTGTTTTTTTCATTAACCCTTTCCCGTCAGCGTTTTTTCCTTAGAAAAACGCATTTTTTACCGCTAAAGCGATTTTTTAAGTGCTATGTTGCTAAATGCCACTAAACTTTGCTACAAAAGCGTTTTCTTACAATTTAGCTAGATTTTGAGCCAGCTTCTGTTGTAAATTGTACAATATGTTGCTTTCAGGCATGCGCATAAGCCAAAATTTGGACCCTTTTTTTTGCTGATTCATTTTCAATTTTTTCTCGCTTCTTTTGTTTTCCTTTTTCTCTCCCTTTCTTTTCTCTTTATCTTCTACCCTTTATCCCCAGCCCTTTCTATCCACTGGAAAAGTTTTGGTCTCAGCCCTTCTAAAACCCTGGAAATGAAACATTGATCGACTAGGTGACTTATTAATTGCTTGGAAACCTGCCTATCTTTTGCATGAGATAGAAAACTTTTGGTTTAACATGTTAGGCCGTCGATGTATCCACGCACTCTCGCTTTAATAGACGTTGTGTGTGTGAGTGTGTGTGTGTGTGTGTGTGTGTGTGTGTGTGTGCCTTTAATAAGTGAATGTTATGACATTCGATGAATTAGGTTTAAACAAAAATAGACTTATCTTTTGACTGTTGAAAGACTTTGGCTGTTGAAAGCGGGTGGTTGAAACTGATAGCGCTGTCGGAGCAGAAGAAGTGTAGTGTTTGGCATTTTTTCTTGACCAGTGTTAACTGAGGTCAAAATATGACCGGTTATACATTACGAAATGATTTCCAACCGTTGCAAGGTACTGCGGAAGTCGTAAACAAATTTGTTAGTCCAACTTATAGTAAGACGCTATCAAGGGTTACATTAAAAGCGGAATTACCGACGGGTAAATAAAGGTAAATTGTCAAGTACTTGCTTTTAATAAGCCTAAGACAACTGCTTGTTTCGACTTCAATACGTTTAGTCAACACAAACGTGGTGTTTCTGTTGTCGAGAAAAGGATAAGCATACACTACTTAAAAGTAGTGCTTGTAAAGATAGATGGCAGCCAAGGGCTGAATTGTGTTAGGATTTACATAGTACAAAATACTAAAGACCTATTAAACTATCATACTGTAAAAATTGGGACTATGAAAACTAATGAAATTATCTACTATAAACGTGGCGAATAATAAAACTGTCCTTACATCTGTAAGTTTTGCAATTGTATTGAATAAAATTTCTTGAATTCCGTAATGAATACATGCCCATGCACTTGCCTGGAAGTAATTTATCACAGGCTGTGCTCTGGTTTTGCGCAGATCGCATTGAATTAAGGTGGGTGGCGATTGCTTTCCTTCGATCAAACAAGGTCGGAAGACCTGTCAGTTCTAGGGCTTGATTATATGACTGCGAAGGGTAAGGTTCTCTTGATTATGAAGTGCTAAAACTCTTTCAATTATCTGGCGAAAGGTGAATGGAAGTCAATCTGGTAATTAACGGTTAAGAAGCTTCCATCTATCTCAACTTCCATCTGACCTTCTAAGCTGACCTAAGCATTAAACAATAAACACATGGCATTTGTTTGAGTGCCTTGGTTTGTTTGTTTGTTTTTTTTGGCATCCCGTTAAGAAACTTTTCAAATTTTTGCCATCTGTTCTCCGACATGGCTTCCTGTTTTTTTTTCCCACTTATCCATCATTTTGTTTTGACAACAATTTAATGCTGGTCAGAACACAATTAAAATAGCCCAAGCACAGGCCACTTTTAAGGAAACAAATCTTTATAGGAATTTCTGTCTCACATTTTGCAACTTCACTGTTGCTTAGTTTTCTTTGTTTAATTAATCAATAGTTAAGAAATTCGAGGAATTAGGTCTAACAAAAATAAGCTTAAACAAGCTTACACTTTTGACCCGTTTTGCTATTGAAAGCGGGTGGTTTAATCTGATAACATTGTCATAGCAGGAGAGGCATAGAGGTCACTATTTTTTCTTGGCAAATGTTCATCTCTTTTAATCAGGGACTTCCTTTGTCATATGACGGTGAGGGGTGAAATACACGGCAAACAATTCGCAATCACTTGCAAGCTAGTGCGGAAGCCGTAGAAAAAGAAGCAAAGACACAACTGCAATTCCGTCAAGTAAAACTGACGTTGTACGAAAACATCAAAAGTCGAGATGACCTCAACTGGCTGCAAGGTAAGTCTTTAAGTTACATGTTGCTTTCAATGAACTGACAACAGCGTGTTTTCGATTTCGTTACTTGTTGTTTAAATGATCGCGATGTCGAGAATTGGATAAGCATAAACTAAAAGGCTGAGAAACCTCATTTCTGGCAAGCAGTTACATAAGATTGAAAACTTTTGGTTGCATGTGTTAACCATTTCACTCTCTCTTTCCCTGACCGACTATAGTGTGGCCATTCAAATTAAAGCTGCTAGGCAGATGCATATTTTTGTGGTGGGGAAGGGGGAACTTGGGGACTTTACTGTTTTGACACAGGCGGCCCAAGCTCAAGATGAAAGAAGACGTCGAGTTGCAAAAGGTGACATTAATGCTATCAGGCGTGGTGTGTTACAAGGCTCTCGATTTATAGACTTTGTATGGGGCATTCAATTTCGTTATCAAAATGCTAAAAT
This sequence comes from Siderastrea radians, assembly GCA_964017195.1. NCBI lineage: Eukaryota > Metazoa > Cnidaria > Anthozoa > Scleractinia > Rhizangiidae > Siderastrea > Siderastrea radians. The sequence continues at coordinate 24,715,329 of OZ024893.1, forward strand.
AAATTCATGAATGTGGAAATGAACTTCACTTAACTCGATATGGGGTTGTTTTTGTGTCTTGCGTGTAACTTGGGCGCAATTCGTGGCCGATTTAGGCGAGTTTTTGGTTCGATGTTGTTCGCGGTGTTGTTTCTCCACATATAACGAAGGAAGGCGGGTGACTCCAGACGAGCGAGTCCCACAAATCGCTCTCGTATCACAAAGCAATGCAGAGAATCGCCACAAAGACACCAGCCCCATAATTTCCACATTCTATTCAGCCTTCTGATCGGCGAAAATTCGAAAAACATTCTGCTATCGGCGATCTTCCCGTGCGCTCGACTTAAGAAAAGTTTTCATTCACAACTCACACCGTAAAAAGTACAAGCTTTCCCTTTCAATCAAATGGCGTTTCTAGTGAACAATGTAAAAGATTTTTGTAAATATAGAATAAGATAAAAAATTCGGACGTTCTTCACTGAATCGCAACGATGTATGATCTTCACTACGCATGCGCTCTCTTACGGGATCTCGAATATGCAATTGAGTAGGTAGAATTGTCTGTCAGCTGCAGCTGCAATGCAAGCTAACAGTAAAAACGTAAGTGACAATTCACACGGGGTCTCACAATGCTGGTCGTGTCTAGAGCCTGTCGTAAGCGACAGGCTCTAGATACGACCTAGATACGACTTAGATACGGCTCTAGATACGACCTAGATACGACCTAGATACGTCTCTAGATACGACCTAGATTCTTCTTCTTCTTCTTCTAGATGCTTCTTCTTCTTCTTGCTGCTTCTTCTACATTCTTCTTCTTCTTCTTTTTCTAGATTCTTCTTCTTCTTCTTCTTCTTCTTATTCTTCTTCTTATTCTTCTTCTTCTTCTTAATTACCCCGCCGTCAGGACGGGGTCTAGTAAAACCCGTTTTTTCCGTGTTTTTTTTTTTCTATCTTGTTTTTTTTGCGGTGGTCACTTGCCCCAGAGTTCCCTCGTTCAAACAAATATTGCGTTGCAACCTTCCGATCAACATAAGCAATTTCTCCAGTCGTTTAGGATCGATTAGCTAAAATCTTCATGAAAGACGGTGTAGAAAACTACTAGGGATACAATGGCCTGAACATCTCTTCGACGAGAGCAAGGACAAAGATGCTAACAAGCTTTGAAAGGCGCTGATTTGATTGGGTTACTCGACCGTAGCCTGCAAAACAAAATGCAAGCATTTTTTGGCAGTTTTGCTTTGCTTCGCCAAAATCTTTAGGGAAATTTGTGTAGAAAACCACAAGGAATTCAATGGAGTTAACTTCTCTTCGATGAGAGCAAGGACGAATGTGATAGCGAGCTTTAATTTGAAAGCTGGCACGGACTCGCGATCGCTATAAACTTAGTATTAATTATGATATAAAGTGTATGTATGAGTGCCAAGAAGTGAGCAATACTGCCCTCCATAATTTCTGAAGTTGGTGATTTATCTTACCACTGACGTGTTTGCTGCCATCTGCCCCCCGCCCCCGCCCCCCACGTCTTCTCTGCACCCTCCTGCTTGCTTGCGATAACATGAATCCCTAATAGTCTGAACACCTTTCCTATCCCTCATTCCTACGTCATCCACCTGTTCTGGCACTCGCGAAGAAGATTACGTGACGAAATAGTTTTGACAATAGCGTGACTCAGTTACGTCACGTTTTTTTTAACGAACTGACATCTCAGCGTAATGGGCACGGAAATTTGAATAGATTTATTGATAAAGAAAAAATATCCTAAAAGGGAACGGTTATCTACTGGAAAAGGAAACGTAAAATAGGAATTAACCAGTCCCCTTGTTGCGAAAGTCTGAAGTGATGTTTCGCCAAAGAAATCTCTAGTTTTCACTGCAATTAAATCCGAATATCTCAGGCGCTTTAGGCCTTCCGAACAGATATTCCTCCGAAACGAACCGTTGGGTGCCCCTGACAGGAGAATTCAAAGGTTTAATTCTAGTTTCTCCAAGTTTTGTCTCCTTTAGTTTCTCCAAAATTTTATTTATAATACTTTAAGAATTGAAGAAGGAAGAACTGAAGGCAACAGGTTGCTTAAACATGAACCTCCATTTACCCATTTTGATGTGACAAATTGGTTAACGAAGGTTTCCAGATTACTAGAAATGGTTTCTAGTTACTCAAACTAGATCTTAACTGAAACTAACACCCTTGAAAACCTGTGTAATGGAACTACAAGGGATGTCTTATGTATTGACCAAGGCAAACCCTGTCGGATCACTGATGTCGAGAGCCGTATGAAAACTTCCCTTGCTGATCTAAAACCCTTGGCGTTCAGGGTTCTCCTATTTAGCTTTCAATGATCACGATGATTTAGGCACATATCGTCTGTCAAAAAAAAAAAATGGCAAGTTCCGAGGCAAGACACACCGGATTCTTCAAAGTTTGGTTTGAATGCGACCGGACCCCACTTAACAGAGTCCAATCACAAGGACTGTCTTGCAGCGTGTCCTTTTAATCTCAAAACTGTTGTGTTTTTTTAAAACGATTTCCGCTCAACGTTCGAGCAGTAAGTGCAAAAGTTAACTTACCAAAAAAATACTTGCAGCACTGTCACATTTTGAGAACAGATAAGAAGAACTTATCGTCACTTTTGCTCCCAAGCTGACCCCGCGAGAGAAAATTGGATTTGAAGTTATCAATATTTCAATTAAAAAGACGCTTCATGTCAGTTCAAAACAAAATGGCGCCCGTTTTTAGCATACTTTTACGAGATTTGAAATTAATATTCTTGAGAATGCTTGAGAATTTCATCGCGGGGTCACTTGCGCAAGTGAACTAGAGTGAGATGTTTCAAATCGCATTTAAAATGTTACCGTGCTATGAGTAGTTTTTTGGTAAATATTTTTTGCACTTATTGCTCGAACGTTGAGCGGAATCCGCCTTAAAATGCGTACGCTCAAAAAGACCAACTGATGCTCAAATGTCCTCATACCGGAAAGCAAAAAAAGAACAAGGGAAGAAAATGTCCGTTTTTGCCGGTGTCTTTTCACTAAAGGAAGTAACTATAAAAAATCGTAACGTTCTGGAAAATATGCAATTACTGAACCAAACGAACAAAGCTGATTTATTTTTTGAAAAACCGTTATCACCACTAACTAGACATTCCTGGTGTTCCTTATGTACCTACTAGATTTTGTTGTGGTCAACTGCTGCTGTCTGGATGTTGTCAGGTCATACCTCTGAGGGTACCAGTAAGTATTAATCATTTTGCCCTAGTACACTGCCTAACCTTGGTATTCAGAAACATTACCTCCTTACCCCTATTCAGTGGGGGGGGGGGGGGGGATTTTGCCGCAAGGACTTTAAACGTTTAAACTTTTTAATTAGCAAGGCGGAGCCACCAACCTTGTTGACTTTTTTTCCAAAACTTAATTGGGAACAATTTGGTATAGTAAGGCCTTGTCCCTTAAGTTTGATTTTACCATGTTACTTTTTGACAAGCGGCTTTTCCAAATTTTCATTCTTCCCCTTTTTCTTTATTATAAATCTTACTTGCCGAAGATTTCTTGTTCTGTTGAATGTTCTAGAGACATGGTGGTATGTTGTTGTATGGACATTGTATAGAGAATACTATCTGCCGAAGATTTTTACGTCTTTGAATAATTATTGTCTCCTTTCAACTTTAGTGTGTGGTCGAGAAAATGCTGATTACGCCTTCCTCATGGATGCATCTGGCAGTATTCTTCCTAAAGAATTTCAATTATTAAAAGCCTTTGTCAAACAGGTGATAGACTTTCTCCTGATTGGGCCATCCCTGACCCACATTGGCGTGATCGAATACAGCCGAGCTGCCAACATGGAGCTGAGTTTTTCAACGTCCTACGACAAAGAAGAAATTAAGAGACTTGTAGATAATGTAACCCATACAGCTGGCATAACACGAATCGATTTGGCCCTGAAGGTTGCCTCAGAAGAGTTATTCACATCAGAAGGAGGAATGAGAGAATCTTCTAAAAAGGTTAAGTTTTACATGCAATAAATTGCATAATTGGCCCTCACATGCGGACAGCCAGAAGTGAAAACTTGCTCTATGTTAAGATTACTCAACCTTCTCGTACTGGTTGTGATTACCGGCCATGTTGGCTATCTAGTTTGGCTGTAGCGGCTATCAGTTGTACCATATCATTGACAAACATTACATTCATGGATGAAATCCTCAAAAAAATAGGGTCCTTGAAAAAGGTTGAAATTTAAAGGAACAATGTCACGGCGTTTTCATTCATTTTCTGATCTGGCAAAATTATTTTCCCATTGAAAACAATAAAAAATAATAATAGTTTCCTAAGGTAGAAAAACATCTGAGAAGTAATAATAAACCAAAACTAAACAAGGATGGTTACGACTGAGGGAGATTATGATGGATTACAAATGACAAACTTGAAAAACTTGCCAATTTTTTCAAGATGCGTTGCCCGTGACGCAGCTCCTTTAATGTATGTACCCTGTACGTGCAGAGACAGTCAAGTATTTGAAGGTTCCAACTACAATGTTTGTCTTGGAAAGTTATTAACCCCCAGCATAATTATCCCTCATCAGGTCATGGTCCTCCTAACCGACGGAAACCAGACTGGACCAGAATTAATTCCTAATCAAATTCCTCTGGTGGATGCTGTCCAGCCAATCAAGGATTTGGGTGTAAAGATTATTGCAATCGGCATCGGAATGGTTGACAGAAAACAGTTAGAAACATTAGCTACAGACCCTAACGATATTCTGGAATCTAGAAGTTTTGAGGAACTTCTAACATTGGTGAAGGAAACAGTTGGGAAGAGTTGTAGAGGTATGGATATCATGGTCTTTAGAAAAGTTTTCCTTAGTCCTTGAACTTTTACTTTAGAAGACTTACACTATACAGCGTCTAAGCTTGCAAAGTAGAGATAACAATGTCTTACCTGGCCTTCCACTTCAAAAAAAGATGGAAAAGCAGGGCAAAGTAATACTCAATACCTTTATTACATGGTCCACATTTTCAGCACCACTGGAAAGTAGTGTTAAGTAGCTTTTAATTTGAATGCCGTCACACTATAGGATATCCACAGACCCAAGGGTTAGTTAAAACTCATATAGCATAATAACAGAACAGTAATTGACAGTAATTGAAATAAAAAAAAATTGCTATCTTTTTTTGTCACTGTTCTTTATTGATGAATTGCCCTTTTTACATCACACATTGATTTTTTTTGCCCTTAAGTATTTGTAGATTGTTTAGGTACATAAAGTATTTATTCCATTTTACCTCAGTTACAGTATAAACTGAAATACGTACTGATATTTGCGTGACAAAAAGGCAGAAAAAATTAGATTAAAAAACGCTGTGGTAAAATCAATATTTTGCGATATGAGACTTCATACAAAATTGCTACAGAGTACATTCAATATTTATTTTGATAATTTATGGTTTGTAGTAAAACAACTGCAAGTGATTGGCAAATTATTATGTTTGTCAATGCTATTATTTTGGCAATTTTTTTCATAATACGAACATTCTCTCCCCTGACAAAATTTTCTGGGAAGCCAGTTTGGCATGCCAGCGCAGATTTTGTGTGGCCGTTATCTTAAGAAAAGCTTTTCTTAATTTGCGGTAATTCCTGGTGCTGACGTCTATAGTAAACCCTGCTAATTTCAGGGAGTTTTTAATTGGTTGTTCTCTAGGTCCAACTGGTCCACCTGGAAGGCCAGGACCAGAAGGCTTTGCTGGACCCGATGGAGATGCAGGTGAGAAAGGTTTCCCAGGGATGCAAGGTAGTCAAGGTCTCACTGATGACGAATAATAATAGATAATCATAATCATAACTGTAATCATAATAATAATAAATGTCTTTATTCATCACAAGATAAAATTACATACCTCGTGTTACAATTGAAAATGTTGAAAGTTAATAATAGCCGTCATCCTTATATTTACAACACGAAGGCCTAACTCGAAGGCCCTACTGGCCCTCCGTGCCCTGAAGGAGCAGATGGAGATAAGGGATTCCAAAGAACAAATCCGAACAAATCCGATTTCCAGGTACAAAACCGAACTTTCTACCTTCTCTCCACTTTCTATTGACCACAGACACTGTTGCACTGGGAGGGTATACTCACAAGAAAGACCACTCACACAGGTCTTCATGAACACTGATAAAGAAATTGAAATTTCCGAAGCATGAACATCTGTATCTACGAGGCACAGGCCAGTGTTTTAACTCCGGTTTCTGCGAGATATGTCCAGGTGTGACCGAGAAAAACCGTCGAGCTTGCGATTTTTTTTAAGCACATGAAAAATTTAAATTTCTTTGCTGCGTGCAAACCTGGACATAAATGGGTTTCTGTAACATAAAGCAAATAGGATTCTAACTTCTTTCCCTGGATGGAATGCTTCCCCCGTCACAGGGTTACCGCCTCCAGCTGGGTCAACTAGTTGGTGACTGGATTTCAATCCTAACTATTCTGAAGAGACACTCATCTGAACTAGCACGGGAAATGAAAAAAGTATCCAGAAAAAAAAAAACAGTTGTGTTGTTTGTAGTGGCTTGCTTATCCATCAGAGACGCCAAGGCTCAAAATACTCATCTGAACTAGCGCGGGAAATGAAAAAAAGGTATCCAGAACAAAAAAACAGTTGTGTTGTTTTTAATGGTTTGCTTATCAATGGGAGGCGCCTAGGTTTAAAAATTGTAACAGCTGGGGAGAATCCACAAGAAAATTAACAACACTGCATCACTGTAATTAAAACTCCTTTTGTAATAGTAGTATAGAGGATTGAAACTACAAGCTAACACTCGATATTCCTCAGATTGTAAGAGACGTCATCACAGGTAATGAACTTTCGGCTACGCTGTATAATCTTAAGAGGAAAAGCAACACCAGGATCCAAGGGAGCAAAAGGCGACCCTGGTGATCGTAGCCCAGAAGGGGACCCCGGTTTGATTGGCTTAGCTGGGCTTAAGGGAGATAATGGGATACAAGGAACAGCAAGTTTCACTGGTGACAGTGGTGGTGAAGGTCCTCCAGGAACAGCCAAACAAAAACGGCACAAAATTTTGAGCCAATCGGTGGCTCGCATTTGAGATGACAATACGTAGGTGACGTCTCAAAAGCGATAGAAAGAAACTGAGAATCGCGATACTTCAGTATGTTGTCAAAGAACCTTAATAACTAATTTTAGCGATGATGAATGGTCTTTCAAGATATAACCATCTTACAAAATTTTAGTCAAACTTCACACAGTGTCAATGTTTTCCCAAAGCCAGCAGACGACATCATTGTCCATGGTAGAAATGTTAAAAACCATGACAAGATATTGGTATATGAACAGGGTAACGGAATAACTGAAAAACTGAGACAAGCACGGATATATCAACAAAGCGAAAGCCTTCTGGTCCGTTTAAATCTTCTTTGCTTGAGCTACTGTTTGATTCACCCGAAGGTTCATCCAGTTTTCTCACTGACGCTGGAAAAGATATCATTTCAATTGCTTCAGCGCTCAAGGGCCGCGTGGTTTCTTCGATGTCGGACTCTTCGGTTTCTTTGGACGATTCTCGCTCGACTGAAGCTTCATTGTCCTCTTTCTTTGCTGTATAGTATATCTGTTACCTGCGAACCTCCTTTTCTTGCTTCTATCGCTGGAGGCATTTTGTCAAGATATTTCACAAGAACAATTGTCAACTATATGGACTCAAGTAATCCACGTTTTACAGCTTTTATTGCATTTTACAATGTGATGTAACTCTTCACCAGTCCCCTAATTTGTTGGAGATCGCTCCCATACAGCTTTCACTGGATTTGGATCAACACATGACCAGTTTTTGCTTGACAAACAACACGTAAACAACTCTGGTTGCCATGCCAACCATCTAAATGACCCTGAGCAGCTGCAGAAAAAAATCGGAAACAAATGTATACAACAAGAAAATAGGAACAAAACACACTTTTCTTAAGACTGCAATGACTTATGATGCCTTAAAAAGGATTTTCCAAAAAATCACATTTTTGAAGAACTTTGGCCTATCCAGCCTCCTTAAGACGCGCGACTGGATCTGATAATCCCAGCTTTTTTTTCCAGAAAGCTAGTGGGAACATCTTTACTTAGCAAAAAACACCAAAGGGGCTTCTCAGCGACGTATTACGCATTATTTTGGTAACTATGAAAACTTTGAAAACATTATCTCTGTTAGGTTTATGTTCTGACGTCCAATAATTCTGAAGTTAAGATATATTTGTGTCATTTGACTATTATCTTCATTTCCAAGGCCTTGATACTGAGGAATTAATTTCATTCTCTTGGCTTTTTATTGGCTCTATCCACCTCTAGGGAGGAAATTATATGAATTTACATGAGCAGTTGACCCCGAATCAGAAGTTAAGGCTGGTTTCCAGATGATCGCTACGATCGCGGCAAAAAGTGTTCAGCAGTCGTTGTGATGATGTGGAAATCACTTTTTAGCGATCGTAGCGATGATGGCAATCATATGGAAACCAGTCTACATGGAAACTGCTCAGAGATCAAAGTCACAACGACCGCTCACCTTTTTTGGTAGCGATCGTAGCGATCATATGGAAACCAGCCTTTATAACAGGGAATTTAAGCAACCACGACGGCGACGGCAACGACAACGTGAGAAAACAATAGGCTTTAATGAGCAAAACAATGGCTCTGCATGTGCGTTCTACATTTTATAACTTTTTTTTTTTGCCGTCCTCTACGAAACAACAACGTGAAATGACTAGTTTTAAGGTTTTAGGTAGAACGGGAACACACGCCGGGGAATTTTTATTTCTCTAACTGAACTTTAGCGCTGTCCCTACGAAATCAGCACCCGGGGAATGGGCCACATTAGACAATTTACTCGAGTTGGAATAATTGCGAAGTAGAATAAAGGAACCGAAATACACAAATCAAATGACGTTCTCCTTTGCGTTGCCGTTGTCGTTGTTTAAAGTCCCTAATATCTAATGCGGTGATCTGACAAATATACTCACTGGCACTCCTCGTGAGTTTCAATCAAGGGAGCCCATCAAGTTAATTTGAATTGTCGTTTAGATGTTCAATAATCAGCGCCTGACCCTGGCGTCTGCAAGAAAGAGAAAATAAAGGGGTTTGCTACCAAGGTTTTCTCGCTGCTTTGCAGCTCATCGCCGCTTTGCGGCTCAATATGGTTTGAGAAAAAGAAAGAAAAACCTTTATGACCAGAGTATCACACGAGTTCCTGGAATAACAAGTTATTTATAGCTGTTCTGTAAATTAGAAGCACGTCCCAGGAGTCTCGGTCGAGTTAATTGCGTGAACTCTCCAGGGAACTCGTGGTGTTTCATAGGTGCACAGTGAGCAACAATACGAAAGTACTTCACCCAGTGTTTTGCCCCTTTGGTAGGGAGATGCGAGGTCAGTTCTGGAAAAATTTACTAACCCAGTCTTTTCTCACTAGTCCGTTGCTTCATTTCGCTATTAATTTATTTTAAAACTTGAGCGTGATTTGACAGAAACTTATTTCAATAGACAGAAGTACCTGTGGCCACAGCTCAGTGCATTTCCGGTTTCGGATAGTTGGTGGAAGTACCTCTCGAAGAGGAATGTGGCCCTGGCAGGTTGGTCTCTACAGACGAATCAGTAAAGACGGTAAGATAACGTTTTACACCATTTTGCTGGAATTGGTAATATGTTCATTTTAAAGAGCTATCAACTCAACATTTCTAACAGCAGCACCGTCACATGAAACGGTGAAATCCATAGCGTTAGCCCTGGTTGTTGACGATATACCACAGGGCGTTTTGAAAGCATGTATCTTTCTTGAATTGTAGTTTAAGGTTACTAATCTTAAGGCACGTTGTTTTTTGGGGGGAATCATTCTGGAATGGAAATACTTGGAATGGCTTTTGGCGCGTTGTTTCAATTACATTATATGTATTCTGCTATTTGGGGTCAAATGAACAGAATGAGCTTGGAGAAAAAGTTGTCAATTACTTGCCAATAACAAAATGGCTGACCAAAGCAACAGCGCACTCCTGTCGAGGCTGAGGAAAAAAAACCGCGGTCAATTCTCAGTCCATTTTTGGAAGATAGTTTTTTCTTGTTTCATATTCCAGTAATTCTGATCATTCCCATTCTGCCTCAGTCTCATCCCAAAAGAGACCAAAAACGCGCCCTTGATTGAGGTGTTATAATTTTGCTTTATAAGTTTACCATGAAAAAAGAACTTTTTGCATAGAAAGGAGCTTATATGCAGAAACACATTTAGCAAAAAACAGTCCCTTTATTAGTGCGTAAACTAACTAAACACATTTTCTCTAACTAGCTTCTCAATTTAAATGTGGTGGCGCACTTATATCTCGTCGCTGGGTTCTGACCGCTGCGCACTGCTTCTACGACGGAAATATATTCTATGGGAATACAAGCATGTAAGTGACTAGAATCTACCAGCTTGTTTCTGTATGTGATTTTGTGAAAGAAGGTACATGAAAATCGTATACGTAAATTGCAGATTAAAGATTTAATAGATGAATGACAATCGCAGTTGTATACGCAACTAAAGCAATTAGGAAAAGAAAGCCTGATAAAACTTAGTCTTGAACGGGATTTGAATCCACACCCCTACAATACAAGTGCAACGCCCTTAGCAACTGGGCTATCAAGCCAACTTGGAGGTGGTCATTGTTCTAAGGGATTAGATGAAAATGATATATGTGAACTGTGGAATAAAGATTCAATGAATTGTGAGACAATCGCAACTTCGGAGTAAAGATTTAATAGATGTAAACGCAACTAAAGCAGTAGTCTCCTACGCAGCCGTTTTTAGTGCCGTCACGCAACGCTCCTCCCCACTAAAGCAGTTGAGGAAAGAAAGCCTAGAAATTACGAGCTCACGCAATGACCAGCTCCTAGTTGGTTTGATAGCTAAGTTGGCAAGAGCGCTGCACTGCTATCGGAGGGTCATGGATTCAAATCTTGTCGAAGCCTGAATTTTTTTTTCAAGCCTTTTTTTTTTCGCAACTGAATTAGCTGCCTATACAATTCCAATAATCTTCCATCTATGAAATCGTTATTCCGCAACTCAAAACTGTGGTTCTCATATATTTCCTTCCATATATTCATCTTTCAGGGATATATTACGAATCCACACAATGACCAGCTCCCAGTTGGCTTGGTAGCTCAGTTAATAGGAGCGCTGCACCGGTGTCGGAAGGCCATGGTTCTAATCTCGTTCAACCCTAAACTATTTCGAGCTTTGTTTTCGCAACTGCCTTAGTTGCGTATATAACTGCGTTGCTCTTCCTTCTATTTAAAGTATCTGATTTTATAACCGAAACTTGTCAGATAAAAAATGAAAACTCGTAGGCAAATGACGTTTTTCAGGGACGGATTTTGTCCATTCGCCTCGCATATCTATATTTCGTGAGTGTACACGTCTCCTCCCTTTTTCCGTCATCCAGACGAAGGTTATTATCCATGTGCTGACAATCCCATAAATCACGACTTCGTAGATACGATTCTAAAATATGAATTTTACACAATTTTTTCTTATTCTTCAGGTACCTAATTAAAATAGGGGATCACAGCCTGTCTAGAAAAGAAACCTCGGAACAGGAGATCGTACCAGAAATGATTTTTGCTCACCGGGAATTCTGGCATAGCTCATATGTAGAAGGCGACATAGCTCTCGTAATTCTCAGCAAGGAAATAAAGCTTAACGCCTTTGTGCGGCCAGTGTGTCTACCGGAAGAAGATGATGGGGATCTGGCCATTCTTGGGACGAATGGCGTTGTGGCAGGATGGGGGATAACACGAGCCTTTAGTCCTAGAGAGTCGACACACCCTAGTGAGAGATCCAGTGTTCTTCGTCACGCAGCTTTCACCATTCAAAGTGACCATCTTTGTTCCAAAAAATCAGTACTCACTTACAACACAACGATGACTTTTTGTGCAGGAGACGGGAAGGGAGGAAGGGACACAGTGAAGGGACACACATGTAAAGGAGACAGTGGAGGGGCTTTTGTTCGTCAGATAAGAAGAGGAAGCAGATCTCAGTGGGTTGCTGTTGGCATTGCCAGCTGGGGTTATGGATGCGCACAGAAAGATGAGTATGGATATTACACAAGGTTGCATCCATTTAGCCAGTGGATTAAGAAAACAATGGAAGAATGTAAGTATGGAAATTTTTTTTTTCTCAGTTGAGAAGGGCAACTAAAAATGAAACTAAAAATGTAAGTTGCCCGAGAAAATTAATTCCCAGTGATACATAAAATTTTACGGATACTTTTGTTATTCTACCTAATGTGCTGCATGCGGTGTGTATGCATGTGCTATATGTTTTAACGTTTTCATTTTTGCAGTCATTTCCCGAGCATATCTTTTCCGTTACAACGACCTGTTACGGGTGAGTGAGCAAAACCTTTCAAAAGATTTTCATGTACCCGCTTTTTCTGGGAGATAAACCTTTCGGTGGTATTTTTCTTTTTCTGGGCGCTTTTTCTGGGAGATAAACTTTTCGGTGGTATTTTTCTTTTTCTGGGCGCTTTTTTCTGAGAGATATACTTTTTGGTCGTATTTTTCTTGGTTCAAACCACGAAAAAGCAGTTGCTTCCCACACGCGTGTCCTTCTTCTCACAACACTGTTCAAACTGCTAAACAAAATCTAGCAGTCTTCATTGGAATCATCATGCGTCATGCTCTTAAAATAATTTAAGAGCCTCTGACGGTAAATATCGAGAATCGGTGGACAGGCTCAAAAAATCGAAAATCCTGATAACTTGCCAGAAGAACGCTTTTGGGGAGCTATCTTCAAAAATATTATTTAAACTTTCTGGAACTCTATTGTTTTCGAGAAATTCGGAAAAAACGGTTTTGCTTAATTAATTATGCAAAAATAAGGCTCAAAATTAAACTAATTGCATGCGCTTACTTTTAAACAATTTGCAACGCCAGGAAAAAATTTTAATTGTTAATGATAGCAATACTCTTCTACTCTCTAACAATGGGAGTTACTTGGAGTTTCGCTTTATTTATGTGGTTTGGTGGCTCTTTGAAACAAAGGCATTTTGCGCACTTTGCAAAAAGGCAAAAATTGGGCTGAAAATGGGTCTTGGTATGTGTAATACCAAATTGAAATACGTAATGTGATAAAGTTCGGTCCTGATGCTATTATGATATGAAATAAAAAATCTGGGCAACTCAGGCTTGCGCTGACAAAAACAAAAATTTGCGGACCAATGTTCCCGCAATTTGCATAATTTACATAATAGGAAATATGAAGTATTAATGGCAGGGCGACTTGAAATATGACAAATCCTTTACCGTAACGACTTTCAGATACTCTTACTACTTGATCTTGCATTTGCTGGTATCCCCCTTTATATTTCTAAAAAATTACAAATGAATTTGGAAAATTGTTGGTGAAAATTAGAGTGCAGTGAGTAATGATATTTCGTCATGTCTAAACTCTGAACCACCAATGGCCCCTCTTTGTTATACTTCATTATTTGCAGTTTCGTCGGGAAATTATTAATATCCTCGAAAATTTAAATGGTTTCTTTTACAAATCATTTAAACTGACGAACGCTTATAAATTGAGAACTAAAAAAGGAATCTACTTGGGCCGTGTTAGCAAGGAAAACAAAAGCATTACTCAAAATAATGTCACTCAACAGCACTGAACCTTCAAAACGTAAAATATTCTTCAATGAAAATTTTATCCCCCTAAATGCAAACTGTTGAAGAGTTCTCAGCGTACTTGCAAAGTAAAACCAAGCAAACTTTCTGTGTATTGATATCTCTTAGTTCTGTTAGGCCTCTTCAAAGTACACCAGCGTACTGAGACAACTCATAAATACATCACGCTGCCAGGACGTCCGTGGTTTCCGCTGAACATATTAAAGGATACAATTTATATCAATACAAGAAGTGTGATAATTGATAGAAACAGCACTTATTTTGACAAATACTGAAAAAAATAATAACAATACACTTCTGCTTTCCGGTCAAAACAGCGTCGTTTCAGAAAGGCACCCAAAATCTGGCACTTTGAAAACGGAGCGATTGAATCACGTGCGACTTGCCTGTCGGATACCTATAGGGACTTTCCTCCCAGTAGAATGTCAGCTGCACATGACAGTATGCCTTAACACAGGGATGCGTAAGGTATTGGCAGAAGATCTGGCAAGACAAGATGCTCTGTCCCAACAGAAGATGCACGCCGTAAAAAAGCTTCCATTAAGTTGACAAGAATATTCACGTGACACCGGTCACGCAACAGCTTGTGTAGATCTTTTTTTAAACTTCTTCCCCTTCTGTTTAGTATTACGTAGTAACAATATAAGCACAAATGAATGTAAGAATAGATCGAAGGAATGTTTTAGTTCATCCTTCGTGTGTCTTCAGTTGATAAAATCCTCGAAATTGAGCTCCCCAAACCAGATCACTTTCAAGAAGACCTACACCAATAATTAGCATTATGCAAATTTTGGCAACATTGGTCTGCGAATTTTTGTTTTTGTTAGCGCGAGCCTGAATTGCCCAGATTTTTTGTTTCATATCATAATAGTATCAGGACCAAACTTTATCACAGTACTTATTTCAATTTGATATCACACATACCAAGACCCATTCTAAGCCTCTGAAGTTACCCAATTTTTGCCTTTTTTCGAAGTACGTAAAATACCTTTGTTCCAAACAGCCACCAAACCGCATAACTAAAGCGAAACTCCAAGTAACTTCCACTGATAGAAAGTCATTTAAAATTAAAGGATCCTAGTCAGGCACACCTCTGTTATTGTTTTGATCTGAAATTTGCGATCAAATTACTCGTCGAACGTGACACTGACCGTCAACAGTTCAACTGGTAAAAATGTAAATTGTAGCCTGAAGCTGAAATTTCTTCGCTTGTTTTTGATTTTAGTGCCAGTAAGAGGGCTTTCGATTATTTTCAGCGCATTTTGGCGGCTGTCCAAGAACCTAGAACTCAAAGAATGTTTGTGTTCGTAAGCTGGCCAGCCTCCCCGTCCGCCTACTCAAAAGCAAACTATATTCAGCGAGCGCTCGCGGAATATGATTTACAAGCGAATCTAGAATCATAAAGGTTTGGAATCTTGTTTAATTGGGTATTCTTGACTTTCCCATCACCATAAAACACAAAAGGCGAATGCACGGAGGGCAGAAATGTTTCCAAAACTCACTCGATCACGCCGCTCTGACCACCGCTCCGAACCGCATTTAGTTTTAATTAGCGCTAGATAAAGCGAGAACATTTCACATTCCTTTCAAATAGAAGAAACTCTTTTGTTAATACCTTTTATTTTCTTTGTTATCATCACACAGGATGGGTATTCGTTTCAATTTTCAAAATACATGAATTGCCATGAAAACAAAACGTACTGCAGCTAGCTAAGGTGTCGACTGCAGCTAACAGATCTGATTTACAAAGATTCTGTTCGCAAACCATTCTTTCTCCTCCTTTTCTGCAATTCCAGGGATTTGTTTATGGAAAAAATCGAAGTGTTGTTCTTAGGCATCGAAGGCTTTGAAGCTGTCGCTTTAGCGTCGCTACCGGCACTGCAGAGCGAGTCCCGTCGTCACATTTAGAAGACCAAAACATTTCAGCACGTGAAGAACGCGCACCGTGATGAAGTAAAATGTCGGCGAATAAGCTTGACCAGCATTTCAATCTATTGGATATCTTTTGCTTGACTAGTGCAATAACCAAGAAGGTCCTTGAATAATGATTTCTTTCTTAAGCTTGACTGTTTTGGTACTGCCACGCGAAGGAGAGCATAAACCGCTCAGAGTCCTGGCATTGTCTCGCACATTACACGAGAGAAATAGCAAACCACACCAAAATAACCAGCCAGATGTAACCGCTATTAATTTTTTAAGGCCAAAAAAGTGAATGAAGGCCCAAACTGGCTGTATTGCGCGGATGTAGCCGGATTTCAATTCACTGTGAAAAAATCCTGATTTTGGATGGCATAGAAAATGGCGGATTTCTCACTCGGTGCGCGCAAAGCACTGTGGGTGACTAGGATCCTTTAAAATTGTTTTATAGCGTTGCAATTTTTTTAAAAGCAAGCGCACGCAATTTGTTTAATTTTGAGCCTTATTTTTGCATAATTAATTAAGCAAAACCGTTTTTCCCGAATTTGTCGAAAACAATAGAGTTCCAGAAAGTTTAAATAATATTTTTGAAGATAGCTCCCCAAAAGTGTTCTTCTGGAAAGTTATCAGGATTTTCGATTTTTTGAGCCTGTCCACTGATCCTCGATATTTACAGTGATGTCAGAGCCTCTTAACTTCTTATTAACATCACTTGATCTAGACCGTACTGGAGAATATCGGTCCTCGGCCTTTCTGAAGATCTTTCTCTTTTCGATCTGCGGACTACCATAGGCTTGCCAAGGCCACGAGGTACTTTTTCTAGTGCAGTGCTTGTGATTGGTTAAAAAGAAGCCGATAATTAACCATTAAAGATGTATCACTTGTCTATTTATTAAAGGAATGCTTACCTTTCATTGCTACAAAAGTGAGCAGAATCCTTTGCTTATAGTCAGAGAAAGTCCGTCATCAGACTTTAAAGTTTTCACCTAAGGGATAAAAAGGTGAAAACTGATTACTAGTTAGAAAAATCCAGTGTTATTATATTTTTATCAGTATATATTTGTTTAAGTTTGTCTTGTTCGTTGTTGTTTTCCGTTTCTGCTTTTGTTGTTGTTTTTTTTTTGTTTCTTTTGGAGAGAACCGAAGACAAATATGGACGTAAAGAATAAGATAATATATATTTTTCCCGGAATTTGGACCAGCATTCCAAAGAACTCTAAAGAGGTAGTTCCGGTAGAACAGACAGCACAGTAGTGAATCAATCTTGGTAGAGTGCAAATCGATATCTGCCAATAAGAGAGACGGCATGGACATTGACGTGTGAGACGAACTCATCAGCATAAAGAACACAGAATCCTTATTATGTACATAACGGCTTTCCTTCACCGCCGACAAAGCAAGTAAGAGAAACTTGAACCTAGTTCGAGCAAGCTGAAAACTGAACAAAACTCAAAACAGGTACAAATTTGCGGCATTCGAAGCCTGTATGGTAATTACAAATCATGTGGGAGAACAAATTACAATGCTAGAACTTTCACAAGCTGGCAGCTAGTTGAAAAAAAAATGATATAAGAAATTGTGCATTTATTTAGCCTGCGAAAACAGCCGCCTGGGAGCGATGAGAGGCTGCTTCATTCGCAGGCTAGCCTTATTACAATATGGCGGTAATTTAAAACTGCTGTCGGTTCATGCACCCAAGAAATTTAGCGTTTCAAGCGCTTATTTCGTCCAGAACACCTTTGAATAAATGTTTTATCAGCATTTTAAAAGACATAACAGATATAAGCATGGTTGAATAATCTTTATTTAGCCTGTTTGTAGCTCATACGCTGGCTTGTACGTCTCTTTAAAGTTCTAGCCGTCATTGTCCGCGAGAAATAGGGGAAGGGGCTTGTCCTTTTGTACCGGAACTTCCTGTTTAAGTAGAGATTGATACATGGCATGTTACCATTTGCCATTTGTCGCCAGGATTCTTACTAGCCGATCTAGTGTGATAGTCTGGATGAGATGTAATATATCAAGCACGAGAAAGAGTTTCTCTTCAGGATATCCAAACATCGAGAAGTGGGTTGAAAAAAACGAGGCGCAGCCGAGTTTTTTTAACCAACTTTGAGGTGTTTGGATACCTGTTGAAACACCCTTTCGAGTTTTTGATATGGTTTCTCAAGCCATTCATAATTCTTGGAGAAATTCAAAGCAAAAAATTCGCAAAATTTTATGCTAATTGCTGAGATCCGGCATCCAAACCACCGTCACGGCAGTGATTTCTTATCTTATCTTATCTTATCTTATCTTATCTTATAAATTATTAACTAAACTACCTAAAATCGTTTATGGCAAGAGTCTTACTCGTTTGAGACTGATTTTGGTTCTATTGATCAGATTAGATGAAAAAAAAAACAATCAACAAAATATCCTTTTCTTTAATGAGTTTGAGAAGAACAGTATGAAGTCCAGAAAAATACTGTCGTTGGTAAATGATGTTGCGACAATCTAAGCGGGTGTCATCACCCTGACTCCACTCTCTTTGACCTTCAGTCGCTAGAAACAATATTTCCCTGAATGTTAAAGGGAAGATCACTCTTAAACGTTGTTGTGTCTTTAATGACGAATATACAGGGTGTGGAAGAGGACTGGAAAGAGATATCAGAGGCCATTGTGTAGGTAGGTCGTAAATGATCAACATTATGAGTAGTATGCTTACTTTTGTAGATATAACAATGCCTGCTGCAATGGATAATTTATGCAAAGAGAGTTGTAAAGAAACTGCATCATTACCCAAAATGTTAAACTTCTAACAACACAGTTTTAGTTCCTCGAGAGTCTCACTGGAAAGTATAATCTTTCTCGCAAATGTTTTATACAACTCCATATTGTCTTTGAAGCCCTCGGGGCTTTCAGTTTTCAATGTTAACAACCTTTTTTCGCTTCGGTTTGTGTTGATCCTTGGTGTTGAATTCACCTGCCGAGTTGAGGTGAAGTTTTTGTTTTACAGCAACTGCGTGCCCGTTTGAGGGGCCGTCTTTCTTTAGTTTACGACTGTCACAGCAATCCTTTTTTTTTGTGATCCCCTGCTATTTCGTAGCCACAACGCTTGGAGTTCTTGGTTAGAGTTTGAACTTGCGACAAAACCCAAGTTTCCAGTAATTTTCCTTTCTCGTTAACAACCACTTACTCGAATTGATCCATACGATCTTAAAGGCTAGAATCGTCATCCAGTCACGTATGTTGTAGGCATTCACGTAGAATAAAATTGTGTCTGAACAGATTAGTACTCAGAGAGAAAGCGTGACAGACAATTTTGACACCCTGCGTGCTTCAATAGAGGCATGTAGGGTGTCATGGGAAGGAGCAAAGGAAAAATAACGAATTGCAGATTTCGCACGGTAGAGCCGTTCAGTTCCTTTTTTCACGGAAACGGCACTAAACGATGAAGATAATTAGATTCCTCGTTTCGGGAGATGGAATTTTATCTTTCCACGAAGAGCACGGGGACGTTACGGCCCTATTTCAATCGCGAACACGACTCAGTGGTCGTAATTAGGCATCTGTTAACATTAAAGTTGCAAATATTGTGGCTTATCGCTTGCAATTTTCAAATTGATGGCACCAAGAAATCAAGGTATCGATTTAGAAATTTTTTCTATTTGAGAAAACTATTTTAAGTTTGAAGAAAGATTTCAGCGAATGATTTGTGAAATTTATATAACAGTTGACGAAAGGTATATTGTACATGTATCAGAAAAGTTCAGCTCAGTACGTCATAAGCTGACTGTGTAGTGAGTGATACAAAATACCGTTCGCTTTATTAAAAAACAATATTTCCAATACAACTGCGATGTGAGCAAGCTAATTTATCTTCATTTATGGCATTATTTACCTTCACGAGCTGCCATATTGATGCGAAATGTGTCAGTCGCCATTTTTCCTTTGCCCCTTCCCATGTTCCCCCGCGAGCCTCAATAGAATCCAATCTTCTCTCTCTTTCTCCCAGACTCGTAAATAGCGACTGGGTACGATTCTGAGAACAAGCTAAGTTAATTTCATGTCGAGGTAGCGTTGAAAAAAGAGGATATTTAGAAAACACACACATAACTTTCAAGTGAAATAAATATTCTGAGCTCAAGTTGAGTGATACAGTCTAACTGAATTTTCCCGCTATTATGTTCAAATAAACAATGAAGCGCTTGAGAACCAATCAGGGTTCGTAGAGAGCGTGCAAGTTTGGGCAAGCCTAATAATAATAATAATAATAATTAAAATTTGTATAGCGCCTATCCAGTCCTGCTCTAGGCGCTTCACAAAGGGTTAAGAATGCATTACAAAGCTAAACGAATGTCTTAACAAAAATTAACCTTACTAAGAATGATATGCTTTTTTAAAAAAAAGATAGGTCTTAAGTTTAGAAAAAAGTACTCAAATTGTCACATGAGTTTATTGTTCCCATTATAGGGTTTTCCGATTTAGCGGACGCTCGCGGGAGTTCGCTCCAATCTTCCGCGCTTTGGGAGCTGGGCTCAAATAAGAGGTGATCTCGTTTATGATGGCTGTGTTTTTAAGTTAAAGTCACTCGTGCTTTTATTTGTTAACATCAAGTAGCTGTAAATAGTTGGACTGCCCAAGAGCCTATATTTTTTAAATTGGCTGTCCTCAATCGAAAATCATCAGTTTATGTGGGTAGCCTCGATAACTACAGAAATCTCCAAGTTTTGTTGCCATTGGGTGTATTTATTTTAATTTCAGAGACTGTGATGTAGTGATGAAATGGACGTAGATTTTAAGCCTGGATTTCACTAGCGGCACAAGCATAAGATTTTACGTCAATTGAAAACCGACCCGACTTAGATTGGTCTCGCGGTTGTGATAAGTTGATGACGAACTTCGAATTTCCCACCCGTCGGTCACTCCTAGTGCAGTTCATGAGTGGGAACCATCTTACTGTCGACAATTACAGTCAAGGTTCCATTAATCAGTTGTTAATACTTGCTCATTGCAAAAATTATGTTCCTTTCGTAGTTTTCGGAAATTGTTTTTCTAACTTCCAATTTACATACCATGTACGTGCTGGACGAGTATCCACATAATTATTTTGATTACAATTAAATGTTGCTGTTTTAACCAGGAAGATCAAAAAATCAAGGACAGCTGTCAATCTTTGTTTCAGATCTTACATTTTTTGTCCCTAAAAAAGTCTTCCATATGCTTTCTATTATACAGCAGCCAAAGTGCTGTTGATTTTTAATGGTGAATTTATGCATCATAATCCCATACTACCTCGCGGTCTCGTTGCGTAGGCTAAAAACTTTCATCCGACAACGTCAATTGAAATAGCTGTATACGTGTAAGGGTAAGCATGAAAGAATCTCCTTTGCCTGGTCTCCAGGCGTCGTTGAATCTCATCGTGAAAGCGCAGGAAAACATAACGAGTGTTGTTGTTGGCCAAAGATGCATAATAGTCTTTTTTGCTTATGCTATGCTTCGTTTTTACGAGCATAAGGCGAACATAAGCATAAGCAGAAGCATAAGAAAATAAAGGAAACGTTTGGCCTCTTAGCTTATGCTTATGCCTATGGATATGCTTATGTCGGGTCCGTTTTCACATTCACGGAAGCGTTTTTATGTTTAGGTTTATGTTTTTGCTCATGTCTCTAATGAAAACCAAGCTTAACATGAGAAACATGACAACGATACATATTAGCCAGTTGGACAAAGAATATTATCAGCGGCTTTAGAAGCCGGTTGTTCTAATTTCTTGATGCACGGATGATTATATTGCGTCAGTGTTATGGAACTCTCTTCCAGAGGATATGAGGAGCTCCAAGTCCTTGACTACTTTTAAAACAAAGCTGAAGGCCTTTCTTTTTAAGCGTATTTTTTAATGGACACTGCATTATACAATTATTATTATTATTATTATTATTATTATTATTATTATTATTATTATTATTACTATTATTATATATGATTTAATTTTAAACATTGTAAAGCGCTGTTGGATACCCTGTAGAAACAGCGCTATATAAATCATCATCATTATTATTATTATTATTATTATTATTATTATTATTATTATTATTATTAACTCTCTCCTGTTCAATAAAAATCCACACGTATAAACAACAAATGGTAGAAAATACCGCTTATGTCTGAATATAGAATCGACAGCTGCACAGACTTTATGGAATCCGCTGGATTGTTCTATCTGCATTCTTGTGGTGCGCAAAACCCATCAAGAATGATATAAAACTTGAGCGCTGCAATAACTCGTAAAATGATTTTAACTTGTAGAAATTAATTGCTCTTGAACTCAGCAAGATCCACCTCCGCAAAACTTCCGCTAAATCGGAAAACCCTAATATTGTGTAACAACGACGCAGAAGACAGTTATTTACGTATGAATGATGCAAGTTTTACCATGGTTGTCAGGTTACTTTCATATACGGCTCATCAAGGTGCGTTTTGCCCCCTACCGCTCCTTGGCAAGATTGCGTTGTAAAACTGTTAACACCCCTGCTTACGGGAGAAAGTATTTTGGTGTTTGTCCGTTATTTCAGTAGATTTTAGTAAGAGGCTACTTGGAGCGGTCTTCCTCATATTTGTCAGATATGGTGCACCATTCTCACTAAGAACGAATTGTCCCCAGTTTGTGCCTGAGGCTTGCAAAACGGTTTTTGCGAAAGCACGGTGTTGAACATCGGAGGACTACGCCACTGTGGCCTTGCTTTATACAGCTCTCTAAATCATAGTTAACTTGCAAATTGTACATGTCACTATAACAAATGAATGTCACATATTTTTTCTTAAAATTATAGCCAGTCTGCTACTATCTAGGCTCAGTCTACAGCCGTGAGTGTCTCGATGCGCCCGCGATTCTCGCCACCTTCACGGCTGGGCGTACGGGTTTGGTTGCATGTCCGTGACGTCATTACAGTTTTAATAATTACGCAGACAATCCACACGTCAATTGCTTAAATTCTGTTTTTTTTTTTGTCGTCTTGAAAAAAAGCGAAATGCGAAAAGTATGCCTGAAACGTCCTCTTAAAAGTGTGAAATTTCAAGAGAAAGACGAAATCCCGCTAAATTATGTCGCGCATTCTGCCCCGCAAATTTCAGGGGGCTTGTCTCTGATTGGTCAGTCTAAACAATAACCAAACCCGTGCGCCCAGCCGTGAAGGTGGCGAGAATCGCGGGCGCATCGAGACACTCACGGCTGGAGACTGAGCCTAGCTACTATCCAGATTTTAGCGAACATGCACGCACGCAAAATAAACAGAGATTTCCTTTGATTTGAACTTGATGCCAAAAAGTCGTCGAAAATACGTTCTTATCCCTCATTTGCAAAAAAAAAAAAACAAAGCAAAGCAAAACAAACTAATAACTAGCTAATATTACCAAACTAACCGTGAACGTTTTCGTCCATTTGAAACTGACAGTAGTATTTCAAATTCCCCAAAACGATTTAATGCATTTCTCCTTCTCGTACAGACATAAATGAATGCTATGGAGGAAACGGTGGCTGCAGCCATGGGTGTGTCAATACCAATGGAAGTTATCACTGCGTATGTCCGACTGGTCTCCAATTAAGCAACAAGAGGACGTGTTTGGGTACGTTAACACATACAGCGTGCTTTTACATGTGAAGTTATTTATATTTACATCATATGATTCAATCTCAGATAATTTTTTCTTAAATATCGGCATATTTTGATATATTTTGATATTTTTATAGAGCTGAATATTTTTTATTTTAAAATATTTATTTTTATTTTCTCCTCCGAACCCATTTGTTCGACCAATAAATTCTAACAAACTCATTTAATATGCAGTATCTTTGTTATGAACTAATACAAAAGGGGAATTAGTGACTGCAGCTACAGAGTGACTGCATTACACAAGGACGTTATCAGTGAACACGCATATATCCGTACGTTTGCTGGTTATTGCACAACCAAGTGGACTTGCAATTGTAAGATAACAGATGTAAACATATTTTCTATTTGATTTGAAGTTAATGACGTTCCATAAGGTCATCGAAACGCCGTTCCTATCGCGAAAGAGGCCCTTATAAGGAATAATTTTTCTGCTAACCAATAGCTATCAAGAATGCAATGATTCAGGTATAATTGCAGCGCAGCTTTCTTTCATGCAGAGCCTGTTTAATGTATTTGTTTTCACCCACAGACATTAATGAATGTTCAAGAGGAAACGGCGGCTGCAGCCACAGATGTATCAACACCGAAAGAAATTTTCACTGCACATGTCCGCAAGGTCTCCAGTTGTCGGACGACCAAAGAATATGTCGTGGTAAGTTTTCACATCAAAAAATGTCTTCGCGGATTTTTTTGTTTATCTGCCTAACTACTCGATAAGAGTTTACCGACCACTTTTAAAAGGGTGAGAGGCAAGGCTGTGAGAACGAGACTAAAATTCAAGCTGACTTTATCGTGTTAGATTCCAAGAACCCCAGTTTTTATCCGTACAAAGACACTACTAGGAACACACCAATTAAGCGCTTCTAAACTTTGTGGGAAATAATCGCAAGAGGGAAGCCTAACAAGACCTCGTTTGACCGATTTTTAAACTACTTCTAAATGCTGGCCAACCGTCATTCGACTCTTTCACTTTCAGAGTAGCCTTATTTGTTAGAAACATAGTTCTGCCTTAGCCAAAGTTCACTTTCAGAAGTTGCTCTGATAGGTCACAAGTTGCTACAAAATGTACAAAAAATAACACGTCGGATCCCTTGCTACCTCGGAAGTTACAATCAACCTCTCGACGTCTTCACTGTCATCTGCAGGTGGTAGGCCTTCTGCGACACTTGAGATCGCGTAAGGCGAGGTTAGACGGTACTGTTCCGGCGCAGGGTGCGTTAAGGACGATGGCGTACATGAAAGGTTTCTCTGATGGTTTGCGCCTCCAACGAATCTGTCATGAGCTAGATTGTGGAGCAACCATTGAATTGGTGAAGTTTCTTTTCTGAGTTCTGCAGCCATGATAGCTAGAACACATTCTTTGCCCTTTCTTTTCTGGTTTTCAGTTCTTCTTTAGCTTTGGTTTTGGCAAAATGCTGCCACATCAGTTAGAGTGGGTGGTGCTTCGGTGTCATCACGGAATAACAGTGTCACGATGACCCTCGAAACGCCCCTAGGTAATAAATAGGTGCTGCTCCCTTTGCTCGTACCTCATGTCTTCCTACTTTTTCTTCAAGACAAGTCCCTGAGATGTGTTGCTCAGTCGCAATGTCCTTAAACATGGAGCGAGCCTATAAAAGGGAAGGCTCAGCCCCCTTAAAACACTCGGTTGGTTTGAAATCAATTTGTAATGGCGGACGACGACCAAACGGCCCCGCAGTTGATATCAAGGAGAATGTCTGTTTTTCCCAACAGCGAATCAGCATACCTAGAATAACATATTAAGCAGTATATATTAAATTTATACTGTACATGAATAAGAATTTAATTTAATTTAACTATAAAACGTTGCAATTATGCGAGTCTGAAGTTCTCAACTGGAGTTGACAAACGTGATAAACCCGACATCCAGCTATTCAAATTCTGCAGAGTTACCATCACAGCTTCCTCACTACACCTACGCGCCGGCCGGGGAGCGCGCGCGCGCACGCGCATGCAGCTCAGCTAGCTGTATTTGCCTTATGTAAATACATGCGTATCTGCTAAATTACACACACTCTGTTTAATTTCAGTAGCTTATAAGTCAAATGTCTTACACTAATTAATGTAGTAAAGAAAAGGAACTCACAAGTAGAAAATAGATGGCAGGTCAAAAAAGTAAAATATTCACCTATTCTTCCCAGCAATTCTATGTCATCTCACCCGCCGATTCGACGAAGGAATGCCCCAGGTTGGAGCGTTGCTGAAAATTTGCTTTTTCATCCCACGTGCATTGACCGATTGTTTGGCGAGAAGCCCGAAAATTGTTCGAAGATATAACGTATCAAATCGTATGGGCTTTTCCAATCCTCGATTACCAACGACTTGACCTCGGCACAGCTACGTGTACCTTCGCTGACAGTTCGCTTGTATTCGTCAGAACAAGGAAAATCGGAGACCTTCGTTTGGACCTGCGCATTATGAGCAATGAAATTTTCTGCGCCCACTGCATTTCTAAGCTTGGTTGCCCATGCAAAAAGATAAAATGAAAACGCTCTGTGGCTAAATTAGGACGTTTCTAATAGGTAAATGTGAATAGAAGATGAAATACAGAAGCTTTAAAAAACCGACGTACGCACCTGCGTTCGTACATTCATTCATACAGTCATACATACATGTTTATTCAAGATGTTATATTAAAAGCACAAAAACAATAAAAGAGGCAAGACAATATTGAAAAGGATAAAAAGAGGTTGGCCCCATAACGTTGTCTTAAAATAAAAGTAAAAAGGGCCTTAGATAACAACAGAAGTAAATTCACTTCATCTTAATCCTCGGACGTACAAGCAAAGTCACACCCCCAACGTGGTACAAGGAGGGAGGGGTGGGGGGGGGTTAAGTGTGTTACAATATGCCAAAGAGATTTTACCTTTGATAGATAGCCTGTGATGTGCACTACGAGAAGAGGGATATATTATGGGTTGTGGCGCTGCCGGGACCTCGTGACGTCATCCAAGATGGCGGACCTTGGATTTCACTCAAAATGAGAAGTGATCAAAAACGGCGGAAATTGGACATTTTTGATGTTAGATACGTAGAATATGACAATTAAACACTGCTGCTTTTACTCGACATTTTGTGCTTTTTCACGGAAAAAAAAATTAAAAACGTAGTTTGACCACCTACGGCTTATGACGTCATGCCTCGTAACCATACCAACCTATTCTCACCAAAGTTGTGTCAAAATGTGTGGGATATGTGTGCAGCTACTGAAAACGGCAGGTGCTGGTAAAAAAATCGCCTTAAAAAAATTTCAAGAAAGACCTTACCGGGGGGGGCATCCACCCAACCCGACCCCTACGCCCTCTCGTATAATCCTAATCTCTTGTACAATCATACAGTAGAATAAGAGTTACTGTGCTGGTCTCTAGAATGTTTTGTTTGTTGCCTACACCATATTTTAGGTGGCCTTGATACATCCAGCATTCTTGGCAGCCTCGAAACCAAGTACCTTCGCAAGTTGAATTCTTATTTAGTTCCAGTCCTCCTAAGTTCATCCCTTAGCAGGTTTGTGAGGTGTTGGCATGCTAAGACAGATGGGTGGGCGGGATCTACATTTCACAGGAAGTGTGATGGAAAGGGTCCTACTGTCACCATCATTAAAGTCAACAATTACATCTTTGGTGGATACACAGACGTGTCCTGGACTAGTAAGTATCGTTTATTACAGCGCGACTTTTAAAGTGATCAATGACAGGAAGTGTGACTGATTTGTCAGCGGTTTGTTGTTTGCGATCTCATGGGAGCGCTGAAGGTGTACGAAAAGTAGACTAATTCACGTCTCTTAGTTCGTTTTGGCGAGATAGCCAATGTTTGGACCTTCTTGAATTAAGGCTATGTCCACACTATAACGGAAAGCTCTTGGGCCGGCACGAAAACCATATCGGATAGGGCTTTTATTCACACATAAAATGCTGATTTCAGGGCGGTTTCTGTAACGGAGCGAAGCTGCGCCGTGTCGATCTTGAAAGTGAATCGTCACTTATCGGATAGGTTCCTGTGCCACTCTTTGTGGCAGTGTGAACAGGTATTCGAACCGTAGCGGAAGTGAATGAGTATGAGCGAGGATTGGAACCCACTGAAACAGAAGTAAACATTCAGGAGTGAGGATTGGAACTTAGTGCAAAAATGGCGGCCTTACTTTTACACAGGGCATTTTTCTGGATTTCTACTATCTCAAGAGCTTTTCTGAATTTTTTCTGTTTTATGAGTTTGATGGCTTTGTATCATTGGAAAAGACGACGACAAAAATACAGCTTTTACTGGTGCTGAAAGAAATGACGAAGAGAACCAACAGAAGGAGGTTTTCGCATGCAAGATTAATATTTTGCGTAAATAATAGTGTAAATAGCAATAGTATTTTCAGCACCAAACCCTCTTTGGCCAACCGCTCCGGTACGATCTGTTGGACTGTGTGAACGACTTGTTCCAGTTCTGGGCCGTTTCTGTTCATACCAGGCCGGAGCAGTATTTATGTCGACTTGACAAGCTGTCCGGTATAGTGTAGACATAGCCTAAGTGCCGAATTACACAAGTGTTTCAACTGCAGAGAAAAGACTAAAAGCGCGTGCTCATTCGGCACGATGAGTGAAGCGAGCGGGGAAAGAGACTTGGTAGAGCTTGGAACTTTTTAACCGCTGTCCCAGTCTCTTAGCACACGGTGTATCATAAACGAATGATATTTGACAGTTTTCTTTATACAGTATTCTCAAAGAATTCTTAAACTGAAATCTGTTGAAGATGTTGTTTTATTCAACGTTTTTGTTGTTATTCCCTCAACAAACACAGCTTTCAATAATGAAAACGTACTTATTCAATTGTATAATTTTTATTTTTCATGTAAATATGTTAAAGTGTAATTACCTATAGAAGTATGTATTTTTGCAATTTCGTGAATTTGTGCTTGTTTCCTTTTCCTAGGTTCCTGCCATTTTAACTCATCTCGCAAATCGTTTATCTTCTCACTCTATAACATCAATGGCTACGCTCCTATTAAGAGGGAGATCAGGCCCGGATATTACCTACACGCTATATTCGGATGTGCTAATTACGGACCAAGGTTTGGTGGCGGATATGACATCTTCATATCGAACAACGCTGATAGCTACGTGGGCTCTTACACCCATTGTGGCTTCACCTACCACCTCCCCCCAGGGTATTCTTCACCTGGTCTCTGCCCATTTTATGCGGGAAGCAAAATCTTCGCTCCCACAGATGTTGAAGTATTATACGAGACAACAACTTAAGCTAACCAAAAAGTCACCGTGGTTCTTCTTTCCTGATCTACCCCATTTCTCTATATCATATGTCATATAATATCTAAGGGAGAACCCGAGGGGTTTCAGTTCAAGATAGCGGAGTATTCGAGATAGCGGGGTTAATTACAAGATAACGAGGGGCTATTGTCTATATTTGTCTTGATTTTGTAACAGTGTAACTGACTGTAAGGTAGTTCTAATATACAACTTTTTAGTTGATATTACAAATATCAAATACAAGTTCTAATATACAAACCTAAAGCGAGTCTCGCTCACTTTGCGATTATGTCAATGTGAAATTTAATGAATTACTACTGAGTTTGTTACATTTGAAAATTTTTCTTAACAGAGGCTAATTAACTTTAAGTTTAATGGTATTCTGTCAGTGTAAGGAAAACTTTGCTAGCCTAATACGTGGCCTTTCAGCTAGACTGAAAGGTTAAAATCATTATAAAAGCCATCGGTAGGAAAAAAATTATCACTTTTGAAACTTTTAGCTTATTCTACTTTCAACAAGTATTACCTTCCAGTTCAATGGCTAGGTGTATTGTGTAGCCGTTCTTTGTTTAACAACTGTAGCACTATCTAAGTGACTCATAGTTTCCGAATATCTGAATAAGTAGTAGTTTTGTTGAAGGCAAAAGGTAGCATGGTTTAAATTGCATATATATTCAAAACCGAGTCAAAAATTCAGGTTTAAATAGTTTCCTGCATGTTTTGAAATTGCCTGGCTTTCCATGTAAGCAGTAGTTTGAACACCTAGTTTAAAACTGGAATCTAGAGAGGCTGTCTCCCTATGAGCGGTCTGGTCGACCTGGCTTGAAAAATAGATTTCGCTCATTTCGTGTGTGTAGAAAGACTTTGATGTACCTATAATAATATTACAATCGGCTTGTTCGGGTCCTTTAAATTCCTGGAGGTTTAAGGGTTTTCGGTTCAACCGAGGGAACGCTTCTGACGGCTCATATCGAGGCTGAAATTTTACCCAACTTTAATGATCAATTTAACAAGAACTAACAAACCCTGCACAAAACAAACACCACAGCCAATTATAATGTCTTTTGTATTCACTAAAGCGGCTTTTATGACCGTTGAGTTTGAATCCAGCTAGCCGTGAGACTTAAACGACACCCCTATTGCACAGCTTAATTAAACAAGCGAAGACCGACCAATTTCAAACCGTATTTTTGAATAAGCGAGGCGGCCTATTTCAACCAAACCAACACAGCTGAAACGTAGGCACCAAAGGAAATGTTATCACAGAGAAAAACCTTGCGGCCAGTCATTGATGAAATATACGTAACTCTGTGAACTTGCCTAATTTCGACGATCTCCAAGTTTTGCCTCGATTTTAAGAGACTTGTCAACACGAAGCGTGGCATCAAATTCCCTCGTAGTCAGATCTAAAACCACCAGAAACAAAGTAAAAACCAATTTGATTGTACTATAGTTCAAGTGAAAGCGAATAAAGTGTTTTTGAACGACTAAAGGTTGACTTACCTGTGTCCATTTTCCAGAGGTAAGCTCGTTAGCTTTCGAATTTCAATTGATGATTCCACAAGAAGAAAAAATTCTGCCGCCCAGACTTTGGCTTACCATAGTTTATGAAGCAGATCAAGGTAATTACTTTGTATTTTCTGTTTCGTAGTAGTCATACATCGAAGTTGTTTCACTACGAAACGATGCACATCGAGTACTGATAACGTATAAACCGCCAACCGCCATGTTTACCTCTCTACGATAACCGATGACCTACTCAAAGAGTAGGCTAGGCTCATGAGGGGGTTTAGGGCTAGGTGGGTGGAGCAGGATTTGGAGATAATATGATTTAATTTTGCGAGGACAGTCTTTGAATTTCGATTTTACAATAACTGAGGGAATTATCGCGCGCTGATTGGCTATTTTTATTGTCAAGAAGAGTACAGACGCACGAAACACGTAAGCTGACGCAATCAGCAAACGTTTTGTCAAACTTTTCAGCGCTGCTTTCTTGATGAGGCGAGAATTGTACCACAAATCTACTAGTCTTCAATGAGGAAATCATCGAAAATTTATGGGTTAAAACTGAAGAAACCATTGCAACCTTAGAGCGAAAAAATTTGGATGTTTGTTGTGGATTCAGACCTGAAAATCGGCGGTGAGCGGGAATTTGTGCTGTCGATGAAATTAAGCTGAACCATATTTTAGAGGATTATTTTGTGAACAGTTTTCACTGGACTAAAGGTTAGTTGAGCAATTCGAATTTTTCCTTGTATTTCTGGCCTATTCTTACTAAAGTTTTAACTTACAAGCCTGTGTTTCTCCGAATTACAGCGATGATATTCTGATTCTGCGGCAATCACATCTTCCATTGACTCTTGCATCTCTTTCCTTGGTTTTAACCAATTTTGGTTTTTTGTTATGTTAAAAAACAAATTGACGTCAGTTTATTAATGCGTCTGTCCTCTTATTGATGATAAATTTCGTCATAACATTGTCAAAGTTTGTTGTAGATCCACTAGCTGCAATTTATCATCCTAAGAGGACAGACCCATGAAAAACTGACGTTAATTTGTTAAGCGTTAAACTTAACTAACTGGTAAAGCCTCTCCTGATCCCTGATGTGTGGTGTCTTATATACACTAGTGCTTTTCTTTTCGAGGACTGCAGCAGTTATTTCTTTTTTAAGCCTCTGAACTAAGTGGGAGAATTTTATTTGGTATATTGCAGCTTTTTGCTCTTTTGAACACATAGCATGGACGTCGTTTAATCAAGTTGCAATTACTGCTAGAATGCCAATAATAAAATTGTACTACAGGAAAAAAAGAATATACATGAATGACAACATATGTACACATTTCACTGTCGCCATGAGCCTTGCGTTTTGTGTTATTGCCCATTGTTTAATCTTAAGCAAGTAAGGTCACCTGTGGCTATATATATTCCCATCAAGCACCCACTTTAAACTCCCAATGGCTATTGTAGGAGAGTTTGTTGTTTGGTCTACCCTCACAAAACAACGCTAGCTAGCAGCCACCAGCAAAAGTTTTATTATATTATATTATATTATATTATATTATATTATATTATATTATATTATATTATATTATATTATATTATATTATATTATATTATATTATATTATATTATATTATATTAACTAGTTTCAGAGGCTAATAAGTCCCTCGCACAATTGCATTTTAACATCATCGTTTCAACGTAAGATTAGAGAATTTCTCAAATTTTCGAGAACCGAAACTAAAGTAATCACGTACTCTTCGCCATTACAGCGGACTCCAAGCGAGTGACGAAAGTAAGTCGCCTTTCCTTTTGTTTTGATTTACCACGGTCTGTGATTCACGAGAAAAAAAGTCAACGAACTATCTCAACCAAGCAAAACAAAAACCAGTTGTAACTTCTTCGCAGGCGTTTCTCACACCTGACGCTTACTACATGCCAGTATTTGTTTTGAATTCTGATTGGTTAATTCTGTTGTTTTCGTCTGCTGTGATAAGTCAGAGTGACTACTTAAGCCTTGACTTTGAGACGCTCAGTTGAAAACCGCCCTACAACCTACCCAAACAACCCAATGAATCGTGCATTCGACAGACTCCAAGCGCGGGACAACGCGTGAGAGCAAGTCGATTCGTTTGATATAACTTCTTGTTAATTGAAACAAAAAACGCTGGGAACTTTTAACCAAGCAAACAGCAAAGAGAAGCAAATCCTAAGTCTGCGCAAATCAGTTACAAAACTTACTTCAAAAGTGCTCTAAGAAACACTACTCATACACGTTTGTGCGAGTTGGTCCATCGCATTACCCACTGCTGTCTTAGAATGCGCTTTTAGCCACGGTTCTGCGCACTTTGCGCCTCACGACTGTCTGTGCTTATTCTGATTTGCACCTCCCTTCGAACAGTGTAAGCAGCAAAAAGCGGCTGTTCAGTTTTTGCATTCTATTTCGATGTTACTGTAGCGACGGTTATTGAATTAAAAGGAATAAATAAACACCAACAGGACTTGGCGGTAAATTGCACACGGAAATTCTTTATCGGTAGTTTATTATTATTATTATTATTATTATTATTATTATTATTATTATTATTATTATTATTATTATTTTCTTTGGATAAATCATTTTCAAAGAAAAAGCGAATCAATGTGAAAAATAAATGTTTTTTTTTACTGAAATATATTTTTGATATTATCAAAACATATGGACCAAAACGACGATATTTAATTTAACTAGATCATGTTTTATGCAAAATCGTCTATTAAGCAAAATACAAAAAAGAGAACTGCATTGATTGAAATAATTTACAAAAGTACCTGATCCTATAGGAACGACTACTCCAAATACCTTCCAAATGTCCTGAGCCATCACCAAATTTAAACCGCATCTCTTCCTCGCACACGCTTCTTATCGCCGCTATGCTCAGGATACTGGTATGTCATTAAATAACTCCTCCAAAACTTTCCTAACATATGGCGATGCCTGTAGCGTATCCACATTCTATGTAAAACCTCTTGAGGGAAGTTAAATAGGCCAGTTCTTGCAAGTATAAGCTCTTTTTCACTGAAGACCTCTTCAGAAAGATGACAGTCGATCAGATGATTTGCTACTTCATCGTTGCAGTCTGCCAAACGAACAACACCACTTGCACCACGCGAGGGATCACCGTTTTTCCCATCTTTGCCGGTGAGTCTGAAGAAGCAGTCAAAAGATATAACGAATCCTCTAATACACGACCTGGCTGTTTTGAATAGGTGCACGCAGGTGAGGTAGAACAGTCGTAAATGTAGTAAATCTGAAGCCTTCTTTCGTGGAAAAAAGATGTCAAAAAAGTAGAAAATGGTAATCACGCTTGGTTGTCTCATATCTACTCCGATTATTGACTCTCTTCGAATATCAAACGTATCTATAACAACAATTATATCAGACTCGCAAATGCTGAGCTAAATCATGTGAGTAAACCAAAAGAACGTAACACATGTGAAGTAAACGAGTAATAAAGGTGCGTTTTCGGCAACAATTATTGTTTTATTGGGTTGTTGTTGTTGTTGAAGTTTTCTTCTTTTTTCCATGAAAATTTTTTTTGCAAACTACACTGATAGCAACTATAGTTGCAGATGCAACTGCTAACTACACGCCAATGTTAGCCCCTACGAGTCCCACATATTCCGAAATTCTCATTTACAGTAAGATCCCCCGCCATATCTCCTCGTCACCGCCCAAAAATTGAAGAAGCGGTGGCCAGCCGGGGCAACCGCTGCGGCAATCGGTCAGCGGTTGCCGTAGAGAGATAAACATGGCGGTTAACATATCAACACTCGATGGACAGAGCTGAATAACGCTGAACGGTCAGCGAAACGCGGGCGACCGCGCACGCGAACCCGACTTGGCGACTGGGCAGGCCTGGCGGGCTATTTAAAATGGCCGGTATTTGTGGGATTTTCCCGTACGGTAAACAACCCCGTTGGTTAAGCACAGTGTTGCGTGGTTAAGAAAAGTCTGTGTGTTTTTGGACAGCCAATACCATATTGTATCTTATTTCAGTTTGAAAAAATTTTGCTTTCATCGGTAAAATGGTGAAATTTTGGCTTAAACGAGATTTTACGAATTGTGCTTACATGTCCCAGTCGCTTTATTTTATCGCGAAAGTTGCAAGAGGTGTTTTATTGGTTGTGGGACTTTTATTTTTTACTCTGTTTTCGAGTCGGCCCAAGAAAATTGCTTTAATTGTGGAAGTCTACGGGCAAGTGAATTCCAAGGCGATTTATAACGACTTTCTCCCAGAAAGCCTTATACTCAGGCTAAACTTTGTCGTGTTGATCAAGTGAATGCTGAATCGCTCGCTTATCAACGCCACAGAAAACAACTCGAGAAAGACAACAAGAGGTGTTCCTATCAAAAGCATGGCACCGCTTCAGACAAGAGTAAACTGTCAAAAATTCCAATAACATTATTATCACTGAGGTAAGTAAAGCTTTCGTTCAATAGAAACGTCTTAAATTAAGATTTTGGTTTCTACGGAGCAACACCGCCATTGAACAAAAACTATGGTCGGTGTTAATTGAATTAAAATTAAGTACATGTCTGCATTAGTGTAACTTTCAACTTGCTTCATTACAAGTTTAAAAATTTCCAATTATAAAATTTTAGAAGTTTGTTGTAAGAGAATAAGGTATCTTTATGAACAGTGACACAGCCGCTTTACGACGCTTCGACTTGCCGCAATACAACTTTTAAAAATAAAAAGCTGTTCAACCACAATTTCTATTGAACGAAAACTTTACTTACCTTAATGATATCGCCAAAGACACCGAATTCTTCTTTTAACATTTCCCAGCACTAAATAGGCATTGAGAACAAAATATTCCACAATTTATTGTCCTTTTCGAACACAATTAACAAGAAAATGACTCATTCAGTAACTCATTCACATTCCACAACCCAGAGCTGCGATCAGTGGCGCTGACCGTAAGGATCGCAGCTCTGGGGACGAGAGAGGAGGAGAGCAGTGACGTAACGAACATGCGCAGTGCGTTATTCAGCTCTGTCCACTCGATGTGCATCGCTTTGTCGTGAAGAAACTTCGATGTACGACTAATATGAAACGGAAAATATAGAGTAATCACCTTGCTCTGCTTCATACACTACAATAAGCCAAAGTCTGGGCGGCAGAATTTTTTCTTCCTGTAGAATCATGTAGCGAAATTCGAAAGCTAACAAACTTACTTCTGCAAAATGAACACAGGTAAGTCAAGCTTTAGTCGTTCAAAAACACTTTATTTGCTTTCACTTGAATTATAAGACAATCAAATTGGTTTTTGCTTTATTTCGGACGGTTTTAGACCTGACTACGAGGGAATTTGATGCCACACTTCGTGTTGACAAGTCTCTCAAAATCGAGGCAAAACTTGGAGATCGTCGAAATTAGGCAAGTTTACCGAGTTATATACATTTCATCAATGACTGGCTGCGAGGTTTTCTTCTGTGATAACATTTCCTATAATGGCTACTTTTCAGCTGTGTTGGTTTGGTTGAAACAGGCCGCCTCACTTTTTCAAAACCACGGTTTGAAATTGGTCGGTCTTCGCGTGTTTGATTAAGCTTTGCCATAGGGGTGTCGTTAAAGTCTCCTCAGCCTCAAAGTCTCACGGTGAATAAAAAAGACTTATTATAACTGGCTGTGGTGTTTGTTTTGTACAAGGTTTTTTAGTTCTTGTTAAATTGATCTTCAAAGTTGGGTAAAATTTCAGCCTCGATATGGGCCGACACAAGCGTTCCCTCGGTTGAACCGAAAATCCCTGGTTTTAGTATAGGTACATGAAAGTCTTTCAACACACACGAAATGAGCGAAATCTATTTTTCAATCCAGATCGACCAGACCACTCTTAGGGAGACAACCTCTTAATGTTGTGCCATCATTACTTAACTCTTCTTCCCTCTCTATTAGCAGGGTCTGGAAGGGTATTCTCGGGATCTGGGATTTGACCAAAAAACGGTGCGGGATTCGGAAAAACGCAAAATATCTTGACGGGATTCGGGATTTGACTGCTACCCGGGAAGCGAGATTCGCCAGAATTTGCGCACGGGATGTGGGTTTTTTGGTCTGTCTGTCGGGAAATCGTCACGACCCAAATAAACGTTCTAGCGGCAAAAGCGAATCAACCAGGCGAGTGCAAAATATCAATCGAAAGGGCCAATCTACATCTTGCATTTATGGATTCGGGATAGTGATGAAAAAAGTGCGGGATGCGGGATTCTCGTGAAAAAGGAGCGGGAATGCGGTACCAGGACCCCCCTTCCAGAACCTGTATTGGGAAATGTGACAACAAGCAATGCAGTTTGTACCACTTGTTTGGATAGATATATTAAATTAAGTTCTAGGGACGACAACCTCCTAAGATACATCTTGGGAGATAGTAGTATTCACAAAGTAATCCTATTTTGAGACATGCCTTGAGTTTTCTCCTAAACTTAGGACGTCAAATTTGACCTCCTTAGTTGTTAAGACATGCAGACATGCAGAGTTATGGCGGCAGCAATTTTTTTGGCATGCTGATGGGACGAGCTTTACGGCGTGAACAGGTATTTCGTAACCTTTCACATCCTCTCCACCGAGAAAATTAAATTATTTTGAAGCATTATTTGGGAAACAGTATTCAATACATCTGAATTACGGAAGCTACATTAAAAAAAAAAAACAGTCAACGTTCGCAAGCTGTTCCAGCTTGCGTCGTTCGGAGATTTTTGTGCTTCTAGGAGCTTTCTAAACGTTCTTGAATCGGTGTTTGGATCAAGGCAGCCTCCCTTTTTATGATGTAAAAGGTATGTAACGAGTACACTACATAGAACAATGATCAAGAACAGATGAACGTGAAGCCTAAGTTTAAAGGAAACAAGAATTTCCCTAGTGTTGTTGCGAAATGCGAATATGATTGTGTCGATGCCAAAGCTTGCGCGTTCGATGTGAACCACATGGTGTTTGCTGAGTGATGACATGTATCAATGACATTGATGAGGGATGAATAACAATGCAATTTTATATTTTGGTAAAATAAAGCGATTTAAAATAAGAAAAAATATTTTTGACGATGGATTATGTTGCAGATTGGTTCAACGTTTCATGTTCTACGAAAAAAAGTAATCTCCTATTAAATTTCAGGAAAAAACGGCCAATGATACCTTTAAAGGGAGTATTTTCAGAAACTGATAAGTACCAGCGGAAAAAAATGTGGAGCTCCGCTTTTAGGCCTGGCTCAATCTACATATTAGAGATACCCTTAGGAGCGGTGGCGTTGGTGATGGAGAAGACCAGGCTGGAAGTAATGGTGGCCGTGTTGGTGGTAGAGACGGTAAGTTATCACTATTATTTCTTTTTAATTTTTAAACGTGAAAATTGTCCCCTCGACAGTAGCTTGGCTTAAAAGAAGAGCAAAACTCCAAAAGGAACTTATTGCAGCGTTTGCACGCTTCTATTAATTTTCCCTTTCTTCTCCTTTTTTCAGACTGCAAGGTCCGGGCCACAACCAGAACTGGATATATGGTGACGTCATCCAACTTTCCAAGGTGGCGCCCACACGAAGGGACACGATGCTGGGTCACTTCTCAGCTCTTTTCTAGAATGTGAAGTGCCCTTTTCCCACAGTACTTTGGGAACCATGCGTTTGAACAATAAGGAAACAGACGAGTGTGAAAAAAATGGCATCCGTTGCATTGAAGTTTCGCATGCGATTTAAACGTGAAACGATTGAAATTGGGGGTGACTCAGCGCACAAATTTGTCTGACCAGGTGCCAAACATCTAGAGAAGGAAGGTACGTAACAATTTTTTCTGTCTTTCAAAAAAGTTTTTTTGAAATCTACATAAACAATCTGCTTGTATTTGGTAGTATTTTCGTTGTAGTGCAAGACTTCTTCACATGGTGCTGTGCTTTTAAAGATGCAACAATGAGTTGCGCTATAAGCTTATGTGTTGTTTGTAAAGTGATACATCGACTGGACTGCTCACGCCATGTTCATTTTACATTGTAAGCAATTGAAGATGATCTGTGTTCTGGGAAAGGGCACACAGATTGGGATGGGAGCAAGAGTCCATCTTGAAAAACATCAATTTTTGACAACAGAAATAATACAGTCGAAGCTCTCGTAAACGACTACCTTGGAAATTCAGACAAGTGGTTACAACTAGTGCTGGTCGCTTACGAGAATAGCTTTTATCATAAAGCTTGTACTTACTACCAGTGTTGCTGTAATGATACTAAATAAGCTGTTTTTTATTGCCTATCACAGAAGCAGCTCACTAATGTATGAACCATTACCATTTCTGTTATGCATTAGTCTAAATTTGCAATTTACATTTTAGAAAATGAAAACACAGATGTATTAATTAGTGCACTGGCTATCCCTTCATGATATCCCTTTCATTTCTGTGAATTAGAAGAATTCAGGCTACTGTATATCCTAGTGATTCTGTATTGTATTTTCTGTGATATCAAATGCATTAACTTCTTTACTGGCACGTTTTAATTTATTCTTCCTTTTATTTTAGGTTATGACCTGCAAGATGGAAAGTGTGAAACATGGCTGAAGGAAATTAACCAAAACTCATATTTTCATGGTTTCGGAACTATGAATTTATGCTCTAAACGTAACAGTGAAACACTGGGACACTGAATGAGCTCATTGAAACTTATAAATAGGGAAAAATTTCACAGTCAATTGAGGAAAAATATAAAATGAAGTAATGGAACCGCTTCCTTCTTTCCACCCAATAAAATCTCAAATTTACTTTGAATATGAAGTTTCAACTCATCACATCCATATTTTTCAAAACTTCAGTTTGAGGCAGATTTTTTCCACGAAAGTTGACATATGGCTTTTTGTGGTAAAATTATATTTTCTCCAACCATCTTTCAGTAAAGGTGACTGAAATTGTTCTGAATTTCAGAAATGACTCATGAAAACAATATTAATATTGATGTAGTGAATTGAATATGAAATGATTGCAGTTCAATTTGCATCAAATTTCTTTTTTGTTTTCTCAATTTAAATGCTAGACCCCAAATAAGTATATGCTGGCTTTGTTAATTACTTATAATGCCAGTTGGATAAGGCCATTTAAAAATAATAGTTCTTTTGGTGTCCCGGCGTTCGAGGTTCCTTTGAAAACAACAAGTGCCCCCAGTCTTATCGTAAAATTGAAATAAGCGCTTCCCTTTGAGTAAGCACACCCCTCCCCTAGCCTGCTTTTTGTAGACGACTAATGAGACATCAAAGGTTGAGTGTAGCATTTGTCGTGTTTATCTCTCGTCATTTTTTAGTCATTGGTAATTCTAAATGAACGTTCAACTACTCTTGAGTGAAGTAAAGCAAACTGTAGCAAATGCAAACGACTTTTGAAATTAACGCTTAGTAGTAAGCCACTATGTTATGTAGATAAGATTGGTCACAAGCCAATTACACAAATTACTATCCAACTGGTCACGATTTGTGAAAAATTAACAAGGACCTCCACTAAAATAAATGCCTCCTCTGAATAAGCACGACCCACCTCATCCTACAAATATTGAAAAAAGTGCCCCAGGTGATTATTCAAGAATTTACAATAAGTGACAGCACATTAAAAAAGTTCCAAGAGCAATCCTTTGGTGGTGCAAAATTTTCAAGACAAAGTGAAAATTGCTGAGACCCTTGTTTTCCAAAGGACCATTCACCACCCATTAGAGTGCATGCCAGCCTGGAGGAAAACTTCTGCACATGGAATTTTCCCAATAAGAATACATTTCTCCCAAATTATGTTTGCTGTCCATTTGGCATTGCTACAGCTAAATGATGTTTTCCAGTTTGCTCTTGTTTGTGTATTTAGTACATATGAGGAAAAGGAATGGGGCTGTCAAATATGCCTAAATTAAAAGTACACCGCAAATAAAGGTTTCCTGCAAATTAATGTCAGTTGGACACAGGCATCTATTAAATAAATACTGGTCTGGGGATGCTTATTTGAGAAAATGTGGAATTTACTGGTATAAAAATGCTCGCATATCTTATATGGAATATTCGCACACCATCTAATCGAGCATACACTGTCAACACTCTGGAGGCTTCATGTGCCTATCAAGAATTTTAGTTTATCTAGATTCCACCTATATTGACAGCCATTTCCACATTACAAGATGTAAGTAGTAAGCAATAGGACAAATGAAAATAAACTTCTTTTCTTGGCTCCTGTGAATACCAATTTATTTGTTTATATATTTACATATTTATTTATTATTAGTATTATTATTTGCAACATACAATGCACTCTATACTTCCATTTCATTTTTGAAAGCTAAAGGGTTCAGTTTCTCAGGGTTGTTTCAAAATCTCAATTTCTGCCATGTGAAATGCCTTTGCCAACTTTTGTTCATGTTGACACGGTATATAAACACCAGCTGGCCATTACTGCCAATGACATTCGGGTTTGCAATGAACGAACGACAGAGACTGCTTACGTACCAGTTACCATGTGTCCAAGACATTAGCATCTGAACCAATCAAATTACAGGAAACTATATATCCAGTTCTGGTTGTGGCCTGGACTGAGGACAAGGGAAAGTCCTGCCTCGGATGGTTAAGAATTGGATACTGCTGTCAATACCCAAACTTCATGTAGAAAAACTGTCAGAATAGCTGTTAACTCTGCGGTGGTGGCAGCGGTAGGAATGGACGCAGCCGCAAAGGCAGTGGCTAGCGTAGAAAATAGACAGTCATCCACAAAGAACAAATGCCGATGATAACAAAAATCTCCTTAAAGAAATAAGACAAGAATTGTCCGCCCCTACAAG
Organism: Siderastrea radians; assembly: GCA_964017195.1. NCBI lineage: Eukaryota > Metazoa > Cnidaria > Anthozoa > Scleractinia > Rhizangiidae > Siderastrea > Siderastrea radians. The sequence continues at coordinate 24,756,154 of OZ024893.1, forward strand.
CTTCGTCCGAAGGTTTGTCACTCCTTCGCCACTAAAATATATTTTTAAAATATTAGAAAGCATTTAACTGCAGCATTGGTGCCTTTCTATCTCTCCGTATTTTTCCTCTCTTTTTGGTGAAATTTACCCCTTTTGTTTCGTTTTTCATGCCCACATGTTGTGGTCCCTTTTCAGATTGCAAGGACATGAATAAGACATGTAAGAGCTGTCCTGAATGGGCTGCCCGTGGTTACTGCCATATCACAGCTACGAAAACCATATCAAGAAAATGTTAAGAAGAGTTGTAGCCCCTGCCGCTATGGCGATGCTAACAGTGGCAAATGAAGTATTTTAAACAAGACATTAGTGTGGGACGTCTTTCTCTGGGTTTGCCATTTGTTTTTGATCCAGTTTCTGTGACTGATTTTTCACTGCATACTCTGTACGTATGTTATGGAATTTTGAAAAAATAAAGAAAATTCACAATCAGATCAAGTAATTTTCTTTATTTATCAGTTGTTTCAAGAAATCTTTAGATATCTCTGATGCATTTTTACATGACACGAGTTTGAATGTTTCCCATGGATGAAATGCATATCTCAATATATTGTAGGTTTGAACTTCTGAATTAAAACAAGTATTACGCAAATTAATATATTTACCTAAACTAGTTGTTACTTTGTTGCCTTGTTTAGTAATATTAAACTGCCAAAAGATCTTGGTAGCAAGAAACAAGTTAATAATTTGAAGAACAACACAACACGTTTTAGTTTCAAAACATGTTTCGGCATCCCTGATGCCATCCTCAGTTGAAGGAAAAAGTTACAACAAAGCTATTTATATGCAATATGGTGATTAGAATTGTAAATGAAAATGTATAGGCAAGAGTGACAAGAAAAAAGCGTGATTATGTGAAATCTAAACAAACAACTTCAAATTAACATGTTTAACCTGTTGATTTAAAGTGGGATTTTCCCAGTGGATATGTAAGGATTCTTTGATCTTTAGTTGCAAACTTATAGTGGCGCAGTCCAAAATGCTGAAGCAATTGGTCGAACACAAATCGCGGCAATTTTCAGATTGTTGCAAGTGTTTGTACACGTGAGAGGCCCTATCCGTAGCTAAATGCTCACGTACGCGTGTTGAAAAGTTAAAAAAGAAATTATAAGAAGAAATAAGACATGAGTACTAGTAACAGTGCAGGCGTATTTTGGGGGAGAGAGTGCCGAATAATCCTTGATATGTTATAAGACGCCAAATTGGATTGGGAATTGGGGAGAGCGTTGGAGCGAGACAAGGGAGTGAAGGGAGAGGGGAGCGAGAAATCCTTTTCTTACCTTCCCTCTCGTCCCCCTCCTTCCATTTTTGCGCTCGCCCCAATTTTTGTGTGGCGAAAAAGGGCGAAAAGAGCCTACGGAAACGATTGCTACACAGGTTAATCAGATTACTAGTCTAAAGAGCGTTTTCATATGACGTCACGGCAGGAGCCCATTATGAAGCGTCCATCTCCCATATAGGTTATATGTCACAGCGCATTAGATTATCAGGATAAATTAAGATTCAATTTTTCGCGCGAAAACTATTAACAAATCAGAGAAGAATACGATTTACCAATCAGAAACCGAAAAAATAAGCTGTGCGAGAAGGTAAACATGGAGGAGCTTATCGGCTTCAGCAGAAATTAGCTCAATTGTTAGTCGAGACATGGCGGATGATCTGACTGAAGAAAGCTTATCGGATTTAGCAGAAAGAAGCTGAAAGTCGAAACATGGCGGATGATCTAAGTGAAGAAAGCTTATAGCTAAGCAGATAGTATCTGAAAGTCGAAACATCAGTTGCAGATGGTCTGAATGAAGAAAGCTTAAACTTATCGGAATCAGCACAAAATAGCTGAAAGTCCACAAATGGCAGTCATGAGAGCTTATCGGACTCAGCAGAAAGTTCAGAATCTGGGGAAGAGAACTATAATAGCAACAGTGAAGAATCGAGCAGTTCACAGGATTCGGGAAAGCGAGTATTTGCCTCTCACTTCCGATCGGGCGGCGGTGCAACATAAGAAAACCTTTAGTGGTCCTGCTGCAGGTAAGCAGAGAAAGAGACATAAGAAGGAGACAAAGATAGACAATAACGGAGAAATTGAGAGACTCTCGGGACTTATATTTCCTCTGAACAAACAGAAAAGGTTGAGCAAGAACTGAGAAAAACACTCTTAGACTGCAAGCGAATCAAGAGCAAAGATGAGCGACAAACGTTCGCAACGCATCGCTTCCCAATCACTAAATTTGAAGTTGCTTGTGACTGGGTTTTGTCGAAAGTTTTCTCTTTTGGTAAAAGACTGCTATGAGAACAGTTTAAAAGGATATACAAAAGCTGCCCTATCAAAACGTCGATGAAATCCTTGTCAAGTTTTTAGATCGCGAAAACTACTCAAGAACGAATGATAATCTTCGTTGTCCCCACTGGGCTAAAAGTCACAAGTCTGCAGGGCTTCCTGTGAAGTGGTACTAATAATATTAACAAGCCAGATTCAAGCAAAAACCAAGCTGCGATATTGCTTTTATTTTTTCAAAAAATTTGTGGGTGATTGAACAAAATAGTTAACTAAAAATATAAATAAAAAACAAAAAACATATTTTCTATACATGTGAAACCTGCTCTTATATGCTATAGAGCAAGATATTTCAAGATTCAGTATTAAACTCCCGGGGAAAACTAGCCCATATAAAAGTAAGGGAGATGCTCTTCGTATCTTTTCTGGGTTAAAAATAGTTTCTGTACCTCTTAGAGAGTTCAGTTTCTAAAAGTCCACAGCTGTGCCCAGCTTTCATGTTGCCTTTTGGGGTATAAGAAAAGAGATAACAGTTTGCTATTAAAACCTTGGAAAATACAAAAGTGTGCAATAGAAGAACTGACCTTATCACATATACAAACAATTAAAATACCAGGTTATGTATCACTCTGGTACCTCTCAAGGATAAAAAATGGTAGCCACACCCACAAAACAAAATCTTGGTTCCTTGTATGGGTTTCTTTTGTAATATCTGATAGGCATCCCAGTCATCTTTATATGGGAACTCCCCCCCCCCCCCCCTTACGATTAACTTACGGGGCTGATTGTACAAATGCATTTTATTTGATGTCCATGGCAATGACAGTTTGCCCTTCCATAACAAATTCCAGCATGGTGTACTTTATCTATTTTATGTACATGTGTTATGTACAGTGTATATTTTTTTACGTAATAAACATACAGCTTAATGAGACATATTTTTGTTTGAAATGTCACTTGCTGCAAATATGTAATACAAACTCACAATTGACTATCTATCCATGTGGCTTGGTAGCTCAGTGGATAGAGTGTTGCACCTGAGTAATTGCTTTTTCAACCGCTTAGTTGATATACAGCTGTGAGGATCACTAATTTTGCTCATAATATACGGTGTTGAAAGCACTCGTTTGGCACCTTGTTAATTCTTTTAAAATGAATATTTTGAAATTAAAATTTAATTTCTGGAAGGCATATGCTCTACCCAATTCAGAGTTACAATGTTAAGTGTGTGGCCCTCTGCCAGCAACATACCAGCATACTCCTGTATTAGATGCTGAGAGCTATTAGAAGTTAAATTAACTGCGCCTGCATTCATTGGTGGATGCACATGACTATCCACAAGGGAACAGAGGCCATTGCCCTTTACTAAATTGCCAACTAATTTATCACATGCAATGAGCACTCTGTAATGGTCTACAACAGAATTCAGCTTGACATTGTCAATGTGTGCTGCAAGGTCAGCAAAATTATTGGCATTATTGAAACCAAAGATGTGGTCACAGGACTGCACCTGGCATTCTGCACCAGCTGACTGTGCTACGTCTTCCACATCTAGAAATACTGCAGTGTCACTAAAGAGGTCATCATATATATGGCATTGCCACCACACACTGCATTGATAAGTGCTCCAGTCCATAACTGAGGCAATTCATTCCACAAAAGAGATACATCTAATTTGTAGTTGAAATAATAAGTACTAAATTTGACTGAAATAATTGTACAGGCATTACTTCCCTGACGACCACCTAATTCAGATTTTGCAGTTGAGGGTGGAAATGCAAACAATATACATCCTGAGAAAACAGCCGACATTTCGCGAGGTCGCCACTTGAGCCCCTCTGACATCTGAGTAACAAGCACAGAAATTTCATTCTGATGATGTGCACTAATTGGTTGTGCAGCGAGGGAATTTTCTTTCAACTAATCAGAAGCACCACCAAGATCTGGGTTGAACACGTCATCAGTATGGGATTTCTGAGCTCGTTACTCAGACGTCGTTTTGCGAGGGCTCAAGTGGCGACCTCGCGCAACGTCGGCTGTTTTCTCAGCCTTTAACTTTCTAGCCGCCAGGCACCGTTACAGTTTCATGAGTTGCAGTTTCCTCTCCACTAAAGAATATTTTTAATGGCACATCTCTGTAGGCTTTCTCTGAGTATTTATTAGCTTGTCCACTCTTTTTGGCCCATAGCCTTCCAATGCATTGCGGTTTACTCTCAGGGGACGGATGAAGTAACTTCTATTTGGTGAAATGTTTGCAAAAAAAAACGTTTGCAAAATGACAGAAAGCCATGTACCAATAATCTCAGAACGTCCCGTGTCTGTGAAATAAATAAGAAATAATGCAAGTTATGATATCGTATCCCGGGGGGACTCCCATGTAAAAGTGATAGGGGTGCCTGTCAGAGGTTTGAAAGAAACACCTAAAAGGTACTAAGATAGTGTGTTAAATGTGGATTTATCCACAACACTGATTCAAAGGTAAGAGCCATGCACTCTGTAAAGCAAGTCAACAAGTACCAGAGGAAAGTGCTGCCCAATAGCTTTCATTTCAATTCTCTGAAGTTTGGGTTTCATCCATTATGACTCAAAAGTATTGTTATTATTGTTATTGTTGTTGTTGTTATTGTTATGGTGAATTTTTCCAAGGTTAAAAGAATTAAAAAAAGGAAGTTGATATTTGCCTCACAAGATGAAAATATAAGAATAGCCAAGAAACCACTCAAATAAGGTTTCTCCGAATCACCAATTTAATTTTTTTTGTACTACCCTACATGTGCGAATTCTTCCTTTAAAAATTAATATCATTTAAAACTGTATCAGAAATAGAAGCTGTAATTGTCAGCAAACGATATTTATACTTTAATTAGTTTTTGTGAACCAACCTGCCAAAATTGCAAGAAATTTCTTTTGCGTTGCTTCTCTTCGTGTTGTTTGTATACTCTGTAACAAAAAAACATAATATTATAATAATTATTGAAATAACATGATATTGTTTGAGAACATTTATTTATTGATAAACGAGAGGGTTTCACGGTTTGGTGCATGTGCATGAACATGAACATATTTAACAAAGCTAAATCCCCTGTTTGCTGATGCCTATGACACCACACTTCAAAGAATTCCATCTCTTTCTGAATGTTGTGAATAACAGGACTGTTCAAGTTGTTTACTCTTTGATGACTGAGAAACCCTTCCTCAAATAAGTTATGGCAAGCTTTAATTAAGGAATCCAGCAGTCGCTTGGTCACTTTCTCTTTGCTCATTCTCTGCAGAGTCTTTTAACTGAGCAATCACGTACCGTTGCTAAACGTTTTCTTCGACATGCATCCAGTGCCTCAAAGTCAGAGTTGTCTTGATCAGATTTGCTTTGTTTTTTTAGAAGTTTACACTAGTTTTTCTCGAATAGATGCCCTTTTATCGTCTTCAGCACGGGAAACATCCACTGTTGTGTTCGCATCTCGTCCACTCTTTTGCTTCTTCGCTTGCAACTTAACCTTGTTTCGTAGTTGTCGTCGCCAAATAAAAACCTTTTTGGCGAACTCATACTGTCCATACAGTTACATTTCAATATTTTAACTTCCTACGGTTTGTCATTGCAAGGTTCGCCACTCGCCGTCTCGCAATACCAGAGATTCTGTCGCTGCGACGTTCGCCAATATTTTGTTTTTGTCTTTTCTTTTTAATTCAGCTGCGTATTGCAAAGATGTCTGTGATGCTTAATTAAGAGTGTTGGGGACAATTTGGACTGGAAGGAGCTCATGAAATTGGTCTATGGAGAAAGAGGACAGGAGGGATGGTGAGAAGGGGGCAGGAGATCGGCCGCCATATTGGATGCTGCGGACTTTTACGGAAACAGCAACTTTTCGCGGGAAAATATCATCTAAAAATAGCCGGAAAATCTAACGCGCTGTGACACCGGTCGATACGAGATTCAGGCTCCCTCTAATGGGCTCCTGGTCACGGCGACCACATTGGTGTACCAAAGACAATGAAGCGGCGGCCATGATGGTGTACCAAGCCAATCCTGTGGGAGTTGAAGTCTTTCCTTATGTAAACACTCTCTTTCGTTCCGACAAATTTACATAGGTGCTGGTCACGTAATAGGCTTGGATAAATTCTGCCCGCATAATTTCGAGCAGAATAAGCGATTTTTGAGGCGAGCATACTGCCGGCAGAATAAGGCATTTTTGGGCAGAATTGGAGCAAAATAACGGAAAATCAGTGACACTAATGATATGCATAACGGTTGTAAGAAAAAATGAAAACTAAATACAAAACAAATGGAAAATACCTTGTGATTAATGTGATTATTAGCTAAAACGCACTCATATGATTTACTGTTTCATCTAATATTAGTGATATAAAGTGAGATGAATTATAATTTTGCTACGCATAATGAATTTCTAATTAGTATTTAGGGGTTAGGCCCAGGCTCCCTTTTATATTTGCGAAAATACATAAGGCCCAATGGGCCGAAAATTTTTTAGGTACCGAGCTGAATTTGAGCAGAATAAGGGTGTCCGAGCAGAATTTAAAGAAGAATAAGCAGTTCTAAGGGGCACTGCCGGCAGGCAGAATAAGCCATTTTACGAGCAGAATTTATCCAAGCCTATCACGTAAGTAAAAACGCCCTATTTTCTTACGTTGCAATTGCCCTGAAGAATTGGGGGTGGGACAAAGGACAAAGGACATTCCGTCAAGAAAAACAGGTACTTAAATTATGGCCTGCAACATTGTATCAGGTACGTCAGGCAAGGACAAAACAATTAAAAGAGTGTCCAAAGGAAACTTGCTCAACCCCTTTTCTACTCGTCAATATTTCGCCTAACCCTACATCCCGCACCAGCACGAATCCTCGTATACTTTCCAGCAACATTTTATCAGAGTCAGGCAAGAACAAAAACAATTAAAGGTACACATTCCTCGGCAACTGGAAGCTCGCGTTATCTGGATTTTCTGGTTTTTCTCTCTCCACAGAAGAAAGCGCTTTCAAAGTCTGGAAATTTAAAGGACCGCTGCCTGACCGCTACAAAATAAAACCCTATGCATGACAAGATGTTTTATCCAACAGCAACGTTCAACAAATGCTAATCCTCACGGCTTATGGGCATCCCCTAGATATAAGCACGCGGGCGATTTGAGTAGACTATTCTTTTAAAAAAAAGATTGCTCCGGTGAAAAAACCAAAAAATACAGTTTTTTATTTTTATTTTATTTTAATATATTAAAAATTAGAACCATGGTGACATTGTACGGTACAATTAACATTATCAAAGTAGCTTTCATTTGAAAGGTGACACGGTTTTGTCCACGGACGTCATCTTTAGTCAAAACCACCTTGTACAACATAGCAAACAGACCACGGGAAAGAATCATCGATAGCTTTCATTTAAAAATGGTCACTCTTAAGCCTACAGAGTCCGAAAATGGGAGCTGGCCGTATTGCATAGCTCATGGTTTGACTCGAACAGTTAATAGGGTTAAATACAAGCTCTAAAGTTCTAAAGTTCAACCCTCCTTTCCTTCGCAAAATCAGGTCAAGATTGATTTCTATGGTTACGAGATGTGACTTCATAAGTTTTTCTTCTTTTTTTTCCAACAAAAAGAAAATTATGTCATGTTCTACTTGTCTAGCATGAAAAATGTTCAATTTACCCCGTTTTTTGATTATTTCTAATTTTGAGTAAAATTCAAGACGGCGGCCAAGATGGATACCATTGTGAATGACAACACAGGCCCCCAGCAGCGGCACAACCCATCTTGTAGAGCACACCACAGGCTTTCTACCAAAGGCAAACTCGTTTCGAAAAATTGTACCTCAACCAAAACCCAAGGGCTTTTCCATTGTCCTTTTCTCAACCTTAATTTTGTCTTGAGTATTGAAGAGTTTGGAACAATTATTTGAATATTGTTGTATACTCTGTCCGTCACTAAAATTTCATTAGTCATGCAAAACAGATCATACCCAAATTGCATGTCATTCAGCAGTTTTCAATTTCCTGGTTAAAGGTCGGCAAGAAACCATATAGGGGATTCTAGTCGAGTGTCTTCTCAGATGTTTTAAACTACATAAACAATTTGCCTTACATTCTCTAAGGAACCGACTTTTTAAATCTTTCTGGCGATTGTTTCGTCACTTTATGTTCAATGATTTTAAAAATATCATTCAACGTTGGTTGGTTGGCATAATTAACAACATATAATTTACTCTGTAGGTCAGTGTAAGGACAATAACTACCGCTGCTCAATCATGGCTAGATATGGTTACTGTCGTGTAGGCGACGTAGCTTATAGGAGGAGGCAATGTAAAAAGAGTTGTAATTTCTGTGATGGAGCAGGAGACAGCGACAGTAATAGGAGGGGTGGCACTGGAGATGAAGACGGCCAAGCTGGAAGTAACGGTGGCAGTGTTGGCGCTGGAAGCGGTGAGACATTGTTTTCAAAATTTTTAACCTGAAAATAGTTCCTTTACCCAGCCAATTATGATTCCTGTTGACTGGAGCTCCTGGCTGGTATATCTGGTTACTGCTGTCCAGCTTTTGCTTTTTTCTAATTACAATGCCTCACCCGTCCGAGTTTTCGTTCTCTTGTTCTGTGTCGTTGATTGCTAATATATTGACACCGAAAATGTCTGGAGTTAAAAGTAGTCTCTCAGCTCCCTCACTTCAGTGCACGTTTGCAGTTGCCCCTAGGAAGACATGTAGGTCGTTATCAAATAGTGGAATTGGTATCTGTATTGCTCCCAGCGGGGTCAGCAAAGGATCGTCTAGTGCGCCTACCCCTTCGATCTTTTTTGAGGATTTCTTCGAGTCCTCCATCCTTTGCTTGTGACTTGGTGGTAACAGGTCCAAAGGTAGTGCAGCAGGCCCTGATCCAGTATTAGAGTATTTCCGCAGCTCCATGATTGCCTTACCGGTAGTTTGCCTTGTCCAAGGGCCTTGTCAAATTTACCACTTCTGACTTTGTAACTATCAATAGGGCTTCTTTCGTGTCTAGGTCCTGCGTCCTCAGGATTTCAGGAATATTTTTTTCTGAGCTGCATGCAAGTCAACTGTTCTTTTAATGTTTATTTCCCTTCCCACTGCCACAATGGTGAGATCGTACAGTCCGTTTCAGACAAGGAAGCATAGGACATGTATTACATTTCAGAGCCAATAATTAAAAGAGTTTGTTTCCAAACTGTGTGTATCTACGTTGAGCAGTTTCATCGATTCATTCCGCTCTGTATAGAGACGCCGCAACACATGGCAAATCTTTGACGCTCCTTCAGTTATGATAGATTCTTGTTCTCATTTTCTTTTTCTTTCTTTCTCTCTTTCTTCTCTTTCTTTCTTTCTCTTTTTTTTAATATAGCAATCCGTGGGTTTGTTTTAAACAACTAATGTACTCGAGATTGCTATATGCTAATTGATTATAATCAATCCGGTACCACGTGCCTCGTTGGTTTAATTTTTATCATTTGATACACTGTGTCCCCTCGTAAAAAAATCGTTAAGTTGTAACTGATGAGCATTACTTACATGAGGTAGACAAGAAAAACTGGCTGAACGTAAGCATACCCATCCACCTATTTACAAACCTCGCTCCGCCAAGCATTCAGACATGCATGTATGCAAAAAAGTGGCCACGTATTCTACAATAGCTCCGTACTGATAACATCCAAACCAAGCGCTGTTACTTGCAAAGTGCTAGAACTTTCAAAAATAACAGACAGAGGTAAAGTAAAAACTAATATCATTTTAAAAAGCCAGGAGCACATATAAAACATGGTTTTCGCATTTATGTCACCACGTAAAATGTCGTTTGAAACCTTCTTAAAAGAGTACAATTTACAGTGAAAAGAAGTTGTTCAATGTCAGTTATCACCATGACATCCTTCATTGACCGTCTAATCCTGAAACGTAAAGGAGTTTAAAGTAACCATTTTGAAGATGGGAAATTGACGAGCTACATAAAGTCATCAGCAATAGCTAGCAGTAGACAAAAGATTTCTCGCCCCAGAGTGGCCCCAGAGTTGGAGTATTTTGTCGTCTGAGTGTAGATGACAAGTCCATGCATGTTAATACATTTTCTTGCGTTCTTGTCCGTCCGTCACTGAATCCCGAGCTTTTAAATTAACATTTCGGATAATCTTGAGAGAAATCAGGCCACCTATATACATTCCATTGGACAAGAATGACTCCTTTTGTTTTGAAAAGCATTCAAACATACCGCTTAAGTAGGTAGCCGACTATTCTAAACTTGCTAGGTTCACTTGACATTGATCTCATTTATCTTTTTCAGATTCAACGTGTGCTGACAAGAAGCCTGGGTGTGGTTACCAGGCGCTCAGACGCGACTGCACCAAGTATCCCAAATACATGAACGTGAACTGTTGTGTATGGTGCAATCATATTTTACGTATGTATCGAATTCACATAATATTTGGTATGTGATCTGCATAGCACCCCAAAGAATATTTGTACTTAGGTCAGTTTCTCTGCGTTTTTTTTGTTTTTTTTTTTTAGGTAGCCCAATAAACTGAGTTAATACTAAAGCTTCGCTTAATATTACACTTACTTTCAAAAAGAAAAATAACGGGTTATTTTATCCTATTAATAATAACATTTATGATCTCAGGTTTGAAAAACATATCCTGCACGAACAGACACGATAGGTGTGCTTTTTGGGCAAACAATGGCGAGTGCTGTAAGAGCCCTGCTTTCATGCTGGACTACTGCTGTGCAGCCTGTAAGGCCAATGGTAATTGTTGAACCGATAACCATAAGTTCTAGTCATAACATTACCATCCCTTCACTACCACTGCTATCAACTGCTATTTGAGCGGGAGAATTGGAAGAGTTGCCTGACGATGATGCAGTGTGTGTGTTTTTTTTCTTTTGTTGGATTGGGCTTTCTTAGGAACGATTAGTCAGTCAAGCAATGTTTTATAAGGCAGCCAAACGAACCAACGTTCCTCAAACAAATGCTGTATTACAAGATGTTGTTCAGAATGTGTTTAATGTGTAAAGGGAGTCAAAATTGTAGACGTCACAAATTAGCGTCCAATCTAGTAAATCGGATCAACCACCCTTTATCAAATAATGTTGCACGATGTAAGGCGATGAGTTAATTGTCTCGAATGATTTTCTAGTTTCATTAGATTACAAATTTCTCTTGTTTACTAGACCAAAATTGCGTTTTATTATTTCTGGTTCTTAGCCTTGTGTTTATGTCAGTCAATTGCTTCTAACATAAAACTTTTTTTTCCACTCTTCAGGTTATACCGTTCCCTAAAGCCTAAAAAAGAAACGAAGATTAACTTGCATTCGGTTGGATTATCGTCTATCAAATATTTTGATGGAATTAGTATTGAGAATAAAATAATTGCAATCCAAGTAACTCGTTGAAGGAAAATATAATGTCACGAAGAGTGCATACGTGTAATGCTATTCTTCAAGAATTTATGTCAATCAATAAGACATAATCGTAAAAGAGCAATTTTACAATAACTGAGCGAATTCTCCCGAGCTGATTGGCTAATTTTTATTATCAATAAGAGTACAGACAGATGAAACACGTAAAGCTGACGCAATCACCAAAAGTTTTGTCAAACTTTTCAGCGCTGCATTCTCGGTTGTGGCGAAAATTGTGCCACAAATCTAGTATTCTCCAATGACAAAATCATCCTAAATATATGGGATGAAACTGAAGAAGCCATTGCAACCTTAGAGCGAAAAGATAAAGACGTTTGTTGAGGATTCAGACCTAAAAACCGGCGGTGAGCGGGCGTTTGAGTTCGTCGATGAAATTAAGCTGAACCGCGTTTTAGGGGATTATTTTGCGAACAGTTTTCACTGGCATAAAGGTTAGTTTCGCAATTCAAATTTTTCCTTGTATATCTAGACTATTCTCGCTAAACTTTTAATTTCAGTACGGAACTGTGACTCTCCGAATTGTAGCGATGAAATTCAGGTTATGCGGCGATCGCATCTTCCATTGACTCTTGGATATGCATTTCTGTCCTTCGTTTGAAAATCAGTTTTGGCTCTTTGCTATTTAATCTTGCGACGCAATTTATCATCAATAAGAGGACAGACACATAAAAAAATGACGTCGATTTGTTCATTTCTGAGTGGCTTAAAAAACAAAAGTAATTACTCTGACCAATCACAGTAGAAGCAAACGACTCATTCAACCAATCAAAAGTCATGTAACTAGCGTCAGGCGCGAGGAGACGCGTGCGAGCACGTCACAATTGGTCTTTGTTTTACTTCTGATTGGTTAAGAAAGTGGCACTCAAACAAACAAACAAACAAACAATCGCGAAGTCAGTACTTTCGGATACTCAATTAAAAAGGGGCAGATTATTATTACAGATTATTTTACCGCTCTCAGTGCATTAGCTGGTTGGGGAAAACGTTGAAAAACATTTTCTGGGGTCGTCAAAAATATCATATATAGGAGACTAGAGGACACAATATGAATATATATATTTACCACATATCAACATGCCTTTAGGGAAGAGTAAAAATGAATTGGTTGTGCACGAATTTTGAAATATAGTATCGGACTGTCAGTTGTTCTGAAGTTGTGCTGGAAACGCTTTAAGGGGGGAGACTAAATTAAGACGCAGAGCTTTTTGATGGTAGCCTTTGAAAGAAAAAGAAACAGAGAGTGTTAAAAAAAGCCTGAAAATAAACGAGATTTTCATCGATTACTCTTTTCTTTGGAATTCTTGAAAACGTGTTCGTTATAAGAAAATCAGCCCCAGATTTCTTAAATAAGACCTAGAAACCATTAAAATCAATTGGCCTGTTTAGTACTTTACCATTACGTTCCTTTATTTTTGTATCATTTAACTTACAAATATTATCCTATTTTGATTAAGGGCTTTCTTTATACAGAAACCTATTTATCTCTGCTTGGTCTTTTAAAATTTGTTTCAAAAAACGTCTATATACAATATGAATCAGCTACTTACTTTAATTAAGTCAATAATGAGATAATCAAATCTCCAAAATATCACATTTAGAAGTTATACATTCTTAATTCAACGAGCTGCCTGGGCGGATTACACAGTAAATAAATGTTTATTTTTGGCCAGCTGTTTAAGTAGTTTGACTTAAAACGTATACATTGGAAAGAAATGTAATATTGACTGCGTAAACAAACAATAAACAGAAGATCAAAGAAGGACGTGAATGTGGTAGGGGGATTAAAAGCGCAATTCAATAAAAAATAGATAAATACTTAACTAAAAACACCAGCCAGTTCAGTTCGTTTAAAATTCAGTCCATAATTTAACGATCAGCGGCTTTTGGCTGGGTGGCTCCGCTATCCTCTATCGTTATTTTAGGCAGCCGCTACTCTATTATTAATGTCTAATTTAACAATAGAGTTCTTCTGTCGAAGGCACTATCGTGTGATAGGTTGCCAGAAGAAATAGGTGTTCACAGCAAAAATTACGTTCGAGGGCTTATATGAAGTTTGAACATCAAATTATTATCACCGTAGGGCCTGAGACAGAAGGACTTTATTGCTTTTATTGTACAACGCCAAATTCTGAGCGAAAATTGCCAAAGACAGGCACTATGCGCTGATGGGTCCCCCTTAAGGAGAGACACTATCGCGTCACGCGATCGATTTCGACCAATGGGAGCACGCCAAAATTTAGCGTTGTTCTATAATTTATATTGTTATGACAAGAGTATAAGAAGAATGAAGAATGTTTCCTTGCTTCAGAATCACAGTTCACGGACATATAATTATGATTATGATTATGATTATGATTTGATTATGGGAAGTCACGAACTTGGGATCAATGCTAATGGGAAATCACGACACTCGAACTGGAAAGGTAGTCAATTAACATTTCTCCCCAGCAAAATATGGCAATTTATGGTTGACAAAAATACCCCGTAGCACATTAAAACGTTAATTCAGTTAATAATCGGTACTTTTCTGTAAAACACACCTTTCTGCTATCTTTCTTTTTATTTAAGTAAAAGGATCGAGACTACAATGTTAAGAAAAATCGGATTGCCTATCACCTTCGGATCTCCTTTTGATCCCCTGATAAATTTAGTTCATAACACAATCGTCCTGTGTTGCTGCCTCTGCAGCATAAGTAACACTTAAATAAATTCAGTAGTAGAGCTTTCCATAACGCAACACCTCGACCTTTATTTTAGCCTAAGAAAACAGCCGAAGTTTCGCGAGGTCGCCACTTGAGCCCACGCAAAACGACGTCTGAGTAACGAGCGCAGAAATTTCAAACTGATGACGTGCACCACCCAGATCTTGGTAGTGCTTCTGATTGGTTGAAAGAAAATTCCTTCGCGGCACAACCAATCAGATCTGAGTAGTGCACGTCATCAATGTGAAATTTCTGCGCTCGTTACTCAGACGTCGTTTTGTGAGGGCTCAAGTTGCGACCTCGCGAAACGTCGGCTGTTTTCTCAGGCTAACTTTATTTCGGATAGCCATTGTTGTTCCGGAAAACAAAAATTCATATAAATTCGACTTCTGTAACAAGGACACATCTTTAAAATGGTCGATGTGTTGTGTCCCACCGTTATCAATATGTTATTGAAAAATTGCGACTTTATGGACATGATAATAACACCGTACACAAGTAATCTACAAAAGTACAAAAGATAAATAAAGCAAGCTGTAAATTGTACTCATTATCGTTACTGCTCAGTAAAAATTGCCTTATTATATCGACAAGAGTGTTTTAGTGGAAAATAGATCACTCGTAAATTTCATACGAAACTACATCCGGGACTCGAGTGGCGTATTTTCCATATCCTCACTAGTGAGGATATCGATGACGTCATTTCCAGCTTTAACATTGTTGTTTGTCCAAAAATACTCTTGTCTATATAATAAAAAGAAAACTACAAGGCTGCTTGAAGCTATTTATTTTATTTTCTCATGGTAAAAAAACAACTCGACCACTCGAAAATAATATTCATATCTTCGCGCCGCCGTGTAATATCCTCTATTTTTATCCCAAGTATAAAGTCACCGAATAACATGGAAATTTCGTAAATGAATCACACCATTGAAATAGGCACAATGTTAAAGAAAGGAAAAACATAAAATATCTTCTTTTTTTAAGAAATGACCAAGAGAACTTCACTAAGGATTAAGCCAATAAGAGAGTACGTCTACTTAAGGTTACTATCTAAAGCAATATAATCGACCTCGTCTCGGTTCACATATAAATGCAAAAATAATTTTGCCATTTTTTCTACTTTTGGGCATTTCACTTGAAAATTAAAATAAAGTATCGACAGGCATCGTTCGTAGCTATTCGGCGAATTGATTATATATTGCTTGATCTATTTACTGGACTGTAGTAGAAAAAATAAAGCACTTTTTAAGCAAAGTTGCGACGTGTTGCCTCACAAAAGCTTAAAATTCAACCAGTATGCAATATTAAACAGAATGAAGCAGAGCGGGAATAGAACTCTGGCGTAGTCGTCCACACAGTCCGGATCGATCAAACGAAAGCACGTTCTCTTGACGGTGCATTGAGGGGTTCGGGGATAGGTCAGCGGTCTCTGTTCAATATCATTTCGCTTCGCTTTTGATCTTTCGCAGAGATGTGATGTGGTTTTCTTGGATTTGTCGATAAAAGCACTGTAACTCTGGTGATTAAAAAAGATATAATGAAATACTGTTTGTTAACCATTTCAATTTTGTCAGGAATTAAAAATCCTATAAGACATGGAATGAATCTGAGGTTTAGGAATACTAATGACGCTAACATACGTCATCACTGAAATTAATGCTTAATGTTGCAAGTAATGCCATTATATACACATATAAATATATACCTGGAGGTGGTGGGGACAGGAACGACAAGTTATTGAACTTTGATCTGTCAATTTTCATGGGTTTGTTCATCTTAGGGTTTGTAGCAACGTCATATGACATGAGCGCCACACATTGAAGAAGACGTTTCATACAACCTGGCGTTAGATAGCAATTATTTTTTAAGACCTTCAGCAAATTTTAGAAAATATTTTGCAGTTACCTCTAGCGCGTAATGATCATAATCGTGGTCATGACAGTGACTTTTGTGTGGCACACTGCCGTTCATGGCAGGCCTTCGTGAGCCTTTACTAAGATGCTCTTCCTCCTACGAAGAAAATCAATAAATGAAGAAAGTCAAACTGTAACAGATCCGTTTTTAATCTGACCGTTTTTTTTATCTGTGACAAAATCTGCGAAATGAGGTTTTTTGCTTGTTTTTATTTTACCCTGGTTAAAAAGCGACTGCACTTTTGGATATCCACTGGTTTCGTACAGGTAAGTAATAAAAACTCGCTGGATTCGTAAATTTGTGACTCAACGTTCGTATAATTTTGGCAGGGATCCAGATTTATCGTAGTTTAGATCCGTCTGTGCGGGTTTTATTTTGGTAGAGCTTGGAACTATGCAAGTTTTGTAAAGAGGCATTCAGGATTAAGCAAGTTCAGCATAGAAGCGTATACATGTATACTGGTTGGATCCGTGCAAGTTTTGTCAAGATTATCACTTACCGCTTCCTCTATCTCGTGCTCTATCAAAACTCTCTCTAACCGTTTATTGTGAACGTTCTTCACATAAAGTACGAACGTATATTCAACCAGCACCCCAAACACAAACAAGAAGCTTCCAATGAGATACCAGTCTATTGCCTTGACATAAGATACCTGGTAAAGCAGAGAACACAAAATATGTATAGGATTTGCAGTGTTTTAGCAGACATTTGATTTCTTCTGAATTTTCTTTATGAAGTATTAATGAGTTTTTGTTTTAAAATAGATCTAGCCTTGATAAATACAATCATTGCAATCACTGGAATCAAAAAAGCAGCATCCCTCAATAAGTTGCCCCCTTAGCTAGATAAATCGAATGTGGCAAGAAGGGGTTTATAAAAATGTCACACCTCAATCTCCTTCTGTCTCCTTACCATCATAGATAGCTTATAGGCCTTCGAACCAGGTGTGCAAAGGCAAAGTTACATCGTGTAGCCTCGAAAAAGAGGGGGGAAGCCGCGATGAATAAAAAGAACAACTTGCCCCTAACCGTGTTCTTCTCTCCAAACAATTCCACCAACTGCGCGCGCAGGCCAGTATCTTATAATTATTACCTTTGGCATCGTGGTATTTAACATGTTTAATATCGTTGTGATTGTCAGCACCGAGGTTATTCCGAGCGCAATACGAGCAGCAGTAGAGTCCGGAGGAATGCAGAACGATATCCACGATAAAATGACAATAAGTGCACAGGGAGCATAAATATGAATCAGGAAATATCCCGCGCGCCTGGTGAAACTGAAAGAGGACTGCAGGCGCGACCAGTTTCCTGGAAAAACAATAGTTGAAAAGTAAAAAAAGCAGTTATTGAAAAGGGAGAAGAATCGTTCTGATTTTAACAATTCGATGCCCGTTAATGGTATAATTCTTGTGTTTTCTTTCTTTCTTTCTTTCTTTCTTTGGTTCGTTCGTTCTTTCTTTGTTTTTTAAGTTGCCTAATTCCCTTCACGTAAGAAATGCTCTGTTTCCAGGCTATGGAAAAAGGCAAATCGAAAAAAGAAATGCTTGCCTGCGACCATCTGATTTGCTTTGACAAGAAAGTATCATGGATGCAAAAACACATTTAATTTAAACGCAATTGACGTCAAGTAGACTCTTTGAACGAAAAACCTTTCATAAACAATGATAGCCTTTGTGCAATAACGTTAGACCTACCTGAATAATATACAGTGAAGTAACTATTTGTTGTGGCTCCTGTCAAGTTGTATTGCGGCATATCGTCGAGTTTCTCGTTCACTGCTACCCCTTTGTCTGTTCGATTTTCCCATTTATACTGCATGTTTTCGGCATTATATCCATCTAAGATGTGAAAAACTTCGTTAGAAAATGAATTTTTTCAGCGTACTTTGTGGAATAGAGTGGTCTTAGGCTTCCATGTATTTTCGTAAAACCCAACCAACATTCGAACCCAAAACAGCCATATCTTTAATAACCAGCGTTTTCCTTCGCTTGTCGCCATTGCGAAGATTAAATTCTAATTTCGTCACTACGTTATTATACCGTTTTGCATCCATTCAATTAGAACTTACGGAATAATAACAGAGTGTGCCAATCAGAATTCAAGACATATCTGTGCGATGGGCGAAAAAACGAAGGAAACCGATGGTAATTTACTAAACAGATGTCTTTCTTTAGCTGTCCATTGGTAAGAACATGTTTCACTGAATGTTGATCCAACGACTTGCATGAGTTTTTAACCAATCACAGTCCTTCACGGCAAGTACACCAACACATCGACACCCAACTGACTTAAACTTGATCCCTCATTATTCTTGTTCCTAGAGACCCCGATCCCTTTGACCAGTACCAAAAATCTGCGTGCTGACCAATTCTCGCTCAAATGACTTGCGTCACCATGAGACGAAAATGCTCTGTCATTAGAACATAGGAAATTTCCCACGTGATTGAGGGTCGTAAATAATCAGATATGTGGAAAGGACCCTATCGCGGACATGATAGAAAAGACATTTAGCCTTTAAGTGAAAAATCACTCAAAATAAATCCTCATACTCTAAGTCAGGATTTAATATTTGAATGCTGATTCTAATCAACAAGTGGTAACCCTGGAGAATGTTCCATCCTTGGAGAACAGTAAAAAAACAAAGCGCCAACTTTCCGTATACTTACAACTCTCGATATTCAAATCGCACATCTGTTTGTCAAATGGGAAGAGGCGTAGATCCATTGGACAATTTGCTCGTACTGTCACCCTTTTGAAAAACAGATGCAAAGCTAGTATTAATTAATTATGCCAATCGAGTGGCTTTCAAGGGAGTGTCAAAAATAATGCGCGTTTGGTTTGGTTTTGCGATTGGTTGAAAAAAGTCGATCCACTTTCTCAACCGATGTAAAACATAATAATAGTAATAATAATAATAATAATAATAATAATAATAATTTTATTAATGTGTCAATAAACTTTAGCATGCATGCTAATTGGTGACACAAAGTAATTAACTTAATTAAATACAAAACATAAGTGTGTATCCAAAACCAATTGTGACTTGCTCGCACATGTTTCCCGCGCTTGTTGACTATTACATGCAATTGCTTCGAGTTCTGATTGGTTCATTACGTTGTTAGTTTCTGCTGTGATTGGCCAGAGTAATAACTTTGGGTTTGGATTTACCACACTCAAGTGACATTAAACCGCTCTATTTTCCGTATGATTAGCCTATAACATCAGTAAGAAATAGAAAACTCCTTCATTTGCTTATTTCCACTAAATCATGGTGTTGTGGTGAGCTAAGTGAAAGTTGAGGAGAACGGGAAATAGAAAGTGCTGTAGAATGCAATTTTTTATTACAGTAATTGCCCGAAGATATTATCAGCATGTTACAATATTGCAGTTAACAGATATGATTACGTGCAGTAGCTCTAAACAAACCCTACGGGGCTTACAAGAGCCCCTGTTGCATCCTAATATCCACGTATGAATATCCATCCAAATATGGCCATTTATTATTCAACTGCATTCAGTAGAGTATAAATAACACCCAAAACGAGTACAAATATCCCACGATATTTGCACTCCAGGCCCCAGTTGTTCAAAAGTTGGATAGGGCTATCCACCGGAAAAATCTCTACCCAGTGGATAACGCAATTGCTTTCCCTAACACTTATCCACTGGATAGTGATTTATCCGGTGGATAGCACCATCCAACTTTTGAACAACTTGGGCCAGAAGACCGGTTTGACAGGTTTTCTAGAAATGTCACGTTAGGGATTAGGCTTACAAGGTGAACGATGAAAAAAATGGCCGAAACGCTCGTTTTTTCCCGAAGAAAACAATGAACGCTAACCAAATTTTGAGGTTTTTAACGAAAACGAGTTCCTAGAGACGAGCAATGACCTAAACGACAGTGAAATTTCTTTATTTATTGAAGAAAATATTAATCGAAACGTGAATACAACAATAAAGAAAAAACTGACCTCAATGTATGGAAACGATGGTGCGAGTCTGTTAAAGAAACAAGGGCCATTGAAGAAATTCCCGCCGAGGAACTTAACAATCTTTTATGTCATTTGTTTGTCAAAGTCGGAAACGGAACCCATCTTTTCTCAGGAGCTGTCTTCAACAAATGCAAAATTGTTGTCGGTCAGAAATCTCCACCTCTATTTCTTCCAAAACGACGCGTGGTCATTGATTCGGACGAAGATGACTGAGCTTGAAGTGCGTTTGGATTGTTAACAAGTTGCTGTTTAACTTTGTTTGACTTGACTTTCGAGTTCTGTTTGTTCTGTCGAGTTCTTTCTTTTCGTAGTTTTACTCGGTGACCAAGTACATTGTTGTTAATCTAATTGTAAACCCGAAAATAATTCAGTCTTGCCTTATTTTGTCTTTGTTTTCCTTGCAAGTTTGAAATAAAATCACGACGCTTTGCTCGATTGACAGGTGTGACAAGTTTTCGTTTTTAACCAATCAACAACAACCTCACATCAAGCGCGCGAAACCTGGCCTCGCTGGCCAGCTCAGTCGCTGCTCAAAAGTCACGTTAGTTTGTCACGCAACTCAGACAGTTTATAAGCGGACCACTTTTCCATTTTGCAGCTAAGTTGAATTATAATAAATCCCTTATTAGACGGTTTAGTGTGTAGTATCGTGGGATATTTTTACTCGTCTCTTGTATTTTGACTCGCCCTACGGGCTCGCCAAAATAGGGCGTGACTCGTAAAAATATCCCACGATACAACACACTAAGCCGTCTAATAAGATATAGGTTTCTGGTATTATAACTAATGCTAGTTACAGTACAATGTAACACATCTTTCAGATTAATAAATTCATTTTTTTCACATTTCTATTTAGAACGATTTTTTTAAGGAGATATGATAGGCAGCCTCATATTAACCTCGCTTGAGGTATCTTCGTTATTCATTATTTGTTTGGTAGTCAGTTATTTACCAGAATATTAACTTTGAAAAAAAGGCGACAGTAATGTGTAGACCGCTCCGACGAAAACCTCATCTTAAAAGGGTACGGATGACGTCAAAATGCCTGAACACACCCAAGAACAATTAGCCTCTTTTAGTACTGGACCGAGTACTTAAGGTGTTTCGATACAGTTTTTTGGGGACCATACCTAACTTTTTGAATCGGCTCTTAGACAGTCTTCTCCTTGTCAGATCAACGTGAAATTTGCAATACTTGTTGGTTTTGGATTGAACTTTAGCGTGGTTTACATTACACATAAACAGTTGGCAAGTAAATGCTAATATATTCAAAGTGATGCGCAATGCATTCTTCCGTGATTTTTACTTTTCGTTGTTATCTACAGTGCAACAAAGAACAAAGAAACCGGATAAAAATAACGAAGCAATGAATAACGCATTACTTTGAATATATTAGCATCTACTTCCCTAATGAGAATTTGTAACGCAACCTTCTCCGTCGGTTCATACATCCTCTTTAACGTTAAATCTAAAAGTGTTCCAATGAATCAATGTTAATGAGACTCAAAACTAAAATTGGTCACATCATCAAGCACCTATGTTTAACGTTTTAAAAAAAATCTATCGAGCCGTTCTTAAGATTTTTGCAAAAGCGTTCAAATAAAAAAAACCCACAAAATTATTACGCGAATGATCTTAGAAAAACAAGTCGTTCTCGAGATCGCGAACACCAGTTTCAACAAAACTTTCTAGGCGTAAAATAGTAAGTAAAAGACACATTTTAACAGTATTTACTAGCCATTTCATCAAAGCGTTGATTATTTTTCTGTGCATTTACTATTACTAGGCAAAAACTAAGGTTGAAAATGTTTTTGCGATTTACTTCAAAACAAACAAACAGAATTTTTTTATTCTTGTATATTTTGTTTGCCATACACCACAGTTTAAGATGCTGGTATTTGCTTCTCGAAGCGAAATCTGGATCGTGCAAAATTTCAATTTTACTGTTTTCGAGGATTTTTGTTTATCGTTGCCATGGAAATATCGATTTTTACAAAATGTAAACCACGCTAACGTTCAATCCAAAACCAACAAGTATTGCAAATTTCACGTTGATCTGACAAGGAGAAGACTGTCTAAGAGCCGATTCAAAAAGTTAGGTATGGTCCCCAAAAAACTGTCTCGAAACACCTTTAAAAAAATGCTCTGTCAAAGAAGTAACTCAAAAATTAGCGAATCTACTATTTCATAAATAAAGAAAAGTTTTTGGCTCTATCTAAAAGGTAATCGCATGATCTTAAACAACTGATGTATTATCTTGATTATAAATTCTTACCTGGCGTTATAATGAACCCCTCCGTTAGGAGATATGGACAACAACTTGTTGACCATTGTCACTTTATGAAACTTTGAACTTTTGGAATTCTCGAAATACGTGTCAGGCACCCAAATCTTATCCAACATCGTGTTGCTAAGAGCCAAGGTTTCGTTCCAATCATGACTAAGGCGAGGGTCAGTCCACAGTTGTCTTAAGAAGAAATCCAGTTTATAGTCCTTGGGAGAGAAGGAGGGAAAGGCGTAAGAATTCAGTAAAGCAGTCAATGCTTGCTACATCAGAATTCACGAAATCGATCCCATTAATTATTTGGCTTTTATAAACCCTTAGGGTTGAATGTGAAAAACTGTATCCCTCAGGGTTTTTGCAAAGTTTGGGCATTAGGTGTGACGACTACTTTTTTTCAGCAATACACTCTAACTGTCCCAGAAACGTTATTTCTCCCATGTCATATGCAAACATCAGGCCCCAGTTGTTCAAAAGTTGGATAGCACTATCCACCGGATAAATCTCTATCCAGAGGATAAGTGTTAGGGAAACCAATTGCGTTATCCACTGGATAGAGATTTATCCGGTGGATAGCGCTATCCAACGTTTGAACAACTGGAGCCAGGTCCAATATCTAACGTAATCAATTGTAATTTGTTATTTTGTATATTTGATTTGTTGTCCTTATTCCTATTAAGTACCTATTATTTTCATTTTTACATATCGACCAACTAATATAATTTACAATTTTACAACTAATGTAATTTACGACTAATATCACTCACGGTTTCTAAGCTATTGACACTGTAAATAACCTACACAATTGATATATAAAAATTTGGTGAAATAAATTCAATGTGTTCAACTGTATTCAAAGGAAGATTAACAATTGAAAACATGATGGTGCGTCGTCAACTACTATGGACGTTTTTATGCGGGTCGGTTACGAGTCAATGGCAAAGGGTCTTACGTGAGCCAGGAAACTTTTGATATTCCCGTTTGAAGTGAATACGTTAAATACTAGCCGCAACAAGCACTCAATCATTGAGAAAAACGTTTGGCTATATTAAAGCTGACTCGAGGTTTGAACTTAGATCTCCCATTAACAATTCAACCTAAGGGTCAAGGCTGGACTCGAACGGGACTCGAAAAGTATTTGCTTCACAGAAGATAGTCACGGAAAATCACCTGACAGCTACTAAATTGATACCTTCTCGAAAATTGACTTAAGTTATTTGTTTCCGGAAACAACGCGATCTGCACCGGCCACGCCAAACGTTGGCAATAAGCCATCTTTAGATCTACCGGGCACGCGATTTCAGACATAACGGTTTGTTACTCTTGTGATCACGGACTCTTCCATGTTTTACAAAAAGGCAACTGAATAAGCAGCCAAGCTTACCATGTCAACCACGTTGATGGAGTCAATGGACAGTACCCATAATCCAACGGTTACTATGACAGGTGGACCTAAGCACGAACAAAAAAAAAATCAAAACAAAACAAAACGAAAGGGAAATGTTAAACCGATGCAGGTAGATAGCTGAGTTTTGTGCTTTCAAAATAGATATGTCCAGCTAAAATACGCTTTTTTTTTTCAGTGTAACAAATATTTTTTTCTACTTTCTGACTAAAGACAAATTCCCACATGCAGGCCTCGTTGTGAAGGGAAAAGCAGACAGAGTTTATTCAGACAGTTATTCAGCTAATCAGGTTATTTATTTATTTATTTATTCATTTACTTTTATTTACGGATAGGAATGACGAATTAACCACTGGGACTAAGTCCAGCACGTGATGTGCCTAAAATAAGGTCTTGTACATACTATTAACAATGTGCACTATTATGACCGTTTATTAGTTGGGCAAAATAACAAAAAAATACATTGGATAACACTAACACTATAGGAGAATTTGATTACGCAAAAATCTTGAGAAGTAAAAAATATCATTATTACCTCCAAAATTTGGCCTAAGTCTTTTGTCGTAGCCTTTTATGAGTTTGTTTAAGAGAGCAGTCATGTCCTTCGCCCTGTCACTAAAAACAACACTCACTGATAATTAAACGTTCAGTAATAAGTTGGGGGGGTTTTGGAAACTAGGGGACAGAGCAAGCTCTGCTGTAATGGCAAAATGAGGAAAGGAAGCAAATTAACTGACTTATTAAGAGGGAGAGACCGTTGAAGAAAAAAAGCACAACTCCTCTAGTTATTTCACAACAAGGTAAACGGTGGTGTATCTTCTGAGGATATGTATCTTCACGCCATCAATCTTCGGCTTCAAAGGGTAGGCGTTACCGGTAAATAATAATAATGGTTAAGCCAAACATAAGACTTTGGTGGACTAACAAGCTTGCGATTGGCAACGCACTGACGGGCATTACGTACACAATTTGGGTCTTATGACCTTAAAGGTCGCAGAGCAAGATATCTTAAGATTAGTCAGTGTTAAGCAAAATGTTTAAAACGTAAGACCAGGCACCCTCTGATGTCTCTAAACTAAGATAACAACTGAAGTAGCCATGCCTGAATATTCAAGAGAGGGTAAAAGCATCGCAGTTCGTATAGTTTCTAGCCTGTAATATTCATTTAGGGCATTTCTGAGTTGAGTAAGGCCTCCTATGCAAAAGGAGGTCAGTTCATTCAGGCCACTCGTGTGAAAATGAGTTTTAAATAATATACAAACACAAGTCTGGACCAAGGCCTTAGGAAACAAAGTAGCTTTTCACAAAAACCCTACCTTTGCAAAACGTTACTTACATTAGCATAACCAGTTATTAAGTGGGGTATGGTTACAAAATTATTTTCCATTCTATCCCATAAATGAAACAATGGGAAGGGAAATTGTAGGCCGGAATTTATTTGAATGTGTTGTAGAGACGATGGCTGAAACTTCATCTCGTTCTACTAAAAGATGGGGAGGGCGTTTAACAAGCTCACCTTTCATTTGAATGGACGGTACTGAGACACAATCCTGCGAGAACACAACATATTAACGTCCAACTTGCTTTATTTCCCGTCATAATGTTGTTTTTCCTTGATATCCACATAAGAAGTCTTTCAAACTAATAAAACAAAATGCGAAAAGGTACAGCACAATAAATCATTGACGTCAATTCTAACTACACATTTTCAATAACGTGCATTGTGTTACTACAAAAACAGACCTACAAACCGCCGCAAAATGGTCTAAACACCCACCAGAATAAGCATCCCTAACCCCTGCTACCCCCTACCGGTCCCCCCTACCGAAAAAATGAACTCTTTGCTGAAACAATAAACAATGAACTTCAACCCTTACTCTTACATCCTCAGCTTCCGCTTTCATTTGTGATGCTTGTTGGTTTGAACGGAATCAACATTTATTGGGGAGACAAGCTCTTAATTATTTCCGAAAATGGGCAACTTGTTAACCATGAATGTGTGAATTAAACTGAAGACGTTCAGTTAAATCGGCAGAGTCCAATTTTGACTCTAAGTGGCTGAACTTCTCCTCTTTTTTATTCCCTGTCTGAATAAACTTTAAAACAACTTGGTTGTTGACATTTTCCGATGAAAATTAAAAAGCGCTATCCTTTTACTTCATGCAATTTTCCATTCAAAATTGACCTGAATTTGACCTGAAATGGAGGTTTATATGCTGACTATCATCTTACCATCATATCTCAGCGATTATACTGATTTACAAACGGCGACATTTTGACTGCAAACAATTTCTGAGGAAATCTAGAAATTTACGTTAACAGAGATATAAAGAGGAAGAGAGGGAGATGCACATAAAAATGAAGAATTTCAGTGACATACTTTACTTAGCTGTTACAATTCGTGACTTATTTTCTTGTTTCTTGCACAACTGAAAACTTGCTGGTTTTCTCAAAATCGCATAGAGAAACAAGCATATAAAAATGAACGGATTTTAAATCACATACTTACGATGGTTGCTTATCCCTAGATATGCTAAATTTATCAACCTTTTTTAACACAGAGAGGATTAGCATGCGCTGAATTTCTCCGTGTGGTCTGAGCGAAAGCAATTCACACTTAAAAGCGTCAGTTGTTTTTTACAGGCAAATCAATGCATCTCTCAGCAGGAGATTATTCGGGGATTACTTCGGCGCGATTGCCATTTGAAATCCTTGCAGGAGGTTATGGAACGATTATTTTGGTTTCCCATTAAGGAACAGAAAATGACTTAGTCACTGTCACTAGAATTACTTTTTAACGTCTAAAACGATGAGACACACAGAACTGGGCAAAAGGAATGCAAACGAAATTCGACAAAATTCGCGCTTTGGTTTCGCGAAATATAGCCGAAATCTCACAGACGTTTGCCATCGTCTGAAAACGATATTTCGGCGAAATGGCCGCGATATTCCGCCGTGTCAAACGAAACTTCGGCGAAATATATCTCATCTTATCTTAATTAAGATGAGATAAGACATTTCCAGATACTTGAACTATTCTATAATAGGCCGATTTCTTCCAAGAATAGAAAATTAAAATAAAAACAATAACGAATAAAGCGCAGTGGAAACAATTCTAGGGACTAAATATTCCATTGTCAATTGTATGAACAAATTTTTGTGTCAAATGTTGAACTCCCTTTTAGTCTGTCTGTACGGAAAGAGCTCAAGCGGAGTCGCATTATTTCTAACCTGGCATGTTAAATGAATCTCTGCAAGAAAGATTTCTAGTATCTACATTGTGGAGGAATCCCATTTTATTTCTTAGTGGGGTGGAACGAAATGAATGTTATTTTTGGCCACCATGACTTAATTCAAATTAATTTGTTTACATAAAGAAGGATTTGTTGTCTCACACTATTTTTTCTGGCGTTGCTTGAATTCCCAAAAAATATATATTAAAATACCATTAAAGCACTTTAAAAAAAGCCAAGAATTGTTTGAACAGATTTCTTCGATATGTTCCTTTCCTTTTCAGTCTGTCTGTGTGAGAAGAGTTTAAACATAAATAGATCTTTACGGGCCAAACATTTGAAGTGAATTCTCTGTAAGGACATTTTATAATACCTACACAGTGGAGAAATTCCAATTCAATTCTCAGCGGGTTAAAACAAAAACGAAACCATTACAGGCCGCTTCATGGCCGCCCCGCAAGAATCCCTGTTCTTTCTAATTGTTATTTTACATTAATTGGCGTGCGTCAAGGGGGGAGGTTTTAATGATTTGAACGTACTGGTAATCTATTTGCTCTTTGTTTAAACGTTCAGCTTACAACTGAAAGTAAATGTACTGTCAGTGTATATTTCAAAACCTTTTTTTTAATTTTGTTATTGCATGTATCGTTATTTCCCTCAAAGTCTGTTTGTGTGAAAAAAAGGAGATTGCACTGAGATTAATTCCTACTAACCAGACATGTTAAATGCATCTCGGCAAGGTAGTCCTTCATAATGTCTCTATACTGGAGAAATCCCATTTTAATTGTTAGCGTGGTCCTTTTGATTTATATTGTTTTGTTGCAACGAGGAGGTTAATCTTATTGTCTCAGTCACTCAAGGCTCAAAAATCTTATCTGTTTTCTCTTGTCTAAACACCAAGCCAAGAAAAAACGAAATAAATGTGATGTAGTGAATCTATTTTTGTTCAGTTTTTTTTTTAATTTACCACAAATAAATTGAGTCTCTTAAAATTTAAAAATGAGATATATGTTGTTTTGTATACGTTACAGTGCTATTTCTCTGTCTCTTTAGTTTGATAGAACAGCGGCTCTTTCATTTTGGAAGTCCTTCAAATAAACCTTCTGTTGTTAGCAAAACAGACAGTTTGTCATTATAAAAAATCTCTTCGATAAAAATGGATCTAAATTTAAGTTCTTTTAATTATCAAAAAAGAAGTGCTCTCTTTTAGAGGTTACTGACCGACTGAGCCACGAAATTGCAGGCAGTCTAACAGATTGACTGAGAAAATTTCAAATCCATTCACAATATCAATGTCGATACATTGTTTACCGGCAATTCTCGAGTAGTCAGACTAAAAGGTATTTACTCTAAACCAAACTTGTGTAAAGCAAATCTTTTCTTGTTTTCATGCTTACACAGTTTGCTGAAAGCAACGGCCAACTAGTGACTAACTGGCATGAAAAAGAGAACGGCCTTGGAATAAAATTTGCCCTAATATTCAGTTGCAAAAATGAAGTTTACAATAATAATTTTGAATGGACTATTTCAAATGAAGTTACTATCACAGCACCGCATGTTAACAGCCGTGTGGTGAAATCATACATGTACAAATTTGTAAGATCCTCCTGTTCGCCGACGCAGATGATTTTTTGGTTTCTTACCTAACTAATTGATGAATGATAAGTGTAGCATATTCTCTGTGTACTTACCTGAAGAATACAGTTATTTTTCGTTTAAATTATCCTGACAACAAAGCATTAAAACCAGGAAACATTTCTTCTCGTATGCGCATCCAAATCGCAGAGTATTTCAAGTGAAACTGATCTTTTCGCGTGAAACTCAAAGTTCCCTTTTTAGGTCGTAAATAACTAATAGCTTCGAAATCAGAACACTTTTAACGTGCTTTCTGTCGTTTCAGACACACTATTGGGTCATTTCGTAGCTCTATTTGATCCAGAATTGTTCAGATGCAAAATTAATGAGCACCTTTTCTTCCAAGGGTATTTCGATGGTGTCAGACGTTTTCACACAAATACCTCGCGTTAATGAGCCTTTTAAGGAGCGTAGTCTCATTAACAAGCACTTAAGAAATTTTACACAGTTTTCCCAACCATAATAAAGCAAAACAGGTGTTGTGTGTGCATTGAGCAAACAATTTTGAACATGTCCTTCAGATCTGTGGAATATGCTTTCTTGAAGTTTAACGTGTTATTGTTGTTAGTCACTTAAACGGTTTCACGTATTCTCTTTACACTATTTGTGCTCCCTTCTAGACGTTTTTCAAGGAATTAACCGGTGTCAATATCTCTGCCCACTTTTATTGTCTGAGCTTGGAAGTTTTGAAATAGCAAGATCATTACTAAAATTAATCACATGACAAAGTACATTCTCATAAATAAATGATAAACACTTACGCAAACATCACGTACTCGACTCAAACGATTGTTAAACTGAATGTCTCTGATTTTCTTTTTCTAAATTGAATATTTTAGAATGAGCTTACTTTTTCGAGAATGTCTACAAAGCAAGCTAGATATACTAATCACAGAAAAGGTTGGAATGAGCACGACGAATCAAGTAACTCACAAGTAAAAGTAAATATTTTTAATTCTAAGAGGGTAAAATAATGCAAGATATCTTTCCCAAGGACAAACTCGGTAGCGTGAAGAAATATGAGCGCCATCGGTTAGAGAATGAAAAAGTACAGATGAAAGCATTCGTTTTACCTTTCAAATCGAAAAGAAGGCGCATTTTCTTTTTATTTAGGGCCTCTTCATATGATCCCGCTAACCGGGCTGGCTCGGTTACCGGGATGAATTTTGTCGTCTGTTCATATGGGAAATTTCAGCCCGGTTACCGGGATGAAATTCAAGAAACAAAACCAAAATGGCGCAACATTAACAAGTATTGTTCGCGACTATCATAGCTTTGCCGACTCTTGTAACTTTACTAATAAAGCTAATTCGAATACTTTTGAAGTGGAAATGCACACACGGCAAAATTATGCTATTTTGGCCGCCCAGTTTCGAAAGCGAAGCTAATTTGTCAAAAACATTTTCATCCCGGTAACCGGGCTGGAGTGTTCATATGGGAAAATTTTCATCCCGGTTGCCGAGATCTCGGTTGTAGAAACCGAGATCTCGGTAACCGGGCTGGCCCGCCTTCTCATATGAACACATCGCAATTTTTACAAAGGAAATAGGAGTGAGGCGAGATCTCGGAAACCGGGCCAGCCCGGTCAACCGGGCTCATATGAAGAGGCCCTTACTCTATTACGGATTAGTGCACTTCAACGTAAAATTTATAGAGGCACCCAAGGAAAGGTATTGGGAAGATCATAATTTGATTTCGAGTCCAGGTAAGTAGTCTTCAAAGAGGCAAGCAGTTCAGTTTATTGGGAAGAGCATAATTTTAATTCGAGTCCAGGTAAGTAGTTTTCAAAAGAAGCAAGTAGTTCAACTCGAAACGTTTCGATCTTGAATGTACTGAGATAAGCCACATTGGTTATTTTATGTTCATATGTTAATGACGTCTTTTTCCGCCAGCGTATTACAGTGAAATACCATAAACCAAGTGGCCAAAGCAGAAAAATCAACCAAAAATTCCAAATGTCATTTCGTAAAATCCTCAGAAATAAATAGCCCTATTCAAAAGGTCTGCCAAAGAGGTTTCATTTGAGTAGTAACACGATAGGATTTTGTCAACAGATTAAGAAGTTAGAGTGACAAATCATCTCACCATAACTTGGTCTAGGAGTGAAAAGGTTCAGATGGGAATAGAACAAGCTTTTCATGCCTCTGCTGTGATTGCGTAAATGCAGAATCCTGTTGGTCTGTTTACAATTACATCGAGAAGATTTTTACGATCTCTTATTTAGCAATTTGGTTTTTAGTCAGGAACTATTTTTAAATAATATGTTGCAACAATGCATAAATTGTCCTTTTAATTGCTCGGTTAATGTAGTGCAATTATGATAATTTTTCTAATTCTGATACATTTGTCAAAAATTTCCCTTTCAGACCTATTGTCGGTGCATGGATCCTCCTACTATTGGGTGATGGATTTGCCAAGATACCATGAAACTCTCTCCTGAGTAAGTGGCCTTTCGCATCCTCTAGAAGATAAGGTGCAGACTGTCGATAACGGCCCTTAATGACCTAACAAATTTTAGAATCTGCCATCCTTGACATCACTTTGATTATTCAAATGATTGCGCAAATTCCCCTCCAGGGTTTGTGCAAATGCGCCTATTGGACATCCTTTTTATCGTTTGCCTCGGAAAATGACCAAGAAAGCCCTTCAATATTTCTTTCTGTGATAAGTTAAACTGTTGCCGTACTGCGACGTGAAGGAGAGCTTGAACCGATTAGATTGCTCGCTTTGTCTCACAAATTTGACAAGAAAAATAACACGTCACCAATAATTGCCCAAATGTAACCAAAAGTTAAAAACACCGTAACATTTCCAAAAGCTGGATGTCTTCAATGGTTCCAACTCCTAGCTCTGTCTCACCGTCGGCTGCAAATTTCTTCACAGTTGGAAAGGAGCTGGAGAAGGAGGTTTGTTTTCCGAACCGATATTTCGGGTTATTTTTTTACACATATTTTCAATTTTATATATGTTTGCTTTTGTTTGATTTCTCTTCTCTCTGTCGTAAGAATCAGTTTGCCGTTTATCGTATATGACAAAATGAGTTTGCTCGCATGAACAACATTCAGAAACAAAGGAGTTAAAAACAGTAACTAAAAACAAATAACGAAAACAATTTCTGGGTCTGTAGTAGTCTTCAGAACAATTAAAAAGTTATCGAGAAAATTATTTTCATTAAATTATAATTATCAAAAAATGGGTTTGCTTGCATGAGCACCATTCAAAAACAAAGTAGTTTAGCGGTAGGTAAAAACAAACAACCCTAACAATTTCTGAGTCTATAGTACTCTTCAGAACAAAGATATCGAGAAAATAATTTTCAAAACATTTTAAGACAGTCAGAATGCGTCCGCCATGTTGGTGTCCCTCCTTGGGGCACCAATATGGGCCATCATTTTAGTGCAAAACATGAGGCAGCCAATAAAATCAACGTTCCTAATTGCTCCTCATACTCATGGAGATGATATTTTAACTTTATTTAAATACTTCAAAATTGAAAAGCAACGCAAAAATATCCGTTTTATGACATTTTGAGAGTTCCTGTGTCTCAAAGTGCCACGAATTTGATCAAATTTCATACCGTAACTGTTTTATTTGTAAAAACGAAGCAATATATCGACATGAAACTTTCCTCGAAGATTTATCTCAGTAGTGTGTTGAACATTTTAAGCTTTGCGGCGGCATTACTTTACGATTTAGAATTTTGATGACGTCACATGAAAACCAATTCCCCCATCGAGCGTGTAAAATTCAAAACAGAGTTCCGTGACTAATGCGTCTTATTTCGTAATATGATGCACACGTTGCCTTTGTGATGACATTCATGGTTTGTTTGCTTTGGAGAATTCCAGTTTTAAAATACCCAATTCTTTTAAATCTGACATCTGTTGTCTGCTAATAGCTCGAAAGTTGTCCCCACTTTAAGAAAATTATTCAATGCATTACGATTTAGACAGCTCAGCTTTCTAAAGTAAAAGTAAGCCATCCGTCTTTTTCGTTTGAATGATTAAGGATTAATAATTAAATAAAATTACGTCCCAGACATGGTTTCTTTCAAATAAGAAAAACCAAGGGGGAGTTTGATTTACGCCGATCAGATAAATGAGTGCTTTAAAATTCATAACTCGTGAAGGAAATTATTTAAAGAGTTCGCAAAATTATAAAATGACCCTTCTCAGCGTGAACACTATTCATATTCACATGCTATCCTG
This sequence comes from Siderastrea radians, assembly GCA_964017195.1. Taxonomy (NCBI): domain Eukaryota; kingdom Metazoa; phylum Cnidaria; class Anthozoa; order Scleractinia; family Rhizangiidae; genus Siderastrea; species Siderastrea radians. The sequence goes on from OZ024893.1 coordinate 24,789,250, forward strand.
CGAAGAGCGTCTACAGGTGTAGGTTAGGGACAAATTAAAATAACACTTTTAGGGGATGAATTGATGGTTTGCAACAGCACATGTGCATAGAATTTTAGAAAAATAGGTTATACAACTAAACCTCAGCTAAATCTTTGATTTTTGGAGCTTGCATTGTAAGAAAGTAAAAAGCCATAGGGCATATTGTTCATATGATGTTCATTTTTGTTTTTCAATCTTGTCAGTCAAGACAAGAATTAAGTTTATGCTTAAAGGAATAAATATGCCGCCAGAACGATTATCATTGCACGCAATAGTTTAGTAAAATCTTAAGAAAAAGAGTAGAATATGAGTTTCGTATTCATCAGTATTAAACGTATCAGTACCTTTAGCCTTTTATTTGAGGAATACCCTGATAAGGTAAGCTCATTTTAAAACATAAATGTGGCATTACCTTCCTCTAATACGAAATTGGCTTTCAGAGCCACCTAAGAAAAAAATCTCTGGAAACCGGCGTGATAAAAAAGACAAGATAAAAAAAATTCTAATAAAAAAAAGGACAAGATAAATTGTTTCCTAAGTTCCTTCTTTCCTGGTGTTAGACCTTGATTTGTGTATACTGCTGTATCCTTTGAGTCTGTGGATAAAATTGTTAAGGTAGCCATTTTAATGACAGCCGTTGAGCAGTTCTTTCGGTGCCGTGCGGGTTTAACAAATCAAACTTTCGCACTCCCTTCCAATTTTGAACGTGGACACTGTATAAAGTCAAAATTTTTATCAGGTGAATATTAAGAGAAATTTAGGAAGTTGATTCAGCTGCCAGATATCATCTAACTTTTACATCCAGAAAAATCAAATTGCGCCACAAACGTACAACAGTAACTACTATACAAATAAAAAAGGCACACTTTAAGGTAGTGTTTTGAAATTAGTACGTACCTTAAGCTCGGCGCTTCGAGACACGACAGCGATTTTGCTCAATTTTCACATTCGTATGAAAGTAATTTGTTTTATTTATAAAGACCCAAACCAGGCAGATGTTATGAGATCCACTGTTTTGCATATTCAATAAAAAAAAAATGCGGCTCTCTTTCATTTTTGCTGAACATGTATTTCACAATTGGCGCCAGCAAGCAGAAAAAATATCACTCTTTCTCTTTGTTCCATATCTGTTTCTACTTTGAAATGTTTTAATATGATATAAAGTTGCGTAGTAACGACAGCCTTCGTAGCTAGAAAATTTTTGTTTTGGGTTTGACATATTAAAAATTGTAAAATCTGAACCGCACACTCAACAAAGCTGATCTTTAAGCATATTCTTAATACCTGTATCAAAAGCGACAAACATAATGAAAATTTTCATCTCTGTGCAGTGCATTCCTGTGAAGACACAGAGTTTTAAGATCAAGCAACTCGGTATGCAGGTTTTTGGAATAGAACGGTCACGTGAAAATGTTACAAGCAAATAAATTCAGAAATCCGGACTAGCGCTTCAAAAGCTACTTGTCAAAATAAACGCCTGCTGGCTTAATAGGACCCCACACTACCGGGATGCGGGTTACCAGAGATAGAAACGCTCCCACATTCTTATTTTTCACTGGCTTATTCATTACATAATGAGCCATTGCTTCAATTAGTTGGTTAACCAGCTTTAAATCCTTGGTTAACCAGCTTTCGCTAACCCCTTTTCAGGGTCACTGCACTGAACAGGCGAAGTTACGACGGAAAGTCAGCGATATTTGTCCCTTCCTAAATTATATTTCGCTGCGCCTTGAATTACATGGTTTCGTATTTTAGTGCATTGTCGCAAAACGCTTAACGGAAGTTATGATTTTTTTCAGACAGGTCAGAGGACTTCGTTTCAATAGAAAAGTTCTATAAGGCGAAGTTACGTCATACGGCCTCGATGTCACCAATCGAGTGTTCTGATTGGTTGCCTCAAGTCTTCAAGTATATGAAAAATATAAAATTAACCCACCGATTTATTTTCACGCGCGCTCATTGGATGAAACACATCACGTGGTACAAAATCAGACGGTGGGTATCAGGCGATACCCGTCGTCTGATTTGATATCTGTCGTCCGATTTTATTGAAGAGAAAAAAAAACAAGAATGGAATTCCCTTTTTTAGGTTTTGACTTTTCAGATATAATCACAGTGTAATAAAATCGAGTAAACTATAACCAACTTGGATTTGTTTAGCTGCAAATGTGCTATGACACCCTCACTGTCTCTTTTCTCTTTACCACAATAAAGAGCGTGCGTTGTAAAAATTAATCGGAGGGTCATAAAACAAATAAATCCCTTTCTGGCTTGCTGGTATATAGGACGATGATGCCTTAGGATGAAAAATTGTCCTCAAATTTCGCAGTTGCCTTCGAAGCTTGGCTTCTCGGCCAACTCTTCATTTTTCGGACATTCCTTCAGCCTCGGTCATTATCCTCCGATATACCAGCCGCTGAAAGGGGTTTATTTACTAAATACTGCTCTTAGTTAGCAAATAACCTACGTTGTTTAAGCATGCAATAGACCTCATTTTCCAGGAGTTCATCGGCGGGCTAAATCCAAGAAGAGATGTTGGGAGAACATTTACAAGCGATCGCTCTTTCGCTAGCTCTTTCACTTCCACCTCGGGAAAATATTATTTCAGTCCTTCACCCTTGGCAAGTTGTTGTTTTAAACACTGTAATTGTTTATAAGACTCAGATCTTCTGTTTCCATCGTCTGACAGACCAAAGTAAGATATTGATATAATTCTTCGTCCTCCTGCAAAGTGGCGGTATTGAAAAGATGTTGTTTTGTCAGGTTCTGTCACTTTTCTAGCTATGATTTTACTAAAAATAGTCGATAGGTTTTCGACCAAACAGATTTTCCATAGTAATCTAAGTAATTTTATATAATATATTAGCATTTAGTTAATATAATTTGTGAAAAGAATAATACACTATATGTCAATGAATTCATATAGCTAATTAACTCGGCCCTACGAACTCTAAATAGCTGTGTAAAAAATTTTCGCGCGTAATTTTATACCTATCGTCAAAAAACAAAATGAGGTTTCCATAGAGTTACAAATTTTCGTGACTTGATAGTCAGTCTCGACAATAGAACCACACAATAGACTTCGTATATGGAACATCACTCCAAAAGGCTGCTGAAGAGCTGTCATTTAAATGGTGACACTATGATCCATAGACTTAAGGTTACTCCAGACCTTCGCAGGTGTCCTCGGGGAAAAAATTCGTATGCGCGCCATTTTAAAGGAAAACACGGCAAACTATATATCGTTGGAAAGCTTAATAAATGTAGATTTCGAGAAAAAAAATTGCTAGTTTCTTCAATTCCGCAAAAGAAAATCGCAAACAACCACGAAAATGACCATGTGTCATTCAATTGATTTAATAGGGTATCGAATTCAAGCGCATTGGCAAAATAACTGCAAAGTGTTAATCACAAAGGATCAATCATCAAAGTGTGTCAGCATTTTCGATATTCTGACTGGTTATTTTTTAATTAATTTGTCAAGTTCGAGCAGCAAAGAATGTGCGATAGACGTTGCAGTGAAGATCGCCACTGGTGAAATATTATAAATTTCAAAAATCCCCAACACACTTTTGTTTCACAACATCTAAGGAACGTTCAGGCCAAATTTCACAGAAATCTGCCGAATTTTGATACCCTATTAATTCATTTGTTTAACTGAATGACGCATGGTCATTTTGGCGGTCAACTGGCAGGTCATATTTTTTCCGAAATCTACATTTATTAAGCTTTCCAACGATATATAGTTTGCCGTGTTTTCCTTTAAAATGGCGCGCATATGAATTTTTTCCAGAGGACACGAGAGGACACCCGCGAAGGTCCGGAGTAACCTTAAAAGTTAGAAGTCACATACACGAAACAAGGTATAGGTGCAGAAAGGGAGGGTTTTTTAATTTCCCAGCCAAACTTGAGAAAAAATGCGAGGAATGGTAAACCTATTAAGCCTGCTAAACTACCACCTAGTTTCACACAAAAAAATGAAATTATGTAGCATTTGAATGAATTTCACATCAGGAATTCGTTTGAAACAGTGGAAGTTTAAATTCATAATTTAAAATGCGGTAAAGTCGTTCTTTATTATTCACGCAAAGGTAACTTAGTTAAATTCGCAGACACCTGAAACACTTAAAACAGAAATGGTATTTTGGGGATACAATGAGATATTTGTTACCTGTAAATTTTTGCGCCAGTTTTTCCTCTTGTAAGAATATAATGTCAGCTTTTAACCTATCAGTTAAAGCGGACTGAGGAATTTCACAATTTAAAGATACGCTCAAAAAGATAATGAAAACGATGTCATATTGGCTTCTGGTATTAGCATATGTGTTTGTAAACTCACGTAAACCAGTTGTAAATAATTTACAACTTATGTCAGTTAGACGTCTTCAGTACTATGTATACCTCGACGCCATCATTAAGAGGCTTCATAGCGAAATTTTATTGCTAATGGTAGCAAAGCGAACATAGTTGTAAAGAACTTAAGTTTAAAATGTCTATTTTACACGTATAAAAAAATCGATTAAAGAAACGAGGACATTTTACCCATTACATTAGGAGGTAGAAATACTATGGAAGAAATACTTTTTCGCTTTCGGTTCGTTCTTTTGTAGAAGGAAGTTAAACAAGTTCGGTCCCATTTATACTGACTACTACAAATTATACAAGTTGTCGCCAGTCGTCGCTATTCGTCGCCCGTTGTCGCTCCATTCTTGACACGTAAAAAATAACAATCTTGTAGGTGGTGTTCCCATTCAGAGCTTTCAATTAATTTTCTCACGAGTAGCTTTCTTATTTTATCAGAGAATTATAAATAAAAACGCTTTTTTTATTTCTTTAATCCAGTTAATCCAATGAATTTAGAATGTGTTACGTTCGGAAAACAAGGGATTAAAACTCATAATATTCTCACTTGTTTCAGATTTCAAATTTCTTTTTCTGTTTCATTTCAAACACTGAACTTTGTGGTGTTTTTCTCTGCTTTGTAAGAAAACAAAAAGCAAAGAAAAGCATTCTCTTGACTGCCAGCATTGTTAACGAGTGTTGAATTCACCACCTGATCTAAAACGGCTAGTTAGTCCGTAACATGAATGTTTGCAATTGATAAACTGACCTGGCTGAATCGTGTAGACCGATGACATAAATAAAGTTAAACTGCAACACCATTTTTAATTGATAAAAACACGTGAGTTGAAGACATCCTCAAGGCTAAAAACCTGAAACATTCATTTTCATGCTTTTATAAATTAAGCGTGAAAGTGACTCAGCTTTATAAAAGCATCGAGCATAGAGCTATGACTGAAAAAGATACTTATTTGTCCTCAGATAAGGCAGTTATCATGAAAAAAATTCTGCAGTTCCAACCAACAGTCTTTTTTTTTTGGTTTGGAGCATTTGATGAGAAATCCACTACGTGTCGACCTTTCGCTTTGCTATTCATGTTGCCTCATCAATATAAACAATCAGCTCACCTGTAAAATTTTCAATGATATTATCTGACCGATCAGTGTCTTCTTCAAAAGATTTTTCATGCAAACGCCAACTACGCCTTGATTCAAAGTTGAACTCGGTGATCGAACTAAGACACGATACTTGGAACTTTTTTGTTGTTCTTGAGATACCGACGGAACAAGAAAGCGTCATGCCCAGCTCGTTTGCATATTCACGCAGACTGACAATATCTTCATAATTTATTTATTTCTTAAACATTGCAGCTTTAATAGACGGATGGCTTTAGGGCTTTAACATACCTAATGGTTTCTTAATTGCCCTATTTAAGAGAGGCGATTTGGTAATTCTCAATTTAGCTCTTTGGAAGACAGCTTGTCATTGGCTAACCTGTCGGAAACGAACGGGTGAAATAATGGCAGTTGGAAATGAGCGTGCACGCGAGGCAAACTTTATCCGTTAGCTCAGTGGTTTTAAATATGTTGAGAATTATCTCACCACGGATCACAGTTGCCAACTGAAAAAACTTCAAGCTGAGTTGCAACTGACTAGTTAGTAAGATACATTCATATACAGGTCAGCCAATCAAAATGCGAGAATGTGGTGTGAGTATACACCTTATTCCAAAATGGCGGAATAACATTACTCTTTTGTCTTATTGTTAACTGGCCCTTGTTGCCTCGATCCCATCTGAAGAATTCAAAGGAATATCTGGCTTTCAACGAGGCAACAAGGGCCGATTAACATGGAGACAAAAGAATAATGTATTTTCGGCCATTCTGGAATAAGGTGTATGAACGTGACCTGAATCACATCCTGTTAGTGCGGGGGATAGCTATATACCTGATTACTTACTAAAAGGGCATTTTTCCTTCTCGGCAAGGAATGCATGACCCACGCTGTTAACAAGCGGGGCTTCTGAGTTGTTTTAAAAAACGTAAATGTTGTCTTCGAGTACATTATAATTAGCCGTTTGAAAATTTATTTTAACCGAACTGAAAATTAGACAACAAGAAGTTTTGTGTTGTGTCCTGAACTCACGATCGGCATCCATAAAACGTCACGTTACACATGACTATGACTATGAGTATGATGGAAATAGCTGCTAGTTCAGACTGGGAGGAATCGAGAATAAGAGATTTTTTAATAGTTATGAAAGCGTAAATTTAATTCTCAAAGTAATCATTCGTAGCTATAGGACCACACTGACACAAGAAACGGATGACATAGTTCCCCCCAAGGAATGAAATATTGTTCCGATTCATAAATTCAACAACTAAACATTCGTTCGGATTCTAAAAATGTCTTATCCACGATTTGACCGAACTAAGCTGATGTGTCCCCGAAGGTTACCAAAAATGCACGATTAGGTACAAGTATAGACTCGCTTGCTCGACGACGAATCTTGCCGAAATACCAACGAAGGATTGACCAAGCGTTCCCGATGTGGGAGCCAAGCGTACCAAAATTATAAACTAGCCAGTCAGAAGCTCTCTCTACTGTTCTGATTTCCTACGAAAACAGATATTCCACATTATCCTGGATAGCTTAGTGAAACTCACACTTTATTGCGAGCTTTTCATACGAAAATGTTCACATAATTACAGTGAAATGTTACGATTCGTTAAACAAAATAGCGGTTTGTTTATCGGCGGACTGCTTTTCGCCAAAATACGAGCCATGACGCGGTTAAGTTTGCCTATCGTGTCGCCGAAGTGTACCAAAGAGATCTGATTGGGTATAGCAGAAGAACAAAAATAAACAATTGGCATAATTATTCCGGTTGTTGAGATCCGGATTTAGAAAGGTAACCTTGACCTTGTTTGAACTAATCAATTTTTGATCGTTTTTAAATCCCAGAGTTTTCTAATTTCCTTCATGTTAAATAAACGAAGGAATTTTTTGGCATGATAGAAAGTGTTGAATCCAAGATAGCGGATTTTGCGGCAACTTTCACGTAATTTTGGCTTTTTAAAAAATTACTGTATCTTGCAAAGTGAAAAAAAGGATCCATTAATAAAGAAAATAGACTAAAAATAAGGAATCGGCATTGTCGCAAGGAAAAATAAGAGGCGCATGTAAATCTCATAATAATTTCCCTTTTAAAAACATGCAGTTTTCAGTAGTGCAAAAGTATTCCAATGATCGGCCATTCCTTCCCAAAAATCTGTTAACGCAGGCTGGTATTATGCGATTTTCAAAGCAAAACGTTCACGACAATTTGATTGCAATCTTAAATGTTTTATAGTGGCCGAAGAGGCGCGCATGGGATGTAAACTTAAAGTGACACCAGGCTTTGCCCGAGATTTGTACTTCATGGTCATTTTCAGTTTGAATTGTAACTTGAAAACTGCGCTAATTTTTCTCCGTATCTCTTATGCCCGAAAAATGTTGTTTTCAAAATAAACTTGTTTTATATCGAGAGGTATTAAGAGGGTCTCTATGTGGTTAACCGTCAAGCAAATACATTCGATTTTTTTTTTAACAAGTTGTAAGCCAGCATTTCTTTTTTTCGAGAAAGTCTCCTTGGACACTACTGTCGATTACTCGAATGAATTAAAAGGCGAAAGGATCGAGACTTACCGTATTTACTCGATTAAGCGCCTCCCCCATAGGAGAGCAAAAATATTAAAGAGCGCCGCCCTCGAATAAGCGCCGCATTCATTCACAACAATGTGGCGCCTAATCGAAGCATCATCAGACTGAATCAGTGTTGGAGGAGCCAAACTAATAAACAAGTACGGTACAAGTCAATCTAAACCAGCCTCCGAAATTTATTCTTCTGTATTATCATGCTTTTCAGTTCGAATTGGGTATATTTCATTGCTTTTTCTTTGTTAACATTTGCTTGTTATCGTTTACAAATAACTATTGTGATTTTTTAAAGAGCGCCGCCCCCGAATAAGCGCCGCATCTGCAACACTGCAAATTTAAAGAGCGCTGCGGCGCTTACTCGAGTAAATACGGTAATTGGAGGATAAGCTTCTTCATTGCAGCAACTTCTCCAACTAACACCAACTTCCCTAATTTATTACTGGCTTCAATGAAGCTTCTTTTATGCTGTGCTGTAAACTCGTTTGAGGCCCCAACTTAAGAATTCAAGAGAAGACTGAACAGCTGAGACCAAGGATCCATTTGGCGAAGGAAAGTAGATAAAACTTTGTCAATCCAGTACGAGAAAACTTACGTGTTTGCGAAGAAATTTCCCCTTGAAGTCAGTGTTCAAGGAGGTCTTGCACAGGCTTACAGGAAATCGCAAACCTGTCTACAGCGCGCCCTTAGCGACGTTCCCAAATAGAAAAACTTTTAGGAGGGAAGGCATTGCACTTAGATAAAAAAATTACACCACCAAAAATTATTTCAAGCCAACAAAAACAACTATCTATATCCTAAAATTAGCTTCACAACACTACAGAAATAGAGGACAGCTTTTTTGTTTACCATCCTGATAAAATCATACCATGGGCAAGTACAATAGGTATGGACGTACCTTGCACTAAAATGCCACTGCAGCCAGAGAGAACAACAAATGCGCCCTTTAGGAAAGACCTGAAAGTGGGGAATCACTCAATTTACTCAGATGTTAAAAAAGCAAACTGAAAATTTAAGTTTTCACCTCAGAAACCAATCTTTTTCTGAAGTGAGCAAGTGGCTTACATCAGAAAATGCATTACCCAATAACTTCCGCTATCTTGATTCTATGCAATTATCTTTGTTCGATTTTTGATGTCTCAGATGCAGAGCTATGATCCCATTCACTGGGAATTCTTTTAGAGGAAATATAACCGAGTCGACCATATGGTGGGAGTGAAAGTAGATGCAGCTAGATTTGTTATATCTTTCTTGGATTTTTTCCTTAAGCTATCACTATAAAGGTTTTAATTATGCAAGCATCGCAGCCACAATTTATACATTTCGTATAAATACATCTTCCTCCTTTCGAAAACGCTCCGCAGACATAAAGCAATTGATTTATATCCAGTGCGCACATATAAACAATTACAGTTGTTTTGCAAGAAATCCGAGACACTCCGGAGTTTCTTACTTTAAAGGCGACTTAAATAAAGCTTGATGCGGAGGCGTGAATTCTTGAGTTTATAACTTTTTTCACCTTAGGCATAAACTTGGCACAAGCGACATTACTTGAAAACCGGAATATTCTGTATTTGAAATTATGGTGGTTACTGGTCACCTGACTATTTACAGGTGATTTTCACTTTTTCTTCATTACTAAAGCTGCTTTTATCAGATGAACGCAGTCACGGCACACATTGGAAGAACCTGCTCGATTCCTAACATTCAATTTGTGACGTCATGCAATGGGATTTTCCGCCATTTACAGTACTAAATAACAGATAGATACGTTTAAGCAACTTATAGGGCAAAATACGGAGCTGAAAACTTAATTTCTTTGTCTCTCTTTGCTAGATCATTTGTGCACTCCAAAGACGCTATGGATGATAGAAATGTACTTTCTCCTAATAACATAGTATGTAATCTATCATAAATGTTAGGAGAATTTAGGAAACGATAACCAATAGGAATTCTCTTCATATTCCAATAAATCAATTTTATTATAATAATGAGACTCATGGCACATTTGACATTCCTGTCCATGCAATATGAAGGACGCGTGACATAATAAACCTATATGCGCCCTGGCTCGCCACCAGCCTCCCTACAGCTCATTGGTCAGAGCAGCCGACCGGTGTGTGCAGCAGTCATAAGTTCGACTCTGTCGGTGGTCAGACCAAGTCAGAGTCCAATTTTCTAGCGTTTTAACATTTTTGCTAACCAACTGAAAATAAACTTCCAGCATTTACAAATCGACCAAAACCAAAAAAAGCCATGAGTAACATCCTGGTACTGAACTGTATCAAAACTACATGTCATGTCCAATAAAACGAAAAGTCCTTACAAAAATTAAAGTCAAATAATACAAACATAATTGTTCGCTGGTTGCAACGGTCGGGGTCTCGTATTTTGTCTTTGTCACATGCTAGTGACATGCTAAATAATACATTCTAAGTTATGTACACGTAGTTTATTTTCGCACCTATCACTACTCATGTCTTTTGAATAAAGGAGTCTCCCCTTTTGCTTATACGTTTTGTAAAGCAGAACAACGTAATTTGGTGGATGAACACCCTTTTGGTTTGTTTGTCTGTTTGTTTGTTTGTTTGTTTGTTTGTTTGTTTGTTTGTTTGTTTGTTTGTTTGGTAAAGTTTTGAGCCTGCAAACAAGGTGTCTCTCAGTAAATTACTCTCCTGGAACCAATAAAAGAAAGGCTTTCTCCTTATTACTGATAGCAAATTACATGTATGGTAACCTGACTGAACGGTTAACTAATGTACATATACGTATTTGTCTTTCTCGAGTTGTTCCTTCATGGAGAACTGACAGTAAAATTAAGATCATAAACGAGACGTTGTTTTGGAAATGTTCCTCACATATTTTTCAAGCGTTTTTGTTAAAGATAAGTGAAAGTAAGTGAAATGCAATTACGCTTTTACACAAGCGTATATTTTGATTTCGTTAATCAAATTAGTTTTCAAAACACGTCGAATGGTTTTCACTATCGGCCAATAGAAAAACGGTGACAGCTTAAAAACGTCCAGAGTAAATGCATGTGCGGTTGTGGTCGTTACGATTGGCTGATAGCTTTATCAAGTCGACACGATGACGTCACAAATTGGACAAGCAACAGCGCTCACGTCTCACTCACTCACTCTCTTCTCTTTCTTTTCTTTCCTTTCTTTTCTTTTCTTATATTTTTCTTGTTTAATTTTCTTCTTTTTTTTCCCTTTTTTGTCAAAGACGGTTGCATCGGTGTGCAAAAAATGGTTTACTTCGCCTAAACGAGGTACGCTTTCGGAAGATATATAGCTAATAGAACGGTATATAAATACAAAATCTGCAAAAACATCTCACATATTAAACAACGTTTGATTTCGTTATTCAAATTAGGGATAATAACAAGCTTTAATAGATCAATTGTTTCAAAATAAATTTTTAGATTTTATAGTGGTTTTCGCTATTGGCCAGCGAAAAAACAGTGACATCTTAAACGGATGCCGAATAAAAGCATATGCAGTGCGGTCGTTACGATTGGCTGCTACTGATTTTATCAAACTAACATGATGACGTCACAAATTGTCGGGCAATGCACTCACGTCTTCTAGTCTTATCTCTTTCCTTTTCTGATCTTTTTTTGTTTGTTTGTTTGTTTGTTTTTGATGAAAGACGGTTGCTTTGGTATGCGAAAATTAAGGTTGACATTGCGAGGTACTCTGTGGGTACCTATCGAAAAATAAATGTATATAAAAACAAAATCTGCCAAAACATATACATATATATTAAAAACCGCCAGCGATGTTTTAGTTAAAAGAGTTCCAGGATATTTTCAAAATACACGCTGTATTTGAGAATTTTTTTTCAGGTAGTCGAAGAAAAACTCCTCACAAAATTTTGACTATTTTTTTGGCGGCAGGTAGGTCAGATAAAAATGGTTATAGCTTTTAAATTTATAAATTTTGGTGGTGTAATTGGTGGTGTAATTGGTGGTGTAATTTTTGTGGTGTAATTCCACAAGCCGCTTATGATAAATGCTTTCCTGTGAAGTACACCTGCAAAAAGTAGCTTGTTTTTTTTTCTTTATTATGAATAAAAAGCCAAACAAAACTTGGGAAATCTTTGATCCTAACTCTTCATGTAAACAACTTAGCCGTGTGTTGTTACAGTGATGCAAATGAATTTGGAGGACTGTCTTTTGTACTACATGTAAATTTTCGTTACACTGGTCAGCTGGAAGGTTATTACAAACTCCTATCGATTATTTCCACAAGACCAGTAAATCCATTTAATCCACGGGGGCGGTTAAAGAAACTAAAATTTAGCCGAGTTTTAATATCATAGAAATTGTTTCAAGTAAGCGTTTTTTTTTTCCTTTCGCTTTTCCATTCGCAGAACAAGCAGTGAGATTCAAGCTGACGTATTTTTGTCAGTCTTATGGAACAGTTGCATCGGCAAATCAAGCGAATTGACTTTCATCACAAATAACCAGAAACAATGGTGCTTGGCAGGTGTATGTAGCGTCTTGCGTAAAATAGATTTTAATAAATCCAGTATGTGTCATATAAACCTGCTTCGCTGAGTATTGCGAATATTATTCATAACTCTGATAAGACTTCCACGAAACAAGAAACGAAATCAGTGCTAGGTACATATGGGAAAGACGATTTGCGTTAAAAGTAAAACGTGAACGAACTGACCTCAAGGGACCAAATTCTGATAAGTGAATAACAAAAATCGTATATCAACGTAATTCGACATGAAACGTTTCACTGTTTTCGTTTTGTCGCGTTTGTGCTGTAAAAAAAATTGAGCAGAATAGAAATGGAAATATCTTATATCAACAACTTGACTCAACCCGCCGAAAAAACTTTTGGGCAGAGAAAACGATCAAGTTACTTAACGGAGGAAGAAAGCTACCATTGCGTTTTTGCGGTTGAGTCCATTACCAGCGCGTAAACGTGAACTGAATAAAGTAATACTGAGGTGGCCAAATCGCCCCGGTGATCCGCCGCAAAGATCAGATACCAAGAATTATAGCCCGTGCGGGTTTTATACCGCTGATAAGCAGTACAGTACCTTGTAACAAGAAAAAAAACGTTATGTGGCTTACCTCAATTGAACTGAAAAAGAAAAACGCCAGAAAGGAGAGCACCAGAAAAATGAATGCCTTTCTATTTTAAAAGCCGTCTTATTTAAGAGGTCATTGAAGGTTTAAGTCAACCACAAGTCCGTCAGCTCAAAGTGCTATTCGCCAAAACGAAAAGCTATAAATTGCATGTGTTATCAATACAAATGTAGTGCGTGTTTATAAATTAAGAAAATTTATTCACCGCACTTTCAAGACCGTTCATAATTTATTGTTTTCGACTGCAACCACTTGTTTTTAGACAAATTACAAGCCAGAAATTTCCACAGGAAAAAATAACATATTTTTCACTACAAATGCATTTACAAATTTTGTTAATTAATGTGTTTTGCCCAGCTTGAAGTGCGACTTTTAATGGTGAAATGAATGCGACGGGAAGCTTTCAGACAAATATGTATACTCTCTTAGACTTGAAACAGTATGTTAAATAACACCATTCCAACACAATACAATACACTACATTATAATAAATGAACTTTTAGTCTATCAAAAGTAGGCGTACAAATTACTTACGAAAGAAATAACGATAGAAACAATAAGGAAAGAAATGTAAAGGGTATGGATATAAAAATGAAGAAGGAAAAAAAAATTAAGTTATTTCATAAGGGACCACTAAAATTCAAAATAACAGAAAGATAACAAAGACATCTCTAAAATCAATTGTAGTAATGAAAAATTTAAAACAAACGCTAGGGTGCTGGAATTTCAGGCTGCTTTCCAGTCAAAGCAGTATAAAAGTTTGTTTGGTTTAATAAAACAAATCTAACATTTTGAAGATGCATTTAACATGTTCAGCAAGGAAGGCGTAGAAAAATGTTACGCGACAGATAGTACCTTTGCTTAAGTTTTCTACGGCTAGATTAGGCTTTTCAATTTCACGTGAGAAAAAGGCGGAATTCCAAAATGAAGGAAGTAATTACAAAAACGTATAGCCTAAACATGCAGAATTGGTTATCACTTATTATTCAGTGGAACGAAAATAGGATAAGATGATGAACAAGCTGTTTTTCTTCTCCTTTAAGAAAAAGCCATTTCAGTCTGCAATTGCAACAGAGACGTTTATGAAATAACCTGGCCCTCTTTCCTCGAATTCTTTTGCCTCCTTACAGACATAACTTGAACAATATGTCTATTTATTAGACTTTCATAAAAGGCAGAATTCCAAAAATGGAAGTAACTAACCAAAGTGTAGTTTAATCATGCAGAATTGGACAAAGATATGTTGAACGGTGAATATTAATAAGATATTTAAAATCGCCTAACGCAATTTTTGCAATAATGACCGAAATGTTTCTAAGATAAACAACCAAGACTGCTTTCCTCGAATTCCTTTGCCTTCTTCAAGAGAAAACCTGAACAACATATGTATTACGAAGTTAAGGTATACAACCACTGCAAAAGCCGTGTACGATCAACCTTGCCCAAAGTCGGATCAGAAAGATCGGGATCAGTCAAAACCAATAAAAATATATAATTGATTGTTAAAATGACTACTGCAGGGACTGATCAGACAACGTGAAAAGGCGTGAGTTACAATATTTCGCCTGGCCAGTAGTAGCCTTCATCATTGACAGGTTTACAAGTAAGGCAATGAAGACTGGTATTGGCCAGTCGAAATATTGTAACTCACGTCTTTTCACGTTGTTTGATCAGTCCCTGCAGTCATTTTGACAATCATTTATAACATATGTATTTTTTATTAGTCCTTTTAAGAAGACGGAATTCCAAAATAAAGGAAGTAATTACTCAACGTATAGTCTGAAACATGCAGAGTTGGCTATCATTAATCAGTCCAGTGGGACGAAATTTGTTGCTATGGAATATCGAAACGATACTGTTCGTCGCCTTCGAGAATTAAACACAATTTTGCAATTGTGACAGGTTTCTGAAATAAACAATTTATCCTGCCTTCCTTGAATTCTTTGGCATTCTTAAAGACTTTGAAACTTAAACAATGTATATGTGTATTATGTATTAAACCTATTTTACATGCTGTTTATTTTCGTTCGTGCAGCCATTGTTCTTGTATAAATAATTTCTATTAACTTATAACATCTGTAATTTATTGGTAACAACGAAGCCTCGTATTATTTCAGCTTCCCGTTAGGTTTGGCTTTGCTACAGTGTCAAAGCAATCAACACATCAGTCCACTAACTAGTGTTCAGTCTTTTTTCGTTTACTGGCTTCATTTAGTCATCCAGCTTATGTCAGTTCATAAGAACAGCTACTGTAATCCTTTCGCCGTCATGTAATCAGGGTTGCCAGAACATTTTGAGAGATTTAAAAAAACAAGACAATATATATGAATATATGTTCCTGAACTAGCGTGAGGGCCGTATTGGGAAGATATTGGTCGAGTTCCTTTTTTTGAAGGTTTACGAGACCAATATCTTCCCAATACGGACCGAAGAAGCGGGACCTCCAAGTTGCGAGTCCAATGCGCTAACCACTCGGCCACGCTGCCTCCCTATTTGAAGGGAATCGAAGTTCTAGTTTCGGAAATTACCGATCAGAATTACCGGAAAGTCGAAAGTGGGGAATTGGTCGAATGGCGAGAATAAAAAAACCTCCGTCGGGGACCCAACTAACACTACAAAGGACAGGCAAGCGTACTTCGCTGGAAAAAAGAAACGTAGGACATTTAAGCGCAAACAAAAGTATATTTTCAAACTAATAAATAACTGAACTTATCCTCCGGCACCAATGAATCACAACTGGGGGAAGCGAAAGCTAAACGAAAGAAACTGGCCTAACAAAATGTTTCTACCCTCACTGACCATGCTTTTCTCTCCCGTTGAGGATTCAATTTATTTTTCCGCCATCCCCATAATTGTTATGTTTCTCATCGCCCCCCCCCCCCCCCCCTTTCGTAAATGTGAGTCAGTCGGTAGGTTAAAAAATATAAATAAGGTCGAGGAAAGAGACATTGACAAAATAGTAAATAAATAGTTCCAAGTGAGCCTTGATTATATCTTCTCCTTGACTGCCATTTTGTAACGAGCCGCTATGATTCTAAAATGTGTCCCAAGAAGTCGTGTAAGGGCTAATTTAAAAGTCACACTCAACTTTAAAATATGAGCAAAGCGTATTAAACCCTAGAAAAGAGAGTAGGTAGTGAAATCAGAAACTTCCTTTTCTTTTAATTTTTGGAAAAAATAGGGTCGGTCAGGTGGTGGGAAACGAGACATTTTGTGAGGATTGCCTGAGTGACCAGCTAGTGGCAATTTGCGTATAAGCATAAAAACGTCGTCAAAGCACTGCCACTACATTAAAAAAAAAAATCGGCCACAAAACTCCCGATCTCAGTTATAGAGCCTATTTAGACATTTCGTTAATTCACCTTGTCAATTTGAAATCAGGTAAGATTCCCCTGTCCCTCGTTCTCGATATTCAGCCAACAACTTTCCGTCAGAAATTTTTTGCTTCGGACGTCTTTCGCGGTAAGTGTTGTTGAATGTATCTCTAAGGTCCGGACGTCAATGCTTGAAATTATTGGCGAGACTCCTGAAAGGAAGTTGAAAGGACATTTTTACGTAAGAAAGGAAGTTGTTGCTAAGAGATGACAGGTTTCTTCGTAAGCAGCTCAAACAGTGGTCATACCGAGTGATCTATGGCCTTATTTTGTCCGAACACCTTGCTTTATGATATACGAAACGCGACCTACCTCATGTTCAAGCCACAAGGCTTTCTCCAGAATTTTTTTAAATTTAAATTCCGCCGAGGCTTCAAAAATATCGTTACTTTCGGTTATTTTCCTGTAACCTCCATCAAAAAATCGTCATTTATTTTAATTGATATTTTTCGTTCTTCAACTAAATAATTCGTGTGGGAGGTATTGTAAACTTTACAAATTAATTAAACCTGCATTTAAATCTTGGTGGCATCCCGCGCTACTTGTCAACGAGTTAACAATTAGTAAACAGTAGAGTCCCCAGTGATAAATGGAACACGTATTCCATTGGACAGTTGCAACTATAACAGTTAAACGAGAAAGTCTGGGCTCGAAATTTATAAATTTTCTCGGCATTTAGTTCGCATTTAAAGTGCACCTAACCCCAAAATATTTTTTTCGCTAAAATAACTCTTTGCACCTGTTCGAAAAGCATTACGCCTTTTTTTTATGAAATCCCCCTCAGTCTTGACTTTTTATAGGCTGTAAAAATTACGAAATCTAGCCATCATCTGGTACACGACCGAGCTAGTGAGGGCATGGGTCTATTCTGGATTTGACGTCACAAACTGCTTTGCATGCATGTTTACAAAGACTTAAGAAGATGCAAATCAGTTTGTGATGTCAAATCCAGAATAGACCCATGCCCTCACTAGCTCGGTCGTGTACCAGATGATGGCTAGATTTCGTAACTTTTACAGCCTATAAAAAATCAAGACTGAGGGGAACTTCATAAAAAAAAGGCGTAATGCTTTTCGAACAGGTGCAAAGAGTTATTTTAGCGTAAAAAATATTTTGGGGTTAGGTGCACTTTAAGATAAGGAAACATGCGTGAAAACTTATAATTAGCCAACAAGGCTTAAGTCGGATGACCTGGAATGAACGTTCTCATGCACAAAACAAAAAAACGACCCTGGCAAACATACAGGAGGACCTGGGTAGGCGGGTGCACCTTCTTAGCATGTGAACACTTTAGTGTGTTTGGTAGAAAAAAGTATGAAACGTTGGGCAACTTGGGGTAACTCGGTTAGAAGGGTGACTTTAACAACGGATCACCCTTCCTACTTGTTAAACAGGCCCTTACTATGGGGAAGGGAAACGATAAGTCCGAGTTTATTGAGGGTATAATTTAGTGTGGTTCTAAAAAATATAAAAGAGTATGGTTTTTGAGTCGTTTTGATCTTAATTTTTAGCGTCTAGGTTTTGGTTAATTTGGTGTATAGCCAAGGGTGTAGCGTACGTTTTGCCTACTTTTCTGGGGCTATGTTTACACGGGACCGGTTCCAAAAGGATCCGATCAGAAAATCGGACTGATAGTCCTCTGTTTACAAGGGACCTTCCTGGAACCGGCCCCGAACGGATCCAAAACTGGACCTGCTGTTTTGCAGGTCCAGTATCGGATCCGATCTGGACCGGTTCCAGAAAGGTCCCGTGAAACACCTGGACCGGTTCCAAACAGTTCCATGTAAACAGAAGCCGATCTGGTCCAGTTCGGTTCGGAACGGTTCCGGTCCGGTCCCGTGTAAACATAGCCTGAGTTGAAAGTATCTCCATTCGTTTCTCCTGTTCATCACCATTCGCTTACACTCTGTTCATTTTGCCAAAACTCTTGGCGATTTCGTGTGTCGTTATAAAATTGCAGTTCAAACTAACCGAATGCGAAAAAAGGTCTTGTAAACCTGGGAGGGGGGGGTACTCCCTTATATAAGCTATATAGGTATGTGCGGCGCCAAAGGGTATGGCTTATGAACCTTTTTGGTCTCAAATAGGGTATAGATTTTGACCATTTTGGTCTGAAATAGGGTGAGATTTGTGCACTCTGATATAAGATCTGGTATGGTTCTTGCCAGAAGCTATCTTTTTATTGATTTTCTTCTCCAGAGAACTGAGGTTTGATTAATGTGGGGAATTTGAAGCCCTTCTCAAATGTTTAGGCAACCGAAATAGGGTTAGGGTATGGTCTGAAATAGGGTATCAAATTTAGGTTCTGGTCTGAAATAGGGTAGAGAAAATCACATATTTTGGGCTGAAATAAGGTAAGAGTTTCCAGAAGCGCGCCGCACACCCCCACCCAAATCTTCGGGAAGTACCCCCCGGGCTTGCAAACAATGTTACGCTGCATAACAGGAACTAGCAAATGAAGAATTGAATATTCAGAATAATTTTCAAAACCGACTAGAAATGAAATAAAATAACAAACCAGCAAAAAGAGGAAACCACCAACATAAACATGCACCCAAAATGAAAATAAACTGACCGAAAATTTACATGCAATGTGACAAAAATGACATGCAACAAAAACAGACTTCTTGGACGCTGATGAATTTCTGGCGCCTACTAATAATTAAAACGGAACAAGTGATGCTCATAATATTCCCCTTAGGTTACATTAATAAGATTAAAATTATTAAAATAATTAAAAAGAAAAACCAATTATTTCTACGCGGCTAAAACTTATTGAAATACTTTGAAATTAAAAACCGATAACCCGAAAGATGACGCAATTAAGTCGCAAGCGGTCGGTTATCACCCTCAAACATAATCCAATAGCTAGTTTTTCTTGGGAGATTTTAGAAATATTTGTTTTGGCTGATACTAATAATGTATCCCGCTGAGCTTGTACATGACAGGTAACAAATTAAATTCAACCTTTAATTTTTGTTTCAGTAAGAGAGTCAACAAGTCAATTTGAAGTCGCCGTTAATATTTTGGAGATAATTGCTTTTCTAGATGGCTATATGTAATTAAATGCGGTCAAAGGCTCAGTAGCCAATGGCGGGTAACCGTTTCAGCAATACGAGTGTGTCGTTAATGGCTCCTTGACAAGGAAAACAAAGGGCGCGTTCTTTGAGACTATTCCGGAATAGGAGTACTCGGAATAGACGGTAATTGTGTTCTTTTGGGAGCTATTCCGTTTTCAGAATGAACGGAATATCATTCCGTTCATTCTGCTCCCGATAGCAGAATGAACAGAATCAAAGGAATACAGTTTACTCAGGATAGACAGAATACGCGTTCTTTTGGTAAAACGTTTGGCGGGAAATCCTACGCGGCCGCAGATATAGTAGTAGTTCTCAGGTCATCTCCGCCATGGGTATTCCGTTTTCAGAAGAAGCGTTCTTTTCGAAATTGAAATTTGGTCGTTTCAGTATTTTAAGGGCCTGGAGAAGTACAGCTGAGCTTGAAAGAGAGAGTAGTTAAGTCTAAGTTTTTAAGAAATTTCAGCAGAAACCATAACGCAAAAGTAAACGAATTTTTTGGAGTGACTAAACGCCTGCAGCGATCTAACGTTTTTCGGTTTTCTTCGACGTATTAAAAGCGGCAAAGTTTGCACGAAGTGTTTGAAGGTGGTAACACTTCGATAAAAATTAGTTGGGGTAAGGGTTTCAACATCGGGGTGGGGGGGGGGGGGCGGAGGCAGAGCCCCTCCCCCCATGCGCAACTCTCTTTCCTCTCCTGAACGCAGGCGTCTCCTATTTCTTTCCTTATAGGAAAGGTCTGTGCACAGGGCCCTGAAGGGGAGAAATGGTAACTGGGACTTGCCCCTAGCTAGCAAAATGGACTTCGGGGCATCGGGCCTGGGACGTTTCTACTAAGACTGGGAAAAAACGATTACAAGGATGGGAATTTGGCAGTATTAAACTTTGGAAATTTGCTTTCCACAAAAATATACAAACACTCCGGCTGAGAATTGGATTTCCCCGCTTTTCCCAACACGCGCTAGCTAACTTTACTTTGATTGTGGAACAAACTTACACACTTAATGATGACGAAAATATATGATTTCTTCATAGTACTAACTTTACTACATAGTACTTACAAGAAAGGTCAGACAAGGCTAACCAGAGGAGTTGGTGTTTGCTGACGAGCGCAACCGTCATAGCACCATCAGAGACTCTTCCGTTTTAGGGAAACACAAGTCTCGTTCCAATAACCATCACCAGCCAGCAAAGTTGTTCTATGGCGGCCAAAAAGTGACGAGGAGGGAAGGAAGGTTGAATACAACAGAACAGCATTCTCCAGGAAACATTGTTCCTGGAGAATTTCTTTTCGTGTTCCTCCATCTGTGACCTAACACATTTCTTCTGGAGGTAAACTCTTTTTTACGGGTGCGCGCAAGGGGATATATATTTCCGCATATCAGTCAGTCTGCGTCTCGTGCCATAAACTCAATTGGTTAGAGCGCTGCACCGGCATCGCAGAGGTCAGGGTTCGAGTCCCGGCAAGCCTGATTTTTTCAGGCTTTCTTTTCGCAACTGCACAAGTTGCGTTAATAACTGCGAGGATCTTCTTTACATTTATTTCTTCATTCCGCAGTTCAAATATATGAGTTTCATATATTCACAAATTCATCTTCATCTTTCCCGGGTATATTACGAACCAATTTAATGACCAGCTCCCAGTTGGCTTGTTAGCTCAATTGGTTAGAGCGCTGCACCGGCATCGCAGAGGTCAGGGTTCGAGTCCCGGCAAGCCTTATTTTTTCAGGCTTTCTTTTCGCAACTGCACAAGTTGCGTTAATAACTGCGAGGATCTTCTTTACATTTAAACTCTACACCGTTCCAAAGTGCATAGCAGTCGGTCTCCGGTAAATTAAATCCTCTGAAACGGCTGAACTTTAGGTACAGGCGAGTGGCATGTCTGCCATGCTCCTTGATTATCTAGAATTTGTGCTTTGTAGCCTTGGTATCCAGAGTTAACCCAAGTGTGACACATCTTGACCGCTGGACTGCAAAGAAACATTTCAGTGACATGACAGTGATGGTCGATGATGGTCCAGTGTCTCTGCTGTCATGTTGCATTCTTAGACAAGTAGCTTTGCACCACTGTCTTTCTTGGCCCAGCCGTAAACATGAGCACTAGTGAGCCGTTTGCAGAAACCTTACAGTATGCTGAGGATGACTGACTTGTGGTTGGACTTGCTTTATGCCAAAATAATAAGCGACGGTCTGATGAAACACTTGTACCGTACATAGACTCTCAATGAAACACAAGATCACCTTCGATACAATTGTAGGCGGATTATACAAATGCATGAAAAACATTAGAAGGCAATTGCTGACCTTCAACTCGTGCAGATGATAAACGATTCAACAGTGTTCAACATTTATTATGCAACATATCTTGAACGACGTTGGAAAATTGCTTTTCTTCTCAACATGTTGGTCGCTGTTCGATGGATGTATTCCTTTCAACTGATACCATGATAAATTGTTTGGCCTTTTTTATTCGTTTTGTTTTGTTTTGTTTTGTTTTATTTTGTTTTATTTTTTTGTTTTCCTTTTTGTGTTAAATGTTTACTAATACTTTGCCATAAGAAAAAAAAGAGATTGATCTAATCCCAAAACAACAACAAAGAATAAAGGGATGGCAGGATAGTAGCAAGGGAAACTTAACTCCCATTCAAAGGCTACTCTCCTTATATATTTCCTTTTTTTTCTTTTGGCCATACAACATTTTGAATGGACTATCTCAACATTCAATATGCTACGATACACTGTTTAAAAAGTAATCGCAAATTCTAAACCGCATAACATCGGCTTTAAGGAGGCAATTTTAAAACTGCAATTCGCCACTTGGAATCAGGCGCACGGACTATACAGATGAGTCCGCTTTACGCAATAGCGTACTTCGTGAACAGAAAAGAAAAGTTGACGCACTTTACGTTTGGTCACTTTAATACACCGTCACTATAAAATTTCCTTTTTCCAGCGATTCAAGAATGTTCTTTTTAGCTCACCAACTTTACAATCTCTTTGACGCAATTCTCTTTTTAACCTGTGACAAGGCCATCTCACAAAAGTTGGCGCTGGCACAGCTACCTTGTGACAAGTTTAAAGATTCAGTTGGTCACGCCATACATGCACGTGTGTGACTACAAAGTGTCACAAAAGCTACCAGTGTCAGGCAAAAGATGAAGAGGTGTCACGACTCTTCCCCTTGAGTCCTGATGTCATCTATCTTGAGGATCATCTTGACAAGCTGAGTGGCCAAGCTTATCTGCTGTTTCTTGCCAATCAGTGTTTCAATTACGTGTTGCTCTTTCATGTCTGAGAAAGAAAAAATATGGCAATGGTCTAAGAACAACTAAAGCAACTTCCTTTAACCCTTTAAGCCCTGATATAAAAATGCATATTCTCCCTACTGTTCTCCACACATTTCTCGTGGAACTAGAAAGGAGAATTTGGTTTTATGTCAAGACATGTTATCCTTGGTGATCACTTCCCTTATTCTCATCACTTGAATGTTAGAACAAGCTGTGATAATGTAAACAGAAATTTCATTTTCGTCACTGTTAGGGCTTAAAGGGTTAAACAAACAATGTAATACAATGTAGGGGTGATCACATCTAGGCTGTCACGAAAACAGTAATAAACCAATTACAACTCGAAGAAAAAAAATTTCTCGGTGCAAAGCATGGAAAAACGTTAGGTAGACAATAACCTAGAGTGACCTTCCATGGGAAAACCAGTAAAAAGGTGATGATAGGGGCACACACTAAACGAACGAAAATTTCTCTGACACCCTAGCACCGTGTCATATCCCACTCCTAGTAAAAATATTTTTTCTCAGATCTAATCGTAAAAATCACTGGAAAAATGACAAGCTGTTCCTTTAACTGAAATACAGACAACCGTTGCTCTCCTCTTAACCTTCAAGTGCATCATGACTCACAACAATGCAACTTCGTTCATGTTTCGCCCTCAAAGGACGAAAATTCACAGTTATTACTCTCTTCCTCATAACTGACTATTAGTGCATTTAGGTCCTCAGGGCAGGTAGAAGTGGTCAGAAAAAACTAATATAACAGGCTTTAACTAAATAACTTCGATTTATCGTTTTTCCAATGAATGCTATTTAACGCTTAAATGTTCTCTCTGTCAGTTCTGATTGGTCTATTCTGTTATGTAAATTTTTTTGTGATTGGCTGAGAAGTGAGGTACTGGAAATCTAAAATGTTTATTAACAGTAACTTCTCTGTAACTCCAATAATACATACCGTTAACTCCCGTGTCCATACAGTCTACACCCAGCCTGGGATTGTTTTCAGCAACTTGTCTGGATTTAATATCAGCTACAGTTTGAATGGGATTTAATCCTGAATTCTCTGCTAAAGCCAGCGGTATGGCTTCCAGGGCATCACTGAATGCTCTCATAGCATACTGCTCTAATGTGGATACCTGATCAGACACAGTTTTGGTTAGACAACGAGTAGTCCTTCTTCTCAGGGACGGTCGTGATAGAAAAACATGGGGAAAGCGCTAAAACGAGACTGCGGTATGGAAACTGAACACCAACCTCGTCCTCAGGGCCTTTTCCTCGTTCAAAATGGCGGATTGGAGAAACCCCTTTCCAAGGCTGCTGAAATACTCCAAGAATAGTGGAGTATTTTGTCGCGTGACAGATGATAAAATGGCTTTTTCGGAGGTTGATTCCAGGGTATGGCAGCCCTGTTTATTTTCTGCAATCGGAAACCGTTGTTCAAACGAAACGAAGACATTTCATTTTGTTTACATGACGAAATTCCAACGAATTTTGGGAGCCACTTTGGCAACCTTGGCAAGGGGTTCTCCGATCCGCCATTTTGAATGAAAAGGCCCTGGGGACGAGGTTGACTTGACACGCATACCGTTAGCTGGAACATGCGCATTACGTGGCAGCCACCATTTCGCATGTTCACATGTCTTCTGACCCGACAACCCCTGAGCAGAAGGAGGGATTACTCGTACTAAGTTTTAATAAGATAACCGTAACTGAGAATTGAGTAATTTCAAACGTTATTACATGCCTGTCTGTGGTTTTTAGACACCATTTTTCCAATAAAAACAAATTAAAACAAATTAAAACAAAAGGTAACTTGCTCTTGACCTTAGGCGGTCATTCAATTTTGCGTTACTGAAACCGAACCGGTATTTCTCTAGCCACACCTGTACATACGTGTACATGTACTAATAGCCATAGATCTACAAAGATACTCCGTGCTTTCCAAGAAAAACAACTTAGTACTGAACAAGCCATAATTAAGCAGATACCTTATAATCGCCATTTGAAGCAGTAAATTATGACATCAATTTGAGGCGTTCGCGTGCAAAAAGAAATCCCTCTGTCGTCTTTTAAACACTCAATTTTACTTTTGCAATCTCTCAAGAGCTTCAAAACTGATTTTGGTAGAAACTGCGTTGTTCTTTGTGTTTGAAATAATTTAATTTTGAAAGTATACATTGCTCATCAGGAAAAGTACTTCGTGAATTAAATTATTTTTCACCATGTGCTAAACCTTCAAATCGATTCAGCTTCTGGCTGTTGAATTAAGAAAAGATGTTCTCAGGATTGCTGCAAAAATTTCTTTGGGCAAATGATTTAGAGCGACGCGAGAGCTTTTCAAAGTTCGTTAAAATGCAGGTCGTTTGACCCTTCTTGGCAACTTTCCATTCGCGAGTCACGTACATATTTTAATGTGTTTCGACCCATATGAGATCGAAAACGTCAAACAGAAAAACAGTTCGAAATGTTCTTACCTCATTTACTGTAGAGGACAGGTCCAGAGGCCATTTCCGAGTGATTCTCTTGCCGTTCGACGTATTTTGGTCCTGTTGATGCCAGCCAATGATCACCGCCAACTGGGTCAGTGTATTGTAAACGGTCGAACAGCTCAACAACCACCTTTCTTCCAAAACGTTCGACATCTTTCTACACTGTGACATCTTACTCAACGGTTCAGTTGATTTAATACGAGTGTTGCTCAGTTTTCAGTGCACAAAAGCATTATCAGATTTGACTGCTAAATTGGGACCAAACGTGAATGGCGCCGCGTGCGTATTTGGTTGGTCACGCAACGCGTATCAATGGCATTTTGGGGGGTAGGGGAAGGGCAAAACCTTTGAGGTGAAGTAAAATAACATACAGTGTTAATTGCAGGGATTATTCGTGGTTTTAATGGCGTTGTGTGTCTTTCTTAGTTATTACCAGTGTTGTTACAACCATTAAAAATTGTATTTGCTACCCTAGCCTAGTAGTCTGAAACGCAATTCCAACCGTTGTACAAGCTTACAGACATGGTTACAGGTGAGTGGTGCAACAGAAGTGGCGCTATTATTAATTAGACCCAACTTTAATACGGGGAAAACCTATAACTACAAGGGGCTCCCTTTTGTTAATTGACGAGCGGGTATTCTACCTATGATCATTGGTGTCAGTCTGCTGGTTCTCAGCTGGCACAGGACCGGTACAAGGCACAGTTATATCACGAGTGAAAGTCAGCTCGCTGTGAAAGGGTTGGATGGAGTTTTGGACGGGAAGGGTTCTCTCTTCATAACAAATGGGTGCAATCGAAGTGTTTAACTGTGCTCTCTTGTCAGCTGTTTGATTTAGTCTACATTAGTGTGTCCTGACTAATGAGTGGGGCTTCTAACAGCACGCCAGTGCTGTTTGAAGACTGTGAAATATGGCACGTAACCATGGTAACAAAAAATGAGGTTCTGTTCCTGAATTTCTGTCTACGAATCTTACTGAGACAGGTTCCCAGTGAGCGAGATCTCTCACAGCAGCCAGCATACTTATCATAATGGATATGAGGATATCATAAGAGAAATACGTCAAGCATCTTGCCCTTAAACGTCTGTTACCTCTTTCACGTTCTACATACACCTTAATGAGGACGAAGAGAAGAGTGAGGCTTCCATCGATAACCTGGCTAATATTCGGATAGTCCACAAGCGAATATGAAACTCACCTGATCCAACTTTTACAACTGTTCACAATGCCACAGTTTGTGTCGATTTCGTCAAAAACGACACCTTTTTGGGGACATCCTTTGTTGACAATTTGCCAAAAAGCTGCTTCCTGTTTGCTTTTTCGCCGACAAAGTTGTTGGCAACATCCACCAGATTTATAGCATCAGTTTTAAAAAAGTACCCTTAAAGTTACAAGGTTTGTTAAAATTGAAACATTTCGACAGCCAAGCTACGAATTTCGGACCTGTTTTACCTAACTCTCGTAAACGTTAACGTAACTTTTATCACTCGATTGGTGAGATAAAAATAGTTTTGTTCCTTAGACTTGTTTTAAAACAACATGATGAGCTTGAAGCTTGCAGCAAATATACAGCAGTCGCTTAGCTATTAAAGGCATTAAGGTCCTTCACAGTAAAGCTATACTGCCAGGGTCAAGGTGATATGGGTGAAGAAAGACATTGGTAAGGAACCTGGGCGACTGAAATGTGCGGTGGGCTAGTAGATTTTTGAAGCCCACTTGCCCGGTGGCTAGTGACTCAACAGATGTCAAACCCTGTTAAAGGTTGTAAAATAATAAAAGGAACTTTTAGCATCAGCATTTAGGACTATTCGTTGCACATTAAGTCGTTTCAATTATATATTTTTTGGCTCATTTATTGTAATGGTTTATCAACTTCCAAAAATTCTGGGGACTCGAGCCCCCCACCCCCCCCTCCCCTTTCTACGGGCCTAGGTATTCTTGGTGCATGAAAGTAAGGGAACAATTGTTTTCAAGCTTTTGATTCGTCTGGTGTTGTAACCACAAACTCCGACAACAAGAAAATGGAACCAACAACAACCGTCTTCTGTGTAACGAAGCAATTTGTGAAAAAAAAAAAGTCCGAGGGCCCCCTCTAAGCCAAAACAATAAGCACAAACTAGTTAGTCACATCGCAATTTCCCTGATAAAAACGATTTTAATGTTCTGGACTAGACGTTTTGAAGAGGTTTTTAACTTAAGCTAGTACACGTGCCCTTTTTTTGCTAATTTTCGTGTTCGAACATTGTTATTTGCATGCCTACAACTCACGCCGAGGGGTGACTACTTTTTCTGCATTCTGGCACGGGAGGTTGAGGTGCCTAAATGTAGCACTAATTTTGTTTCGTATTTTTGGTCCATTACTAGTTCCTCCCATTTCTCGAACCCTGAGCCGTTTAAAAAGAATCAGAGCAGATTTTGCCCTTCCCTTACCCGCTAGTAAAATGTCCATTCCGATTATTTGCATTGCGTGACGCGGCTCTAGATAGAACTCTGGCCACGTTAGCGGCGACATGTGGTGATAAAAACCTTTTTGTGTATTGCCAACTAAGCAACACTGACCAGCAACTGAACCGTCGAGTAAGATGTCACAGTGTAGAAAGATGTCGAACGTTTTGGAAGAAAGGTTGTTGTTGAGCTGTTCGACCATTTACGATACACTGACCCAGTTGGCGGTGTTCATTGGATGTCATCAACAGGACCAAAATACGTCGAACGGCAAGAGAATCACTCGGAAATGGCCTCTGGACCTGCCCTCTACAGCAAATGAGGTAAGAGCATTTCGAACTGTTTTTCTGTTTGACGTTTTCGATCTCATGTGGGTCGAAAAAAATTAAAATATGTACGTGACTCGCAAATGGAATGTTGCCAAAAAGGGTCAAACAACCTGCATTTTAACGAACTTTGAAAAGCTCTCGCGTCGCTCTAAATCATTTGCCCAAAGAAATTTTTGCAGCAATCCTGAGAACATCTTTTCTTAATTCAACAGCCAGAAGCTGAATCGATTTGAAGGTTTAGCACATGGTGAAAAATAATTTAATTCACGAAGTACTTTTCCTGATGAGAAATGTATACTTTCAAAATTAAATTAGTTCAAACACAAAGAACAACGCAGTTTCTACCAAAATCAGTTTTGAAGCTCTTGAGAGATTGCAAAAGTAAAATTGAGTGTTTAAAAGACGACAGAGGGATTTGTTTTTGCACGCGAACGCCTCAAATTGATGTCATAATTTACTGCTTCAAATGGCGATTTTAACGGAAGTTCGTTATTTGCATTTTTCTTTGAAATAAAAGGATATTTTGCCAAAAAAATTATCCAGTGATTTTAGTTATACCCTAACCTATCTAACATTAAAATATGAAAGAAATCGAATTTTCCACCCTTGCCGCGGAATTTTGATTTTGTCTGATTTTTACAGACAGGCGCTCTTAAGGTCGCGGAAATTAACGCTTCTCTAATTAACTACACGGAAATAAACGCTCACAGAAATTAACACGACTTAAATTAATGCGAACTTTTACAATTCGCGTTAATTTCATGGAGCATTGATTTCCTATAATAAGGTATTACATGTATCTTTCACATAATAGGCTTTTAAAAATTTCTACCATACAGACACCAACGAGACAGACTCAAAAGACTACAAGTAGAAATGCAAGTTGCGGCAAGTTTGGCAATGCAAACGTTTGGCAATGCGAACTTGTGTGCAAAGGATTGCAATGGATGGCCAAACGGACTTGCATGTAGATGCAAGTTATATGCAGTTTGCAATTGCCTTTAGGTGTCCAAAAGACAACACTAACAAGAGCTTGAGTGGAATTTCTTTTGGTGGCCAAATGATGGTAAACTTGTGCCAACATGTGCACAAATGCACAAGTCTTGTGTCTACTTGCGATTGGATACGTTCACGACCTTATCGTAATTGAGGCACATGTAGTGTTAATGTCCCTTTAGACTCCCTTGAACTAAGTGGACAGGAGGCACGAATGCCTATGTATACTTTGCAGGTGCTGGTAAGGAAATGTTCAACTGTACTGTCATTATCTATATCAACCTTTTCTTTACCTTATCAGCTTCCCTGGTGACCGCTAAAGAGCAAGCCAGTTCTGTTGCTCCTCCACCGTACACAACGCGGTTATCACGAACAAGGTTCCTAACTACACACAGTGCATCGTGTAGACTCCTCTTAGCTTCGTCTATGATCTGAGATTTAAAAAAGACAAGATGGATTCACGAGGAACTTTGTAGTGTACACTGTAGTTAGTTAATAATGGACAGCCCTAAATCGGGCCCTACGTGGGGGCGCGGTGGTGTAGTGGTTAATGCGTTGGACTTCAGATCTGAAGGCCGGTGGTTCGACGCCACTCCCTGCCATCATGTTGTTTCCTTAGACACGATACTTTGCCCCACATTGTCTCTCTCCACCCAGGTGTATAAATGGGTACCGGTGACATACTGCTGGGGGTAACCCTGCGATGGACTAGCATCCCGTCCAGGGGGAGTAGCAATACTCTCAGTTGCTTCATGCTACGGAAACCGGGATAAGCTCCGGCCGTGTGGGCCTCCTTGGCCCGAGGACGACTTTATCCGTTATCCTTCATCTAAATCGGGCCCACAGTAATTGGCTACCCGCTGTTGTGGTTACCCTGCCGCATTTATTTGAGTTCTGTGTTTTCCTTTGTTTATTGTTTTAGTCTCACAAGTGATTTATTTAACTTCCTTTTCTCATTCTTCTCTTTGTTTTCTTATATGGCGAAGCTAATAAAGTAAAATAAAATAAATACTACAGGTGTAAACCCTTCTGACTGATTGGTTTTGTGTTGTGAGTTGAACTGAAGACCCGGATCATTGCTGAAACGAACTTCAAATGAAGGCTCACATGGGGGAACGTGCCGTGTATTTTTTTTCACTTGCAAACTGTAATGGTTCAAGTAGCCCGTTTCACAACTAACACTATTGCAAGGGTTGACCAAAATACAAAACATCTAACTTATAGTATCTTTTTAGTTGATAGGAAGTGCAAGAAACAGGTTACAGAACTAAATAATTTTATTTAATGCTTTCAGGAGCAAAAAATGATCTTGAATCAAATCAAGAAACACTGCTGGTTTCCAGGTGCAAAGTTGGCTATAAAAACATGTAACTCCCAGTTCATAATCAAAGAGAAAATACCAGAAGAAAAACTGTTTAAGTTTTTACAAAAATGTTTTACAAGTTTTGCTAGTCATTTACATGTACGTGCACATGTACATTATCAGGAAGCTCACAACGTATCTTAAATCTAATGTACAGTATATCTGATTGACCTTACCATTTTGTTTCCTCCTCGGATGAAGATTGTTACAGCTCTTGAATTGAGGCACTCTTCAATAACCAACATTCTGTCCTTTGTGGTTCCAAAGCTTAGCTCTCTCACCAGACCAGCTTTACCAAGTTTCTCTGCTGTGAGCTCAGAGAACCTTGGCACTATTCTTCCACCAGTTGCAATGGCAATAAGCTAGGACAGGGGATAAAACAGTAGGGCACTGAGCAGCATTGAAGAATTCAAAGTAATGTCGCACTCAGGAAAAATGAGTTACTCACATACTGCCAAGAAGTGATAAACTGGAATCAATGGCAGTGTTGTAGTTTAAAATGATTTAAGGTCAAAGTGTTTTTAAACTGGTTTGATTTGTATTTTCCTCTGCTCCAGATTACTGAACATAGCCCTAAGATGAGAAAAATACAAATCAAACTAGTTTGAAAACATTTTGACCTAACATGATTTTAAACTACATGTACAACATCAAAAATGATACACAATGTACACAGTGCCTGACCACTTGACCCAACAATGCCTTCACTCATATGAATAAAAATAAAAGCTACACTGATCAGGTTGTTACACTGTGGTTTCCTTATAATAATATTATTAATTTCCTTGGAATTACCTCAATCTCTGGTCCTCCCACCCATCTGACAGCAGGCAGTTCATTTTGCAGCAGAAGATGGTTTGCCTCATCGTCAAATCCCCACTGGCAGATGGCCAAATTAGCACCGGTATCCTTGACTTGCTTCACCATCTCTTCAAACTTCTCCTTCTCGTAAGCCCGCAGCTTTTGGTAGTCTTCCACGGATGCAACATCTAGCTTATGTTTAGTTTTGGGCTTGGGTGGTTCAAATGCGCAGGTCAGGATGGCAAGTTTGGCATCTTTTATGACCTGTGTGCCAAATGACCAAAAAAAAACCTTACAAAAATATACCTGTACCGTTGTTTCCACTACTTTTTACCTTATTATAGGAAAATAACACTTGTGTTACTTAAGGTATTTGCAATTAACATGTGTTAAATTAACACGAATAAGGGAAAATTACTCCCCAACAAAGGAAATTAATGCAAAAGAGGGGTAAAATTTCAAAATGATGGAAATTAATGCCATTAACACAAAGAAACACTTTGTAGTCACAACTGGAACAAATTTATTTCCAACTGAATATAAAAGTCATGAACTAAACAGGTCTACAGGTGTGAGGCAATTTCTTTACAGACAATATGCATTAAATTCTGCCGAAATGTAGGAAAGCTATTGTTTTGTGGGTGTCAAGAATGTCTGGACTGTATCCAGCATTTCAAATTAAAATGATGGAAATTAAGGTAGTGGAAGTTAACGCTCACAAAAATTAATGCGACTCAAAAATTCGCACTTATTTCATGGAGCGTTAATTCCCTATAATAAGGTAAAACACTTGAACCTGCGTGCCAGTACTTTGAAAGTTTACAACTTCTTTAAATAATAAATTATTCAAAAAAGGCCACCAATATTAGTGACTTTTCAAGTTCATCAAACTTGATGTTACCATAGCATCCACATTTTGAGAATCATAGACTTTCTTCTTTTTAATTTAAAAATCAGCTCATGTTGTGGACCTCAACAGAAACATATTTGGACAAACTATCCAACCTCTAAGTTTCATTGTCATAGCTTAAATATTCTCAGAGACCGAAAAAATCCCAGTCTGATAAGGGTTAAACATCTGTGAAAACTGACAAAACTTTATGTTTATCTAAAGGCATGTTATGCAACCTTCAGTAACCACCATCAGTTCACAATCCATCAGCAGCCCATCCTAGTACCATCCAAAAGTAAGTTACCAGTCCCGTCTTGTTTCTCGATATGTGATTTGCGAAACATCTACAGTTTATTGAGAATAACTGAAGTGTCACAGTTTGGTGTCCGCTTACAGCTCTAAGGAGAACATGTTGAAGGTTTGGAATCAACAAACTGATCTGCCCTGTGAAGGATTTTTCAGCTCATGAAATAGTGTGTTTAAGTGACATCTAAAAACATGATTCAACTTCCAGTTCACTTGACCTTTTCTCATTTACACTATGAGAAAATACTGTAAACTGCCACTTATAAGCCCCCCCCCCCAGATATAAGCCCCCCTCTAGTTTTCCTTGTTTCCTTAATGTTAAGCATTCTCACAGAACACTGCGAAGATGAACTGTGGCTCATTTCGAAACATTTTTTTAATTCCACTTATAAGCCCCCCGGATATAAGCTCCTCCGTCTATAAGTCCATCCAAAACCCCTTATGAAGTTGTATAAGCCCAGGGCTTATAAGCGTCAGTTTACGGTATATATTTAACACACGGCATGTGTGTAACTTACGTACCTTTGGCATCTGAGGATGACTCATATCTTTATCCACAACAACTCCTTTTACTAACATGGTGACATCCAGTCGGCCGCCTTCCTTGCCTTCCATCTTGATTAGCTCAAAGTCCACATCTTTTCTCTCCAAGTCTGCTACGGACAGTACAGCTTCAACTGCAATCTCTGCAAGCTTTCTGTGGCATCGGCTGACACTAACATAATACAATTCATAAGAAGGTCAAAGAATGCCCCTCTTGGAAAATAGCAAACATTGCCAGGCACCCTCCACTAATCAAGAGATTAGGGCCATGGTCGCAGTCACACCCACATGATTCAGGTGACCCTCAAAAGAGGATCCTTACTTATGTTTCCTTGAATGGGCTATGTCACCAATGTTTAGTATTAATTTGAGAAGCTAAATGACATGTTTGCACTGCTGGAAACTCAAACTAATAATCCAGTTTTGTTTAAAACTACTCTTCTAGATCACTAAAACTGTACATACATGTAAGTGCCTTTGGTCATGGATGGAAAGGATGGAAACAGGTTGCAACTTGAAAACATAGGCCTGCTTTCTTTGAAGTTTTCCCTAATGTCTGGCAAAAGCCAGTGTAAACTGATTATGTTTTGTTCTCCTTTCAAGAATTTACTTCACATCTTCCAAGGCTGTTATTAAGGGCCAATATTAACCCATAACAACTGCTACTTCTCAGTATGCTTGATGGGACCTCACTGTTACGGGGGAATTTGCCTCTTGATGGTGCAATTTACTCACAAAGCAACAAGCTTGTCATGGGAATAAAGATCAAGGCAACAGGTGATTCAAACCTTAATGACAGCCCTGTCTTCTTCTAGGAGTTCTAAGACCACTTTGTGTACAAGAAAAGGCTCTTAGTTTACATAAAAATACACATGACATAGCCCCTTTAAGTTGTTCTAGAAAGAGGGCTGATAAGATTTGACTTACATTTTTGAACCTAGTGTTGTCATGGCAGTCTGGATCAGGGACTCAGGGTTGTTTTTGTCAACAGGAAAGCTGTCGCATATCTTGTCCAATGTTTCATTAGCTATCCTTGCTGCCAACTCATAACCATCGGCTATTCTTATTGGATGGATGCCCCAATCCAGCAGCTGTTCAGCTTGTTCAAGAAGGGCACCTGCAAGAACTGCAGTCGGAATGATAATCAGCATAATATGCCACAGAAAATCAAAGGACCAGAAATAGCCTCCCTGCTTGGTATGAGATTAGCCTGAGAAAACAGCCGACATTTCACGAGGTCGCCACTTGAGCCCTCACAAAACGACGTCTGAGTAACGAGTGCAGAAATTCCATACTGATGATGCGTCTCTACCCAGAGCTTGGTAGTGCTTCTGATTGGTTGAAGAAAACTCCAGCCTATCAGAAGCACTACCAAGATCTGGGTAGAGATGCGTCATCAATGGAATTTCTGCGCTCGTTACTCAGACATCGTTTTGCGAGGGCTCAAGTGGCGACCTCGTTCACGAAATGTCGGCTGTTTTCTCAGGCTAGGTATGAGATGTGTTCTTTCGAACCCTCATTTTGATTAAATGCAGAGCAGAATTGGTTAATCCACTAACTTTCGACTTAACCCTCCAGGCACAATTCATAAACATTCAAGAGCTGAGTGAGTTTTCCATTGAACGTCAGAAGTAATTTGTGTCTGCTTTGGTTTTACATTACTCTTTGACTGGTAAAAAAAATCAAGTTAAACCATCTTCTCAACCAATTAGAAGTTAGTGCAAACCAATTGCAATGCGATCATGCATGTTTTCCCATACTTTTTCAGACAATGTTGCATGATTGACTTTCATAATTCCAACTGAAACCTGTGGTGCATGTACATGTTAGTGATTACAACAATACATAAAAACTGCATCATTAATGATGCCTGATATCAGCATGCATTTTCTCCTCACTGTTCTTCATACATTTCTCAAGGTGCTTGTTGGTAGAATTTGCATAAAAATCAAGACACCTCATCTTTGATGATCACTTCCTTCATTCTCATGACCAGTACATGTACGTTTGATCAAGTAATGATTTTGTGAGGAGAAATTAGATGCTTGTCACTATTGGGCCTTAAAGGGTTAACTACAGATTTAGTGTTATGGCTAAGGGGTTTTAACTTATTTTGTAACTAGCTGTTTTGGAGAGCAGCTAAAATAGTGAAAAGTTTGAAGGAAAACACCTGATTTAATAAAATTCATCACTGTGTGTGCGTAGCTTTGTAATAAAAAATGCCAGTCCCAAACTGCACATTGGAAGGTTAAAACCCTAAAACTCACAGAAAAGAAGGCCAAGGTCTCATCTTTTAAAGAAATCTGAAGCACGCGCTGCTTGCTTCGGGCAAAGATCGTATACAACTCGTCATTTTGATTGTGGTTACGACTGTTGTAAGGTTTTAAAACAAGTTTCAAAATCCTACGACATTTTTCGCGTTGTGTGAAGACTGTCGTGAAGATGTGGTAGGCCTGATTTAGACGACACGATTCGTGTTGTAGACATGATGTGAGCAAGTCTCATACTACAGTCGTAAGGAAAAATCGTACCATCTAAATCAGCCCTTAGCAACACTGGTTGTTTCCTGTACACCCTCCTCAGAAAATTCACATTGTGCTCCAAACAATTATTATTACTACCATTCTGCACTGAAAAATGCTCTTACAGTAACTAAAAAGCCTTTCAGGCAAATTAAGTTCAAAGTTTAATGTTTGGATGTTTACAGTCATTCTGTAAGCTTACCAACAACCCCTGTGGTTCCATCACCAATTTCATCATCCTGGGATTTTGATAGGTCCACCATCAGCTTTGCTATTTGATGTTCAACTTGCATCATATCCAAAATAGTGGCACCATCATTCGTGACTGTTACGTCACCATCTGGGCTAACCATCATTTTGTCCATACCTGGGAGTGGATTAAAAAAAAACGGAGTACCACAGGTAACCCACCTACCCGAATTTTTGTATTTCTTTAAGCAGCCCCTCCTTCTGTTAGTCAGGGTTTTCAATAAGGGCCGGCAGCCGGCAAAACTCGCCGCCTATTTGATTGAGAAATTACCTCATAATTTACGACTAACGTGAGAAACATTCGCCACACAAAACGGGCCCTGGATCGGCCAAGATTTGTTCATGAAAAACAGAAGAATCTTGCCTGAATTCTGAGTAATTCCAGCAGTGATTTGTGTTTCCTGTTCTGTTCAATACCCTAATTCTTGCTCTAGAACGCAGGAAATGCATTCTAACAGGCCCAAATTTTTGAAATTATCTGGGGGAGAATACCCCCGGACCCCCCTAGAATCTTGCATCTTCGGCGCGAGTATTTCATTCTCCGCCTACTCCTAACGTTTTGCCACCTACTCAGGTTCTTATTGCAAACGCTGATAGTGAAGTAAGAACATCTCCCAAGCATGCACCAAAATTAGCCTGCTGCATGGGAATGCACCTGGCGAGTGGGGAGTCAGAAAGAGGGGTTACCGACAAGCCCACAGCAGTTGAATTGTGCAAGGCTTGTTCTTGTAGATCTGTTAACATTCCTTGGTAACTTGTCAACACTCGATGAATGCAAAATAAAAGCAGTTTTAGTTTTAGTCAGAAAGAGGGGTTACCGACAAGCCCACAGCAGTTGAATTATGCAAGGCTCGTTCTTGTAGATCTGTTAACATTTCTTGGTAACTTGTCAACACTCGACGAATGCAAAATAAATGCAGTTTTAGTTTTCAGACGTGGTTGATGGATTACAAGCTTGCAATGCATTTGCGGTTTTCAAATACAGAATCACTGAAACACTTTTGGCTGGGCAAGAATCATTCCTTTTTATCACAACTGGACAAACCACACATTTGTAATTCAAAAACATCTATGCTGACAAAATGCATGTACATCATACATTTCAGAACAAGCTGTCAAAGCATACGTTAATAACTACGGAAAAATTTGTACCTAGCCCTGTGCTTACCCCAGGTATGATTGTGTTTTCAATTGAATGGATTCAAATGTTGACAATCTTTTTGCAACCATTGTACAATCTATCCCAAATCCCGTTTGGTTGGATTTGGTAGATGGAAATATTTTGTGAGCGATGTTCAACTGTGTTCACTTACCAAATCCAGCTGAACCCAATCTCACAAATGGGCTATTCCATTTAATATCTGCACCCCCCCCCCCCCCCCGGATGAGGACTGACCTTTCGCTCTTACCCCTAAAGAATTCCATTAAAAAGTGTTACCCCCTGAAGATTTCCTTAAGAAATGGGTTTGCCCCTGAAGAATTTCACCAAAGCAGCATTTACCCCTGAAGAATTCCATGAAATCTCCGTTTACCCCTGAAGATTTCCACTTATAATATGGGTTTTACCCCTAAAGAATTCCCCAGGCTCTGGCCTTTACCCCTGAAGAATTCCACTACTTTTATCCCTTACCCCTGAAGAATTCCATTGTTCCTCAACCAGGGGGGGGGGGTGCAGATATTAAATGGAATAGCCCAATGGTTCCAGTTGGGTTAGATAATATTAAATTTAATCACCCAGTAGAGAGGGATCATGAAGTATAAATTTTAACACTGTGAATTATAACAATAAACGGCAATATGTGACATGTGACAACATTTTCTCAGCCAGTACATTACATTATTTTATAACACTGTCTGACGACAGACAACACATGTATAACAATTATTACAAAATGTACAGAATCTGCTGTCAATTACATGTATAATCGATTTCGCTGAGTGCATGACAAACAAGCACAAGCAATTGTTGTCTGTACAGTTCGATTACATGTGCAAACGTACTACACACACAACTGTTTTATTACAATGGATTTGAGGATCAAAGCTTAGCTTTGAAATGGCGTCGATCGATTTTTATAATTTTGACAACACTTGTTATCAACTCGTGAACACTAACCTTTCGGGCCAAGAGATGTCCGAAGTATATTTGCAACGGCTTTGGCTGCTAAGATATGAGACTAGGGAAAAAAAAACAAAAATAATAATCCAGATCACAAACAGGGATGAAATCTGACTGCAGGCATGCTGAATGTTTTACCTTTTGTGCATCCAAGCCTGTTAGCCTCCGTTGCTTGTCTTGTTCCTTGAGGATTATAAACGGTCTCCCGAACTCATCGAACGTAATACCCTGTGGACGAGCTTGTAAAGGTATTGCAGTCATCTTTGCCGATGTGTGGAAGAAAGGAGATGTCACTGTTTGGCCGATTAATCTGGATTTTATGGATGCTTCGGTGAAAAATGTCAGAACACTCCTTGCACCGGTGGGACCCAGACCTCCTTTATCCTCAGAGAGCTCGGATTACTTCACTCGCGTGGACCCAGACCTCCGAGCTTTTCATAAAACCGAGAAGAACGGGGGAGGGGTGGGGATGACGAAGGAAAGTCGGGCGTTGGCTTTTTTTCTCCCACTGCCTGGTAAATCAGTTCTTTACTTAGGTGAAGCTGAGGCTCCATCCACACAAATGCGTAAGAAAAAGGCAATTTTTATGCTTTTTTAAATCTCCGCACAGCGAACTAAACAAACACTCAGGATGTGGTGAATCCGGAGGATCGTTGTACGCAAGCTATTGCGTGTGTGGACAGGTGAAAAATGTAACTTCTGAAATCGATAATAACCAGGTGACGTACGAACGAACTAGTCAAAACAGGATTAAAATTAATGCAAGTAACAACATTTATTCGCGTTATAAAAATGGATTACTTCTAAGACTCTTTCAAGCATTTCTAGCCATTACCTGTAATGCAGTGAACACATTTCAATTCGGGTGGCGTGGCTTATTACTCTTCCCCCGACCCCGAAACAGACACAGTTCCATTCATAATGAAGCTCTTAAACAACCAGCAATCTCGCCTTTCGCTCTCACACTTCTAATCTCTCTCGTACAGTAGAGCGACAAAGATAAGGCAGAAACACGCTGGCGCCCGCGAAACTCGCCAAGTCCCTGGTTTAAGTAAAATCACTGTCTGTTATGTTACATCTGCACACGTTGACTTTATCTCTGCCAATAACATAACTAATAGAAAGAGATCTATCTTTTCTGAGCGTTTCTAGGAGGATGGCCATATTACAATTACTTATTGTGTGATTACATTTTTGAATGTCCAAGTGGGTTTCATCCTATATATGTACTAGTTCTGACAAGACTAAGAATCGCTAATCTAGAATACTCTGATTTCTCACACAGATTGTTCTATTTTTTTTTTAAGAGTTACAGATTCTCTTAAAAGTTAGTGGACTGAAAGCATTTCCTATTTTCTATCAGGGCTCTTTACTTCTCCGGCAACGGCACATGACTTTCGCGCACGCTCGCATACTTTGCCTATTCGCCTATAGTAACCCTGGTCAAACAGAGGAACTGCTCGTTGAATGTATCCGCGACAGGTGATTTCGAACGCACTTGCGTGTTGTTCTCGTTTAACTAAACTGCTCGTTGACCGTGTGCGCGGCAGCTAATCTGCGCACGCGCTCGCGTGTTCTACTCGCTCGATTCTCTCTGACCGAAAAGAAGAACTCCTCGTCGAGTGTCAGCGCAACAGTTTTTTGCAGAAGTCGTGTGTTCTTCTCGTTCGACTGTTTGCGAGACCAAAAAGGTATTATGTATTTTTTTAAATGGCAAATTTTTATTCCTGTGTTTTGCACCTATAAAACAATATAATACTTACATGCCACCTCCTTCAATACAAAACTATTGTGGTGTACATGTACGTGTATAACTATTTTTCATGGTTCACTGTAAACTTTACATTGAAGTGCGCTTTGAAACAGTTACAAATATTCTAGTTCACACACGTAACATGTAGTTACAAAATGGAGTATTCTACCAAACGACATTGAACATGCCGATTGCTTAACTGATTTTTACCGAGCACACTCAAAATTTATACGAATATTAACTCAATCCATTCTAGAATGTCTGCGATTACTCTACATTCAATGTTTTCAAATTCGTAATTTTATAAATTTTTGAGTTGGTGAAATTGTTTTCAAAAGAAAATTCTGGTGATTTTCCTGAATCAAATATTACGTTGTTATTGATTTCAATTGGTTTGTTTGTTTATTTATAGCCGTTTACTACTGTTCTTTTCCATCCTTAAGATATTTCTTCTCAGCCTCTTTGACCACTTCTTTGCTGGTATCTTTTGCGGCCCTCTTTGCAAGAGCCCTGAAAAAGATAAAAATTTGAGTCAAGTCAGGGCTTTATTTAAACTACCTTTAGCTAATTACATGTTCCTGGACAAATATTAAAGAAACATATTTTAAAAATGCTGCTTTCGCATGAGTAGTTGAGAGCACTTCAGTGGGGATGAAAAAGAACGAGGGTACTGAGAGTTGACCACAACTGGCGCGGAAGTTGCCGGGAGTTTACGAGAATCGGCAGGAGTCAATGAAGGTTGACAAAAATTGATGACACAAGGCGACAGTTAGTGAGAGTAGAAAGAGTTTGCAACAGTTGACGACAGCTGAGGAGAATTAACGAAAGCTGGTGAGAGTTAACGAAAATTGGCAAAAGTCGACGAGAGTCGATGAGAGTGGCCGAGAGTTCACCAGAACTGATAAGAACGGGCGGGTGTTAACGAGAGAGCAAACTCTTTGAGAAAGCACGAGGGTCGATACAAGCGCATGATAGTTCGCAATC
Source organism: Siderastrea radians (assembly GCA_964017195.1). Lineage (NCBI taxonomy): Eukaryota > Metazoa > Cnidaria > Anthozoa > Scleractinia > Rhizangiidae > Siderastrea > Siderastrea radians. Next base: position 24,829,944 of record OZ024893.1, read on the forward strand.
AGACACATTTGGAGAGTGGCCTTTTATAAAGAAGACCAAAATTAAGGGAGATCACAACCGTTTGAGAACGCACGACAATGAATTTTAGGTTACAGAAGACAGGCCTTTCTTTCCCGTTTGAACATGGCTTCGCGTTCTTGTCAACTATGGAGTGCTCTTCAGTTTTCAAATAAAGTTGAAAAGGGTCATTGAAAGTTCTTTCTCGAGTTTTAATTGCTGATTCTCATTCTCTCTTCCAATTCCTCGCTCTCAGAGTTTGTACTTTCGTTAACTCTCGCTCTCACTTTGGCCCTTGGTTCTCGTGCAGTTTCACCAAATCTCATCCCCTCCAAAAGAGTCCGAACCCTCGGATGTTACAGAAGCTTCGGGTAAGACACTTCTTGGATGAACAATTTTAACCCAGAAAGCAACCTTTTCCAAGATCTTCCGCACAAATGCTGTTTTTGTCTCAAAACACATTTTACAAAAAATTAACTTGGAGGGGAAAAAAACCCGGGAAAGACTTATGCCATATGTGAGACCGGTTCTTTTCGTTCAGTTATTCTCTCTCCTTTATAAAAGTACTCACTTGATCCCTATGTTGTCCACGTTCCAGTATGTCTGTGAGAAAAAAATAGTATACGAAAAAACATAGCAATTGATTAAAATAAACTTTAAGCCAGAAAAAAAGAACTATCAACTACAATACCTAGAAGGCTGTGTGACTATCAAAATTTACTACATGTGTCATCACGGTTTCAATACCTGTAAAGCAAATCCCGCAGCCCCCATGGCATTGTTTGTAGCTTCACTAACTTGTGAACCGTACCTGAAAATCAAACAAATAACGAAAGTTCATTTCAGAAAAGAACACATTTTCCATGTTTCTGAAGAGATATAGAAACACCAGTAGATGTATTGGAGAAAGACAACGTGTTATGAAAACGCGAGCCCTGGCACGAACTCTGTGACCTTTCTCTCCACCACAGAGGCTCCTATTAGTGAACACCAATGAAAGAAAAAAGACAGGAGCGGGAGAGCGTGCGGTGAAGGACTGTAGGAGCCCTCTGCGGAGGAGAAAGGTGTGATCTAGAGTGGGGAAGCAATTTAAATACTACAGAAACTAAACCAACACGAAAAGCACCGGTGTCACAGCTGATTTGGACCCCACAAAGAGGTGTTAAATGTACTTGGAAAAAGCAGCATTTCCTAGAAAAACTATTAACAATGTGATTGAAAGAAAAAAGTAACTGTAAGATTTCGCACCTCTAAGCACCTTTGCAAACAGTGCTCTATCAAGTTCTCCAGGGCTAGTGTTTTCACAACACTTTGTCACTTTGAATCTATCAAGTTTTCTTTGTAAATGGTTGGTTCTCTTTTAGTCTCCTACGCAGCCGTTTTTAGTGGCGTCACGCAACGCTCCCCACTGAAGACGGCTGCGTAGGAGACTAGTTCTCTTTGTAAACGGTTTCACCTCAGGAGACATATCATAGGTCCGAGTGAGTGTAGTCCTGAGAAGGACTGTTTGTGATGACATTGACTGAGTGTAGCCCTTCTCAAGACCTACGCTCATGCACCCGGACGATCATACTTTACAGACTTACGACAAGTTTTCTTTGTTAAAAAATTACTTGATCTTAAGACTGGTTCCAAGTATTTTGGAAGCTAAAAGAAGCGTTTCCTCACCAAATTGTAAAGCTAAATCCTTTGGGTTCTTATATGGGTTCTTATAATATACAAGTTTGTTTGTTTTTTCTTTGTTTGTTTGTTTTTGTTTTTTTCTACCTTTAAAAGGCGGGTTATACAAATCCACGAAAGGCGGACCGTGAGGTTCAAATTTGCTATGCAACAGGCACTTATGATCCACTCGGCTCGTTCAATCTTTCAGATTGGATATGGATGTGATACTTTGTCAAATATGTAGAGAGCATTGGTGGGCCAATCAAAGGACATCTCTACATAACACTTCCTCACGGCCGTTACTTACTTGTGATCCAACGTCTCTACAGTAGCATATTGAAGATTCTTGTACAAAATCTTCCATGAATTTTCAAGGCCTAGAAACACAGTCGCTGCCCCTAAGATACACACACACAAAAAAAAACAAGAAGATCTTATGTATTGGGCTAACCCTACACTGTGGCCTGCGAGAGGGCTGCTTTGTTTGGTTTTCGCGCGAGTATATTCGCTCACCGGCCTGTCATTCGCGGCTTCGTAGTTTGCGCAAGACACTGGCGCGAAAATCAAGTAAGGGAGACTGCTGGAGGGCTACCTACATCGTCTGACGTCATTTATTCGGAATCGGCGCGTTTTTTGCGTTTTACATATCGCGTTCTCTTTTACGCGAAGAAAACTCTTTTGTGTGTAGGACAACTGGTTCAGGATCACGTAAGACCTTTTATCTGTGGTTCGACCTTTTTTCACTGCATCGTGTTGTTTTCTTAGTCCACAAATTTTGCTTCAAATTATTTCTCGATACCCAGGTGTCATCGTGTGGGATACCGGTACCTAACAAAATGCTGAGGAGGAGGGGGTATATCCCTATGATAGGCTAGCACCCCACCCGGAAGAGGAACAATAATACTTGTAGGTGGTTCATCAATCATGCTGCCGGAGCTCTCTCCTCCGCAGAGGCTCCTGTTAGTAAACACCAGTGAGCGGGAGCGCTGGAGATAGAAAACAGGCGCACCGGAAACGATGGGAAGAGAGAAAAAGCGGAAGAAAGCGCGTCCCCAGCGCGCTTTAATTTATTCCTCTTTCCAGCCTCCGCGCGTTTTTCCCAAGCGTGCAGTCAAGGTGCGACTGTAGGAGGCCTCTGCGGAGGAGAGAGCTGCGGGAGAGTCGTAGAGACAAGCACATGTCTTTAAGTTTGTCCAGAAATGCATTAAAATACTGTTCCACAGTTCTTACAAAATTTCTTAACTTTTAACCGGGATGTCGTTCCAAGGATAAGTCGAAAGAGTAATTGTTTCCGTATCCCACAAGTTAGGACCGAAGCCGCCAAGAGGGCCTTTTTTTTATAATGGTGTTATAATTCAGAATAAATTTTTAAATTAGATCTAATTATTACGCTAGTTAGGTATTTACATTTCTGTATTTCTTGTAGCATTATTATCGTTTTCAATGTTTTCTCTTTTTTCCTTGCCTATTATGATCTCATATACGTACGAAGTTATAATAGATAGTTTACTTTGCCAGGGCTCCTTTTGATAACAGAGTCAGTTTTGACTCTGACTGGTTCACCCTGGTTTAAATTAAAGGGACAGGTTCCCGGCTCGGAGCATGTGCTTCAATCAAATTACTTTTTTCCGATTTATTAGTAATTCTATCGGTTAATAATCCCACTCACATGTATCTCAGCGATCACATACCATAGTAAGCCCAACTAGAACGGCGGCGGACTAAACTCGCAGGAAATATTAGTGGATTACACCAACCTTGCCAACGTTGAATTTATTGTTGACCCGAAGGTTTTATTCCATGGTTGATGAATTTACCGCTATTTGCACGCACTTTGGTCAAATGGCTGCCAGGGGCGTGTGCAGATAGCTGAGAAATCCTTAAAGGCGAAACTTTGGCAAGAAAATTTCCCAACCGAGCAATCTACTCGCTTCTGATTGGTTCTTTAACAATGTTATGAAATAATATTGCTTGCGTACTCGCTACAGCGTGCACAGGCGGAAAAACAGCATTAAGATTCGTGAGCATGCGCTAAACCGTGAATCCTTCCCTTTAAATAAATAAAGGTGTATGTATGGGTATCGAGTAAAGTTTTGGCCGTCTGTGATGTAGGGCGGCCAGTGTGCTTCCTCTTAACAAATCAAAAGCGATTGTCTTGTAGAACATCCCTCTTTCATGTTGTTGCTTTCAGTTATATATAACGCAAGTGGACGTGCAAGCAAAAGTGCCAGCAAAAAAGTCCACACAAACACTGAAAATTTTACTTCCAAGCGAAGGGAACAAAATGAATCGATCTCCGCTTTAGGATCGCTCCAGTGGATTGCACACCGAGGTTTTTTTTTTTTAAATTAAATCTCGAACTCTAGATTTAGTTTGGCTAAAAGAAAAGCGGGTGCAAAATAAGCAGCGGGAAAAATGAAAAGTCTCTATAACCTGATTTTGTTTTTCTTCATACCTCTCGCACCGCTAACAGCAACTTTGACAATTTCGTCCATCGTTGATTTACCATCGACATCGTCCTTCTTCTTCACGGATTCAGGCAATGCCTGAAATGAAAAAAATTAATCAACCATTTTTAAGTAGCGAGGCAGCTTTCTCTAAAAACGCCGTTTACCACTCAAAAGAAGACTTCTAGCAAAATTGAGTTATTTTAGGTAATTAACACTGCATGAAATAAACGCAAAATTCAAACAATCACTTAATTAATACAAGTCAAGTTCATTTCTTGAAGCTTTAATTTCAAGTAAGTTTATCATTCAGAACAACATTAATTTACTGCAACACGTTACGCAAAAAATTGACCCAGAATATTGCTTAAGCTCTTTTTCAACATTACGTTCTTGTATTTTGGTAATCATCGACAAACGCCGTAAGATTGACTTTGCTATCAAGTGAGCTGACGTCACATAATGTAATCAGGTGACATTTTGGCCGCGCGATGATGGCCACAATTTTAAAGTCACCTTTGCCCTATTTCAGCGCCAATCAGCCGTCTGAGAAGTTTCGTTTAAGGGTAAATTTTAGAACCGTTTTCTATACCTGTAACTATGAAAAACAGAAGAAAAAATTCTTTCATATACGCTTTTATGAAAACGCATTAGCGTGACAGGGCCTAAGTCATGCGAGGGGACCACAGGCATGGGTATGGTTCAGGGGTCTAAAGGGATTGTAAAGTGAAACTGTTTCTCATACCTTTCCGCCTTTCTCCACAATAACAGGTGCAAGCCTTCTTCCCAATTCTATTGTCATGGCTGACACAGCCGCAACTACCGCTCCACTAACTTGACAAGCCATACCTAAGAAACAAAACAAAAAAAAACACCATCATTCAAAGTTTAAACACGCCTATTTGGTGTCAACTAGCATAACCTGTGCTTCCATATCGATTTTGCTGAACTAGAGTAAGATTCCGCACATTCAACAAATTTTGTTCAGGTTTCTGGAAAGTTTTAGTTAGGCTCTGTAAAGCGACTGGTGAGGTTTATCAAATTAGAAATACGAAACCAAAAGATTGTAACGCGAATCAAACACAAGCACCACAATTAGCATCGGGAGGGGCTTTAGAAAGTCTGATTACTGTGTGGTCCACTCGGGGAAATAATTTCAATCATGTTACAACAAGTCCGACCACGAAATAAATACATCATGAACTACCTGCAACGGTCTTGACTTGTCGGATGTTTTCTTGTGTTTCTTCTTTAACTTCCACTGGTCTTTCGTTTGGTTTGAGATTCTCTCTGAGTTTACCTGCACCCTGTACGGTAGCAAAATAAACGCCAATTAATAATGCGCTCAGTTCAATTTAAAAAAAGATAATCTAGAGAAATCGTGTCAACAACACAATTTCACAATCTGTTGAAGTGTGACTTGTCTAATACTGACAATCTACTCTGGTATAAATTACATAATGTCCAGAACTTTTTGCGTGTAGGTGATTCCGCTTAACCTATGGAACCGTATTTCGGAAGGCTTATTTTCACGGTCTTAGAGAAAACAATTGACGACCCAAAGCCTTTTAAGGCTTTTTCGTGTCTCCTTTTGCTACATGACTTGTGATACCCATGTCCCCTTTTTGTTACATTACTCGTGAAAATAGGTGAACGAGGTACGTGAACAATGAACATTTAATTTAGGTCGCATTTCTTCATCAGTAATCTAGCTAAAACAAAAGACTGAAAAACAGCTCAGTCCACGTTTGTTTCCACTCTGAATATCAAAACATTCTTAACTGACATGTGCTCAGTGTAGTCCTGACAAGACAACGATCCAATTCCGCGCGTGAACAATTTGGAGTGGAGTTAACTTTGTAAATGGTACTGAACCGTTTGCAAGTAGATTTAAGCAAGTGGATTACAGGATCGTTGCGTTAGTATTCTTTTTAAGTTTTCCTGTTGTTTTGAAACCGTTAGTTGACAGACCTTGTGCATTAGATTACTCCCAACTTCCGCTCCTTTTGTAAGGCCCCAGGCAATGAGCTCTGCCCCAATCTCAATGCCCTGAAATATAGAAACGAATTAAGTGTATTTTAAAATTCACACACATTTACGAAAGAACCCCTAATTAAAGGGGCAGTCTCATCAATTTTTAGTATCACTTTGAAAAAGCCAAAAGACACATTTTTATCTATGGAAGCCTAAAAATAATGGTCCAGTAGTATTAAAATGGGTATTCCAGTATATGGAAACTATAATAAGTATGTCTGGCGAGGGATGGCCAGGATGGAAATGGCGTGCGACTTGAAAACTTCTGGCAGAATTTTTCCAGTTTTTGCCTTCTGTCTCAGATAAAATATTTAAAAACTAATTTGGCTTGTTTTTTCTTTAAAATTCATTTAATATTGTCCCCTTGTGGTCTAAAAGCAATTCGTGTATGAGCAAGGTTCTTTGATATAAATTAATCAAACTTATGACAAAGAAGATAGGAAAATAGCCATGAGACTGCCCTTTTAAAGACCTTAGCTCGCTGTAGAATATAATTTTTCTCCTTCTAGCCTTCTGGTCTAGCTAATGGTATTATTCACAGGTACTATTCACGCCTCTTTCGGAGGAGAAAAAAATACTTTCGGAAACTAACGATACATTTAATTCACAAAAGAAATGAAAAATCGCGAAAAGAAAAACTACCTTAAAGCCGTGTGACATACCTTGGAAACCTTTTGTCCCCACGACGCCTACAAATATTAAAAGAACAAGACAGAAATAACAGTCAGTCAATAGAAAATGCCACACTCTTCCACCAACCTCTGGAATGTCCAACAAAGTTCCCACGGGCAGGAAAAAATATATGTAGTTCATAACACGGTTGCATCTTGTCTTTCTACAAAATACTAAATCACTACTTGTGTAAGATTGGAATGTCATTTGTATCAGAAAGAGGAATAGCTGTACTACTTAATCTTTTATTTTGCTCGAAAAGCCTATTACACTTCTTGTGTGTAGATCTCATTCAGAGTTATAAATGTTACAAATGTATCAGTGCAGGAAATGGGTGTGTGTCATTTGAAATTGCCCCAACGCATTTTGGTCCTTTCTCATGAATACTAGTAATAAAATTGTGTGTCAGGTAAAAGATTCAAGATGTCAGACACAGCTTTTAATAGGTCCTACCATTAAGTGAAGGTTTGGAAGGGGCATTGCTGCACATGCCAAACAACAAAAAATGTTACCAGTTCCTGGAATTTATGGTCAGGGCATACAGTGCATTACTGTATATACACCCAATTGAAAAGACGCTGTCGGGTGAAAAGCATAAATCATTGACGATGCGACCCAATGGTGCTCTGGGAAGCGTGAATACTTGCCTCTTTTCTTAGTCACGTGCACATTATAATAACTCAGCATGCCTTAATTTACTCTTTAAATTATCTTGGAAAGAAAATATTTTGAATATCAAGAAACGAAAACCAGTAACAAGTTTGCCTGTACCATCTTCCCAGTATTCCATTGTGTTGCATTGTCCATCGTTTACACGTTTCACCCAACAAAGTTTTTTCAAACAGGTGTATACATGTGCCGTGTACATTATGTATCATCTGAAAAGTAGAATTTATCACTGCAAACTCAGTTATCTCAAGGCAAGAACTGTTTCCTTTTGGATATTCTTACAAGCGTAATAGTTTACTACATACTTCGTCCAACTCTCTCTGCACGCATCACACACTATATATCTTTTCTTGAGTGAGCCACATATACACATACATGTCTACGTTATTGTAATAAACGTACCGTATTTTCTCGATTAAACGCCGGGGGCATTTATTTAAAACTTGGCCTCCTAGACCCGGTGTTCATTCAAACCCAGCGTTTATTTATTAAATGCGCTTTTCAGCCATCCATTACTTAATACCAGTACTGGAGGTTTATTGAACCAAGAACCAAATTTCGTCAATTTCAACAAAAACGGTAAAACAAAATGTGAAAAAATGTCATCAACTTGGTGTCATGATCACCTATGTGAATCTAGTAGGATATTTATTTTAAAAAAACACCATTGACAGGAACAGTGATCGAACTCTTCTCAACCGTTACGTTTCTCCGTGAAACACGGAGGAACAGAAGTGTATATCGGTAACTGCTCGACAGCAAACGTAATGTGCAAGCAATTTAGAACAAGATGGTGGCAAGGTTCATGCTCCATCAGTTCTGAGAAAGGCAAAATTATGGAACGATTCAAGGAACTGCTGGAGAAACGCTGTACAGACCCTCAAGATGATCTTTGCTTGATGTGCAAGGCCGCAGAAAAGTTACCATGATTTAAAAGAGATTGACACGATACCTGATGCGTCGTTTGTTTCATCTGTTTTAGTTAGAAGTACTTTTGTAAAAAGTAGTTTGGTTCGAATATCAGTGTATAAATTCAAGTATAATGGTAGAAAGAGAACTAGTATGCAGTTACAACACATAATCCTGATTTAGTATACCAATCGATTCTCAAATAAACGCGGGGGTGACCTCAAATAAACGCTGGGACCCCGAATAAACGCCGGGGGCGTTTATTTTAACCTTGGCCCTGCAGACCCGGCGTTTATTTGAATCCTGCGTTTATTCGGGGGTACGGCATTTAATCCAAAAAAAAATACGTTAAGTTTACGGTGGCCCACAACTGTCACGGCAACAACAAAAAGCTCACGGCAAAAGCAAAAAGCTCACGGCGAAAACAAAAAAGGTCACGGCAAAAGCAAAAAGCTCACGGCGAAAAACAAAGGTCACGGCAAAAACAAAAAGCTCACGGCAAAAACAAAAAGCTCACGGCAAAAGCAAAAAGCTCACGGCGAAAACAAAATGCTCACGGCGAAAAAAAAAGGCCACGGCAAAAACAAAATGCTCACGGCAAAAGCAAAAAGCTCACGGCAAAAGCAAAAAGCTCACGGCAAAAACAAAATGCTCACGGCAAAAGCAAAAAGCTCACGGCAAAAGCAAAGGCTCACGGCAAAAGCGAAACGCTCACGGCAAAAATAAAAACCACACGCCACGTGTCCTGGACACCAAAAGTGTGCTCGCAAAAGTTGTTGGGATTAAATCCAACATGGCTGCGTCTTGAACTGACTTGTCGAAGCTCTGTCAACCTAAACCGAGATGTTTTGCCCAAAGTGCGGCGCTGAGTCGGCGTCTGCAGCCAATTTCTGTGTTCGATGTGGTCAAGGTAAGATGTAGCAACGTCAGTAGAGTACATAACCATCGCATAGCCGGCCTTTGTCTTTATTTCCATATTTACACAGCTGAAATTAACCACGTGCTGTCCCTCTTCTGTCTTAAGGTTTACCTTCGACTTCGCAGTCAAACATAGCGGAGGAAGTGAAAGGTAACAGTTACTCTTACACGGTTATTTATCACAAGACACTGGAACGACAATGGCGCAAAGTGCCCGTGTTCATATTCATTGTTTTATGGTTGTTATTGCCAACTATCACCTGGACGCCCAACATTGGCAAGATGCAACCTAAGCTAAGAGGATTATGTTGTGATGATTTTCTTGAAGTAAGCACCGTTGCTATGGGGGCATGGCTCTAAAAGAAAGCAGCCGTTAAAAAATGAGTTTGATTTATTTGCAGAAATGAATATGTTAGATTTTTTTCAATTCACCAGAAAAATACTTGCATGTTTAGGGGCTGTACTTTATTTAAGGCCAAGGGAGGGGGGGAGGAGTAGGGGTAATAGTTTCAAATCATTGAAAATGGGGGGTGGGGTTACTTTTTTTTAAAGCTGCAGCAGAAGTTGGGGGGGGGGGTAGAAAAGTATTTATCATTAACAGTGTGAAGTCTCCTGTGTTGGGAAAACATCATATTTCCCTTCAATTGTTGGTGTTCAAGAACAATTTCTTACAGTTGAAGTCTGTCGTTTTAAACATTTTGGTGCTGTTTTGATTTCAATCAAAAATATATCCCGGGCACATAATATTTGGGGGTGGGGGGGGGGAAATTTTTGAATATGTCCACTTTCAGGGATGGGTACATTTTTCATATGCCTGGGTTGGCAATAAAATCACCCTTAGCCATAAATAACGAACAGTCCCTTAACCCTGGTCTCATGCCATGTTGACAATGAGATAGCTTTTTAATTTAATGTTTTGTAAGTGTTTCGTTTTGTGTTGGTAAAGGAGTTACGTGTGTTCTGAACTAGTATGCCAAATTTCATGAAATCGTAAAAAGTGGTGAGAGAAAACGAGAGAGAAAACGTATCGCGTGAGAGAAAACGAATTATAAAATAACTAAGATACTACGTGCACTCTGATTGGCTGAGAGGTGTGTTTGCATGAGAGTGTGTAAACACAGTTGTGACGTCACGGTCTTTGAGAGGACTAAAGTTACCTATTTTATAAAAGCAATAGAAAACTTTTTCTTCTGTTTGGATTGCCTGATATAAACACTCGAGGGGTTGGGAGAATTCTCGAAAGTTATGCAAACCCGAGACGAAGTCGAGGGTTTGCATAACTGTCTCGAATTCTCCCAAGCCCTCTCGTATTTACATCAGGCTATGCAAACACGGAAAAAGTTTTCCATTGCTTAAATGTGAATATTTCTCATAGTCTCACCTCATTTTGTATATATTTTAGATTCATTTTTATTCCATTTTATCCGTCGAAGGCTGTAGTCCGACAGCTGAAAGCTCCATTTTCATTCAGTGAACGTTTTTATTGATCTTAATATTTCTCATCTCGCTCGAAGCAACAACGTTAACATTAGAATGATTAAAGAAAACAAAATCATCATCGCTACATCTGTTGTGACTGCTATATTCATCGCAGATGTGTCATTTGCATCTCGATGTCATTGATTACGAGAATGTCTTTCGCAGTTTTCAACGGTATTTCCTTCTTTTATACCTTGTAAACCGTGCCATGTTTTTGATTTTTCAACTAAGAACCTGCCAATTTGAGGACGAATCGTGGCGCCATTAAATTCGTGATTTAGCGGGCGCTCAATATAATTGCAGTCGCTCTATAGCGCGGCACTCCTAAATGTAACGAAAGCCTCTTGCTCTCTTTGAACGCTTGCCCAATTTTTATTTGGTGGGCCATGGCACAAAATGTGTTGTTTCTCATCTTTTGCTGGTTAATGCTTTTCTCCCGCTTTATATGAGCTTCACCAAACTGAACCATTAAATGGTTCAGTGATTTCAAGCCTGGCCATCCCCCTTCCCTTAAGGTTAAGGTGTTTGACTTGCTTATTGAGTGACGGCTGTTCCCGAGCAGCATGGAATGCCTCTTTGATCTTAACTGAATAGGGAAGGTGGCAAAATCCAGGATGCTAAAGCATTCCAGGGAGCACTGTTGGCGACAAATGTCCGAAGACTGATTAAAATGGTCTTCTAAGACATTTTTATCAGTCTTAGAAGACCCCTTAATTCTCTTGTAGGCAGATTAAGACCGTAATTACATACTCAAAATAAACGTTTCCTGAATGAAAATGCCCAGAAGGTATATTCAGGGTATGGGGGCCTTAAAAAGTTGGGGAGGCTTTTTCGTAAATTTGACATTCTCAACACAATTACAGTGTTCTCCCATTCGGAGAAATGAGTTTCGTGGTAATATAACATTTTACAGCCTGACCTTTTCCAAAACCCGGCAATGGTTTTTCATTCATTTTATTTGTAGAGTAGAAACTTATTTTATATACGAAGTATTTCCACCAGCTTTTCGAAAGATAAAATTAACTACCAACTGATTTTTTATTATTTCGCCTGCAGACCGTCCCGCGGGGGTAGACACACCTAAACCCCTGAAATCTTTTGAGCAGTTCAGAAAGATAAAAGGAAAACAATGGAAGACAAAGTGTACTAAGAAGAAAGAAAAAGACGAAGAAGAAGTAACAATTGCAGTAGGTCTGTTGGAATGGAAGGAGACAGAGATGAAATTGAAACCCGTAAGGGGAAAACGAATCGCACTTCGGGTATCTAACAAAGCCCCGTACCAGGCAATACGCTCAAAAGCCATTGAAAAGTGGAAGGCATATCAAAGCCATCTCTGCATAGAAGACGAAGAGTACGCGCTGGTCTTTGAAGATGGGAAGGAAGCCCAATTTTTGCCTGGAACTGTTGAATTTTTCAACCTTCTAAGGTACCATGAAGAAATTGGCAAAGATTACAAGAGAATTGTCCTCTACCTGTGCTCTTCAACCGACATAAGAAGTGCTGAAAAAAGTAAGCAAGAATGCGACAGCGCCGATAGTGATATATCAGGCGACGAGTTTCAGTTGAGGCCAGGAAAGAAGATGAAATCACAGATAGAAGGAGACGAAGAGCTGGCAAAGATCCTACAGTCTCAATTGGACAGTGAGGCAGGCCAGTTCGATGTTACAGAAGATAACATAAGGTTATTAAATCCCATAATAAGTGACTGTGCCAGTATACAAGAGGATTCACCAGTTGCAAGTATGAACACTAGTTACAAGACAGCAGCTGAGCTTAAGTGTGCCGAAGAGAAACCAACACAGTTTACAAGTTGTGAAGATCTATTAAGGTCTCTTAGCAGTGCTGTAGACGAATCCGATCAATTTTTCCTTGTGGTCAGGAGAGGTTCATCCTTCCAGAGGCAACTGAAGATTTGGCAGAGGGAATCAAGAAAAAGTTCTCCAGAAAAAATCCTGAGAGTACACTTTGCAGGGGAAGACGGGATTGACACCGGTGCTATGGCACAAGAATTTCTAGCAACTGCAGTACATGAAATAGGAAAGGAATTTTTTCCTGATGGTGCTCCCATAGATTCCATGTTACATGTTCATAATGGTTTTTTTCTCGCATGTGGGCAAATTGTAGCAGTGAGCCTCGTCCAAGGTGGACCTCCTCCTCGCTTTCTAAACGAGAATGCCTTTCAGATGCTGTTCAATCCTGAGGTTAATGTTAATGAATTGAAAGAGGACGTCCTTAACCCCAAGCGAGAAATTATTATTACAAACTATCAAAGAAGATCCCGCTGGCCATCAGGATACCATCTTGGAGCATGGATACACAGGCGTCGTTGATATGGAACACATAAATGACATTACTGGTACAGTGATGGTGAGTCTCCTCAGTAGAAGGTCCTTATATCTCAAGGAGTTTGGAAAAGGCCTAGAACTGTTTGGATTAGCAAGTACTATGAGGGGGAACGTTGACCTGTGTAAGAAGCTCTTTGTGAATGATACAAATGTGAACATAGTCGACGCAAATTACCTCGTGTCGATGTTGAAGCCATTGTATTCGCAAGAAGGAACCTCAAAGCGAATAATCGAGGAAGGTGTCATGGATAACTTCCAAGATTTACTGATGAAAATGGAAGATGAAAACATGATTGGTCATTCTGAAATGATGGCTTGGAACTATCAAGACAAACTTCAGGACGAGGAGTTGCATGTAACAAACCAGTCAGAGGCAGAAGACAGCCCGGCAGAAGAGAGCCCAGGACACTTCCATTCCGCAGTGTTAACACCGTCGGGTGTTCTAGGATGGCTCACCGGTCAGAAGCACAGGCCAGTTAATGGTGACGATCTTGCCATTACAGTAGTGTTTGATCATGACTGTTTGCAGAGAAATCCAAAGCACAGTGTATGTTTCCCTGTTGTCTCCGTTTGTAGTCGAGTTGTAACACTCCCAGTGGACCATATGAAAGATCCTGAAGATTTCACGCGTATTTTTGTACTCGCGTATTGCAAGGGGCAGGCTTTTGCTAGACCATAAGTGCAAAAATAACATAACCACTGATTTTAGGTGTATCTGTTAGGTTCCATTGAAGATGCAGACCTGAAGACCTGAACTTCATGTTGTCTATTTGTTGTTGAAATACTGCAATGTTATTTTGTTTCTATCTTTGAGATTCATGCACTAGCCATGTCATAGTGTTAATCGTCTTGGCATGTTATTGAGTACCTGTTTTCCTGTTCGGTCTGTTAAGTAGTTATAATTATTGACATTGAAGTAACTGACTAGCTGACTAGCCTTCTCAAAGTATTTCAAGAGTACATGTATGTTGGATGACTGCAGGAGAAGGCTAGCTCGATTGAGAATACAGCCAACTCATTTTGAGAAGGCTTTGCTGTTTGGTTCCTGTTTCCCTTTAATGAATGTTAACTATTGAAGTGAAATACAAACACAATACCTGTTTACTTCCAATGATTGTGAACAAGTTAAAAACTGCGTAATAAATTTAAAACCTTAATTCTGATCAGTGTACATCATCACCCGGTAGAAACTCATAATCACTCTGTGGCTGCACTGTATTTAACGAGGCATTGGACATCACTTGACCTGGTTTCCAATGTGTACTACCTCCTCTAAAATTAAATCCTTTCTCATTGTCAGTATAAAGGCAACACACATCTCTAAATCAGCTACAAAAGGTACATTTTCTTGTGCCGCATTCACACCCAATATAAACTCTTTTGTGCAATACATGTGTGATGTAATAATTAAAACCAAAACCTAAGTATCTTATAGAATAGATTCGATTAGTCAACAGATATAGACTTAACAGTGTTTACTTTGCTTAAAGCAAAGACAAAAAGTTAGGGAGCGAATCCATTTTCAGCAATGTGTGTCAACTGTTCATATTGCTGAGAAGCTTCTTTCCAAGTAGTGGGAGCTGCAATATTGAGACCTTGACTGACATAGTCAAAATATTCTTGATATTCATTGCAAAATTGCTCGGCAATGATTTGTTGGGACACACATTCCAGTTCATTAGGTGCTACCCTTGTCAAAAGGTTGTTTACTGCACCATGATATTCTGGCAAAAAAAAATAATGAATCCGGTCTGCCTCTTACAGTATTATGCCTGGAACGTCTAATGTAATGAGTGTTCCAACGGTCCTTGACAGCATCACAGTCTGCTTGGAGCACTCCAGAGAAACAGTACCACAGACACTCTTTATTCATTTCAGATGTCATGTCAATTTTGCCATCTGCTTCCAAATCCTGGAAAAAATTTCTCCACCAGGATGACCGGTTCTTGGAATAGAATGACCACCAACTCTCAATTCTCTGATTACGTGGTGAAGGCACGTAACGGTGGGCATCAGGGTTTTGTCGAAAATAACTCTGGATAGATGCTAGTAAGCTATTTTCCGTTCCCAAGTCAGTTACCACTTCAACGGGGCAGCCTCCAAGTTCCTTAACTGTCTCTAAGTAATACATCGCTGGGTACTCCGGGAAATTATTGGAACGAGCCACCCTCAACCACATAATACGTCTGCTATAGCCATCTATACAACCGTGAATCGGGAATCCCCAGGGCTTAAGCTTGTCGTATCCATCTACATGCCAGGAGTAGTTGGGACCTGGGTTATGGTATTGTCTCCTCTTTAAGCAATGTGATTTGCGCAGCTCTGTTCCCTCGGGATCAAGCTCTCTAATAATTTCCTGTACCACTATTCTTGGGACTCTCAATCCCTCCAATTCCAATGTATGCCAGACTGTCCGATAGCCTCCCATAGATCCAGGTCCATCAATAATCTCTTCTATGCGTTTTGTGACTGCCTTGAGTTCATCTTCCGACGGTTGCTTCTGTCTGGAGAGTCCATACTGTCTCAGTCGTCTAAGCAAAGTACTGTAACTAATGTGATGGTTGTGATGCTTGACAAGAAAAAGAAGAATTTCACTGTACTCAAATCCACAGTTGAAGTAGTAAGTTATAATACCCTCTTCATCAAAGTTTAATTCTGTGTCTGAATCTGAATCATCAGAACCGTCTTCCAAGCCTGTTCGAATAAAGAACATTGCAACCCATCAAGGCAAAGAATTCCCTGACCACTTTTTGACCAGAAAAGAATTTACACTGCCTTAATAATACTGATCAAATAGGGTGTTCCTGCGTTACATTTCCTTTCACTTCTTTAGTAATCAAAATTTTTTCTTAACCACACAGTGACTTCACAGTATCAACAACAGTCATCAACATCTGCAGCAACCTGAAAATAAACTTTCACAACTTTTCTTGGCTGTGGCCAAAAATTAATTAAACAATTAATCAATCAATTAATTACTTAAGTAATTAACGTCCCCACACATTCTACAATATTTTTCCGATTATTGTCTAGCACTGAAGGCTAATATTTGTGCAAAAAGCGTAGTCTCCCAGTGCGGGAAGAAGCATTATGTGAAGATGCAAATAACGGCTGGAAAGGAGTACAAACATCAATCGTCGCCTGAAACAAACTGGCTGTGATTGAATAATTGGAAAAAGTACATTCTCCAGTCAATACGTGCACATATGAATTTATCTTGACCACATCTGGCACAGAAATTGGCTACAGACGCCGACCCGGCGCCGCAGTTTGGGCAAAACATCTCGGTTTAGGTTGACAGAGCTTCGCTTCGACACAAGTCAGTTCAAGACGCAGCCATGTTAGATTTAATCCCAACAATCTTTGCGAGCACTTTTAGTGCCCAGGACACGTGGGGTGTGGTTATTATTTTTGCCGTGAGCTTTTCGCTTTTGCCGTGAGCTTTTTGCTTTTGACGTGAGCATTTTGTTTTTGCCGTGAGCTTTTGTTTTTGCCGTGAGCTTTCTGTTTTTGCCGCGAGCATTTTGTCTCTGCCGTGAGTTTTTTGTTTTTGCTGTGATTTTTTTGTTTTTGCCGTGACCTTTTCTTTTTCGCCGTGAGCTTTTTGCTTTTGCCGTGCTTTTTCTTTTGCCGTGACCTTTTTTGTTTTCGCCGTGAGCTTTTTGCTTTTGCCGTGAGCATTTTGTTTTTGCCGTGAGCTTTTTGCTTTTGCCGTGAGCTTTTTGTTGTTGCCGTGACAGTTGTGGGCCACCGTATTAAGTTATCACTTTCTGATACTCAAAAAGCTCAGTGGCAAACGACAAACCTGAGAACCAGCTGGTTCAACCTCACCACTTGGTCTCACAGCCACTGCTCTGGAAGCACCACTCTCGTCCGTAAACTCTACAGCACTAGCCACCCCAGCTGATGCCCCTTCATCCCTCCGTTGTTCTACCCCCGCTGGTGCATGCACGTCACCGCTTTCTTGCTCAAAGTCTTTAGGCGGAGTGTAGTGATGGAAGTCTGTGTAGCACTTCAGAATTCTCTCAAACCTCTGTAACTCCATTGAAGAAACATTGGGGTTTAGAATAAGCCCCACTGAAGCAAATGCCTTCTGTGGGCGTGGCGTTGAAGAAACAGGGGATGATGGGTCGATGGTGATGTCAGGGAACATGTATGTATGAGGTTCTGTGTTGAGGACAGGGGATCTGCCAGGAACCATGGGGAACATCCAAGCACCACACTGAAGGAAAGCAGGTGCTTCATGAGATTCTATAAGGAAACAAAAGCTTGTTATTTTACCACAATTCAACTCTCAAGAAAACAGCATGTAATTTCACTTGCAATATCACGTGATGATAGAGGCCTTCCAAGGGGTAGCCTTGTCGCGTTGTCGCTTTATAAATTCTCTAAAATAACGGAATTGCTGGTTATGTCAGTCACTGCCCCCCTTTGCCACGTTCGAACTCTGCCCACAAAAACGCAGGTGTGTTTAAGTTGACTCTCCATAGCAAGCCATTGTAAGGTTTATGTGCTCAGTCGACAGTGACGTTAGCAATTAAATCATCAACTGGCTTGGTTTACGCTGTTTTGCTTTATCGTGAGGCTTAAAGAACAACCGTGGAAACCGATTGAGCGTTTGATCACCCCGTTACCGCTTAAATCCGTTGGAGAAGTGCCCATAAGCTAAGTGAAGTTTTGCACGCGCGTTTTAACATTGTTTGTGTTGCCGTTGACGATTGTTCTTTAGTGAGTGGCGGACCAGTGGAAGGAAGTAAACAGCGTTGCTAGGGAAGTTGGTTGCAGGTTTATTAGAGCGCCGGCTACAATGCCTTCTCTGAGTACCTCCACGATCACTGAAGAAATGAAAGTCGTCAACTGTAGTTTCCAAACTGTTATTCGCTTCCCGCACACCACGTCAGCACGAGTGACGGCAGTTTCTACTTGTATTATCAGCGCACTGGGCTTGATAACTGGAGTCTCCTGCAACACGTTATTTCTCCTGGCCTTTGCACGAACGCGTGAAATCCGTACTTTTGCGAGTCTTTTTCTAGTCAGCCTGTCGTGTACGGATTTGCTAGTAGGAGTTGTGGTAGAACCTCTGTACATTACACGCCAATCTCTGGCTCTGTCCGGGATTGATGACTGTGGGGTGTGGATTGCATATCTTACAATGGCTTTGTTCTGCACGGGTGCATCTTTCCTTAACCTCACTTTGAGAAGCTGTGAAAGATATGTTGCCAATTTTTCATCGCTGAACTACATGAGATTGATAACAAAAAGTCATGTTTTGAGCATCATAGGCGGTGTGTGGCTGGCTTGGGTGACTCTCACCTGTGTACGCTTCGCTGGAATCCCTATCCGCATCGTGTACTTAATATGCTTCGCAGTGATCGGCTCTTGTTATGCTATTACAGGTTTTTTCTACTTCTTTATATTCCGCGAAGCAAGGAGGCATCATCGGCGAATCGTAACAGAGCAGCAAAACTTCGATCCACTTGCCCCAAGCATAGCGCGCGAAACTAAACTCGCCAAGACAATGGCGTATATATTCGGAGCGCTGTTAATTTGCCACACGCCAGGAATGGTAATTCTACTCATTCGCACTATCAAAGGCGATTCGCCTGAACTGCTGAACAATTTCTACCCTGGGCGGAAGATCTGATATTTCTAAACAGTTCCTTGAACCCAATGATTTATTGCTGGCGCAATCGCGAGATACGGCGGGCAGTTTTCCGGGTCATTAACTCGGCAACAAGTCTAATATGTCGGAAGAGTGTAGAGTACTCGGCAGATGTGGAATAAGTTAGAAAGGCAGGTCGAGAACCCCGAAAAGTGAATATGGAACGTATGTAACGAGAACAGGGTCCTGACACCTCTGAAAGAATGAAAGACATAGAGGTGCTATCTATTTGCTCCAAAGAGTAAAAGGGTTCATTATGACGAACATTGTGTGAATTACAATTTACGTGGTTTTAAGAACTGTATTCTTATTACATTGGTAATGAAAATTCATTGACATTTTAAAACTTCAAGAGATGCAAGCGATTGAAAAAAGCATGGAACCAATAGTTTGCGTACGGGGATGTTATGATCGATATCAGTGGTCGAAAGCTTTGCTTTGCTGTGCATTCTCATTTTTTCGTAACGATTGCCAATATTTCACAATTACCTCAACAAATCACTTCAATCGAGATTTCAGTTGGGCTTTGAAAATACAAAATTATAGTACAGTACATCCAGGTTTCTGATGTCAGCAAGAGTTAGCAAACAACCTTGAGCTCAAAAAACCAAGGATGGTCATGATAAGGAAAAACATTCCAGTCATGAATCAGAAACAAATAATAAAGGGACATCAAACTCTATTAACAGCCAACAGGTCTGACAAAATCTTTCCCAATTCCCTGTCACAACTGACCTATGGGTAAGCTAGGCACCCCCCCCCCACCCCCACCCCACCACAACTGACCCACTGGTAAGCAAGCTATCCCCCCACCCCCACCCCCACCACAACTGACTCACTGGTAAGGAAGCCATTCCCCCCACCCCCACCCCCACCACAACTGACCCACTGGTAAGCAAGCCATCCTCCCACTACCCTGACCCTACCCTGTGCACACACACACACCCACACAGCATAGTCTAGCCTAAGACTACATGTAGCACAAAGCTAGTGGTTGTACCTGGTTTGTAATTGACAAACTGAAAAGCATGGAGAGTTTGTGGTTGAGACAGTGTGGTCACACTCCCTTGGCCACTGACAAAAAACATTTTCACACCTGTAAAAAGAAGGAAAAGATTAAAAATGTCAGGAGTACATGAGCTCTTATCAGTCTCATAGCACAGATAAGAGCAAATGATGATGAAGGAACATTTGCATTCAATATCTTGTATTAGCACCTTCCCTCAAAATGGTTATCACACCTTTTTCAGGAATTTAAGTTAACAAGAAGGCAAAAACACTGTATGACACAGAATTCAATTCTGACAAATTGTAGGTGAAATCAATGTATGACAAGATGCAAAATGCTACAGAGAATGCTGTAGCATTTAATATCTTACATGCATATTAGCACCGTCCCTTAAAATGGTTATCACATCTTTCTCAGGAATTAAAAAAAAGAAAGCAGAAACACTGTGTGACACAGAATTCAATTCTGGCAAATTATGGGTAAATAAAAATGCATGACAAGATGTCATAATGCTACAGAGAGTAGAGCTGCATGTATCAACAATAATGCATGCAACATACAGTTTTCCAGGACCAGCAGTTCTTTGACGTCTTCCCAAGGTGTTCCTTGTGCCTCTGGTTCTACCCCATTGGCAAGATGTCTGACATTTTGACTGAGATTGTCAACCACATCTTCACTGGGAGCAGAGGGAGCATTCAAGACAGTTGTAGCAGTTATAGCATCTATTCTCTCTTTCACTTGTTCCTTAGCCCTAGAAGAATTCATTTCAACAAGTCAACTAAATAAATACGTATGGTTGAATAGCAAGTTCAAAAAGACCCTAGTACATTCAATCCATGTAATTTGTATATTTTTATGTACATTACGCTAGTTTTCAATTTTCACCTACTAATTAGTGCGAATCAATCTGCTGGGCTTTTTAGCATTATGATTCATGGAAATGCCGATTAGAAATATTGCACTGCAATAGCTTTTTTCCTTAATGTTTCTTAAAATCTAGTATTTTGCATACATGTACTAAATAAAACTAATATTAGTTTTCTGCATCATTGCAGATACCATTGATTGTACATGTACCATGATAGGGGATCATTGTTAAATGCTACAACCTTGGACAAAACTCTTGAGACAGATCCACCTGTTTTCCAATATCAACACCTTAATTGGACACTGCAAGACCTGTACAAATTGCTCCCCTCCCTACCCCCGTACAATGTTGTTTGGCCATTATGCTTGCCCATACAAATCTTGTGGTCTTCAAACAACATTGAAAGAGGGGAGGGGGGAGGACAGATACTTATGCAGTAGTTTGAGAGGTTTAACCAAAAACAATAGGAAAATACGGGTCTGTTTTCTATTTGTCTCAAGTAGTTTTGTCCGAGGTTGTAGCATGTATAAAATGCTTCTCGGAAGTAAAAATTATTTATGACTTACGATTTCATCTTCTCCTGCATATCTTTGGTCTTTTGCCATTCTGGTCCAGAACCACTGCAGTGTACACTCAGACCCACTACAAGACTACGCAGGCCTAACAGTAAAAGTCATACAATAAAAATCATGATAGCTAGTTAAAGAAGAGAACATACATTACATTTGGAAATTCACTGTTTGTAGATACTGAGAAATCTGGAGAACCTGGAGTAAAAACCTCAGACTGAGTAAGATTAGAATGAACCAACATGACACTGATCATAGGATTCAAAATCAAGTCCCACTTGTGAAAAAGCAAGTCTTCTCTGCACTATTCTGTGTCATGTACTCTAATCCAACTGCAGTACAATCCTGGTAGAAATCCAGGATCCTGCATGAGATCCTGCAAAAGATCTTATAGGATTCTGAATACAGTGGGATCTTAATTATAGGATCCTACTCAGTCTAGCTGAGAACTCAAGAGAGTTTCCTGTTTCACGTACAAAAACCAGAAAAGCCATAGGGACATTAAACTCGGCCATCAGAACCCCAACCAATCCCCTAGGATAAAAAAAAGATATTGGCATCACTCAAGATATGAGCCCATGCAATGTAAACTGGAAGTCGAGGGCAAGAGTTACTCAGCCAAAAAAAGGAAAAAATGGGTATAATTTACTAGACCCAGCCGTTGCCACGTTAGCAATGGCCGGCTAAAATGTTGGGTCACATCATTCATGGTAAATGCTTTTAGACCAACAAAATTTTTACCAGTTAGTCATTCATATACATGTACATTATACATGTAAGATGGTTCTTACCTTTATGGTAAAACTGAAGAGCCTTCTGTGTCTTTCCTTGTTCGTCAAATTTGAGTGCCTCATTAATATAACTAACAAGATAAAAAAAAAGTATTCTTTGTTAACCTTTGGAAATTATATCTAAATAACAACGGCTTACTGAGACACTGATTCACTTTTACGATTCCAAAAAATACACAGCCTCATTTTTAATTAAACACAAATATTATTTTATAGCATAGGGTGGCAAGACGGCGTCCATTTTGTACAGAAGTCAATCAAGCTAGCTTATAATTAGGTGTATGGAAAGTGTATAAATAATACCATTCTGTTACAAGTTTGTACATGTATATAAAAGGGTAATGATTTGACCCTAAGAGCAGAGTTCCCTTGTCCCACCCCTATGAAACTTTATTAAAATTCCTAAATCCCCCCTTCCTTCCTGCGAGAAATTATCTACATAGATTTCGTAAGCTCTATGACTGCACCATCACTAAAAAATTACTTGGCAACACGACACTTTGTCACAAGCAAACATCACATGTAATTGAAGTGATCTGCATATACAGTCTGTGCAATCACATTGATTGCAACCAAGTGTCAATCCTGATTTCCTTCACATGATCACTGTGTTCACCCAATGCCTTACAATAGCGATGACTACTGTGCACTTTTGATACTGTGACCCCTCAAGTGGCTTAAGGCCGTTCGCGCTCATTGTTTGTGTGCATCCTTACTGCGCACGTAATTCACGTCATGCTTCGTCATGCATCGAGTGCATGTGCTGAGTAAGAAATATGGACAGCTACAGTGGTGGTGGGTGTTTTTGTATCTATAAACGTGCTTAACTCTCTTAAATACACGGTGACCTTATTCTTTTTTTTTTGATAAATCGCATCCTTTACTGGTTCTCTGCATTTTGTCCAAAAACAAAAAAATTCTGAACGTGACAAGTTTTAATTTTACTCAAATACGATCAAATTTTTCTACAAATGCAGTTATATGGGACTTTCAATTACCGTATTTACCCGCGTATAGGCCGCACCCGCGTATAGGCCGCACCCCAAACTTGTGACCTAATCTTGGGGAAAAAAATATTTCTTAACTATACAAGAAGAAGAATCGAGTTTCGAGTTGAGAAACTAATGAGCTTGTCGCTTGAGTGATCTAGCAAGAAATGAATCGGACAGACGGACCGAACTTGATCGCGAGCGTTAGTGCGTCGAAAAATGAGGCGTAAGCGTTGCCGTTTTGTGTGATCAAATAATGACAAATGATACACATGCATTTAGAATTCGCTACTCCTTTCCTCATAGGGTGAATTATCCACTTTAAGTTTTTAATGTTACGGAAATTGTTGCGATAATTCTCAAAACGGCTATTTGACAAAACGCTCTAACGTAAAGTCGCTCAAAAAAAACTCAAGCTTTTCCCTGTTGTTGCGTAAAACAGGCATTGCACGGGCTCAGCATAGTGACAAGTTTTGTATAAGCGATGCTAAATTTCCGATTGTTTAAGAATTTACACATTTACACGTGAAACAGGAAGGCAAAACATCTGTCGAGAGTGAGAGTTGTATCAAAAGCATCGTTGCGTTACGCATGGTGTATTTAAAGGTTTCAAATTTCGCCTTTGACGTATGCAAATTAACGTGCGTAGGGTAAAAATAAATCACCTCTTATTTATCGCTAAAGACCTGACAATGTGTATTAAACTTCGAAACTGTGATATTTTATATCAGTTTCATTTATGACTTTTTCTTTTCATGATGGGTTCCGTGTATTTTTCGTGAAGTTTGGCAAATAAACAAACGTGGTTTCATGTGAACGGCATCGAAAGGGCTTCGCGGCTTGACATGCAAACTTCTTTGGACTTCATCCAATGACAAACATATTCGGAAACTAGATACACTCATTGCAGCGGAGAGAAGCAAAATTCTTCGAAGGCATGGATTAACTTGACCTCATACGATACATTCAATCAAATTGTCAAGCATTCAGTAACTTTGTTGACTCTGTGTGTGTCGGGAATTTTTGCATATTAATGAGCCCCCAACTCTTGTACCCGCGTATAAGCCGCACCCGAAATTTTGAACGTTTTTTTCCTTGAAAAAAGTGCGGCCTATACGCGGGTAAACACGGTATCCTTTGATGAGGATAATTATTTTTACCTGAAGAAACAATATTACATGCAAAAATGTACTAAATAGGCCTATTTGCAATGAAATGAATAAATAAGCATTGTCTAGAGTCCTCCATGTAACTTATTTTAATCCTTGTAGCAAGAAAGCCAATTTCGCCCTCAGTAACCAAAACTTCTAAAACCACAGCATTTCCAACATGCTTTATTTCCGAGACGAGCACCGTGACCCCCCAATTTTTTTACTTTTCTGACATGTGTTGGTCATTATCTAAGGACAGCAGAAGTTTGGAAAAAATCTGACCGTGAGAAGATTTGGGCGCAAAAAAGCTTGAGAATAAAGTTTGCATCCAAGCATATCTCTACGTTTTGATGATTTTAAGACAGGGAAAGTAAGAGTTATCAAACCACCTAATTGCTTTGACATCACAACCCAACCATTCCAGTGTCTCCCTTTACACCGGTTTGATGGCTAAAATATGATCACAACAAATTGATAAAGAATAAATTGTTGATGGTCATAATAAGATCCCTTCACACACAAAATTCCCTAACATGACTCAAACACCTGTTATTCATGTCGGCACTTAAACTGGTGTATAACAGCCACTGTCACTTTAGGATATTAACCAGCTGTCACTGACTTAAATACATTATTGCTTCTGTTTGTACAACAGTAGCTGTAGGCGAATACAGTGCTAAACGTTTTGACATCAACTAAACACGGAAACAATTTAGCTCAGCTGTTAGAAAACTAAATCAAGGAGGAATACATTGTGTTTTTCATCCTGATACCTTTTAAAAACGACCTCTTATACTGCTTAAGCTTTAATTCACATTTTTGCCGAAAAATAAGATGTAAGCTTAGCTGTTTAACATTATTTGCCCTTCGACCTCGTGTAAATTACAAAACGTTACAATTATTTCTTTTCTGCTTTCAATTCTACCAGTCACTGAGAACCACAGATTTATCAATCTGTCCTAATGAATTATGCACAACGATTCGTGTGATGATTCTATTGAGTATTAGTATAAATCTACTAGCGTTCTATCACTAATGCTGTTCTTTGATTGGCTACGCTACTCACTATCTATTCTGTTGTAGATAGTGAGTAGAGTGTTTTCCGCGCGCGGTGTGACCTATTTATATCATTTTTCAATAAAAACATGTAGTGTCTGCTGTTAAGTTTTGAACGTCTAGTAGATTTATACTAAAACAATTAGATTATTCGCTCTCGATTTCTATGCGTGATAGTTGATTCGGCCTTCGGCCTCATCAACTATCACGCGATAGAAATCTCGAGCTCATAATCTGATTGTTAAATAGAACTATTCACTAATCGTAATATGATGTGATCACGACAAATGAAATCATATATCTACGTAAATTAAGACAAGCTCACCGAAAGGCTTCATCATGGTGTGATTTCACTTTGGCATGACCCTCTCTCTCCATTTTTCTCGGAAATTATTTTCTAGTAACACTACTCTTCGTTGAAGAAGTCAGCTAGCGCTAGCGTAAATCATTACGAAGACTGCTAAAATTAGAAGTTCATTTCGCCTGACAAGTCGCCTGACCGCCTACTCGAGCCGCCATTGTTTTTCCGCTTATCTTAGAAGATGAATTATATAACATGCCGCATGGTAAAGAGGAAATCCGCTGAACTTTTGACCGTTTAGCTCCCGGATGTGACCTTGAAAGACCTTGAAATCTCAAGTTGAAAAATGACAAAAATGGGTGAAAAGATCCTCTTGTCGGCATTTCCAAAGAAAACTATGGCTTCGTGTTTTCTTGGAGTATATTATGGTGAGTATAAAAGGTGTTTTTCTTGCCTTGCCCGACTTAAAATATTTTGAAATTATGAATATTTGAAACTCATATCTTATTTGAACTGCTGAATGAAGAAATAAATGTAGAGAAGATCCTCGCAGTTATAAACGCAACTTATCCCGGCAAGCCTGATTTTTTCAGGCTTTCTTTTCGCAACTGCGTAAGTTGCGTTAATAACTGCGAGGATCTTCTTTACATTTATTTAAAATATTTTGGCGGGAAAATTGGCAGGAACCATAATGACAATGAAAAAGCTCAAAATAATTCATGACCATGCAGGGAGATCGATCCGGTTTTGAAAATATCAATGAGCTATGAAGTGGTAGAATATTGAATTTTTTTGGGAAGAGAATGGTGGCATTTCCTTCTTAAACTGCAAAAACAGCAACAGGCTTTTCTCAAGGACACTGATTAAACGAGAGGCAAAACGTGCAAGTATTACGGTGGCCCACAAGTGCACTCCGAATTCCAAACGACACTCCAAATTTGTAAACACACTCCCAATTCGAAAACCTCACTCCCAATTCTAAAAACTCACTCCCATTTCCAAAAACTCACTCCGAATTTTAAGCACTCACTCCGAATTCTAAAACTTTTCTCCGAATTCTAAAACCTCACTCCGAATTCAAAAACTTTACTCCGAATTCTAAAAACTCACTCCGAATTCTAAAAACTCACGCCGAATTCGAAAACTTCACTCCAAATTTTATAATCTTACACTCCGAATAATTCACCCCACCCAAACATTTTCACTCCGTTTAACTAAATAATCTCGCTCGGAAAAAACACTTCCAGTTTGAAACTAGAGTGTATCATCTGAAAACAAACTTGATATCCGATCTCCAATACAATACAGGTGTGTCTGACACTGAAATAGTCAACTAGATCCATAGGTATAAAGATTACGGTACAAATCTAAGGCTTCTCGCCAGGTTTGGGGGTTTGAAAGCCCTACAGCACGAAAGGCTTACTGAAAATACTCCTGGTATTCATTGGTGCTCTCTGCAAGGGCAAGGTAAACCTCTGTGATATAGTCACACTGCTGTGCACTGACAGGAGCAAGAAAAACCTCAGTATTGTGCAGTTTAGGTAAGTAAAGCAACTCACTGGGTCTTCCTTTTACAGTGTCATAGCGCGACCCTCCGATGTAGTGGCTGTTCCAGTGTTCTTTTACCTTATCCGAACCTTGCTGAATCAGTGCGGAAAAACAGAACCACAAGCACCCCATCTGTAGTTCATTACTAGTAGTGAAGACTTGTTGTTCCAGTAAGTTCTTGAAAAAAGTTGATCCACCAAGTAGTTGGGTGTTGTCTTAGGTACAACCACCACCCTTCTATTCGTCGGTTATGAGGCGAGGTTCCATAAATATGTGCCAGATCGTTGCCAATGAAATAGCATTTTGCTGCTGCTACAAGGCCGTTCTCAGTACCACAGTCAGTTCTAACCTTCAGGGGGCATCCTCCGTATTCCTTCACAGCATCCATATAATATCTCCTGATCACTACGGGGTTATTGCATTGTTTGTTCTATCCAATCTTAACCATATTACCTTGCGGCTGTAACCGTCAATACAGCCATGGATCGCGAAACCGTCAGATTTAATTGTGTCCTACCTATCAATATGCCAACAGTAGTTCGACCCTGGTTTAGAGTAAACTCTTCTCTTGAGCTTCCGCCTTCGTCTTCTTTCGCACCGCTCAGGATCCGTTTCTTGCAAGCATGTCGCCATTGCTTGCCTCGACACCTGATAACCCTCACGGCGCAAAGTATGCCACATGCTCCTGTAGCCCGATTAACAGCCAGGCCCATCTAACTCTTCCCGAATCCAATAGTTTTCGTAGTCGAGTGACTTGAATCTCTCCTTGAGCGTTCGCAAGCTCATTTTATTCCGTGGTATTTCAGCAAAAAGCACAGAATGGTATACTAAGATACTCGTATCCTTCATTGAAATAATATTTTAGTGCTAGCGTTTCTTCATCAAGTTCAGCACCACAAGTGGCATAAAATTTGTTGGAAAGCGTCAATGTTGCTGTGCAAACTTCCTTTTAGGGCCGTTGACAAAACCAGGATTGGACCGGATCGGATCGGATCGGACCGGACTGATAAAACCTAGATTGGGTCGGATCGGACTCACAAAACCCGGATCGGGTCAAATTCTATTTTAATTGAAAAAACAACAACAACAACATTTCTACTCAGAAAAAGTAGGCGCATGTCCAATTCCCATTAAAAATGGTCGTGGTATCTCTGGATCAAGACAAAGAAGAGAGATCAAGAAAGTGATTGTCATTGCCCTGTTTTTGCTTTTTCTTCTCCATTCCGTGGTTAAGACTTTTTGTTTATTGTTATGGATTTACACTCTGTAAACTACTTCATGAAAAGAATATTTTTCTAGAGGGAGAGATCTAAGCGGAATTATGAAAGCGAAAGGTACTGATAGCGTGTGCCAAAGCATGTACAATTAAGTCAGTGCCGAATGGAGCATAAAGTAGCAAAGATATCAAGATAACTCGAGTCTTAATCATTCTTTACTTGGAACGCGAACCATGTATGCATGATTAAAGTCAAAGAATGTAACCACGGCTACCTCACAAAAGGTAATAAAACGGAACTGAAGGGTTTTAGAATAGCCGTATAACAAGGCTACCTGCTTCCGTTTTTTGTCCTGTTTCCAGAATGGTGGAAAATGAAATCTGCGCCGACAATTACGATAGCCTGATTCACACGACGGTATAGTGTTCGTAAGCCAGCCTGACGAAAATGGTGTTAAGTTTGAGCAAAAGGAGCATTATAGTTTCATTTCCGATATTCACAAGTGTCTAATGAAATTATTAGAGCTTTGCAAGCTTTTGCATGTTAAATGTTTCAAAGACGTTACAGTGGACGCAAATATCCATCCACATTTTATAAAAGAATAATTCAGCCTTTCTCTGGTTCATCTCAACAATGTGATTTAGCGTTAACCAAAGAACACAGTCCAGACCTGCCCACCTCCAAAACATGCAAATCTGGAGATGTTGAAAAAAAGCCCAGAAAAACCTGGAGATTGGGACCTCAAACCTGGAGATTTCCAAAATATGTGTTAAATGAAAATAAAAATGGTAGATTTCTTGTTTCAAGGTATTCTTTACCTTATCTGTGCACCTATTGTATTCTTTTGCCACATATTTTGAAGAGTCAGTTTCTGTTTCGCTGTCGACGCGAGGCGCCAGGTTGAGTTTACTGTTCACAGCTGTAGCCTTCCAGAGACCTAAGCGCACCTATGTTTCACGGGAATGAGGCTGGAATTGTACCTAGGTTTCCCTCAAACATTAGATGTGACAAATTTGGCCATTTTCAACACAGATTTTTCAGTATTGCTTCATACTATCTGAATTGACATAATATTCGCTAAAAGGTAAAATGATGTATATACAAGGCTAAAAAAGATTTAAAAAAAGGGGTATAAGCAAGTACAAGGAACCAAACGTTTCGACATGTGTGTCATCATCAGGGTGAAAAGGCCCTTCGTGATTTGCATGGTTTTTATACTCAGGTTATTCCCGAAGGGAACAACTGGGCAACATAGCAATTAACTTGTTTGTTCAAAGTTGGGCTCCTTTGTTGGATAATTAGGCCCTCGATGATCTGTCTCTTAAAATAAGATCTTGCTGAACAAAGGACTCTCCACTGGAATGAGTGACTTGGGTTTTCCAAAACGTGACGTACTGGTTCCGAGGTGTGTCAGATATTTGAATGTTCAGTTATTCGCACTTCAAGATTTTGCATTGTTTCACCTACATAGTTTTCTCCGCATGAGCATTCTCCTTCGTAAATAACGTGGGACTTGTGAAGGTTTTTGTCCTTGAGACCGAAAAGACTTTTGATTTGTCTAGTCTTTTCAGTCTCAAGGACAAAAACCTTCACAAGTCCCACGTTATTACGAAGGAGAATGCTCATGCATATGTTTAATTCGGAACCAGCACGTCACGTTTTGGAAAACCCAAGTCACTCATTCCAGTGGAGAGTCCTTTGTTCAGCAAGATCTTATTTTAAGAGACAGATCATCGAGGGCCTAATTATCCAACAAAGGAGCCCAACTTTGAACAAACAAGTTAATTGCTATGTTGCCCAGTTGTTCCCTTCGGGAATAACCTGAGTATAAAAACCATGCAAATCAAAGGCAACGGCCTTTTAACCCCGATGATGACACACATGTCGAAAACGTTTGGTTCCTTGTAATTGTTTATACCCCCTTTTTTATCTTTTTTAGCCTTGTATATACATCACTATCTGAATTGTTTGGCAATTTCAAGATTTTCTGATTCACCGTGAGATTTGGAGGCCAAATCGTGAGACCGTGAGTTGATACCCCAAACCGCTCTAGGGTGCGGGATTGCAGAAAAACGCCGCACACTCATTTGCATCTCATTGAATAACAAAAGAATAACAAAACAGTACATTTGTTATATGCCTCGTTCTTTTAAACTCTGAATTAATTTTCCGCAATCCCGCACCTCAGTCCCAAACCGTGAGTCTCACGGTGAAACCGTGGGAGTTGGCAGGTCTGACACACAAAATTCACATGCAAAATTTCAGTAGTTGTTACATGACAAAACAGGGTCGTCAAACTGAAATATCTTGTCCTTACTAATCGTATTTTTGTTACTAATTTCTGGAAGGGGGTAAATCATTCAGTCATATGACCAATTTCTGCAGATGTTATTGTGTATAAATCCAACATCATCGTGTATTTCGTGTTTGAGATAGAAAACCTCACCGACAGATAGTATACAGGTCGATTCATAAATAGCTAAAATTTCAAGTAAAGGACGGTAAAGACGCCAATTATCTTGATATCATTGTTACCTTAGGCTCTATTCTTGTTTGTCTTTCCCTTTGGATCTCTCCCTCTACAAAAAAATTATCGTTTAATGAAGTAGTTTAAATGCATAACAGCAAACAATAAGTCTTAACCACAGAATGGAGAAGGAAAAAGCAAAAACAGTGCAATGACAACCACATTCTTCATCATCTCTCTGTCATCTTGATCCAGAGATGCCGCATGACCATTATTAGTGGGAATACTTTCACTGATCAGATCCAGGTTTTTTCAATCCAATCCGATCCGATCCGGGTTTTGTGAGTCCGATCCGATCCGATCCAGATTTTGTCAGTCCGGTCCGATCCGATCCGATCCGATCCGATACGGGCTTTGTCAACGGCCACATTTTAGTGATGTTGTCGAGTTTGCCACCGCCATCTTGATAATGCGCAAGATATCCGGAGGTGTGTCTGTGTGTGGAGTGTTGTACTCGCGGATTGTGAGGGATTGAAGTGCGGTTTTGGAATTCGGAGTGAAGTTTTAGAACTGGGAGTGAGTGTTAAGAATTCGGAGTGTGGTTTTGGAATTCGGAGTGAGTTATTGAAATTCGGAGTTTTTAGAATTCGGAGTGAAGTTCTGGAATTCGGAGTGAGTTTTAGAATTCAGAATGAAGTTTTGGAATTCGGAGTGAACTTTTAGAATTCGGAGAAAAGTTTTAGAATTCGGAGTGAGTGCTTAGAATTCGGAGTGAGTTTTTGGAATTGGGAGTGAGTTTTTAGAATTGGGAGTGGCACTTGTGGGCCACCGTATGCAAGTTACTAAGGAGTTGCTGATTTTAGATCGCTGGGACTCTCATCGCTAGAGCTTATAAAAATTAAGGTGGGGGGCGTGCTCTTCGGAAATTTGAAAGGAACCAAACCCCGTCAACTCCCTAAAAGGTACCAAGATTTCTTTTTGCGGGCAGCTATTTTCACCTTTCAAAGGTACCAATTAATTATATTTACTTATACTTCTATCTTGCATTTTCCCCCCAAAACCCTCAAACCGCACCCCACCCCCCACCCCTTACACCATGGAGAGGGCTTAAGATGTAAGACAAGCTAAGGTAAATTGACTATCCATTTTATATTGATGATCATATTTTATGCTTCCTTCAACATTTAACAATTGGAACCAAGTGGAGGTGAATAGTGGAGGATGTGTGCTGAGCCACAAAGCCACAAGGAAAATATATATCTACCACTTTTCAAAGACACCAAAGTGAACAATTGTTTTAGTATTATACTACACCAGTGTTTAGCCAGCACCAAAAAGTTCCTTTTCTTCCTGAGAAACGAGGGGAACCTCGCGCACAAAATCCAGAAAAATGTCGGGAACAGTTGAATAGCACTGATACTATCCCCGCGTAGCCAAATCAGAGCACGTGAAAACACTATCCACAGGTTTGGTATGTACTAATGATAATTAAACCAAGAAGAGATATCACAAGACTTGTTTTAATTTAATTGCTTACCGTATAGACACATCTTTGTTGAAGTCAATCTGTACACTATACTACAAAATTCCTCATTCTACATAATGTTAATTTTTAGGCTTTTTTAGAATCTACATGTTGCTAACATACAGCTGCTTAAGGCCTGGACACAGTGCAACATTATGCATACTGTATGATCACACTGTGTCCACGCTATACCCCTGAAACTGATGAGTGCAATGTCTGCGAAATAGAATGGCAAAACAAATTATACATGTACTCAATCAGGGGTGAACACACCCTGCAACATTCCACACAATGATGTTGCTCCATGTGTCTTGGCCTTATAAACTCTTGTAAACATCAACAAAACATGATGAAATATATACCGTAAGGTCTTCAATTTCATGAAGAAAATAGCTATTGCTGCAACTGTCCCTGATGAAATGGAACATGTCTACAAGATGCCAAACACCAGATTTAAGCTAAGTTATGTTGCATGTTTATACAGTAAGAAAGTGCGCCAATGTAGTCACTTATTCCACATCATGCAAGGACAAGAAAAGAACAAAAACGTTGACAGAATCATCATGCAGTTGCTGTAATTATAAACAATCTTTGTCAAAGCATTTTTAGTCTTTCCAACCAGTTTGCATATTTTACAGTAGGTCAAATTTATGGCCATGCACGCATGCATTGACATTGAGCCACCAAAATATCATCTCATTGCTTGTTTAAAAATTGGTACATAATTAACTAATCAACTGTTGATGATCATAAAATTTGAATTTAATAAGAATTTAATTCTTAAAATTTGGAAAGTCAGAGTCAATGTCCTTCGATCATGTACCCAAATCTAATATTAAAGAATGGCTCAATGAACATTCACGTCTAACTACAACTAATCAACTTGCATTGCTGAAGCAACATTAACCCTCTCTAGTACAACATTAGACTTTTTTCCACCTTCAAACATATCCTCATAACAGGTAAATCTCTTGACTGTAAAGTTTAACCCTTTAAGCCCCAATACTGACAAGCATCTAATTTCTCCTTACAATATCACTACTTGATCAAACATACAGGTCATGAGAATTAAGGAAATGATCACCAAACATGAAATGTCTTGATGTTTGTGCAAATTCTCTTAACTAGTACCATAGGAAATGTATGGAGAACACAAAGGAGAATATGCATTAAATATTGGGGCTTAAAAGGGTTAAGGAAATGATCACAAAAACCAGAGAATAGGACATCTGCAGCTGGGAGTCAATGTGGCTCACCTCTTGAAAAAAATATGGCTGCACCTTCAAAAATACCAAATCTGGAAAGATGCATTGTGCACGAAGGGGATCTAACATAGGTTTGGAGGGGATGTAGGGTAAGGTTGGCAGTGGCAAAAATGAGATTTCTCTTTTACATGACCAATACCTGTTCAGACTGCCATTCAAGTGATAAAAATAAAGAAAGTGTTCACCAACAATACTTGGAAGATGACTTGATATTTACTAAAATAGACAAATTCTAGTTACTAGTTCCATAAGAAATGTATGGACAATAGTAAGGAGAATATGCATTTTTATCTCAGGGCTTAAAGGTTTATGAATGGTGGATAGTAAGACACTGTTTAACTGAACATACTTAATTTTAAGGAGCACAGTGGATCACATTGTTCTCAGCTGCAAATTAAATTAAGGGCCTACATATCATCTTTTAATGCTGTTATTTTACATAAATTCCTCAAATGCAAGAGCAGGCTATTGGAGAATTTATATGCTGGTGACTGAGGCGTCCATGTCAAACTTCTGTTGGACGTCCTTCTTCTTCATCTCTTGTGTAGTAGGACTACAAATGTAGAGCATTTACATCAATCAAGAGCACTCAGAAAAGGTAGAAACCATATCAAAACACTTTTTAATCACTGAAGGATTAAAGCAACTCCTGCTCCCAGTAGAGGTACTCCGGATTTCAAGGGATGATCGAATGGGGGCAAAATTCAAAACCCAAAAAAATCCCTAAGGCTTCCGACAAAACTAAAAAAATCCCTGGACCAAAAATCAACCCCCAAAAATTCCCTTGCCCAATTTTCGAGCCTTAAAAATTCCCAAAAAGGATTAATTGATATAACATGAAAAAAAAACATTAGAAATTGAATGTCTGTGTTTGTTGATTCATCATACCATCTGAATTTATCTTTTCCTCATCTGGTAGTCATTTTAAGAACACTAAAAACACCCAAGAACATCTTCTGTTTTGTTTTTTTTGTGAATGGTAACTCTAAACAAGAACAAGAACATTACGAGCAATTAACTCTACTAACTATTTACAAATCATAAAAAAAATAATAATCATGCTTTATGAATTATGATGCATGTGTCGTGGCTTTGTTGACAGCATATATCCAATATCATTCTTGGGTAATTACTCAGGGCGAATTGACGAAAACTTATGTCTGCACATTTTACTCTACAGGGACACGTGGGCACTACCACGAATCTTCAGATTGTTTTGAATACCCAAAAAAAACCTACTTAAATGACGCCACCCAAATAAAATACTTCCCAAATTTTCCTACCCAGAAAAATTGCGGAATTGAAACTTTCAAACCCGAAAAAATCCTTTGATTATCCCCGTCGCTTGAAGTCCGGAGTTACTCTCCCCTCCTCCCTGCCCCCCCCCCCCGACCAGGCTCCTGATACCAATTTAAATCTTGGTCCTGGTGGTGTCCATTATTTTAATAAAGAGAGTTGACTGTAATTAATTAATGTACTAAACAGTCACTCGTTTTTCTTACCTTAGCTACTACATCACCATTCATGTTTAGGCTGCGATATCTCTTCATCGCTTTATCTTCACCTTGGAGTGACACAGAATCAGATCCTGAAAAATGACATATATATTAGCGACATAACTTATACCTCCAAAATACAACTTTTTTCTCCACAGATTAGGTTGTGTTATTTTCCCCATTAGTTAATTAGCCATTTATTTATTTCCCTGCAAATAATCTAAAATCACTGCTAATATCTTGAAGCTTTCATGCGTTTGCAATATTACACCCCATTCTAGGAAAGATCTCAAATGTGGATACCCCGTTTTTGATCAGGAATCCCAAAATCACGACCCCCTTGGACGGCACATACCCATATAAGTATCATGATGGAGTCCCCCCCCCCCCCTTAGAGGTTCAAGATAGCGATGGTGTACCATAGTCTGAACGTACAATTTAGCATTGTACAGTGGAACCTCGATTTAACAAACCTCCATACAACGAATATGTCGGTATAACGAACCATTTTTTTCAGCCCAGGAATAGAAAAATGTATGAAAAAGAACCTGGATATGATGAACCCTCGAAATAACAAACCAATTTCCCAAGACCCTTGGTACTTCGTTAATTCAAGGTTCCACTGTGTGTGCATATTAACCTACTTTTTCTATGAGTAAAGCTGCGTCCAGTCTTGCAAAACTGCACCACATTTCCAAGTATAAACATCACAGGCCATATCGCCAGGATAATCCACGTCACCCAGCACTCTATCTTTAAATCTCCCGCCATGATCCGCTGCCAAGTGTAGTTGATCAGAACAAACTCTTCAATGAAATAGTCCACTCCACCAGTGACCATTGCTGCACCAATGAGAGATGTTGCCACAATAAAGAATCCCTTTTGCCATCTTAGTGTCAGCAAACCAAAAATAAGACTCAAGCCGAGAAGAACTCCAAATGGTATCCATTTGATTGTCACATGGTAGAATGTCTCGACTATAAAGAAAATAGCAACACCAATGAAAAAGCCAAGACCAAACCCTCCGAGGAACAGTCCACAGTATGTGACGAACATTGTCAAAAGGCCGCAGAAGATTCCCACAGCTATTGCCACGGCAACAAGGCCCCAGGTGGGCAGGTCGGCATGGATATTGCAAATCACATAGGTAACAAACGTTGCAAATAAGAAGCCCAGGAGGAACAGACTGCACTTAAAGAATCGGTAACCTGCAGGTGCAATAAAAAAAATAGTTGTCACATGTAGATTGTACTGTACAGAGTTTTATATTGGGACTAAAATTCGTTTTGGGTTATACACGAATTTTCCTGTCAAATAGGCCTATTATGGTCCTTGCATCAACTTGCTCAGTTACCTTGTACTGTACCACACAATGGAAGATTACTCTTTTTCACTTCCTGATCATAATACAGATACCAGAGCTCAGATCTCTAACAAACTTCAAATGAGTGCATGATTCAGCCATTGTGGCAAATCAATTCATTAAATCAATTCATTGTGTGTCCCCAATTAGCACCCTGTCTTACAGGGTGCTAGATCACTTTGACACATAAATGAAGTTGTTATTATTATCTTTATTATTGAACCTGATTTTCATACCACTTTAGTACAGTTACATGTACTGTAGTAAATCTTACCAAATAAAACCAAGTAAAATCCACACAGGACAGTGACACAACAGGTCACAGTATAGGGTATGTTGAGCTGGTTATTGAGGACAAACACTTCAAAATCGTAGCACTCGCCCTTCTTTATTCCTGGAGTGGCAGCAGTAGTCTTGTTAGTGGTGTTTGTTGGTATCTCTGTGGTTCTCTGGGTTGTCCTCACTTCTGATGTGCTAGTTGTGAGATTTCCCACTGAACTGAAATTTCCTGTAGTGGGACTTTCTGTCGTGTTTTGTCCATGAATGCCAGAAATGGCTGCAGCAATCAGCACTAGTGTTGAAAGAGCTACAGCAGACATCTGTTGATAGAGTGACAATCAGTTAGAATAATGAGTTGTATAATTATCTGCCAACTGATGCACAGATAGGGGAAGTACAAGTATGCAGTCAGTCAACATCATTTCCTTGGCTAGACTTGTGTGGGCCAGTAAATAGAAGTGAGCAAGTTTTATAATTATGTAGCTCATTAGAATGACAATTTAATAAATGCAACACAAGAAGCACTCGCTCAGACTAGTGGCCAATGTTAGGTAAAGGAGATAACACAATAACATTGCAGATTATCTTGGCAATGAGTGAAGTGTACTGGAAACTAACAGGATTTCAAGCAACAGGAGAGGGTTGAATATCATTTTCTCAAGACACGTACACTGGAAATAAAGGCAGAGAGCTTATTAGGCCAAGCAAAAACTGGAAGTACAGGGCAAGTCACCTTACTAGTAACTAGAAGAGGAGGAGGAGGAGGAGGAGGAGGAGGAGACGACAACAAATGGTACCTGGCAGGTCTTTGCCATATTGGCAACAGCTGCTTATAAGACCAGAAAGGCCAACTTTGTTCCCTTTCAGAAACACTGATGATTCACTTGCAAATCAGTTCCACATAATAATGTACACATAACTGAGACATTACACTGATAAATCAAACATTTCTACATGATGCAAGAGAAAATGCCCACACTTCTCTCACTTCTAAAAGTAGAATTAAGTGTATAAAATACTTGTTAACTGGCGCAAATCCCTGCAGTGTGCCTACATTTTCCCTGGGGTAAGGTTAAAATTCCTTCAAAATGACTTGAAAAAATTCTAATATTACTAACAACTTAATATATATTTTTTAATTTTATTTATTAGTCAGAAAACTGAGAAAATACAATAAATAATAGATGCAAATATCTTGCAGAAAAAATGCTGTGCTTCAACACTAGCTAACATGTTTGTGGAATGATCAAATAAAATTTATTGTTCTTCTCAGGCTTAACTGTATTTTTATCAATTATATGTATGGACAGACATTTCACACGAAACACTTTCATTTCCTTGAATATCAAGCCAACGCTTGAAGCTTTCACAGCTTCTTGTTGCACCAGACAAGAATATTTTATTGGTGAATGATGATCAGATTTAAGCTCAGATCAGACAAAATTAAGCAGGCTCAAAGATGTTAAAATAAACGGGTACACAAATAATTAGGACCATGATTATTACTAATTTATGTCTGGAAACTAACAAGAAATATTTTAAGAAAAAATCAAATAGCCGCCTTGGTATCCAGCTTTGCAAATATACTGCATTTTTTAATAAATAAAATGCTCTGCCTTTATAGGTGATCGATGCATCAGATGAATTTAAGTGCATGAAAATTAATATTCACTCCAATGTTCATAAATAATCCAGGCCATGCCAAAGGCAAATGAAAGGAAAACCACAAGCATTTTAAATAATCCTTTAGAGTAAATTGATTCTTTTTGTTTGAATCTACTACGAAAGCCTAAAACCTGTTCTATACAAAAGTTATTTGCTGTCAGCTTTAAACTAAATATCTCTAATCAATTTGCAGGGATAGTACAACTGTTACATTGTTTTCTGATGTAAAAGTACAGAATGATGCAAGAGGAAAAACATCTCCAATCATATGCGTAATCATCTGTTGGTTTGAAATATTTATTTGTATATAATTGGTCTGTGTTCTGATATTCCTCAAACAGGCCATTAACAAACTCAAACAGTATGAGTTTTTCTCTGTCAATATGAGGTCACCTAGGTTTATACACCTTTCCAAAATGACAAATAACAAAAGAATAATTCTTCCATCTTCTTTCCAGACACACAGACACCGAATATTAACATAAAATACTCTATACATACACATCTGATCACAGTTCACTCACCTTAGGCTAGCCTAAATTTTCCAACTTTTGATGTTGAAGACAAAATCTTAAATTTAGTGAAGACTTAAAACTAATCATATTATATATCCAATGCCTGCTACCACAGGTTCCTGTGTCAAGTAAATTTTAAAATGAGAAATCATAATGATTTCCTTCTGATTTTAATTAAAATGCAGGTTGCTCAATAGCTGATTTAATAGGTCTTATTGAACTAATGGGGAGTGATCACGTAATGCATATAAGGCCAATAAACTTGCATTGTGTCTGCGGCCATTGTGTTTCAATAAATTTTACAAAGCAGCCAAACTGGATGGACATAAATGTAAAATAGAATAACACAAAATTCACAAAGTTTACCTAGTACACAAGATTTTTATAATTTAACTCTTGCTTTAGGAACATCACCATCCAATAAATTTGCAGATGTTTCTCAGCTGACCACTTTTGTCAAAACAGTAAGAGAGCATTTGAAATTCATAATGGGGAACTAAATGCAACTTTTCACACCAAGGTAACACCTATAAATGTTTTCCTAGATATCCTATGCAAATTTTCAATTTTTATCAGAGGGATGGGGGGGGGGGTGGGGGTGGAGTGAGAAGTGGGGTACTAGAAAGTAGGTGAGTTGGATAGGGAAACCACCGTTAGATCAGATAGGGAGAATGAAACTTCCTTTTTCAAGAAAGTAGAATGTCTAAAAAAAGAAAATTAAAAACATTAAGTCAAGAACCTCCTTATGGACAGGTAGTATAGATCCAAATTAACTTTATCATAGGGAGTCAGCTTGCTGCAGGGGATAGATCGCCCTTAGGGGACAATATTTTAGCCAGAATGACACCTTTGTCATCTGTGCATCCTGTTAAAACTACAATCTAAAATCTTATAGGGAACATACCTCCAAGATGGGCGATTTTAAATAACTGATAAGAAGGGTTTGCAGTCACTAACAAAACAGACACAGTGTTACAATCACATGTAAACAAACATAAAAACAAGGGCAATATTTCTACACCTGGACCAATGAATCAAGATTGGTCCAAAAGATTTTGTTTTCTAATTGATAAATTCCATTTCAACAGATTAATGGTGCAAGTAGTCCAGATAAAAAGTAAGTGGCCCAGGTCGAAAAAAAATTCTATATTATTCTTGCTGCTTGTGCAACCAATTAGATTGCACAATTCTTTTCACTTGGGCTACTGAGATGTGTGCACGGCAGAAAATAATATACCTCAGTATTCAATGTAGACAGCCAATTTTGTTCGGGGAAGAAAGAAGTTTATATATCGATACTCCCGCTCTTGTATTTATGACGTGTCTGTAAAACAGGTTCTCTTTTCTGTCTCTTAGTGTGATGGATTACCCCAGCGCCAAAAGTGAAATTTGAATCGCAATTAATTAAATTAAAACCGCCAGACGAAGTTAGGAATAAATAACCGAAAAAAAAATTTCAAACCTCAAAAATGTCAGAGGAATAAACTGCCATTCGAGAAACCAACGTCGTGATAACATACACGCATTAAAATACGGAAATTATTTGTGTCAGAACAAACAACATGGCGTGCGCTTTCCACAAAATAAACATCAATTTTGTTCCCTTTGTTGTTGCGAAAGCTTGACCAAAACAGAATGTAAAACACCTCAATTTATCTTATCTCACATTTATTATTCGTTGCTCCATATATAGACTGCTCCGGATGTTTCTAAAGGTCGACAGCCACAAATAAAACGGCAGAAAATTGGAGAGCACAATTTGTAATAGAAATCATTGCCAATATCATTAACACTAAGTGAAAAAAACAAAACACTTTGCAACATAAACATTCGCCGTTAAGCTGGACTTCGTCCCTTCTGAGTTAAAAACTTGAAATTTGACGACAGAAATCCGACATTATAAATCTGGTAAACCCAATGCATGTCCTGGGATAAATTTCGTCACTCTCAGCGGCGCGATAGAAAAGATAACAAAGTTCTAGAGTGTTCGCCTTTTAATGTTAATACCACGCGACAAATTCGCATATCGGAAGTCAGTTGTGTATTCCTAGGGGTCTATTCCACACATTTTTGAGAAGCTCAAGGCAAGCTTTGTTTGGTTCATTAGTTTTGGATAGCAGAACTGGCGACGGAAATTCTGAAATTTGGCGAGAAACCGCACAATGAAACCCGCTTCAATGCTCAAGTCCATTTCATTCAAGTTGTTCATTACTATTTTCACACAACAGAACCGCGGGACAAATGATTATCTCTTATCACAGCTATGTTACTTCTTTGCTACCAATTAAGAAATCAGGATTCGACTAGTTACGCTAAAAAGCGAGCAGAGATTCTACCACCTCTCCGCTGCAGAAGATGTTTAAGATAACCGAAGATAAGCGGTTGAAGCGAAGAATTATTTCTCAGTACAAAAAATTTACCCGTTAAAGAACAATTGGATATAAAGTGCGTAAGATAAAACTTACCCTACCTTCACACGGGCTGAAAAGAAAGCGCTATGCTTCCACTACAACTTCCAAAGCGCATCCGTTTGAAAAATTACAACCCAACCGTGAAATTCACTCGAAAACGCACACTTGATGTCGAAGTTTTATTATGCGCATTGTCCAAAAGACACTGTTGATCATTTGACTGCGCATGACATGAGAGAATAGCATTTGATCAGCATTGACAAAATTTTGGCAAAAATCCGACAGCGGGAGATTTGATGTCTGAAAAAAAAACATTAGATAAAAATAGCAAGCTACCCTTCCGGCTGTAATTGATAATAAAATGAAATTGATACCATGGCATTTTATATTATAAAATTTAAACATAAAAAGGGGAAAAGATTTCATTCAAAGCAAGAATGATTTAATTCTTAATTCTCGGTACTTGGTATTGAGGGCTTTTCCGAAACCCAAGGGCGAAAAGGTTACGTTTACATTGGAAATGAAATTTTATCTTTATTTTAATAAAACGTTTACTTAATAAATGAGGTAGATATAATTGCTGTATTGCTTACTTGTTTCTTTCTTATGCTAGATAACTCATACCTGTGTAGGCCATCGTGATCAAAATAGCAAATAACTTTTCTAATTGTTCTCTTTCTATTGTTTGTTGCAGTCAAACATTTCCATATCAAAGACTTCTGTGTATTATGCCATTAATCAGGCAGTGAGGGATAAAGATTAAGGGATCAATAAAGATTTTCATTTGAAAGTGTAGAAAGGAATTCTTTAATTTAATTACCATGAACTTGGAGTAAAAATATTTAATTTTGTGTATGATTTAGACCATTTATGGCTCTACAAGGACTCAAACCATTGACAAAATCATCTCCAAAGGTTTTGGTGATAGTTTGTGTTTGAGGTTAGCAACAGATATCATCAGTAGATCAAGCCTCAGGAGCATATTTGAGTGATCGAAAGATAACAAGTTGTAAATACTGTACCTTGAAAATGTGCCTGCCTTTATAAACACTGTGCTCCTTTATATTTTACACCCTAGTCATCAGTGGCAGATGTAGATCTTTGTGTGTGGTGGGGGCTGGAGCCAAAAAGCAAGAAAGGGGTGTGAGTAGATGTGGATGTAGATATGTGATGTGGGCAAAAAAGAAAGGATGGGTCCCCTCCCCCCCTGAACCCCAGCCATAGATCTGCCCAGTGCCTTTCCTGAATTGGGGGGGTCAAGGGGGAGTACATCATGTACCTTAAATAAACTATACTGCACTAGTGTGCAATCCTAAAGTTGTAGACTGACGGTATGGTTTTTGAGCTGTATGTTCTGGAATTAATAGGGTATAGATTTTTGGCTTTTGGCTTGAAAAGAAGGAAAATTTTAACAGTCTGGAATGAAATTGGGAAGGGAAAATCACACATAATTATTTTTGGTCTGAAAACATTTTTTTAAGAGTCCAAAAAAAGACTACAAGGGAGGAAGATTTTGGAGGATAGGTCTAAAATAGGATACAAAAATCATTTGCTTTCACTCCTGACATAGAGCAACCCACAAGGGTTTAAGCTGCAAGGGAGAGGGGATCACTGCAAATGAGAGGCATTAATTTAGCTTTTCACTTCCAACTTAAACTGCATGTGTAGCAAGCACCAAAAGGGGAAGGAAAGGGGCAATTACCTTTTGTTCTGGAATTAATAGGTATTTATGACATACTGGTACATCTTATGTAAATAGACTGATTTTTAAACACATGAGATAATGTAGTTTCTACGTAGTATTTTATTATCCATTTGTAGTTTAACTAGGTTAATTTTTAGGGTAGATTTTTACTGAGTGTATAGGCGACTAGAATGTAACAAGAGATATGTACTTTTATCTTTTGGCAATAAAGACTATTATTATAATATTATTTTCCCTTCCTTTGTGTTCTAAACTCACGTCTTGGGCTTCTTCATCCCCCTTTCCTGCCCCT
Organism: Siderastrea radians; assembly: GCA_964017195.1. NCBI lineage: Eukaryota > Metazoa > Cnidaria > Anthozoa > Scleractinia > Rhizangiidae > Siderastrea > Siderastrea radians. Next base: position 24,873,220 of record OZ024893.1, read on the forward strand.
TTTAACCACAGGCTGGCCACCCTCTGTTTGTGTGGTGTGTTTTACTGTTGGAACTTGAGATTTTGAGGTGACTCGATCAGTTGAGATTTGGTTCGACTAGTACAGATATTTAAGTATTCTTTACCTTTATGGTTCAATAAAGTTTGAAGAAAATATTAACTGAGTCACGAGTGGTTTTATTTTTCGGCCGGAAAGTACAGTAATCTTGCTAGAGAACGTGTTATACAGATCGGAACGGCAAAAAAAAAAACCACTCATGACTCAGTTAATATTTTCTTCAAACTTTATTGAATCATAAAGGTAAAGAATACTTAAATATCTGTACTAGTCGCACAAAATCTCAACTGATCGATTTGCCTCAAAATTAGAGTCTCAAGTTCGAACAGTAAAACACACCATACCAACAGAGGGTGGTCTACCAGTGCCTTAACACCTGCCGCACTGAGGCTACATGTACTTCGATCCAACCCCTGAATGCTCTCTGCAGGAAAGTTCATTACAAGTCAAGTGCCCCTCAACACATCCCCACTCACTGTGCTCAACATTTATAGGAACATTACAAGAAAATAAAGTAAAAAATAAAATTCACATGCAATTTAGTGTTGCACATCACTTTGTGTCCCTCTTAGACAGATGCCCATTACAGATTATGGTGCACTACTTTTCATTAAACAACGATAATTTACTAAAATTTATTCGTCAGCTTGTTACAAATGAATTCTTAGTGGCAAAATTTTACAGTTATTAACAATTTGTCAATGCTATAGCAAAAATTATTTGCACATAGGGGTGCAAAGAATTCTTGTCTCTGATTGTCATGAATGACAGCCAAGACCTCCAAGCTAATGTTCCTACATGCAGCCATAACATAACGTACCCAAAAAGCATTGACTTTATAAATAAAGTGAACAACAGAAGAAAACTGAGCAATTGATAATAATTATTATGTAAACATTGTATGTAAATAAGACAATTTCTTATTGCTTTTCTTGTTCACAGTTCACATAACTTCTCAAACAACCGTAGAACTTCAAAACCAGATGTCCATGAAACGACTTCTGCCTTTACCTCAGAACGTCTCTCACCTTGCAAGCACTTCAAAAGTTTATATCCCTCACGTGCCAAGATGTAGTCTCCCTGTTTTAGTGCAAGACATGGACAGAGATCACCATGCCCATCACCAACATAAACAATGTGCTCAAATCTTTGACAATTATCGGCCAAATGATTTTGAAGAACTTTCCTCTTACACAGATTTAGTGGACAAATGTTGCATTCGTGCTTGTGATGTCGCTCAACACGTAAGCATCCATCACTGTCCCAACTAGCAGGATTTGTGTAAATGCCACAGAAAACTTCATTTAACAAGTCGCGCTCTAATAGGTGATCTATGAAATAGCTGTTGGAATCAGAGATGACAATTGTTGGCACAGCCTTACTCTGTAAGAAATTGCAAGCCTCTTTCATTCCTTCAGTAAACTTCAGAGTTTCAAAGCACTTTATATAGTCTTCCTTGTTTAAATTTTCTGCATGGAGGATGCCAAAGACCTTATCCATTATATTAGTCCAGCACCATCCATTCCACTGGTGCTCTCGTATCAACTGCATGGTGGATGGATGCAGTTTTGTAATCCATGTATCAGTGTTACCATCTATGAGGGTGTGGTCAAAGTCAAAGACAACCAGAAGTCTTGTTTGCTTTACCTAAAAGGCAAGTGGATCAAAGTTGCAGCCGGAAACTTCATGACCTTGCCATCTGTATGATGGCCAAATATTTAAGAAGTTCATGACAAATGCACCTACAGTGTGGGCCAATTAATTTTCGATGGTAGGACTCTTGCTTAAGACAGTTGCATGTGACCGAATCGAAATTAAGATGCATCAAGATTTAAATGTAACTGAAAGTTAATATATGGACACCAAATTGGACCACTCTCCAACCCAGAGTGCTCTTGTGTGTAAAGCAGTCTATTTTGGTGGATGTACAGTAGGCTTGCAACTCTGGAATGATTTTGGGAATAATAGCCACTTTTTTTCTGTGGTGTGCGACAACTGCAGACTGCAGACCACAGACCACAGACTGCAATTTACAGACTGCAAACTTCTGACCGAAAACTGACGACACATCATGAACAATAATTCCTGTGCTGGTTAGTGTAATGCAGACTGCAGACTGCAGACTGCAGACTGCAGACTAAGGGTAAAATGCAGGATAGGGGTAAAATGCAGAATGAAGACCGCAGACTAGGGGTATAATGCAGAATGAAGACTATAGAGTGCAGACCAGGGGGGAAATGAGAGAAAAGACAGCCGGAAGTACGACTATGCTCATAGAAGTTCGTCAAATCTATTAAAATCTATCTAACATGGTCAAAATGTTTGCTTTTTTTGTGTGTGTTCTTATAGGAAAGTTTGTTTACTAAATGAGAAGTAGAATAGTTTTTCCACCAAGGGTTGTCTGGGAATGTTTTTCATAAAAAAGTTTTGCTTTAACTTCAAGCCCTAGATCGATTGTTCAGAATTTGATCGGACTGCACAAAACAACCTGTGTAATAAGCGAATAAGCTCCGATTGGAATAAATGTAGAGCTTAATTAATATCTCATTAATCGGAACCTGTAGTGTTCCAAAAGATCGCTTTTCCATGAATGATCTTTATTTGCGAACAAGCTGAGGTAGAAGTCTGACAAATCCTACTGGCTACACGTAGTTCCCAGTTGGTCACCCATCTAAGTACTAACCTGGCCGAACAGGGCTTTTAAACTTCACTCATCGTACAGACAGAAGAACTTATGGTACCTTGATCATGGACTGGTATCTAAGAATTCAATTAGTTACAATATTTACCTTTTGCTTTCCATTTTCGTCTTTTTCGCGATTTTTTAAAATGCATATTGTACTTGCAAAAAATTTTGTGTGGGAGATAATGGAATGAAACATCTACCATAATGAAGACATTCTTCCAATTAGCAAAGTTAAGCCCTGTTAGGAGGGGTTAGTACTTGGATGGGTGACTGCCCAGGAACTACATGGAGCCAGCGGTGTTTATCAGACTCTTACCTCAGCTAGTTCACAAATAAAGTTCATTCATAGAAAAGCGATCTTTTGGAACACTACAGGTTCTGATTAATGAGATGTTTAGCTCTACATTTTTATTCCCGTCTGAGCTTATTCGCTTACTACACAGGTTGTTTTGTGTAGTCCGCTCAAATTCTGAACAATCGATCTACACCTTGAAGTTGAAGCAAAACTCTTTTATGAAAAACATAATTATTCTCGGACAATCCTAGCTGGAAAAACTGTTCTACTCCTCATTTAGTAAACAAACTACAAACTTTCCTATTAGAACACGAAAAAAAAATGCAAACACTTTGACCATATTAAATAGATTTTAATAGATTTCGACTAACTTCTATCAGCGCAGACGTATTTCCGGCAGTCTTTTCTCTCATTTTCCCCCTGGTCTGCAGTCTGTAGTATTCATTATCCATTCTACATTTTACCCCTAGTCTGCGGTTTTCATTCCGCATTTTACCCCTATCCTGCATTTTACCCTTAGTCTGAAGTCTGCATTTTACCCTCCGTGAGCATTTTACCCCTGGTCCGCCATCTGTAGTCTGCAGTCTGTCGCAGTTTGCGTTACTGACTGGTGCGGGAATTATTGTTTATGACGTGTCATCAGTTTTTGGTCAGAGGTTTGCACTCTGCGGTTTGCATATCCGCAGTCTGCGGCAGTGCTCAAGACTAACTTTTCAGCTTAGTAGCAAAGTGGCTAGTGAGAGGTTTGATTTCACTAGCCAAAATAAATTTTCACTAGCCAGACTTTGTTTTGCATAATCTCATACTGTGTTCAATATGTCTAATTTCTAGCCGAGTTAAGTACTGTAAACATGCCTCTATGTAATCTCAAGAGTGAAGAACTTGAATGTTGACTGTTCTATCCAAAGGTTAAAGATCCTCACATGTGGAATACAAAGTATTATGTGCCTTCAGGGCAAATTCCCAGGAGAGATGAAGTTCACGCCTCTCTTTTCTGTTTCGGTCAGATCATGACGAATAACTCGAACAGTTAACCTTACATGAGCATGTCATCATACGGAGAAACGTTAGGAAGGCAAAGGTATGGAGAAACATTGAGAAGTCATCAAACACGTTGGTTGGATATGCACTTCAGTAGGGAGAAATGCTGCCAACGTACCAAGATACGGAGACTAATAAAATACGCAACCACTAACTTACGGAGAAACGTTATCAGGCAAAACTACCGTAATTCTGCACACTAAGAACGTGTGTGACATATGGAAGAACGCCGAACGGACAGACCGAACTAATACAGTGGGACAAATTACGAAGAAACTGATGTCAATGAGACAGCTAAAATCGCACTAACGTACGGATAAACGTTGAAAAGACAAGACTAATGCCGTATGAGCATACAAACGTACAGAGAAACGCTAAGCAGTGTCGACTTATCATATGAATGTACCAACACACTGAAAACATTAGGGAGAGCAGAACAATGTCGTGCGAACGTGCTAACGTACAAAGAAACGTTGAGAAGGCCAGACTAATAAATCGACGAACCTATTTACATACGGAGAAACGTAAAGACGTTACGTAGAGAGAAATGCTGGGAAGAGAAACTATTGTACGAACGTGGCAATTAATATAAAAAAAGTCGATAACAGAAGACTAAAGAATTGTGTGAACCTACTAACGCATAGACAAATATCATATGAACGCACTACTGGACCTTTCAAGGAAAGGTATGGTGAAACGTTCTGAAGACGGCCAGTTTAGTTCGAACGTAGAAATGACGGAGAAAACGTCGCCATCTGAGACAACAATTAGTAGGGAAAACCATTGGGAGGACAAAACAAGTATCATACGAACATTACGATATCCTTCTACAGAATAAGTTTTAAAATTCTGCTCACTGAATTTGCTTTTGGGATCCAATCATCAGAAGCAATATTTAGTTTGGTTTCCATCCGGTGCTTTAGTGCTTTGAAATTCTCATTAGCCAAAATGGCTAGTGAAAGCGCACGACTTTCTAGCCAAGACGGAATTTCTTCTAGTCTCTGACTAGTTGGCTACCGTTAGTCTCGAGCCCTGGACTCTGCAGTCTGCACTCTATAGTTTGCAGTCTGCAGTTGTCACACACCATTGTTTCTGTGAGAATACGATATAACTAAATTATATGCATCACATTGAAATTATATAGAATTGTGCCCATTATTTTATCAGAGTGACTTCATAAAACCCAGTCCAGCTATCTATCCAGTCTATCTATATCATAGCTGCCAGTTTTTTGTGTTGGTCCACAGAATTATTAAAGCTAATATCAATAAGCTTAATTGTTTGTGCTCCCAGCTTATATTGCCATGGCTTTTGAGAAATCTGTGCTCGGTTTAAGGTCTCGATTTAGCTTCTACTCTAGCTACGAGCATGAAAAATGCATTTGCAACGTAAAATATATATAGTCCTATAGTCCAATTCATTGCTACAAACCTTATTAGACATTATTGACTAGACCTTGCCCGGCGAAAGGGAAAACTTTTTGAGTACCGAGCTCCAAAGTAGGTAACCAGGCCTTGTCAACCATTTCACCCCAGGCCTCAAAGGCCGCCATTTGCATTCCTTATTAGGTATTTGAAAATTACTCCCCAATAAAGGGACAATAAAGGAAATTAACGCGAAAGAGGGGGGAAAATTTCAAATGAGAGAAATTAAAACGCGGTTAACACAAAGAAACACTTTGTGGTCACAATTGGAACAAATGTATTTCATAACTGAATTGAAAGATCACGAACAAAACAGTCTACCTCGGTGTGAGGCAATTTCTTTACAGACTGAATGCGTAGTAAGTTCTGCATAAATTTAGGATTTCCATCATTTTAATCCCAAATTCTGGATCCAGACATTCTTGACACCTACAAAACCTTTGCAATTAAGATCGCAAAAATTAGCACTCCACTTAATAAACAACGCCGAAAATAACGCTCACAAAACGCGACTTAAATTAAATTTATGCGAATTTTTACAATTTGCGTTAATTTCATGGAGCGTTATTTCCTATAATAAGGTGACAGAACTGCCCTAAGTAAGACCTGAGTAAAAGCCCGGTCCTTAGCATTCCACGCAGACGTTCTTAGGGTTTCGTCACGTGTTCCTCCAAGAGGGTCTGCGTGGGAGGCTACCGGTCTTATGCCTCCCGAAAAAAGTTTGGAGGGGAGGTTAAATTGAAAATAATAAATATGCAAAGAGAAATAACCAATGGAAAGGATATGCAAATAAGAAAGGTAAATGGGGGCTGCAATATAGTCTTATTTTGATAACTTATAGTGTATTTTGTTGTTGTCGTTTTCTCGGAAATATTAGCTGTTCTAGCCACTCTTAAATTCGAGAAAAAGTAAAGTTTCTGTATGTATGACTGTATTTGTATGTATGTATGTATGTATCTATGTATGTATGTATGTATGTATGTATGTATGTATGTATGTATGTATGTATGTATGTATGTATGTATGTAAACCACGAATTCTGAGCAAGTTTAGCAATATAATAGAATAATCAACTACCAAAATAGAGCAAAAAATCAACGAAAACAACTGTGAACAAAGAAAAAAATGGAAAGGAGATGCATGAGAAAGGCAAAAACAGGGTCTCAACTTGCAACAAATTTAGCAAACTAGAGAAAGTACAGAAAATAACAAAAGAAATTTGCAGAAACTGATACAAGAAAGAAAAGAATGAGGAAAAAGTAAACGAAGTAAACGAGAAAGTAAACTTAGGCCAATTGCCACAAAAATTTACAAATAGAGCAACCAAATGTAACAATAACAAATGTTATGAATATATGAAATTCATATATTTGAACTGCGGAATGAAGAATTAAATGTAAAGAAGATCCTCGCAGTTATTAACGCAACTTATGCAGTTGCGAAAAGAAAGCCTTAATATATGAATTTCATATATTCATAACTTCATCTTCATCTTTCCTGGGTATATTACGAACCAATTTAATGACCAGCTCCCAGTTGGCTTGTTAGCTCAATTGGTTAGAGCGCTGCACCGGTATCGCAGAGGTCAGGGTTCGAATCCCGGCAAGCCGAGTCGACCAGCACCTCATTGAACATCTCACATGATTGGCCATAAGAACAATAAGATAAGGGCACAAACAATGCACCTATCCCTGAAGACAATGAGCAATATTGTTTTAGAATGCCTCTGAAATTATAGGTTCACAAGAGGTACTGGACTACTCGGCAAGCCTGATTTTTTAAGGCTTTCTTTTCGCAACTGCATAAGTTGCGTTAATAACTGCGAGGATCTTCTTTACATTTAATAACAAATGTATCGAAAATAATTAATCGAAAGGAAAGGCAAATGACAGAGTCAAAGAGGGCGCTCAACATTGCACGAGTTTAACAAATTTAGCGAAAATCAACAAATATAACATCAGTGAATATTCCCCGTCGTTCTTTAAACCAGTTTAAACGTGCTGCACACTTTTGCGAAAGTAAACACACTATAATGTTAAAACTTTTTCTTAGATCTTTATAGCAACAAATAAATTTATAGATATCTCGTCGTCATAAAGCGTGTTGCGTGAAAGGAATGAAGATACGCAAATGAGTTCTTTCCATAATTATGCTCCAACGTGACGAAGAACCTACTAGCGGCTGCCATGTAGTTTTTGTAATACATTGATGAACGTGACTAACCTACCTCTTAGATACAAATTAAAGTAACTTGTTTGTAGTTCAATGAGCTCGATTGCTTGAAGATTTGTGTGTTGCTTAGTTAATTGTCTCGTAGATAAGCAACAACCTTTGCTCTGACATCTGCAAATGGTTAGAATTTCTAGTCTTCTCGGATAAGGACGAAAAACCGCAGGTCCCGTCTCACAGTACTTTACTCATAACTGACTCTGTGTGATGTAAAAGAACCACTAGGAACGTAACAAATCTCTGGCAGTGACCACCCCTAGTGTCTATCTCAAAATTCACATTAACATTAGGGGACATTCATAACTCTACTTCATTAATTGTAAACTGCGCCACATGCAAGCAGTCTGGCAAAAGTCCTCCACGCAAGTGTTGTAAATTATCCCTGAAAACCCCTGAGGGGAGTGGATAATAAGATATTTGTTTGTATTTATAACCCTGAATTTTACATCACAGTTTCATCAAAGATGTACGGCGTAAACACGACAGTTACGGTACATTTTTGTTTTATTGTAGCTAGGGTATTTTCATGATTTATCATGTTATTCTCTGTAAATGTGCTAAGTTTGGGGCATTTTGGGGCCCTCTTTTCCTTTTGCATTTGCAGTTCTCCTCCATTTGGTATTCTTACTACATTCGTCAGTTTCGTTCTTTTGTTGCTCCATTGATGATTTCCCTTGTTAAATTTGCTAAATTTGTGGCTCCTCCCTGCCTTTCTCATTTGCATTTCCATTTTATTTGCTATTTTCGTTACATATGTAATTTTTGTTGGACAATTTCTCTCATTATTTTTGCTACATTTGATCAATTAAAGGCATGTGGAGGACCGTCTTTGCCTTTCGCATTTGCATTTTTTCTTCTCTAGGTATTTTTGCTACATTTGATAATTTTATTGCATCATTTTTTTAATTGTTTATTGCTACATTTGTTATCTTTCTTATTCTCTACATGGTAATTTTTGTTCCAATATATAAATTTTGCAACAACTTGCTCATTTTTCCTTCCATTTTTGGTAAATTTGCTAAATATGCGGCATCTTTTGCGTTTCTCGTTTCCATCTCTATTTGATATTTTTATTACACCATTTTTAAACGGCTGCTGATATTTTTGCTAAATTGGTAAATATGTGGCATGTTCAGTCCTCTCTTTGCCTTTGTTATTCGCATCCCTCTTTCCACTATTCAGATTTTTGGTAAATTTGTCAGGCTGATTTTTGTTGCACTATTTTAACAATGGATGTTATTTTTCTTGATACTTTGGCCATCCAATCTGGTAAATTCTTAGCCCGCTGGGGCCCCTTTATGCCTTTCTCCTTTGCATCTTCTTTTCCCCTGTTGTTTTCATAACGTTTTAATTTTTGTTGTTATTTTTGTTGTAGCATTTTAACAGTTGGTTATATTTCTCTTGTTATTTTTGCTAACCAGTTTGCACCTTCTTTCTACTGACTCTAGCTGTTATTTCTGTTTTGCAAAAGTCGGTAATTTTTGTTATTTTCATTTGTTGCACTAATTTTTAGCACATCGTTACATTTGTTGTGTTTATGTGGGTAAAAATTCGCTTTCGTTATCTTTGCCACAGACTTTAATCCTACAGCAGATTATTTTCGCTCCTTAGTAAAGAACAGCCTGAACTCGTTTTTCTGAATTAAATATTTATTATCACCTATCCATCACCTATGGACATTTTATTCCACTCGAAAGCATTGCAAAACAAGAAGACTTGTGGTTAATCCCGGGGTATCAAATCGAACGTTCGGTTTTCGAACGAAATCGAACGAAATCGAACGATTAAATTCGATGTTGTTCGGTCGTCGAACAAAATCGAACTCACAAAAAATAAATGCGAATCGAACAAAATCGAACGTTGGATTACGTTCGATGAGGTTCGATTTAGTTCTGTCGCTGAACGATACTTAAGCGAGCTTACGTCGTATCACAATATAATCTGAATCGAGCAAAATCGAACGTTCGGTTTTCCATCACCTGATTATATATCCCGAGGATTATAAATGCGTCAATCGATCCAGCCCTCTAAAGTTATGTTTCCTTTATTTCCATTAGACCCGAGATTCAGAGCATCTCAACATTTGTTACCACGGGAAAGAGTTTCATGTTTTGTAGCGGAACTCCTTTGTGGCCGAAGGACGCGGGAGTGGAGCCCCAAATTCATACTAAGAGGCGTGCTGGTAATTTTTTATGGTCATGGCAGGCGGAATGGCTCGCGGGCGCGTGCATCGTATGTACGTATGTACGTACGTACGTCGCATTTCATGACATTCTTAATTACATGAGGCAATTTTCGCCCAGCGATTCTCGCCCAGCTTCTTGCCAACGCAGTGCGAGGAATCGAGTACAATGCAAGTCTTCACGTAGCAAACTGGACGATAGCTTCGCGTTAGCTAAAGAAACTCGACTGCCGGTCCCGAATGCCTATTAAGTGGAATATGAATGTCTTAGCGAGGAGAAATTTGGATTGCTTTGGCCCGATGATTGCTGAGTTTCTCGGAATTTTTCCATCATTTCACAGAATATTACGGTATGGTACATTCGCTTTTATTTGTAAGGATCCCGCTATCTCAACTCGCTAATTTCCAATCCCCAGTTAGCTCGAACAAAGAGAAATTTGTCTTGGCTTTGGTCATAAATATAATATTTCCAGTTATTTATTTTTACGACGATAACCCGCTTCGGTTATCTCAAATTCCTGGCAACGCTTTGAAATATATCAGTGTGTTTAGTTTTCCCGCAGCAATCTGTAGCCAGGCAAAGGAGAAAAACAGCTTTTAAAAGCTTGTAATGAAGTAAAAGACGAAAACAAGTACCAACGCAAACCGTCAAGATGTTTACTCTTTGAATAACAAAAGAATAACAAAACAGCACATTTGTTATATGCCTCGTTCTTTTAAACTCTGAATTAATAGAATTAATCCAGCCACTGTTTACCTCGGCAAAACCAGACCAAATTCCATGCAGGGAACAAATCGATGAAAAAGCACATCCTCATTTATGAATCTATTGAAGTAGGTCTCAAATATTCTTTAAACCTAATTCTTATTTCTGAATTGTTTGCTCGAATTTCAATTATTTGGCTTCACTTAAGACTTAGGTGTGAATTAATTTTTTTTATCACTAAGCCTTTTGGTTTCCAGAAGGCGACTGCAATTTGCCATTTTTTCCATCTCAGTACCTACATGTATGAAATAAAAGCCCTGCGTTGTGGAAAGTGCTTTTCACTATTTTTGTCACTCATTGGAATGTTCGTGTTTCAGAAAGTTCAAATACAATGTAACTACTGCATGCGTTTTTTGGTTTTCTCAAAAATCATCGTATTCCAAGGGGGGAGGGGGAATCCAGACATAAGCAAAGGACTTTTTTTTGTGCAAATGACATATTTGTACTGATGTTTTTTTACTTTCTTGGCAACCAGGCTTGTTTAACTGACAATTGTCTGCTGGGATTAGTTGATTAATTGCGATTGGCTTTTTCTTTACTGAGTTAAGCAAAGGAGACTGGAGATGATTAAACATCCAGCAAACTTAAGTTCATTCCCCTGTATTGCATTACGCATCCTTACTGCGCACGATTTATTGCGTCATTAGCACGCGCTCACAGCGCACACACATCTAGGGAGTAATAGGTTTCCTATGAGGCTAAGCTCACCAGAGAAAAGAATAGTTATTTACTCTTAAACAAGCACGGGGACCTATCTTTTCTTCCAAATATTTTTGACCTACCATTCATCCTTTTTGTTTAAAGAGTTAGAAGAAAAACACATGCTCGAAAACAAATTTATTACTAGAAATGCATTACTCATTGAGATGAAATCACGACCTCAAAGGCACGTAGTAAGGAAGGTTGTAAGTCAATTTCGTCTGATCGTTCGAGCATCTGCCATAAAACGTCTAGTAAATTGTTCCTTGTTATCGATATTTTACATGCAGGACATTGTTTCAAGATTTGCTTTGATCTTGTGCTTCCTCTTCCTACAGAAAGTAGCGTAAACTGATCAAACAAACATCATATTTGTTATTATTCGTTAAGCAAATTGCAAGGAATTATGGGGTAACTTCAGACGATGTTAAGTCGTAAATGAACATGGGGGCCTATTCTTTTTATTTTATTTTTCAAAACATTGCACGACAGATAACAATTTGTGAAAGTTTAACAAAAATCATATGTTTAATTTTACTTCGGGGTAATGACCTTGAATGAGCTCCTGCCATTTTGTTACTCATTCGATGGATTGATATTCAAGTGCTTTACCTTACCTGTAATAGCTATGAGCCGTGCAAAGGGAGGAAGACATAACCACTTTTTAGACAAATGGTTAAAAGAGTTTGGATAGCTGCAAACGAGGGGTTCAGCCGATGATTTGTTAATTATTTGTAAGGATTCCACAAAAGTTGGAAAGAAGAACACGTTCACGAGTGGATGCAAAAATTTCCAAAAATAGGCACTTGTACGTCTCATGAATCAGGTGGATCACAAAAGTATAGCAAAGTATTGCTTCGGCAACAACATTTCAAAGCCGGAACTGGCAATGCTAGCAAAGTGAATGAGGACTCCCTTAATAATTGGCATTGAGTATAAGTACTATTCTGTTCACCCTTTCTTTCTGTTCATTAATTGATGAACTTAGAGTTGAGGAAGGGAAAGAAAAGAAAGTTGCTCCAATGAAAGTATGTTTTATTTTTATTGTAACTACAGTCTAACTTTTATTCGCAGTCCTCTATCAGGTATTTAAGCCTCGACTTTTAGTGCCCTGGTCAGTTTTAAACTGGCGACTGAGTGACTGCCAATTTTTAGCCCTGAATTTTTTTTCACTGATCCTTTTTTTCTGTTCTAGGCATGTATGCCAGCAGTGATCAGTGATGCAGCATTTTCTTACAGTGAAGGTACGTGGGAGATATCAGTAAATATAATTAGCCCAGCTTACGTATCTAACTGTTCAGTAAATTGAACTGGATTGAATGCAGTGATTGGGTTAATTTGGGTTCAGTAATTTAACACAATAATTATTAACCAAAAATATGCCCACAGCTGTGTTTGATTCCATTCATTTTCTGAACCCAGTCAAACATAATTAACACAATTAAACAGTTTTAAAATCATTCAAATATATAGATTTAGCTAAACCTAAAAGCGGAGCTTCAATTTTTATTTGGCAGTCTTATTATTCACAAAGAAAAATAAAAATTGAACCAACGATAAAATTGAACCACAATATTTACATGAGCGTTCCATCAAGTCAAGACTTCCATTTGGGTGGGCAATGAGAGCCTTTATATCTGGACTTAAGGGGGGAGACTCTTGATCACCATATTGTTGCTATGGGAAGTTCCTCAGAAGTCACAACCATATTCAGCTTGTCTCTTGACCTGAACAGATGAAAATGCTGAAACTCAAACAGCATACAGTTTTTGCTATTGTAAACATTGCGAACATTTAAAGATTATCAGGATGCAACAGTTTCTAGAAATTCGCTTTATTATAACAGGCCATCTGATAGGGTCCGGAAAAAAATTATAATTATGCGGGAATTTTCAGGCATACATGTATTAAACTGTATGCAGAAAAATATGTTGATTATGCTGAAAACACGCTGAATTTGAGGAAATTTAAACAATTTATAACATTGTTAATTGTGTCTTTCCACTGTTTTTCTGTTATGTTAACTGCTTAGTGAGGTTCCTTCTCCTTCTTCATCTGTTTATATTTATCCTTACTATAAGCTTAAACAGCAAGGTGATTCTGTGAGACGACGAACGAGCAAAAGAAGACAACATGTTCAAGTTTCCTGGTGCAAATAGTAGTCAAACGCAGTTTCTTATCAATTACTGTTATCATTCACGTTATTTTATCCGGCGTTTTAATTGGCCAAGAGACCATTACGTCACTGCAAATAACTGCCTACGAATAATTGTCTGCTCATGTGCATTACGATGCGAAGTTGTTTTGCTGCGAATAATTCTGCTCGTGCGCAGTTGAGTCACCTGTTCAGAGCTCAAACTCAAACGCCCGCAAGTAAGCCATTAAAGCGCGGAACTTCTGCGATTTTTGACTAAAAAAATTGAAGAAAAAAGCGTGAATCTTCCTTTTGAACGTTGAACTTTTTGGCAAATCAGTTGATGTATTCGTTTTAAAGCAATTAATTACTGGCGAAAGCGTAATTTACGAATTTTGTATTTTTTGTGCAGAATATTAAAGTTTTGAACGAAATGAAAGCGCGCACTTGGTGCAGGAATAAATAATTATGAAACAAGCGCAAAAATGCATTGTCTTGTTGAATGATAAAACAATTATTGAACTCGATTTCGCAAAATATCGTGATTTGTTAGTGTCTCGCAGATCAATTATTTGCCTCTGCCTTCGGCATAGGCAAATAATTGATCTGCTCGCCACTGACAAATCACGATATTTTGCTCAACCTCGTCCAATAATTGTTTATTATTCGCTGAAATGTCAATGCTTTTCGTCCAATAGAAATCATTGTAAGAACAAAACTAGTCCTCCGGCTCATCGCCAAAAGACGCGTGGAACGCCTGGAGGTTAAAAATTGCTTGCGAACGAAGCAGCGTGTATGTTTGTGAGGATGAAAAGCAGCTGCTTTGTCACTAATATTAGGCAAATCTTTGTTTTATGCGGAAAATGCTCTGAAAATGCTCTGAAAATGCGGAAGATGCGGATGTTAAAGAATTATGCAGATCTGCACCACCGCATCCTGTCAGACGCCCTGTTATAAAAGTTATGATTGTACAACCACGTATGTTTATACATGTTTGTGCTGTTGTTCTTCTATTCTTTGTGAAAACAGTAATTTCATGCTTCGGATTATAAAGAAGGGTGCGGCGATTTGCAAAAAAATTGGAACTTTACTAGTGCCCTCTTAGTTTTACCAATTCTCTTTTTAATGTGCGGCTGGGGACTGGCACTAGCTATGCATGCACAATGTCGAGTTGTGGAATTCAGATGTTCATCCTCATTATTTCACCAATATAGCGGCACGAAATGCTGCAAAACAGCGTATGACAAAATACCATCCACAAAAATCCCCTAGCAACAGTGCAAGATCTGTAGTTAAGAATCTCGCTCCCTCAAGTTACAAAATCCTTTTTTCACAGTGATGTGAGATTTATTCTGGATGGCTATTTGGTTAATTAACTTAATGCAGAATGACTCAAACAGTTAAACCATGTTTACATGATACCGGTATGAACTCACCCAGGTATGACTCGCACTGTTACGAGATTCTGTGCTGTAATCATGTAACAAATACAGAGAAGCAAGAGGGAACTGGGGTGAACACCCCCTCAGACTAAAGTTAAGCAGCTCCCAAGAATGTTTAACAACATCCTCACATACCCAGGGGCAGTAAAACCCTGATTTTATTAAAGTGGTGGAAAATCAGACTAGTACAATTTGTTTACATGAGACCGGTCTGAAAGTCAGACTGGCATAAGTATTTACATGAGTCCAACCATCTCCAGTAAAAATACAGTTTACCTTTTATCCACCAGCTTGGAATGCTTTACTGCCATTTATTTAAATGTACATGTTCAAAAAAAATATGTTAAAAAATTGGGGTAGTTTTTCATGTGAGCATGCGTGCTCAGTGCATGATGTGGCATGACATTGCCATGTGAATTAGGGGCGAAATATGGATGCGCAGAAAAAAATAGCGCAAGTGTCCTTAGAACCTCCCTGAACCCATGGGCTTACCTTTGGCAATTGAGATAATTAAAAACTGCTTTGTTTTCCATACAGGTTTTTATTCCATCAACCTGATGTCAGAAAAATATGGCAGTTTATTGTAAGGCCTTAGTTAATAAATTTGTACTCTTAGCTACATGTATGTTCCCAGGCAGACATTATCAATTGAAATAAAAATTTGAAGAGCAGTTTTGAAAAAATGTTTTATATTTTTTGTCTGTTTTGATGTTGGTGATTAGTTTGACTGTATCCACATACACTTTTTGTTCCCTCAGTAACACATCCATACACCAGTAACATTTATTTGGGAGTAACCCTACTCCCCCCCTCCCCCCCCCCCTCCACACACACACGCACACACACACACACACAGCTAACTTCCCAGGAATGGTGCAGTCAGACTTATTTGATTGGATTCACTTGACAGGGAAATCTATTTCAAATGATAGATTCACAACAGTCTGATCCCCTCTCGTCAGTTCATTACCTGATAGGTTTCTGACTATTCTGAAATGATTTATGAAGAGGCTTTTCTTTTTGTTTTTCTTTGCTACCAGATTATGACAATCAGTAACATTGCTCATTGGTGACATTAGATGCAGTGTAAAGGCTAATGATCAAACCAAAAACAAATTAAACCACAAGATTTACTGCCATCACTGTCAGGGGTAGTAACAGAGTGAGTCATAATCTGTGCAACAAATTAAGTCACTAGTGATTACTGGACAATTTGTTATTCGCATTGGCAACACTGTTAGTCACAGATTGGTTACTTGATTGATTGATATTTAATTGACTGATTTATCAACTAAGTGGTTGAGTGGTTGAGTGGTTGATTGATGACTGATGGGTACTTACATGTAAAGAGATTGATTTTAATATAATAGTCCCTGGGCATCAATAAGAGTAAACAAGGTACGTTATTATTCCACTATAGCATCAGTTTACCATATAAGGAGAAAACACATGGGAGTATGAGAGTGTATAACTATTGCACTGTAGTGTCCCGGTTTCAAATTACTCATTGAATAAATCATTTAAAATGACAGGCAAATATTGTAGTGGAATAATAAATATCATTCAGTGGTAACAGATAATACTCGAGGACATTTTACTCATTGCTCGCATTTTTTTCTCGCACCATACTACACAACTTATCTGTCAAACCATCGAATAAGGTGGATGTATTCTTCAATTAGTACCTTGTCTATACAATTTCTCTCCTCTGACAACTCCGCAAAAATGTAAATAAATTAAACCGTAGACTTGTGGCAGATAAAAGACCGAGGCAAGGTGAACAAAAATAGTTATTGTGCCCAATATTTGTAAACTATTAAACTTAAAAGATTACAACCTAAAGCTGGGGCTTATTTAGAATTTTGTAAAACAGGTTCATACCTGCCATTCGTCCCGATTTAATGAGAATTGTCCCAATTTTTGAGTTTCAAAACCTAAAAAAATCGGGACATTCCGATTTTCAAGAAAAAAAGACAATTTGGAACTGGGTTGTTAAAGATTGGTCTTGACTCTTCTACATCCTATTGTTTTGTGCAATACATGTGGTGCTTGAGACCATGAAACAACACCTGAGAATTCTAACGGTAAAACAGTACAGTACAGGCAATATTTTTAAGAATTAATGCAAAAACCCTGGAGCATCCTGGACCCTGCTCAGTGTTGGGAGGCAGGGCACTAACCCAGGACTGGGGTGAGTGTTGGGGGGGGGGTCCCTATTTCTGATTTTATTAGGTTCTGGTTGGCAGGTACGTAGGTTCTAATTTGATGAGAGGTGTATTTACTAATAATTAACTAAAATATAATATTGCTGTCAGGTACCACTTGGAACAATAATAATAATAAATAACTATAAATAAATAAAAATTGGAGTTCCGCCTTTAGGCTTGGCTGAATCTATATATTAAATTAACAGCTACAACTTGAATCAAGTTTTGTCATTTCCAACGGTACGCTCCTTGTTACATTCCTGAATAGTAGCATTTATTCCTTCTAATTCCAGTGCACGTCGTATTTCCCTGACTTGTCGCTTCCCCAAAACTGTCTCACGTTTTTCCACGCTTCGTTGCGGCTACATGTATTTGCTTCGAGTTTTGATTGGTTTGATTGTCTGTGCTTTTTGTGATGGCCAGAGTGATTACTTTGGTTTTGGTTTTACGACATTCAATTGAAATCTGCTCGATTTGATTAGTAATTGGGGAATTAAATGCGTCATTAGTGGTTTTTTACCTTGCTATGCAGAAATATTTTGCCTGGATAACGTCACAGAAGTCAGTGATATGTTGTTTAACGGTTGGATTTGAGTATCTATATATTTCGATCCCGCATACAATTTTTATGAATGGCTTACTGCGTATTAGATTGCTCGAATATTATGTATTGTTTCTTTAGGATCAAATAAAAGACAAAGATTATACGATACCGTGTCCAGTCACTTATTCCAAAACCATTTAAGGAATAAACAAGAAATTTTTGCTCGCTCATTAGGTTTAAAATTCTTTATTTTGAATTTTAGCTACAACTTCGATTTCCGAACTTAATCGAACTAAATCGAACGTAAAAATTTCGATTTCGTTCGATTTGGTTCGGAAATCGAACTCACAAAAAAGTTAGTCGTTCGATGACCGAACAACATCGAATTTAATCGTTCGATTTCGTCCGATTTCGTTCGATTTCGTTCGACGACAAATTCGTTCGGTTTTGTTCGATTTGATACCCCGGGAGTTCATTTGTGAGCCATTAGGTTCAAGATCAACTAAATTCTTAACATTTTTCTGTTTTCGAAGTAGCAACAGATACATTATTATAGCAAAAATGAAAACTGGCAAGAACTTCAAACCAAACCGCAGCTGCTAGACTACTGCAAGAAATGCCATGCGTTTAGTAAATTTGAGTTACCCGTCATGATATTTTCATGACTACTTGTCGAAAGGTGATCCCTAATTAAACGCCCGAGTTTAAAGGTTTCTCTTTTTAAACTAAATCTTTCATATAATATTTTCATATAATATTTTCATATAATATTTTAAAATAAATCTTTCATATAATATTTTGTAGACGTCTAAGCGTGATTTCACCGCTAAATGTTTTGATTAACCCAGTGTAGATTCTAGCGTTTTTATACCCTCTCTATTTGAGCTAGATTTCAAATGCGTAATTTGAATCAAAGGGACGAACGTTATGGCAGACTTTTCACAACCAAATAAATTCATCATCATGAGTGTAATTTACTCGGGGAATTTCTCATTTCTTTCACATTTTAAATGGCGTATTTTGACCCTGTAATGTCCAAAACCGTCTTGAAAATTGTTGCGCACAACAATCAGTCGGGCCACCATTTTTCAAAGGGTCCCCTAAAACCTCCAAATGTAAGCGTCGTGGAGGCATTGCAATAACCTAGCCCTGTCCGCAAGAAAACTGCGGTCAGTACATAAGCCCTCTTCCCGTCCCCACCCCCAGAGGATATCATTAAGCAACCAATCAATCAGTCGTACGTGACCTTGAACAACCAACTACGACGAAACTTTCGTAGAACTGTAAGACAGTGCCCTACCGTGCCCGTCTTAACTAGTACATACAGATTGCAGCACAAGAAAGCAATTTGAATTATCACACGGAAGGTTAATAATTCACTCTCGAGCATTATGGAACCACATTGAGTTGACCTAAAATAAGTACGCGCTATTACAGTCGAAATACTCAGCGCGTTCCGCTCATTATTTAGGAATCATTTTCTTTAATTTGGAACGGATTGCATTCTTGGAATCAAAATTCCATTTTTAAATTGAAGATTGAAATCTTCCAACGGTAGACTCATTCGAAGTAACAAATGTTGATTGGGTTGTTACTTTCATAAGCCAAAAGTTCGCACCTGAAAAACGAAACCGTTGGCGGCTGTTGGTTTCAGTCGGTTTGACTGATTACAGGGAATTTTTTTCAATTTTCGGGGAACATTTCTTGTGCATTTACAGCACACTTGTTTTTAAGAAATTATTCTTCACAGTTTTATAACAGCAGTCTAATTCTTCACGCGTAAAAGTACTTGCGATTAATATTTTGTTGAGCGAACACAAATCAGGTCAGCCGGATAGGTCAAGCCGCCAACAGTCTGCTACTTGCACGTGAACATTCGCCTGATGTCAATGATAAACCAATCAGCATTCCTTATTTGGAACAAGGTTGATTCCAGTAGTGCAGTCCGTTCCCGATTAATGAAAGTCATTCCCAAAAAAATAAGCGGAACGCGCTGAGTGTTTCGACTGTAATATATTGAATGAAGACTAAAGAGCTAAGAAAGACTTTTGAATGGACATTTTATTGATGATGAACTTGATGTAAAAAAGACGCAAAAAAAATGACGAAAATAAACTTTTCTGAGCGTGACTGAGTACTTGGTCAACTTACAAAACAATGAAGTATTTTTAAACTTTCAAATTTCAACAATTAAAAAGTTTGACATCTCCACATTATTTAATTCCCTGCTCGCGGGAGATCGTTGCAGACCAATATACTTAATTTTACCAAAATTAATTAATATCATGTCACTTATTGCATAGCACACGTTCGAGTCCGCGACTTTCGTTTTCATGGCGTTTTACATTCTTAGTTCTTTAAAAGCTATTTTATCTGCAGATGGGTCAACTAGAACCTTATCATACAGGAACTGTATCTTTAAAACGAAAATCGCGTGTGGAAGAGATTTTTTAGCTCGCAAACTCACAGCAGGCTCTCACTGCTTCCTGCTGTGGGACGAGAGGGACTAGGAGCAATAACGCACGACATTTTTTCCGGCTCTGGGATTCTTTTCTTTCAATAAACTTGAAGAATTTTAAAAAAGGACTTTGATAAAGGTCGCAAAGTCAAATAAGCGAGGTAAGTATTTAGGTTGTTGGCAACTGAGAAAATCCGAAATTGGCACGTGGCATAAAGCCGTACCTTCCAAACCTTTCGTTTTCCGAGGAACTTAACTTAGGTAATTGACTTTCATGAGTTTTTGAAATTTATTTCCATGGGTTTTCGCACCGTACCTTGCATGGGACCTTGCAATACCCTGAAAATATTCGCTTGCGTTTTCGAGCAAAGTTTTTACAAATAAATAAACCTTATATGGTGTGACTACACTACCCTGGACGTAGCGGGGGCTTGGGGGTTGCCATTCAAAATTCTGAGACGTTCGTGCATGCTCTCTTTCTCCCCTCCCCCCCCCCCCCCGCCTCCCCACCACCACACACACACACACGCTGCAGGTTCTATTCAAGAGGGCTTGCTTGCAGGCTATTACGGACATTTTAATTAACATCGTCGTTTCTGTAATTGAAAGCCCCGGCAGAGAGCTGCTAGCGTGCAAAACTCTCCGGGAGCTTTGTTTAATGTCCGCTGATAAAATTTGTGCCCTAAAAATGGTTAACTTAAATGGATTTTTTATTGCTGGCGCGTTTAAAGCAATCAAAGGAAGCAAGTGCAATTTAAATTTCTTTATTTTTTAATGTGCAATACCTTAAAAAATTGGGAATGCAAATAAACTGTTGTTGTTGTTGTTGTTGTTGTTGTTGAGTTCCATAACAGCCTTACGAAACAATAAAATATAAACAGTGAAGTTTTTTGTCGCCTCCTACGCAGTCGTTTTAGGGCAGTTGTATTGTGGCCGAGGAGTTTAAGACGACTCCCCTAAAAACGATTGCGTGGGAGGCTAGTGTTTTCGCGTCTCTAAATAATGACATGCCCACGGGTGATTAGCGAAGAGCAGTAATAGTTATCATACCATTGTGGTCAATTATTGCTTTTCACTTCAAAACATAATTAAAAGAGCTTAACACCACATTTGGTCTTTTTCTATTGTTGGTCAACTTGTTTGCTTCAATGCTCTCGCTACATCACTTTCGTTTTTTGTAAGTGGTAAAAACACCTTTCCTGATATATCCAAATATTTCCTCGATCTTCCTTTGATCTTTAAAGTTCTGTTCGATTGGATCAATATAAAACTGATTAGAATGTTCCCCCATTGTGGAAATGAAACGCGAGCAACGTAGTACAGTCAACTTTCGCCTTCCGGACACCTCACTATTACGGACACCCTGTTATTACAGACAGCAGCTGAGGTCCCGTAGAGTAAGAAATTACTGAAAACAACTCCCGCTATTACGGACTTTCTCTATTACAGACACCAAATCTTGGTTCCGATGGTGTCCGCTATAACGAGAGGTGACTAACTTGTTACCTTTTCGAAATTAAAAGGTATTTCCTCTCTAAATTTAGACAAAGAGTCTTGAGAAATTTAGCAAGTTACGGGGTACTGGTGGAAAAAACTGATGGAAAAATTGAGCGTTTTCAATGAATTAACAGTAGGCTATGTAAATTTGTCGCTTTTAGGAAACGTTTACTAATTTGTTTGTCCGGTGATCTTTAGTAATTGACGATCCAACGGCTTGCTGTAGGGATTTTTCGTTTTCCATAAACTTCCACCGTTGTACTTGTAGTATACCTTCGTATGTTAAGCAGACTGAAAAATATATTAGTGCGCAATTCAGTGCGTGAATTTTGTCACATAGCTAATAGCGCGATTCAGTTTATTTCACCGAGGGTATTCTAGAAAAGGTAATTAAAGTAATTATATATCACCGGTTTTTTTCCTTGAATGTTAATGAGAATTTTCAAAGCAAAAACAAAAATTGACAATAAAAACTAATGGTAAAAATTCACGACGTTTCGACCGCTCTTCGGTCATTATCAAGCGAAATGTTGAGAGTATGAATTTGCATAGATATATAAAGTGAAAAAGGGGCAAAAATATGTAAGGAAAATGTATGAAGTAAAAATATGTAAAAGTAGCTAAAAGTATGTGTAAAAAGAATTTGTTAAAAATAATAAAAGTATGCAAAAAAACTTACTATATAAAGACTTAAAAAACCTTCGCACGAATTGAGTCGGTCTGTACATTGAGACTTGGTCTCAGTTCATGGATAAAAAACATTTCGTAAATGAGGCAGTCAAATTTGTTTTTACATTTCTTTAGAATTTTAAAATTCTTGTTAAGATCCTTAGGGGCCAGAGAATGTTCCGAACGAAAATGCTTGCCAATAGACGACGACACGTTCTTGTGCTCCTCGACGCGTTGATGCAAGTGCCGGCACGTAAAACCAACATAACCTGCATCGCACAGGTCACATTTAAAAAGGTAAACTAGGCACTGTTGGTTTACGACCGGCGGCTTGACTTCACGTAATTTCAGGTCTCGCTCAATTTTGTGACTGACGAAAACGGGTTGGATGGTGGTGTTAATTTTCTGGCAAAGGTCTTTCAGTTGGGTGCGAAGAATATCAGCTAAGGCTTGGTCTTTGAACGGTAGAACAACATGAACGGGCTCTGGACTATTGTTGTCCGTTGGTGAGGGAACGGGTTGTTCAGTGGCTTTGATGGCAATAAAGCGTGTAATGGTGGAATTTATTGGCTTATCTGGTTATTTAAGACGGGAGAACAACAACTTGAGACGATCGCATTCTTCAGAGAAGTAGGCCCAGTTAGACGAAAGTCGAAACGCACGATCCAGCATAGTGCTCAGTAGGCCGCGTTTATACCGATCTTCAACATGACTCTTGTAGTGTAACATTAAACCGGAGTTTGTGGGCTTCACATATACCTTTGTATCAACGTGGGTAGATTTGTTGAGCAATCGTGTTCCGAGAAACGGAAGCATACGATTATTTTCAATCTTGTTGTTCTCCCGTCTTAAATACCCAGATAAGCTAATAAATTCCACCATTACACGCTTTATTGCCATCAAAGCCACTGAACAACCCGTTCCCTCACCAACGGACAACAATAGTCCAGAGCCCGTTCGTGTTGTTCTACCGTTCAATGACCAAGCCTCAGCTGATATTCTTCGCACCCAACTGAAAGACCTTAGCCAGAAAATTAACACCACCATCCAACCCGTTTTCGTCAGTCACAAAATTGAGCGAGACCTGAAATTACGTGAAGTCAAGCCGCCGGTCGTAAACCAACAGTGCCTAGTTTACCTTTTTAAATGTGACCTGTGCGATGCAGGTTATGTTGGTTTTACGTGCCGGCACTTGCATCAACGCGTCGAGGAGCACAAGAACATGTCGTCGTCTATTGGCAAGCATTTTCGCTCGGAACATTCTCTGGCCCCTAAGGATCTTAACAAGAATTTTAAAATTCTAAAGAAATGTAAAAACAAATTTGACTGCCTCATTTACGAAATGTTTTTTATCCATGAACTGAGACCAAGTCTCAATGTACAGACCGACTCAATTCGTGCGAAGGTTTTTAAATAATTAGTCTTTATATAGTAAGTTTTTTGCATACTTTTATTTTTTTAACAAATTCTTTTTACACATACTTTTAGCTACTTTTACACATTTTTACCTCATACATTTTCCTTACATATTTTTGCCCCTTTGTCACTTTATATATCTATGCAAATTCATATTCTCAACATTTCGCTTGATAATGACCGAAGAGCGGTCGAAACGTCGTGAATTTTTACTGTTAGTTTTCATTGTCAATTGTTTTAAAAAACCCTTACTGATAAAAACAAAAATAAAAACTATTAACTTAAGCAAGGCAACAAATTATTAATTTATCGAAAACACATCGAAGAGTTATCAACCTATAACTTACCCCTCTAATGATTCGAGTGAGGCCTTAAGCTACTGCACTGGTTTATTGGTCCGAGCTTTTGCCGATCTACGGCATCATCAGGGACCGCGAGAAAATACTCTGCAGTACAAAATTTTATAATTAAGGTGGAGCGTAGGTGACACGAATAATTATATGGCGATAGTCAGAACTGATGTATTGAACTCAGAGATCTTTTGTTCTCGTCGGAACTAATCTATTCAACTATATCATTTATTACTCTAACTGTCGCCATTATTTGTACCTTTCACTTACCTTAAGCTTATCAACGAAATGTTAAGCAAAAAGATATTGAGAGTAAGTTGAAGTGCCAGCCAATGCAGGGATATCAAAATGGTTTTGTTAGATTAACAAATTCTCAGAATTTCATACTTTTTGCCTAACTGTGACCTTGCAGAGTCAACTTTTCTTTAAGAAATGGCAAATTTCATTTTTGAAAATAGTGAATAAGCAAGCAACACCGCAGGAAAATAACTATAAACATTTTTAATTTTTAATTTCCACTTTTGATTTCTTCTACTGCCGCAAGAGTTGAAGCCACATTGATGACACAAACAGCGGGACTCCGAGAATAAATAGCCTGCGAATACAGCCGCCTCTCCGCATTATAACGAAGAGCAACGTTGCAAAGGATGGGTCGTGAAAAAGCCTTTGTTAAATCCTTATTCTTGCTACTGTTTGCCATTCACTATTCCATCAGCCAGTGTACAAATGAAATGTGCGAGAAGAAGTCACTCTCGCTTAACACCGACACCAAACAAGACTTTGCTCTTGATGGTTTCGTTTACGAGACTTTAAACTTTTCGATCTGGACAGAATGCTTTCACACGTGTTTGAGTGAATGTCAGTGCCTCTCCTTCAACTTTAACGAGATCAATAAAACCGAAAACTGCGAGCTGAACGATGCAAACACAAAACTGGCACCAGAAGCACTGAAAGAAAAGGAAGGAGTCACTTATTACGAGCCAGACAGGACTTATAAAGAAATAAAGGTAAAGTTAAGCTTTTAATGTTACTCTTGGAATTGATATATTCCTATTGTATCTGTAACGGAATTGCTTTGATGAAGTATAAGTTAAAACACTTTTCTTTTCTTTCTTTTTTTCTCTTTTTTTTGGGCGCAGATAACCTGATTTCGAAAATTAAATAAATTGAAACTTTTTTTCACTGTTCTGCCTTTTTCGTTTATTTCACTGAATATCATAAACCACAACAACAGAAAAATCGTGCATTTCCAGCTATATAGCTTCGTAGTTTTGTTTCGTGCTTTTTTGCCACTACGAATTGACGAAATCGTCGTCAACATCCGGACAAAACTTTTTAAGCAGACGAAATTAAAAACAGAATTGTGCTCAGGCTTTCTACACGCCCAGGTATATCCTGCGAATTTGAAAATCTTGACCTGAGTTATTTCAATTTATACCTTTTTCAGGATTCAAATTTCACGGATCCATATAACTTGAATTGTTCGTGCGGAGTAATGTATTTTGTGTCCTGTTTGCAGTCAACTACCTCCCCCAAACCCCCTCCCCCTCCAAAAACAGCAGAAGGGAATTTAAAGCGAAAAAGTTTGACTATGGTTTGTCATCTTTTCTGGCTCTCTGCACAATCACCGTCTCTTGGCGAATATTCACAACCACCATTTAAAGTATTTCCTTCAGTGTTTTGATCATTGCACACCTGTAAATAATGGAACAAAAGTTGTTTTGCTACGAATAAGGGACGGAACTAATAGGCCCACTGGCAATTTTTCTTGATTTTTATTAATTTCACATTTTTGCACTGACCAAGTGAAAAACCTCAATAACAATGAAAGGATCACCGTGATTTCCCCGTAATATGGGGAATTCATATTAAGCGGGTGTGCCTTAAACGGGTTTCGACTGTAGCTACGAAAAAAAAATCCATTACCTTCGCTGCCGATGCCTCGGCATCATCAATTATTTAACCTGCTTGTCACTGACAAGTCACGGTGTTTTGGCAGCCTTCATACAAAAGTATCCCGCCGAGAAGATAAACTTAATTCACATCAGTTTTGTGAAATATTTGTAAACCATACTGAACGAGCCGTGAAACTTTCAGTCATCTAGCAATAACACACACGCGCGACACTCACATGCGGCGCAATGTTTGTTGTACAAACTGTACAGATCATAAGACCAAGCCCAGAACCGAAAATTAAATACCAGTGGTAATTTGGATTTGCATTTCTTTATGAATTAAACTTTCTCCTCAATATCACTTCATGGGTTTTCTGGCCTAATTAAGAGTGATTTGGGCCACATGTAGACTCTATAATAGGTTGCCAAGTAGTTAAATCATTGACTTGTTTCATAGGGAGTTACACGGCAGCCCTGCTCTGAGCCAATGTGTCATAACAGGTGCTGTGAGACTGCCCCTTGTCAACATGGCGGCACGTGTCGTGAGGTGTGTGACGACAACAAAAGAAGATTCAACTGCACATGCCCAGCAGGATACACGGGACACAGGTGTCACATCGTGCTGCCTCCTCGATCATGTAAAGACGTCATGATCTTCAAAAAAGTGAGAACCAATGGAATCTACAACATTACAGACCAACAGAACGTTTCATTCCCAGTCTACTGCGGCTTTGATTCCGAGCCTGGTGTTGCGTGGACTCTGATCCAGTCTCACTCCTTACAAAACAATGAGGCGTTCCGGGGCAAAGCCTTTTACCTGAGCGATACGCCAATCAACCAAGAAGCACCTGAATGGAATAGCTACCGTCTGTCAATGTCCCGTATGAAGTCCATTCGTAATGTCTCCACTCATTGGCGAGCCACTTGTAACTTCTTGACTGATGGCGTCGACTACCGAGATTACATTCGCGCATCGTTTGACGAAAACGACCTTTTCAATGTACCTGGTCCAGATCGATGCGCTTCGTACGAGCTTGTTGACATTCGAGGAAACAGATGCGTGGAATGTACTGCGTATTCCCCATACAGCGAACAATATGGTTATCACATCGATAGTTGGTATGGCACAGATCTTGGCTGTGACTTCGACGGGAGACCTAACGGAGGAATTGAGAACGAAGACAACTTTGGGGAGTACGGTACGATAAATCCTTCTTTCCGGTGCAGTGCTTCGATGGCATCTACTACTCAGTTTTGGATTGGTGGCCGTTAGCATTATATCAAAAGACAGATCGCACAATCTAGTGATGTATTTTCTTCAGATAACGCATCGGTTTTTTGATTTTACAACCTGTACTGTAGTGACTGTTCCCGTGGGGAGGGTGGGAGGAACGCTGGTGTTGGGGTTAGCGCTTTGGAGTACGTATCGGACGGTAGGTGGTTCGAGGCCCAGTCCCTGTCATTGTGTTGTTTCCTTAGACAGGAAACTTTACTCCACATTATCTCTCTCCACCCAGGTGAATAAATTGGTGCCGGAGACATTTCACTCCATTTCTGCAATTTTGGAAAGGGGGCAAACAGGGCACGAAATTTAGTGATTGTATGGGAAAACTGTAATCTGATGTCAAATAATGTCCGTAAAATATGAGATCTGAACAAATAATGAATTGAAAACTTTTGATGAAATATTAATATCGTGTCTGAATATATATATGTATTGTGTTTGAACTCCACAGACACAAGTATGGAATTTTGAAAACGTGGTTACTCGCTTCTCAGTATCCCAGGTTTAACCTTCAAATTTCACTAGAATTATCTTAATTCACATTTAGTCCGTTGTGCTTTTGCGGGATTCATCCACGGATTCAAATGTTAGAAACATCTTATAAAGCGTTACAAACAGCCCAACAGAAAATATTGCTCATCAGCTTTCATTCGAATGGTCTCATTTTCGGGTTTTACCCAAGGATTCAAAAAGTTAAAACCACCTTGTACAGCATAATAAACAACACCACTGAAGCTTTCACTGTACGTGCTTCATCTTCAGGGTCAAAAGTTGGAAGCAACCTGTACAGCTTAATAAACATGCCAGCATTAAGGGAAAGTCCCCTGGGGGTACTCAACAGATGCTCAGGTAGGGAGGTGACGCCCGGGTGTTTAAAACCTGACCACGTTTAAGACACAAATATCTGATTTTGCTACCATGTTTAAGACATA
Organism: Siderastrea radians; assembly: GCA_964017195.1. NCBI lineage: Eukaryota > Metazoa > Cnidaria > Anthozoa > Scleractinia > Rhizangiidae > Siderastrea > Siderastrea radians. Next base: position 24,901,428 of record OZ024893.1, read on the forward strand.
ACTTTGTTTTTACAGAGCTGCTCTGTGACATTTGATCCAAATTTATACCTTGTTTTAGCATAGAATGGATAACGGTAAACTTTTTCTTTAATACATTGACAATTCGGAAATCTATTTACAGCTTTGTGGAGTGATTGAGCTGTTTGCGGTGATTCCATATACCCATACCCCGTTTAAGACAAAAAGTGATGACATCGATACCCCGTTCAAGACAAAAGCCCCTGAAACCATACCCTATCGGGCCGAACGTCCTCGTTAAGGCCAGATAAGGAAGTACCCCCTCCCCCGGGAAGAAAATACTCCTCAATAGCCTTCATTTGAATTAAAAGTCAGACGTTAATCCTTTAGTGTTTCATCTACAGATTCAAACGTTGGAAACACCTTGTACGGCGTCATAAACGGCACCACAGGAAAGTAATACACCCCGGAAGCTTTCATTTGAATCGTCTGAATTTAAACCTTTAGTGTTTCATCCTCAAAAGTTGGAATCAACTTGCATTGTATATCACGAAAAACAGTACTTCAGGAAAGTACTGCTCGGGGTTTTCATTGACTGATCAGACTGTCAGTGTCATCCACAGATTCAAATTTGGAACCACCCTTTGCAGCGTAATAAATAGCACCATAGGAAAATACCGATCAATAACTTTCATTTGAATTAATTGTCAAACTTTAAGCCTTTAGTGTTTCATCCACAGTTTCAAAAGTTAGACCCAACTTGTACAGTATACTAAAAAACACCAAAGGAGAGTATACAACCGTGTGTGGCCTAACAGGAAATTGTATTCTCAAAAGAGGTAAATGACTAGCAAGGACCATTTTTAGAGAAATGTTTGAAACTGTTGCCGCGTTCGCCTTAAGAAGGTGTGTTAAACAGTAGGAATGCGGAATTTTTCAGAGTAAACTTTGCGTAGTAAATTCTGAATATTCATATTTTATTTATCAGTTTTGACAATACAATGGTGTTACAACAATTGCAATTATCGTATCTGTTGTAGTTCTCATCAATATTTGTGTTGTGTGATACTTGATTATTAAGATTAAGGACTGTGTAAGTTTTAAGTAAACTACTGTAGGTTTATAGCGATCGCAACGTTTTTCATAGTTCGTTTTTGGTTGTGCTTTGCATGATTGAGTTTTTGGTATTTACCCCTTGGTATAATTTTGGCCAGAAACGGATGTTTTGCGATGTTTGTCTGTACGTTGCTAGGAAGTTAATCCTTATTTAATGAAATCTTCAATTGTTTTTGCACAGTACATCAATTTGATTGTTTTGATTTTGACCTTAAGATTTGACATTCGTCATTGTTTTCCTGGAAATAACTTTTCTATCTTACTTTTAGCATTTTCTGCGCAATTTCTTCGTGTTTCCTGCTGATATCGTACCATTTGATATTCCTTGTAGTAACTGCTTTTTTAGGTGGTTTGTTTTAAAGGGAAACCTGTCAAACTTTAATTCACAAGTATTGTACAAGACAAATCATCTATTGTTAGTGGTGTATGTCAAGTTCCGATTCGAATGTCAATTTTTCTCTCCAAGGGCCCATTTCTCGAAATTCCCGACAACTTTCCGGGTCAGAAAATTATTTTAGGTGCACAATATTCTCGAATAGCTATACAACTGTTATCGATTTTGAAAGCTAAATTTTAATCTTTTTAATTTTGTGAAGCATACTACTGGGTTTGCGCCAACAATTACCCTTAGCTGACAAATTAATGAGCTCGAAAAAATACTTACCAGGCCAGGAAGGTTATCAGGAGTTTCGAGAAACGGGCCCCAGGACTGTTGGACACGTCCACTTTTTATTTATTGAAAAAGGTGGACCCTAAATTTGAAGAAGAAGCTTGTGCTAAATTTAAATTACTGTTGTAGTTCGCTGTTATGTAATAATATTCAACTTGCGATTTCACTTGTATTTAAAGGAGCTACGTCACGGATAACGCATCTTGAAAAAACTGGCAAGTTTTTTCAAGTTTGTCATTCGTAACCCGTCTTAATCTCCCTCAGTCGTAACCATCCTTGTTCAGTTTTGGTTTATTATTACTTCTTTGGTGTTTTTCTACCTTAGGAAACGATTATTTTAAAATTCACTTCAATAAGAAAATAATTTTGTCAGATCAGAAAAATGGATGTAAATACCGTGACATAGTTCCTTTAAGTAGAGTGTGTTGAATTTAATTTTAATCCATAGAATTGTTCTTTGTAATTTTTTATTGCTCTTTTTGCTTTATTTTGACCAGATACCTTGAGAACGATGCTGAAAATTTGGGAAGAACTAGATATTGGACCTGCGTAACTGGTCGAAGCTTTTAGTGCTAATCACCTTCGTGCGCAAGCGTACTTTCGCAATAGAGTACTGCGCAAGGCATTACGTTAGCCTAAATTTGAATTTGACAAGTAACTGACATGAGATTGACAGTTCTCGCCGGGTCAAGATAAAAGATTAGCTAAGATTGAGAGCGAAAATTCTTGTGTCATTCGAAGCTAGCGCACTGTAAAGTTCAACAGTTTGAATTAAACAGTCAAGCCTTAGAAAAAGAAAACAAGTCATTTAAGTGTGTTGTTGGTCTGCGATAGCTAATTCCCCTAACAGACCAATTCAACAGGTGTCCCCCTGTCGGGAGATCGACTACACCACTACTTTTCACTCGTGAGCACGCACATTAAGGTTTATGTTACCTTAGTTTCTTGCATGCAAACATTAGAGTAATTTTAAATTACAATTCTTAAATAGTAGCTACTCATAACTGTGCACCGTTAGGTTTATATTGCCTTAGGCCTAGCTTAAACGTTGAACTTTTCACCTAACCTAATGCAAATGAGCAAAAGCTGTTTTTTTGCTTGTTTGCGTTAGGTTCGGCGTAATTGAAAAGTTCGAGGTTAGAACCACGCTTTAATGTACTGCAAACGTTAAAAAAAATCTTAAATAAACGCATTTTCATGTAAGCAATTGAATGCTCCAAGGCATGTGCAAACTGCAGGTATATTTGAATGGTTTACCTCGAACGCCGAAAGAACAGAGTTTAGTGTCCATATAATGGAGGTGACGTTATTACAGGGGCAGAGCTCATTCATTATTCAAATTTTTGGTCTCTATCGGACCAAGCAAACGATCCGTAATAGAGAAGTGCACAAATTGAAGAGGTGTACGTTAATTTTTCGGACAAATTCTCGACACATTTCGGACTTTCTACGTAAGTTTAATTTCGGACGATTTTCTCCCTGTCATAACACCAACAAATGAACGATCTATTTCTCGTAACTTTGTCTATCAGTTATACACATATTTCAGTGAAACTAACTGCACATACTGTCCAACTTCTCCTTACGGACAGATCAGTTGGTACCCAGAGACCAAATTCACATAAACACTACACTGTTATACGCCGGGGGACTCCGCCCTGCCCAAACGGTACCAGTTTTTTAAAAATAGGATCGACTGTGCCTTAAAAGTCATTACCTTTAATTACTCCTTGGATCTTCCCAAATTTTCATTCCGTTTAGCGCTAGCTGTTAGCTCAACCTGCCTGCGTTTAAATACATCGAAGTGCGTTTAGAATATCAGAAAAATGAGATAAAAACTTAGAGAAGGGCCAGTTAAACCGTTATACTGGTCACTTATCAGCTGTAACAAAAGTCAGCAATTATTACACGAAATCGAGCCGAGGCAACCGAGGCGGGCAATGCCGATTAGCTACAAGAAATTGAGTGCAATAATTTGTTCATTATCTTATTAGAAAAAACCCCGAATACCGACCACCTTTTTGTTTAAAAGAGATATGTTTTCCACTGTTTTCTGGTGTGACTTTTCCAGTCCAAGGATGTAGTCAGTAATGAGATAAGAGGAGTGCGCCCTCGCTTCAAGACTGTGTATTGAATACTATCGAGTATGCTCCTATACCTTTCTTTAAAGGCGGACTATGACGTCAATCATCGTATCCGTCACCCAAACAGCATAGCCACTTTAGAGCTTTCCCTTTTCGAGAAGTAGGTAACACGTTAATTCAATACAATTCAATACAGTTAATGGCTTGAACCCTTTAAGTCCCAGTATTAACAGACAAATCCTCCTTACTGATCTCCATACATTTTTACAGCACTATTTGGGAGATTTTGATTAAAGATTAAACCAATTTCCCCTTTGTGATCATTCTATTCATTCTCATGTCTGAGCCTGTTCTTTTGATTTTCTATTGATATTGTGAGGAGAAATTTGATGTTAGTCATTCTTGGAACTTAAAGGGTTAACCGACCAGGAGTTTCAGTTGTCTGTCTGGTGTGATGGTTCGTAAGACAGTAGTTCTGACAAGGACTTTTTTGTTGACATGGACTGACGTTTGAGCAACCTGAGCAGACGTCAAGTAGTTAGTGAGATGTTCGTCAGTGATTGTAAATATGAACTAACAGCTTCTAGTACGGAAAGCTTGGAACGAACTGGGGCCCGTTTCTCGAAAGCCCCGATAACTTTTCGGGCCTGGAAAGCTATTTGTGCGCGCAATGTTTACATTAAAGACTCAAATTTTGTTGCTTTTGAAAGCTGAGTTATAAAATTCTAAGCTGATTAAACAAATCGGGCTGATATGGGGGCTAAAAACTACGTCAACGTTTTATAGATTTTAATTTTAAAATACAGCTGTGAGCCCGAAAACTTGTGGGAACTTTCGAGAAACGGGCGCCTGGCCAGAGACCGAATCATATATTTTATATCAAGTAAACTCTATCCCTACAACATCAGCATTTTTATTGTGCCTTGAGTTCATTTCATTTTCTAAAATTTGAATTACTTCAAATATAGGAGCCTCACATACTGGCCCAGCATTGTTTTCTTTTATTTTCTTTTACTTTCTGTTACCTACTGGTGTGTCAAATATATCAGCTGGCGTGTTACATAGTGGCAACTAGGCATTTTGGATGAGCTGGCAAGATCATTGGCTTTCAATGGACACAGTAAGGGGAAAATTAATAATCAAATTGGCTGCGTTGGCTGGTAAAGGTACAAATTCTGGAGACTTCTCAGCAAATTCCTGTCTGGGCGAATTTTCTGCTAGAAACGCTCCTCTTGTAACTTTTCTAATGAATGTTAAGCACTCGTTTTAGTTTAACTGAATCCTTGCATTTTTTTTCGCACTGTTTGTCTTCCTTTCCACAAACGCGTATCCATCTGGCGTTCTTTACAGGCTCCGGGTGAAGTCGCTTGGTTGTTTTGTTAAAAGCGATTTTCAAAGGCAGATATTTAGCACCTAATACACCATTTCTGAAAACAAAATTGATCAATCAAATTAGCCATCACTGGAACTCCAAAGTTCAGTAAAAAGTATACAAGTCAACCACCTTCAGCTTTTGTCAACTCTCACAACTATCGCTAACACTTGTCAACTTTGTTGACCTCTCGCCAACGATAACTCTCGTCAACTCTTGTCAATTCTCGTCAACCATCGCCAACTCTGGTAAATTGTCGTCCATTCTTAAGATTTCTCGCCAGCTATCGCCAAACCTTGTCAACTCTCGTCAACTCTCCCAAACTCTCGTCAACTCTTGTCAATTCTTGCCAACCACCGCCAACCCTTGTCCACTGTCATCACCTATCCCCAACTCTCGTGAACGTCTCGTCAACTCTCCCTTTGAAAAACATATAACAGGAGATAAAGAGTAGCCACAGCTAAACTCATCTCAGAGCGAGCGACTCGAGGACAAAGACGGCCGCTAGAGCCGAATGTTGTACTTGCAGAAATTAGTTTAAAGGACTTTCCATTGCCAGATCTCTTAAAAAGTCGAGGAAAGATATTCATTACATGTTCCAGTCAAATTCTACAGTAAAGCAAACTAAAGGACTTTGTACACGTTCACTAGAATATTGCGTATTGTTGGAGCGAGAACCGATGCGGTTGCACGTGTTTTCCCTTCCTTTTTCTGGTCTTAGGATAAACACTCGTGTATTTCAAGAATTTTTTCATGTGTGCATTTTTCTTTTCTGCTATGTTGCAATTTTTTGAAATATAAGTAAAGCATTTAAAAGTTGAAATCGTGTAAACTAATCCTGACTTGTTTTGTCCAGGGTACTCTATATTTTACACGAGTGTTTCCTGGACATTGCTTGACGACAAAATCGTAACATTTCAATAACCACGTGACTTCAACACCCTTTCCATTAAAATGTAGTCTAACATGTAAAAGAAACTAAAACTTGCTCGGGATTTCATGGTAGCCGATTGTATAACCAAGAAACATCAATCAAGGGAAATAAGGTTCGAGTTAGCGGAGGTTAATCGTGTTACGGTATTGAAAAATGTTCTTTTGTTACCTACGTCTGTGGAAGATTTCTTACACTTTTTTGCACATTGTGTTTAGGAAAATACCGAATTGAAAATTGGGTACCTTAAAAATTCACGTGATCCCTGTTAGGAAACTTCTCACCTGGAAATTTCTCCGCTAAGTTTCTCATCAATAATTTGCAAACTTACTGAGGGACGAGCTATCCCCTTCTTTTGGGGTCTCGTTAGAAGATTACTGAGCTCTCCCCAACTCCCTGTCAATATCCTCTTCCAATATCTCACCAATTCTCCCTAACTCTTTACAACCCAAGAGAAAAAAATCACGATTGGCGACTAGTACCTTGATAGAGTTACTTTAAGAATCTGGGTCATTTTCAAGTTTTCACAGTTTTCAAGAAAGAAGTACTCGTAAGAGTCTATTCGGGTTTTGTCGGGTTTCTCTGTCAGTCTTCCATACACATTCTGAAAGAAACAAAGACGTTAGCAAATTTGGAAGAGGTGGTGACCCTTTTCATCCCCTTCAACAAGACCTTTGAAATTAACCCTTGTTCGTCCGCCAGCGTAACCCGCTGACCTTTATAACGTGACTCTTTGCCATTTGCAATGACTGACTGATTGACTAATTGATGGATCGATTGGCTTGTTTAATAGCATGAAAGTTTTGGAAACTCTAAGTTTACAAGGCTACTTTATCATTCTGTTCTTTTGAAATTAATTGTTTGAATATTATACATTATAGTACATTACACTACCAGAGCGTTTCCGTTCAAAGGTTGTTTCGGGTAGAACACAAAATTCCCTAGACTGTATGCCACCAGGTTGTTGCCATGGAGACAGTGTGACTGTAGCACGTGTGGATGTGCCCCAATGATCACTTGCACACCAAGCGATATCAGATATTTGCTTATGTGACGCTGGTAAGGCATTGGCCTTCTATGAAGTTCTTGTCCAAAGTGGATGAAGACAACAATGACATCAACATTAGCCTTCAGGAATCAAAATCACGACGTTAGTTTTTTTGGGTAGTTGTTGGGGTTGTTGCATAATTGGTGTTGTTGTTATTGTTTAATAATAACAATAATAATAATAATAATAATAATAATGTCTTTATTTATCCCGATGAAAAAACCGATCAGCTGAACACAGAGGAACAGCTGGTATAAACCGGTGATCAGTAATATAAATACAAATAAGAATAACAAAAATGTAAAACATGTAAAAGTTGTTGATACATAAAATATCGTATATGAATACAGAGATGCAAAGAAAAGAAAAATGCTATTTAACAGAACAGACATGTTGCTTTTTATCTAATACCGAGAAATACTTAAAAACCGTAGTTCTGAAACTAAGAAAACTAATTAAAACTAATTAAAAATATATCCATCATTGGTCTATTTTGGTTAAGCCTTTGATGGTGATCATGACGCCGCATTGTATTTTACAAGTGATGAACTGACATCAGGAATTCCAGTCAAAAGTTCGTCAAACTGTTTCGCCATGCTAAAAGCTAAAATCGTTTAAGTCACCGTTCCGATCTGATAAAAAAAGTTTCAGCCGCGATTAAATAACCTGTTTAGATTAACAAGGAAAGTCGGGAAAGACACAATCTGGTCACCTTGAAAAAACTCAGTGTATTGATGATAATGATAACGGTATTGTTAATTGTGGTGGTCAAGCTAGAGCGCTTTTCAAATGAGTGTCGTAAAACCAAAACCAAAGTAATTACCCAAGCCAATCACAACAAACACAAATTACATAATGAACCAATCAGAACTCGAAGCAAATACATGTAACCAGCGCCAAGCGCGGGAAAACGCGCGCGAGCAAGTGGCGATTGGTTTGAGTTTTGCTTCTGATTGGTCGTGAAAGTGGCGCGAGATTTTTTAACCACTCACAGAGCGAAGTAAAGCAAAACCAAAGCAAAACGCGAATTACTTTCGACACTCAATTGAAAACCGCTCTAAGGTGAGGGTAATTCCAATGTTAGTGGCAATGTATAATGCTACTGGCATGGCAGTGACAATGTTAGTACCAATGGAATTGGTGATGGTAATTATAATGCTCATGGAATGACAATAGTGGCAATTGCTATGGCACTGGTTGTGGTATTGGCATTGGCAATTGCAGTGTTTTATGTTGTGACAATGTTTATGGTAGGCATCTACGAATTAAGTGAACTAAACAGGGGTTAGCATTATTGCATTTAGTATGACCATTTGACTAGGCCGTAGTTGACTTCTGAGTTTTGGTAGGGCTTTTGTAGTTTTCATTACAAAAGAAAATTTAACTTCTATGTACAATCCTTGTGTCCTCTTTGGAAAGTGTTCACTTTCCGTGATACGTGTAAGTGCGCTGTGGACGCCAAGCTAACATACGCATGTAGTCGCAGGCCCTATTGTACTTTAGTTCTCAGTTCTCTTTATTGCTTTCTCTGAGATGGAGACCAATTTTCAAAGTGACTTAATCAATGTGTTACTTTGGTAATAGATATAATGAAAACCTTCTTCAGCTTGTTAACGTCCCTAGTGGCAATATCTTCCCGATAGATGGCAGGACCAGAGTTGAAGAGCATTCTCATTTGGGTGCAGTTTTTGTTTACAGATGGGATGTCACAGTAGCCAAGAAATCCGATTTTTATTCCTTTTGCTTCCAGGATAAGAGGATCCTGCAACAACGGAATGAAAACAGTATTAACTAAATAATAAAGTGAGACCAAGTTACTCAATGCTTCGTACACAATGCAGGCATCATAAAATCCCGGAGGTACTCCCTTATATAGCCTATACGGGACGGGTCGCTGGACAGGGTATGGCTTTGGCCCTAAACAGAGTCTGAACTTGTCCAAAATAGGGTATGGTTTCACGATTGTCGTCGTTATGGCTTATACAGAATTCAGCAATCCTAGTTCGGAAACTTGGGTCTCTAAAATTCTTGAAAATTATGTAGAACAAAGGAGTGTGTATTTTGCTTTCATTTGTCCCAAACAGGGACCTAAAATGGAAGGTGTTGTCCTAAACAGGGTTGGTGTTTTAGAGCTTTTTATTTTTTTGTCATAAATAGGGTCAGGGTATCAGACCCTCAGCAGCACTCCTAATCCAAACATGGTTCAATTTCCCCCACCCCCCCCCCCCCAGGCATAAAATCCGTTCGATCACAGACCATTCTTGACTGTACGTACCTGTAATCGGTCAATACTTTGACATTAAATCCTTCTTTTTGTCCGGTAGTAAAGGGATGACTCTTATTTGTTTTGGGCACTCAAGCTTAGGATTCTTTACCAAAGTTGAACTTCTAGGTTAAATTTAAGGACGGTGTCTCCTTTTGTTACTGCGTATACGTACTGCGCATCTCGAGATATTCAAGTTTCTTAAGGAATTTGCCCACTAATACAACAATACTTTTGCGCGGTTTATGACCACGTGGAATAAGCAGATCTTAGCAAGGGCTATCAGAATCCAAAAAGAAAATTAGGGGTAACCGCGCATTTTTCAGAGATAATTGAGCTTACATTTGGATAGAAATTGCCATACATTCTTTGTATCTTCGCGCTTTTTTGAATTATGGTAACTTAATTTTCTCTGAAAAATGCGCGGTTACCCACATTTTTCTTTTTGGATTCCAATAACCCTTGCTAAGGTCTACTTTTTCCTCATAGTCATAACCTTTGTAAAAATACAACTGTGTTAGGAGGCACCGTCCTTAAACAGGAAGGTTGCTTTATCTAAAAAGAGGAAATCCATGTGTTTGTTCAGCTAACTGCAACAAAAATTGCAGATTTTCACTAGACAAAATTTAAATTTATTTCAATCCGTTGCATAATTGTGCGCTATTCATCGAGCAGCAGCCCTACGATTTAACGTAATGGTTGTCTGTGCATAACAGAGTCATCTAAAATAGCATACGCAGCTGTCCCCTTTATAACAGATCTTATAACGTACATGCCAGGTGCCACGTTACAAATTTGCGCTCTATAACAAAGCATCTCCCTACCCGGCGAATCCCTTTCCTCGTTCCTTCCCGGGGTTCCTTTATAGAAGAGAATGAAACGAATGGAACTTAGGGACTGTGCAATAATTACCTGGAGGGGGGTTGGGAAACCAGAGGGGTGGCATAGGGGAAAATCACAACTAGAGAGAGGGGGGGTTGGATGTAAAATTTAATACATACGGGGGGGGCATTACTTTTTTCACTCTTTTTCACAAACTGGAAAAGTGGTAGAAGAGCTATTAGAGTTCAAACATTTATACTTGCTTACACTGGAATTAAACTGGGAAAATATCAACTCCAGCTGCTTTGATCTCTGAACTGGCTGATTATTTAATGTTTTCCTGTCTGTCATGCAGTAGGAGAGGAATGTCTCTGTTATATATTAAAAATAGTTCTGCTTTATTGACACCAGGAATGCTGTTAAAGTTAGTTTGGATTTTGGTTATGTTTGGGGGAAAATACCACCAGGAAAACGCTTAAAATGGCATTTCCGAGCGTCTAGATTTCGAAATTTTCTGGGGGAGCAGCGGTTATCAGAAACCTCTGGCTACGGCCTTGACACTATGATGTTATTCAATGAAAAAGAAAGATGCCAACGTAGGATAGCCTACATGGTATTATAATTAAAGAGAATGGAAAACCCAACTGCTGACTTTAATAGCAATAAATGGATCTATGTAAAAAACAGTTTGATTAATTTGCAAAGTAAGCTTATAAGCTTCTCTCGAGTGTCCAGATAAAGAACTTGTTCAACGAGAGAAAATTTCCTCCTCTGAAGAAAGGTCTTTGCAAGAGTTCTGTTCCCAGCACAACGTGGACGAGATTGGGAGTAAAAGTTATGTAGAGCACCTTGAGTTCTTGGATGCAAAAGGCTAAAAAAAAGAGTAAGAAAAAGGCACGCTCTTGCGCCCAATATTTCTTGGAAAATGAAACAGATATGGAAGCACTTACGAACAACCAGCTGAAAATGTATTTGAAACAGCATGGTCTCGAGATAAGCGAAAGTAAGGCTGATTTAACTAAACGAGTTCTCATGCAGCCACGCACGTGAAAATGTTGCCAGGGATGTTCTGGAAGATGAAGAATTTCATAACTCGTGTGAAGACGACACAACTTCAGAATCAGAGTCAAGTGATTCCAATGGAGAGAACTCGTACGTTGAAGAGTCATTTGAAGTACTTTTTGTGCCTGAGAAAGACATCCAACACGTAAATTAGGTATGAGGGAACCAATGCAGGGAGGAAGCAGGGGATGGGGGGGGGGTTGACCTTAATATTTTCAGTAGGTGAGGGGAGGTTAAAGTTAATTTTCGCTCAGTGAGAGGGGGGGTGCGACTTAATTTTGAGCCTTATTTTACCCATTTCCCAACCCCCTCCCCCCCTCCAGGTAATATTTGCACAGTCCCTTAGGGACATTAAAAATACCTGTTGTGTGTCGTACTTCCCATAACTGATCCCAAAATATTTTATGCCTGTCTTCTTTAGCACTTCAACAGTAAAGTTGGCGCCTTTAGAGCCAAAGTCGTTAAAATGATTGTTGGCAAGTGTGACAGCATCAAATCCTGCAAATCTAGAAGTGGAAATTGTTTACTAGTCCCTAAGATAGACATGACCTATTATTTTTAGAGGAATAGCATTCCAGTTAAAATTTGCCAAAAAAGATTTAAAATGCTACAAGTTGCTACTGCGATCGAGGAAACAACTTGCTGCAATTTGACTGCAAGTTGTTGCCATGATATCAATATTCACAGACTCTAGCATTCGTCTGTAAAAGCTACAATCTTTCAGATTACGAAACCGAGATGGATGGCCGAGTCATGAGGGGGGATTAATTCACTATTTGGCCACTGAGAAAAAGGACAAAGGCTACTGTCTACATCGCTGACCTCAGATTTCGGTACCTCTTAAAAGCAGTACAGCAATTATTCCCTAAAACCCTTTAAAGGACGAAATGAAACTTTAATGTTTCTCAAACTATCTTAAAGATACGGTAAAGAATCGTTTTTCCTTGTCTTTAAATTCATCTTAATTACATTAAATGTTTATGTTCTTGATCTTTAAGAAAATCACTTAAACCAATTAATGAAACATTTGCGGGCCTTTTAAAAATTGCCATTAAAGGCTCAGAAAGGACTATTTCAAGAGCCTTTAAGTTTTGAATTAAAGAATACGAAAGGCTTCTTTAAGATGATTTGAAACAGGAAATGGGAATTAAATGTAAAGAAAATTATCCCCTACGTATCACTAAGAAAAAATAAATAAAATATAATGTAAAAAAGCTTTAACTTTGTACCCTATATTTAATACAGAATTCCATGCCATTTTGTGACCCATTGCGAATGCCAGGGCCCATACTTACAGATTGCTTTACCAAGTTAATGAAAATCGGTCTGCAGGTAACATTTTTAGATATTCAGTTATGATTACCGTGTCCCAATTAAAAATCCCTGTTACATCGGTTACCATTTTCGAGACAGGGGATCCAAAATACAGCACTCTATACTAAGCGGCAAGTACCCGTTACGGCTAAGTAAGAAAATAAATAAGTAATAAAACTAAATCACTTTGTTTAGGTGTTGACGGTATTTAGCACAGAATGCGAATAGGGGATATCACTAATATCGATTTGGAGTTTGGGAATGTTAATTTTTGAGAAAAGGGGAACGCCGGCGTACCCGGAGAAAACCTCTCGGAGTAAAGACAACTCAACCCTCATATGTCACAGGTTCCGGGAATCGAACTCAGGCTACATCAGTGGGAGGCAAGTGCTCTTACCGCTGCACCATCCCTAGCCCCCTCCGAGAAAGTGTCCCTCCGAGAGTTCAACGCCTGTTACCAAGCAGGTTGCTATATAGTCCTATTTTATAGAGGCGTCAATTTTACCTTAATGCTGGGGCGGCATTTGGACTTGCATCCAGTATGACTTCCTTTCGACCTTTGTATTTGTAGCGATAGACATCGTTGTTTACAAAGGGAGATTCCAAATTTGCTACCGAGATGTCAGCTTCTTTAATATATGGTGCCACGTCATCAAATGTGTCATTGTATGTGTGATAGCCATGTTCCACGTAATATTTCACTGGACCGGAAAATGCAACATCACCAACAAACAGCAAAGTCACATGTTCTAAAAAAGGGGTGGTGTGGTTGGTCATAAATCCAAAGAACAAAAGAGTTGGGGGGAGCATATAGAACATGTATGCGTGAAATGAATTTTTCAGTGCAACTGTTTACAAACAGGTATACTTAAATAAAAGGGGTTTCTAAAGAAACTGTGATGTTGCGTCAGTGGGGAAGTGAAGCACAAAAACTTGGATGTATAAGCTGAGTTAATAAGGTAAATTGGCCGCCATGAAGAAACTCAAAAGCTGGCGTTTACAGCGTTAGCCCTTCATCAGAGCGAATCAAGGGACTTTGAGTTGTGTTTGGTTTAAATGTAGAATAATCCCGTGGGGGTTAAGGGTATCGATTTGAAAGATGAATTTTTGCTCTCAATTTTTACAGCTTTCTGTATTGCCCTGTTGTAGGGAAAGACCACAGTGTGTCAAGTGTCAGGGAGATTGAAGTGTCAAGCGACTGCTTTGCATGCGTCCTTGTCATTTCTTTCGACGTCTCGCAGTCGTTCGCAGGTCTTCTCCCCTTTCGCCAATGTATATCCTTTTCCATAACTTTTACGGAGACGCGTGTAAAGAGATCAGTTATCTAAATAGATCACTCAAGTCCTCAAGTCCTTTTGTCCGCGCTGTAAATGGAAGGACAAGTGCTGCACTGTTTGCGTGCGTACTTACAGGTTTACTAAGTCTTTGAAGTGCAACCCATTCTTCTGAAGAAAGGTTAGAACGCTTAATGTTGCAGTTTATTACAAGATTACAACGTGGTAACGGCATCTGTCAAACAGGTACCGTAATGATTCGACTAAGCACGCGGGGCACTAATTTACTTTTGGTAGCTCAAAGGAGGGCGCTTTTTTGAAAGAAGTCGATTATTTCTTTTTTGACATAACAATCGGACGCAACCGACTGTAACTTTACGGGTTCGCATGGTCAATATGGATAACATTTATTTCAGATGAGACAGAAGACCATAGTTCACCTGTTTAATTAGTCTACTCTATGTCAGTGTCTTCGATGTCTCCTTCACAATAAGGGAAGGAGGCGCTTATTAGCAAAACAACACTCAAGGGGGAGCGCTTTTTAGAAAGGGGGCTATTATTGGAAGGAGGGAGTTAAATCGAATTATTACGGTACAAAAGTTTTGTGTCAATGAATTTCTGGCAGTTAAAGTTCACATTGACATATGAAGGTCTATTTTAACATTCATCACGAGCCATAGAGAACCAGAAGTTTAAAAATTCGCAAGGTCTGGTTGCTATGGAGTGAAGTCATGGTATTCGGCTCGCGGTTTCACTCCCGCAGCGTTTCAATAAGGCTCTTTTGACAATTCTAAATTAAGAGGTTAGATTTCATAATTATTTTGACCAGGGCGGGAAAATTTGATTACTCAATCATTTACTCCTTTCCTTCTGCAAATGGCTGCTTTTGATAATTGGTGGGTTGGAATTTCTACAAGCGCTTCATCCAGGTGCTAAATTAGATCTGTGAAATGTGGCGTTTCAGTGTAGCCCGTTCACTGGCAAGTTTTTTGAACGAAGTGGCCACAAGTATCAGCTAGGAGACATGGTGGGCTTTCTGGTCTTTCTGATCGGAGAGTTAACAAAGAAGAGTTGTTTCTGATTCGGTGTCGCTTTGCCATTCTGCGTTGCAAATCTAAAGCAAGCAAACGTGGTGACGGCGAAGATTACCTACAAACAATGCGGCACGGACTAAAGATCACTACAGCAAAACGTCTTCAGGTATGCAGCCTATCGACCGTAACATGTACCTGGTAGTCTAGCGAAATAACTGCACACCGAGGTAAGTTATTCCTTCGATCGTTTTCTTTAGATAAGATAAAAGCTCCGTCCGTTCGCTAGAAGTCTCTAGTAGTTATAGAGTTGGCGGTTCGAGACCAGTTTTTTCAAAACTGGTCTTGAACAGCGCCAACTCTATAACTACTATAATCATATGGTCACCAACATATGGTGAGGAGCCGAGCAGGCTCGGGAAGTCGTTGACGAAGTCAACGAGTGAGGCTCCTTCCGGCCTATTGTGGGTAGATATGCAATCTCGCAGAGATTGCATGTCGTAGGGCACAATAGGCATAATGTCGCCATAACATTTTCAACTATATTGGTTCCATCACATGGCTCCACATCATTTTTTTATATGCCAGATCCATATTTTTTGCATTGGGGAACAAAAGCGGAGCTTTTGTGAGGCAGTGAATTGATCGCGAAGCGATCAAGAGGGGAAGTTTCTTTTTGCGATGCTGGTTTCATATGCTAGATCCATATTTTTGCATTGGGGAACAAAAGCGAAGCTTTTGTGAGGCAGTGAATTGATCGCGAAGCGATCAAGAGGGGAAGTTTCTTTTTGCGATGCTGGTTCCATTTTATGGATAACTATATGTATTTTATTACATGGATACTATATGTTTTTATTTCATGCAGTATCGAACGCTTTCTCCATCACGTGACGTCGCACTGCAGGAAGTCTTAAAACCACAGGGACTTTCCCGAGGAAATGAGTCATTAAGTTTTTTCAATTGTTTTTCTAACGCGTTAGACAGTTTTTTTTGTCTTGAAAACCACAGGGACTTTCCCGATGAGTCATCAGATTGTCATGTAATATCAGATGAACTTGTATTTGAAGTAAAGTTTGTCAGTAAAGTTTGTCAGTAAAGTTTGTCAGTAAAGTTTGTCAGTAAAGTTTGTCAGTAAAGTTTGTCAGTAAAGTTTGTCAGTAAAGTTTGTCAGTAAAGTTTGTAGTGAACAGAAAAGCAGACTGTGTTTGCGGAACTTGTTTGGAGGCCGACACAGCTGTGTCGTGACGTCACATCTTCAGATTGCATAATGTCCGTAAGCAAAACTTTTGATTCCATCTTTTGATATATATCTTTTGTCGTCAAAACAGCTGAGTGATATTTTGTTCATTTCATAACTTCCGAGTTGATGTTTGTCGCTTCTTATTGTTTTCATTTTGTGTTGCATTTGTTCATTTTTGAATAAAACGTTTTTATAATCTTCATGTTTGATATTTCCCTTTATTATATTCTTTTTGATTCCTTTTGCTGTTTTTTCTACTTTATTGTTGTCTTTTATATAGCTATACATTTTTGATCGCAAACCGACGAATTCGCAAATAGGAACTCCTGCAGCTTCATCTTTGAATTTTCCAATTACTTTTTTGTTTGCTTTGCTGAAATACTGGGAACTTTCTGGATAGTCACTGTTGTCAAATTTATCTTTATCACTCCAAAAGTCTTGGTAAATATCTTCAGTCTGAATTTCATAAGTTAATGAGTCTGTATCAGTGAATAGCAGCTTGGCTTTGTCTCCATACTTCTGTTTTATGTAATTATAATGAAAATCATACATCAATGTTTTGCTTAGATCAAGAATACACATACCCACATAAGCCGGCCGATTAAGAGTTAGTACTTCTTTGATCTTGTGAACTGCTACCAGATTTTCATTGAATATTTTACTGCATACAAAAGTAGGTTTAGAAGACATTTTTAATAGTTTTTTACCATCTGTGATAAGACGTACATCAACACGTTTTCTAATGTTTTCCATTGTTTTACCAAATACTGAGTTATTCATAAGTTTGAAGAAATCTTTTTCGAATGCGTTTTTTGCTTGCGATCGTTTTTGTGTGTTGAAATCAATATATTGCTTCAACCATGGTGACTGATCAAATTCTAATACTCTATGGATCTTTTTCAATTTTAATCCAAGATCAATATACATCTGCAAGTTTCTGTAATGCAGAACATATTTTTCTTTATTTGATAATGTTGGGATTAGTTTATGTACTAGTCCTGTTGATATATTATACTTTATAGCTATCTTTTTACAATAATCAGACAGCATATTTTTTTTTACACAAACCCTCTCAGCAGCCAATGGGTAGTCATTATGAAGGTTATGCAACTCTTTGGGATATTCTAGATCAACTTCTAGTATTAACCCCTTTTCACTATTTTCATTATATCTGGCTACATTTAGTTTGCTGATTTGCTTTTCTGTCATCCATCTGAAATTACCGACAGGGAGATGCTGTGACATCGCCCAGCCGTATAAATTATTAGCATCCAAGTACATTATATACTTTGAGGGCGCCTTCTCATCGTATTCTTTCATGTACTTATTGTTTGCTTTACCATATCTGTTGGCTATATAACTAATTCCTCCACGCATACCTTTTTCAATGAATTGAAACATGTTGATGTCAGTCATTAGTTCTAATTTAATATTAGTCATCTTTAACATAGCATCCCAAGACAAACCAGGTGATGTAAAATAGTGACATGGGTCTAATTTATAATACTGAATACATGTTTTGCGGAAGTTTTCAAACACGTCGTCGGCTAATAGAAGTATATCAGACTTAAGATATAGATTGTGGTATTCGCCCATCGTTTGTAATTGGAATGTATTCCACACTTTCTGAGCATGACAATAATCCTCGTTTGTTATATGCTCATCCATCAATATACTGTAAAATTCTTCTTTAGTTGGTAATTCTGTTTTGTTGAATTTGTCAAACCTATCCATGTAATCATAAGGATAAACTCCCTTACGGGTCATAAGACTTAATTTTTCTGTTTTGAACTGTTCGCTAGTATACTTTAAAGCTTCTGCAGGTAAGTTGCTGACTAATTTATCCAAACTTGAGCTCATAAACTGGAAACTGTCAATAAAGGTAAGATGATTGCCAAGCATAAAAGCCATATACTTTTCCATATTATTTGGAATAGCATTGATATTCATTTGTTTATCCTCTCCTTTATTATTTTTATATGTGTGTTTTTTGACTATTTGACCTAATTTTTGCATTATGAAATGGCTATCATAACCTCTCAAATTATGGAATATAACAGGAATTTTTATTTCTTCAGGCTTCATTTTTAGTTTCAAATTACAGTCTTGGTGTGCTGATCCTCTGAATACACCTGTAATATGACAATGATCTCTTACAAGGATGTCTTCTTCATTATATTTCTTATCACAGATGTGGCATCTCGTTGATTTTTTGAATTCCTGCTCATCCTCATTACTCATTTTCAATGGTTTATTAAAATGTTTTTTCATTACTTTTTTACACCATTTTACTTCTTCTAAAATATTTTCCATGAATTTGTAAACAGCATTTTCACCTCTATATAGTTGTATTGGTTTGGTATATTTGTCGTCATAACAGCAGACAACCTTATATCCATATCCACAGTCGGTATGTTTTTGGTAAGCCTCAGTATATGATTTCTTACCTTCTTGTTGACATCCATGAATTTTCTCTGTGATAGCCTCGAAATCAGCATAAATAACAAATGGCACAGGTTGCTGTTTATGAAAGTTGTTGAATTTTAATATATTGTTATCTTTAGTTGGCATTTTAATTGCTTGCGTGCCATTAACTTGTATGCAAATATCTTTATGATTGCTCAATACCCTGTCAGAAC
This sequence comes from Siderastrea radians, assembly GCA_964017195.1. Lineage (NCBI taxonomy): Eukaryota > Metazoa > Cnidaria > Anthozoa > Scleractinia > Rhizangiidae > Siderastrea > Siderastrea radians. Next base: position 24,920,252 of record OZ024893.1, read on the forward strand.
TAAAACATTGCAGGCAGTGCATACAAAAGTGTTTTCTATGTTCATGTTTTGTTTGGTTATACATGAATTTGTTGAAATCTTTTATAAGAACATAATGATTGTTCTCATTTTCAGTTATTAAAAGTAGTTCCATATGATCTTCATTCTTTTCTTTTGAAATATAGATGGGGTAAGGTTGTTTGTTTTCATAGCCGAATACATTTATATTGATGCTGTTTTGCTTCTCAATTTTGTTGTAATGTTTGATACAAACTGGGAATTCAATACCGGAGTAATTTAATTTTTCAATGTATTGTTTGTCAACCTTTTTTATTCTTTGAGGATATTTTTCTTGTGGATTTATATGTCTAATATGACACCATCGGAAGCATTCATTATCCTTATTTTTCATGTTTATTAAACCCTTAGCACTGTTTCGCAGTTCTTCAGGAAGTTGGATATATGAGGATCCCTTCATAGGCTCATATTTAGCAATGTTTAGGTAATGGTCATTAATTTCTTTTACAGTCCATCCCGATCCTTCTGATATCCATTGAGCTATTTTGTTTATGATGTTTTCTGAAGAAATTTTTAATGATTCACTGATTCCCACTTGGTTGATTATTGTTTGACTTGCGCTATTGAAATATGCTGACTTTTCAATTATTACATCAGATGATATTTTTTCGAAAGTGACTTTCAATGTTTCAACGTATTTCAAGCCTTTCATTTCATTCAATAAAATAGATAATTGACGTTCTACACCTTTTCGTGTATTTTGCATTTGAATAAGAGGATCTTTATCATTTCTTAGATCGATTTCATAAGATTTTACAAAACCGTTTAAAGCTTTGTCGATTTGTTTAATTACGGTTCTAGGTGTAGGAACCGGTTTTCTTTTAACAGTTCTTTGTTTTGGGATTGGTTTGTAATTATCCCTGAACTGCATTGGTGGAAGAATTATGTTTTCTTCATACCGTTTAACCATTTCTTTGACGCTCTTTCGAGGTGTTGGAATTGGTTTTCTTTTTTGTATTACGGGCGTGTTATTATCTTGCTTCATAAGCAATTTGATGAGTTGCGATTTGCTGAGTTTCTTCAAACTAGCTTTATTCATATTACTATTATAATTAGATAAAAATTTAAGTGACTTCATTATAGGTACTTATCTATAGTGAAATAATATTTAAGTAGTTTTAATCTGCGTTTAAATGTTTATAACTTATAGGAGTCAACAAACCCCATCATATCAAGTTGATAGCATTTTAATTTGTCTATACGATCAGAACATTTATGGCATATCAGACTTTTTTCATAGTTGGAATACTCACCGGTTATTAGTATATGTGTCGCCATTGAATGACAGTATTTACAACTAATTGATTTATATCTATTATCTATTTCATAATTTCTTGATGCTGTTTTTTGTTCTAATCTTATGATCTTTAACATGGTCTTGTTTGATTTCATATATTATTACTATATATTTTTTATTTTTAAGTAGTTATACATGCGTTTGAATCAATTTAAATGATCCGAGTATGAATCCTTTGAACTATATTATTTTTCAGCATTCTTTTGGTGTTTTATTGTTTTTAAATGACACCATTTACCTGCTAGAGTATAATTTATTCCATTTTTACAGACATCACAATACCATTCTTTATTTAGCATGTATGTTGTTTTGCGGTTTATTCTTTCACTATCGGTGAATATTCTTGGTCTTCCACGACCTCTTTTGACATTATTTGCTTCCATTTATTTATACTATATGTTTTATTTTTAAATATCTTCATTCATGTAATTTTCATTAAATTGTCTTTTAAGATGTGTATAAACTTCCACACTCCTTTCCAAGTATTTCGAAAGAGGCCTAAAATCACATTCACCCATCAATAGTCGATAATTATATGTTATATGATTTTCAAAATCCGCCGCACGTCTAATACGTTCTTCATTTTTTTTATGAACTTCGGTCAGAAGATGTTTTTCTTTCCTTTTCAAACAATATTTCCTCTTACAAATATCGCAGAACCACTGCCGATTTTCAGTATCCATCTATATATATATATGTTTACATAAAATTTTTTATTTTTATATATCCTTCAAGTTCTTAAACGGTATCCAACTGTTGAATTCATCACTATACCCCTTCCACTTCACCAAAGCTTGTTTCTTCTTATAATCCCTCCGAATAACTTTATCAATTCTGAATACCTGTTGTTCAGCTTTCAGTAATTCAGGTTCATAGAAACTCCCTTTAATGTCTTCATCTCTGAGATCCTTTAGTTTGTATGTGATTGGATTCGTATGTTGTATTTCATCAACTGTAAAAACTTCCTCAGACCAATTTGGTGTATAGCCCTTATCAAACACATTTCGTTTATACTTACTTATTCTTACTTTATTACCAACTTTGAACTTTGGTTTCTGTTTTGATGTTTCCATATCACCATACAGATTAAAGTAAACAACTCCTTGATTCTTCCTTTTACTGGCTTCTGTAGGCGTCATCTTTATGCTGGAATGTCTGGTATTGTTATACTGTTTCACTAATTTAGGTAACATGTCAAGAAACTGTGTATTACCTTGAACAGTAAACTGCTTCCACATCTTGGTTTTGATTGTACGGTTCCATCTTTCACAAACTGACGACTTTTCCTCATTCTCAGTTGAGTACAAGGTTATTTTATTCTTATCAAGTAGTTCCTTAACATGTTTGTTGTAATACTCTTTGCCTTTGTCTGTCCATAAATATTGTGGTTTACGCCCCTCTTTGAATATTGTTTTTAATGCCTTAGCAACTGTTTCACCCTTTTTATCTTTTAAAGGGACTATCCAACCGTATTTAGAGAATATTTGTCACTATGATTTTGTCACTATGATTTACAATTACCCGCCGCCGGGTGAAGTTACGCTTTATAGGTTTATGAAGCTCATCAGCTAATTTTTCTTGCCAGTTTTCTTCACTCGACGGCCTTTTCCGTTTTTTGTCTTCCTTTGTTTTGTTACACCAAGACCTAGTTTTTGTTTTGTGTTGATTAGAAATCGTGCTGTTTGTCCCCATTTTGGCATCTGTCCATAAGGAATCATATCAAGTGACTTAACCATTTTTCTGTCACATTCACCTTTGTTTTTACCCATATCATAACAAATATCATGATGAGCTGATATTCTATCAACTTCATTGTAAGGTTGTACGTGCCACTTGGTGACCTCTCCAGTGTTTTTATCATACTCTAACTGTTTATCGAGAGGGTTATATGCCCCCATGTATTTATACTTTCCAGGAGTCCATCCAGCTTTTGGTGTCGGTAATTTCCCAATTAGTTTATGGATATCTAAACTTCCACCATCCAAATCCTTTCTATCGGTTTTATACTTTCTATTTGGTCTGATTTTGGTTGATAATTGATCAAGAGCTTGACTTCCGACATTTTGAATCATTGGATTCAACTTATCCAGAGCATAATCGATAGCCTTTTTCTGCAGTTTTGGGTTTCTCAATGCTTCTGATCCATAATATCTTCCCATTTCAACAGCCTTTTTTCCAAGCCAAGGAATACCGTGGTGAATCAATAAATCAGTACCAGTCGATGCTACTGTATCTAGTAAGCCCGCCCCTTTCGACGGGCGACTCCGTTTCCCGATTGTTTGACAAATTTCGTCTTAGTGATTCCACATTCTGCACAAGTACATTTAAGCATGGTTCGCCCGTTTTTGGCTTTTACATATCTTTCACTGCCTGGTACACATAGAGTGACCTTTTTTTGTTTCACGCAATATGATTTCATATATATATGAGTTAGATATTTTTAAAATACTGTTCTAAGAATTTCTCATTTTTAACCGTGTTAAATATGTCGAAAACTTCCAACAGATCAAAATATGATTTGCCCTTATTCATCTCATTCAAAAAGTATAAACAGAAGTAACCACATGTTGTCGTCATTAAATTTTGTATTTGATTGTTCTGATGAAGCAATGTTAAGTTCTTCTTTTTAGCATGATTGACCATTTCTTGAAATGGAGGCAAACCAAATGAATCAAAGTAGTTGATGACGTTATCTTTCACATATGTGGATACCCAATGGCTACCGCTCATATATGATGGTTCAAGATTGTAAATGAAAAGAGCCTGTCTATGATGGTGAGGAACATTTTCATCTCTTGACAATACATCATTAATTGGGATATTCAGATATTTACACCATTTTATTAAATCATAATTGCTTAATGGGACATTCTTATGGAATTTTGGTTTTACAACAGAATGTTTAACAGTGGGACGTTTTTGAAGGGTGAATTTTTCCCTAGTAGAAGACCCTCTCCCTTTTTTTTTTGTTTTTTTTTTGTCCCCATACCGATTGTATCGTTCGGCCAATTTCCATAAAAAGGTGGAGTTCTATACATCGGAACTATCAAACCACCATCTTGATTGTTAGCAGTACTTGGTATAGATCTGGGTGGTCTTTGTTTAGGCTGTCCCATCTGAGGGGCACCTTTACCAGTCATCTTCTTTATTGCCTCAAGAGCAAGAGGAGCAGCTATACTAGCCAAAAGAGTACCTAGAAAGCCTCCCTGTTGTACTTTAGTCGGTTTTATATGAACACCAGAGCCTGTTTGTAGAGCATTTAATATATCTTGTTTTTGTTTTGTGGTCAAAAGATGTTTATATGCTATCAACTGGTTGATTTTATTTTGTGGTATGAGAAACCCACCAGTTTGAATTCCTTTTCCAGATATCTTTTTGATGATCTGAGATGCTCCTTCACTAGCTGCTCCAGCTAAAGCCGACAATCCAAGAGTCTTAGCAATAGTGGGAGCAAAAGTTCGTCCCAGATTCAAAACTGTAGACAGAAGAGATCCACCTAATTGCTTTCGAATGTTTGTTTTTGCTAGTTTGATGTCCATTCCCTTTTTCAATTTTCTATTTTTATTCAATCGCTTAACTATATTCTGAGGTACGTATAGAGTGTCATTCCCAGATAATGAATCCTTTGTCAGTCTCAAAACGATAGTTTCTCTTTTATGATACGCGCTACTAAGATTCTTTTTCTGGTTTGGTGATAAACTAACTTTAATTTCGTATAGTTGTGTCATATATTATATGTTAGATAAATTCTATTTTAAAAAACATATTAATCTAAATTTTCATCGATGTAAAACTTATTTATTTAAACTATCATCAATTCGTTTCCAACTGTCTTAACAACAACCTCACTCTCGTAAAATACAATGCTATGAGCTCGGACGTTTGCTGCTGGGGCTACATTGAGACGATAATGGAGAATCAACTGTTTAGGATCTCTTGTCACTACCTCTTTCTGATATGACAAATCGAAATAGATAAGACCATATAAACTGGTGTAATTTGCTATATTCAATTGTGTCCCACTGTTATAATCGTTTTTACGAAATGCATAACTCATAAGATCATTGAATATCCTAATTTTTGAATCTGCATCATATTCGAGCTCTGGGTAAAAAACGTTATTCCCATATTCAAGCCTACAGCTTGATAAAGAGCTGTTAGCATTAGCTGCATTGAGTTTGAAAGTGTCAAACAAATATGGACTCCTCTCTTCTTCATTATTATTTGGCGCATCTGTCCGTTGGAGATAAACAAAAACATGTTTAACGTGGTCGATAGCTGGACTGATTTGAAACATATTCTGAATAGCTCTGGTATTTGCTGACTGATTGTAGAGATCTCGCATATATGTCCAGGTTGTTGGCTTGAGAAACTCTGAAACGAAATTACTATACATAATGTCTTTTGGGATCAATCTTGGTAGCCAAAGATACAATCTTTTTACTACAACCCTTCCATCGTCAGCCGCTCCTGCTTTGTGAATTAATTCACTGTCTTCGTTAAGTGTAAGTTCGATTGTGAGCTGCATCGGAGGCAACATTTTTCTTTCTAATTCTTGAAAAAAACTGTATCGGTTCAACGGTATCAAATCGTTAATCGATCTAGCTCCACCATTACCATCATCCTGAGCAGCTTGGGTTAAAATGCGGCGGGATTCGAAACCTGAATTTGTATTTGCTGTTGTATTATCAGTATCAAGATACCAAAACGAATTCTTTCCAACGGATCTACTATAATCATCACTGTATTCAAGAAGATTTTTGACATTCGTTATTCGATGTAGATTATCACTCTCATACACGATTTTGCCTGAAGATTTGATAACCATATGTCTGATTAGACTGTGAGATCCGTTTATCATTGTGATGCGATCTGCTGCAGCATATCCAGTACCATCTGCCCTTTTTTGAAGCTCTTTAGTTACTTCGAAATACCCATTGAAGAAATCAAACATAGTCGACCGATCGTTGATAGTGAATCTGTAACCTGTCTTTTTCTGGCTTTGATTGTTAGCAGGTTGCTCAATGACATTATCCAAATGGAAACGAACGTATTCATATCGTTGTAGATTTTCATTTGTTCTGAAACTCATTTATATGAGTAGTTTAGATAAAATTCACTTTTTAATATCCAGTACCAGATATAAGTCTATTCAGGATTGTGTTGTAATCTTCTTCTTGTTTTGGTTTAGTAGGTTTGGTTGGTTTCATGGTTTTATTCATTGATTGTTTAGTTGAACCGTGTAATTTTCTCATAATAAACTCTCCGCTTTTTTCAGCTGCTTTTTTTCCCAGTTTGTCTCCAGCATGTGAAATACCAGATTCAAGCGCTTTTTTGGCAAAAGGTTTTAAAACCATTTCTGGAACTTTACTTAACACCCTTCCAACTGGTTTGAATATGTTATCAGTGCGGCGGATAACCAGAACTGGGTATATGATTTCCCGCTATCTGATTGGCTCACACAAAACCAAAACATTGTCTAGACCGCGAAAGGACTAAGCTCTAGTGAAATGGCGAGTGTGAAAGTCGAGTGAGGTGAAGTCTTATGTCGTATGTCGAAGGAATCCCAATTTGTCGATCTCTGGAGCCTCTGTATAATTCAAGCCATTTGTCGTTTGCCTAGGATTTGCTTTATTCATTTAAACACTGCAATTTTGTCCTCGATTTGTCGATCGCTTATAATAACCCTATTTTCGGTTAGCCTGTGTACAGCCGTCCGCGTCGGGAAAAGATTTTTTTGAGGGAACAGAGACGGCTGCATCGGTTCGTGAAATCCGGATTATCTGGACTTTGGAAAGCCTGTCGACGGTTTTTGTCACACGAGGATCGTCCCTCGACTTAGGACAGCCGACGCATCGTGAACGCTCGCTTAGAGCCGGTATGCTCATACCGTAAACATTGGCGCTCCGGCTTTGATTGCGCTGATCAAGCTTTTGCGATATCACATCTCGCCAGAATACTGTTTCAACATCACTATCACAAGTACCAGGTTGTTCAGAAGACATTGTTTCACGTGTTCGCGGAGTGACTAATAATAAGAATAATAGACATTCCTCCCAATTTCGTGACAATTTCGTGTGAAAATAAGATTTACATAATTATTCACTTTTCCTTTCCTCGAATCGGAGTGATAGATTGTATTCGCTTGGATGTCAGAATAAAATCCACAGTATTGGGAACTTTTATAAGCAGTAATGTAAATATGTTTCAACATGTGCAATGGGGAGTATATTTCTTTGCTGCTAAAAAGTGTTTATATCTTGAGTACAAGCTGAACAGGCTGAAGGTTTCTAAACGTCTAGTATTTATAGTAACTCCATTAAAGCATTTAACATCGCTCATTCAGAACTTCTTTGTCATTCAGAACTTCTTCTAGAACTTCTTTGTCCTTGCTCCTCTATCAATGCTTTCTTGTCATAACCTACAGAAACAATAATAATAAACACAGCATGAAATCGGGTCCACAGCACGGTCTGCGTGATCGGTCAACGAGAAACACATCTGGCGAAGTACATTATTGCATCTTCAAAAGCCTTGGACCCAGCGACGCAGTCATGGACCCACACAAAAATAACACCATGTAAAAGCAAATTTCATACACATTAACGACATATTTTTTTCACAAAGGACAAAAAATGCTACGTACCTGATTTTTCCATTTATGTGGCGTCCTGTCGAGTCGAAAACAGAGCAAAAAAAGCACAAAATGGCACGGTTTCGGCCTCCCAACTGGTGAAAGCTTCGCAAAACGCCATTTTCTTCTCCACTCAACAAATCTCTATTGTTCTATTGTATTGTGTGCAAAGCCTTGTGGGAAAAGGCCGCTTTTTGTTCACAAAAACAGCTCAGAAAAGCGTATGTATGGTGTGCCTAGCTTCGGCGGCCATATTGTCATTTCTCGTGACGTCACCAGATATTCAATTCTGGTTATCCGCCGCACTGGTTATCAACAATAATCCCAGATCCTTTATGCTTATACACAAAACGACCTAGTTTCGGGTGATATACACGTTTATATTCATATGATGCCATCTATAACTATTAGTTAGATTAATCTCTCTTCTCTCTTAAAATCAAACTGAATGAAGTGTCACTATGATTAAGATCTATAATTCTTCGTTTACCGTCGGTGATATAAATCCGAATTTTATTAATCGTATTTTTCTTACACAGGTTGTACTGAACTCGTCTTGGCTCTTGTGTGAAACTATAACTCGGGGTGAGAGTTGAGGTACTGAAACTATATATAATATCTGACTCTTCACCATCGACAAGACTGTCACTTATCAAATCACAATGAACATTCAATATTTCTCTGTCTTGTGAGAGATTAGGAATGTAATCTCCAACATTTACACTACTTGTCAGAATCTTTTTATTGAAACCAATAAGATCATTAAAATTACTTTTAGTGAGATCTAATCTGTAATTTGAGGCTAGTGTTATTATTGTCCTGAATACAGTATCGTTAAACTCCAGAGTGATTGGATATTGAGGGTTTGATGAAGTCCCTGTTTTTGTTTTTTCTTTGATTAAATTGTCAAAATCAATGTAATTCCATACTCCAGGGTTGAATTTAATTTCCGTCCAATTAGTACCACTATCTGCCGAATATCTTATTTTCTGATTATTGAGTTCGTTTGTCACATTAAACCAAGTGAATGACATCGAAATGATTCGGTCTAGGCCGATTTCATATTGTCTGTTTGAGTCCAGTATTATCGGATTACTGTATTTGATTGTGAAATCCGATGGTTTATTACCATTTTGGTTTTTTACTGTATGGGATGATAATACAAGTTGTCTATTCATATATATGATTAGTTTAGACTAAAATAGTTTTTGTATATTTTGTTGTATTGTGGCTTATTGAGTATTGAATTTCTCAACAAGATGTCGAGAAGAGCGACGCCTGTATTCCGTAATTCGATGCTATTATTTCCGGCAATCATCGATCCGATAATCAGTTCAAGTTTTTTAATCATTTCTGTCGGATTGTTGAAAAACATTACCTGTCCACCTCTTTTTGTTTTTTTCTTCAAACCAGATCCTTTAATAGATTTGAGTTTTTGGAGTTTTTGTTGATGGTAATTCATATAATCAGTAAGAACCTTTCTCGTATCTTGAATAATTTTTCTTCGATGTTGAGCCTCAGCTTCAGTCATTAAACCACTTTTTAATTTTTTAGTGATATCACTCCAATAACCATTTAGTTGTTGCCGTTTCTCTTTAGCCTTTTTAAGGGTTTTGGTAAGATAAGATTTCCTCTTTTTGTCATTCATATCTTCTTGTTGAAGTTGTAATTCAATATCATCATAATTCGGTATTTGAAGTTGATCTAAAGCTTGATTTATTCTATCCTCTTCAAGAATTTCGTAATCTGGTACTGGTACTTCTTCTTCGTATTCTGGAGGAAGATCTTCAGGTTCATACATGTATTCTGGATCTATATACATTTGTTTTTTACCTGATGCTAAATCCTCAAGGACATCTTCATAAGATGGAGGTTTTGGAACTATCTGTTTCTCGTTTTCAGGTAAAACAGGTTGATCAAACAAATCGTCCAATCCATAATCAGGCACTTCATCATCAATAGCTATTCCATAATCTGGAACAGGTCGCTTTTTCTTTACCAATCTTCTCAACGGTGCTTTTGGGGCTGTAAGTTCCTTTAACTCAGATGTTATAGGTTTGAAAAGTTTCTCTGCCTCGACTTCACCCATTTGATCAGATATCTTTTTTTGTTTTATTGTATCTCTTACTGTGTTAATCTTTTTACCAAGCTCGGATCGTTTCTCAGCCATTTCTTTCCATTTGAGTAAACTCATTATATCATTTGTTTACATAAAATTTCGTATTTTGTTCGGAAAAATTAGGGTTATCATATATAAAAACGCTCGCATAGCGTGTCGCATAGCGTGTGAAATTGTATAACATAATATCATATGAAGATTCAAAATTACGACATCCAAGATGATGACAATGACGATTTTGTTCAATTAAAGAGTTTCATGCCAAACCGATGTTTTAGGATGCTTATTTGTGCTCCCTCTGGTGGTGGTAAAACAAATCTTCTGCTGGATATGATATATAGGCTTCTCTATTTTGATAAGATATACCTTTATGCTCGAAATCTCTCCCAAAGCAAATATAAGCATCTGTTGAAATCTCTTGAACCAATATCAAAAGAGGTCGGTTATGACGTGATAGAAGCAAGTAACGATGAAATCATCCCTCTGACAGATTTGTCTGATGAAAACCAAAAATTAATCATATTTGATGACTATTTGAATACAGGTAAGAAAAATGACGAACGGATACGTGACTACTTCACCAATTCTAGAAACAAAAACTGCTCTTGTATCTATTTGTCACAAAGTTATTATGGGACAGATAAAACAATAAGACTGAATAGTTCACATTATTGCATATTCGATTTCCCATCAAGAAATGAACAATCCATGATTTGTAGAGAATTGGGTGTTAACAAAGAAAATTACCAAAAGGCCACTAAGGATCCATATAGTTTTTTGTATGTTGATAATGTCAAAAAAAAGGTAGCCCGAAATTTCGATGAAAGAATCTAAACCATTAATATATGAGTTATACTAACGGTATCCTTAATCATGATGATTCTCAAGGACTAGGTAAGATAGGTACAAGAGGTTTACCTGGTATTGGATTTAAATTAGATGCTAATAATGATTATGATATGCAGAATAAAAAATTAGTGAATGTAAAACAAGGAACCAATAATAATGATGTGCTTACAAAAAGCCAGTTAGATAGTGAAATAGCTAAGATTCCAAGTGTGGATACAACTCAGTTTGTGAAAAAGACAGGAGCAACTATGAACGGAGACCTTATTTTACAACCACAGCCGTACCCAATTCATGGAAACACAAATAAAGCCATCTCTTATAACACAGCTCGGAATATATTCTTGAGTAAAAAAGAAGGCGGGTCTATGCTACAATCTTTAGACATGAACAACCATTTCATAACAAATATCAAAGACCCAGTTAATTCAGATCATGGAGTAAATAAAAAATATGTCGATAACCAACTTGTGAAAAAATTAGATAAGGACACTACTATCGATATGAAAGATAATGCGATCACCAATGTCAAATTTCCAGTAAACCAAAAAGACGTTGCTACTGTAGAATATATCACTCAGAGAATCACTAACTCGCAAAAAAATTATCTCAAACTTGATGGCACAACAAGTATGTCGGGAAACTTGAATTTAAATAACAATAAAATTGTTAACTTACAAACCGATTCAAAAAATTCGAAATCCGCAGTTAATGTTGAGTTAATGGAAAATGAAATAACAGATTTGAGAAATCTTGTCACTCAAAAAATTCATGAATCTCAGATTATTAATTCAGGACAAAAAAAAGACGCCTTCAGATATTTAATGGAAAACGACGACGAATCTTCGAGTGAATACAATATTGAGGTTTTGGGTATTGTTGATTTTTCCAATTCTCCACATCAAATTAATAAAAAAGCTTACCAACTTAAACTCCTGTTTCAAAAAAGCTCACCAAACCAGTACCAATCACGCCTCGGTTTTAACCTTTATAAACTTCCAGTCGGTTACTATACTTTGGTAGTTGAATGGTTTCCGCCGGAAATGAGTGAGTTGAGTGTGGCAGTGCAAGGCACTACGATTTCAATTTCTAATTATGCAACAAAAACATTCGAAAACTATACCAAAACAGTTATCAATTTTCACCGATGGGGTAGCTCGCCTCCACAATTTATTTATCTCGATCTACACGGTACAGTTACTTTTCCATCACTTTTAACAATTGGACATCTTATTGTTTATGGTGTAAAAGAAACAATTTCAAACGTTGACCCAAGTGTCTATGACACCGCTTTTGTAATTGAGAATGGAAAATTGGTGATGGAAACAGATTTATCTTTAAACGGACATCGTTTGGGTGGTTCCGTTCATTACATAAATGGGATTTTGAATACAAAAAATGGGAACACATTTTTATTAAATGGTTGTGACAAAATAATCATTCCAAATCATAGCCACATATTAACTATAACAGTGCTCTATTTCAAGCTCAAAAGTAAATATAAGCCTATTTCTTTAAAAATAAAACACAGTGACCATTTAACTCAATCAATCACTTACACTTCAACCCAATCAACTAAATCACAAACAATAAATATCAATTTAGTACTAGCGTTTGGTCATTTGGCTGTGGAACTGGGTTCAGTTGTGAAAAATCAAGAACTCTTAATGTCGATTGAATATAGAGTGCCATAAACATTTTTTTCATTCATCATATATCACAATGCGAAACATATCAACCAAACACTTCAAAGCTGACCGATGTTTTGACATCGTTTACAGGATGAATAATCTAACTTATACATATATGAGAACAGCTATTTTAATTAATGAAATTCTCGAAAGCATAGAAAGATTGGTTCAAAACATCAAAAAATTATACCATAGTATTAAATTATCATTCAAGAAGAAAAAAAATGTAACCGTATAATATATATGGATAAACGTAAAAACATATTCAATTGGAACCATGTGTCAGAAAAATTAACTGATGATCAAATATCTGAGTTGGAAGCATTGTACAAATTCTACCATAAAAAATATTGGCTTTTCAAAATGACTTACAAATATTTCAAAAAAGCAGAACTTGCATGTAATATTGGATCTGTTTCATTGGTAGTAACAGGGACAGTTGTCGGTGGTGTAACACTAAACCCTATTGTTCTCGGAACAGTATCTGGTGCCGGGCTTTTGCTTAAAACATATTCAGAGGCTAAGAATTACAAAAGAAAGATTGAGATGTGTAAATTCGCGTACACTACGTATGAAAAGGTTTTAACTCATTTACGGTGCTTTATGAGAGGACTGGAGTATAATGACAAAGAATTTATTGATTATGTTAAAGTTCTCGATGATATAATCATTGATATGTGTCCTATTACTGACAAATTTGAAAAGAAATATAATAAGGTATTCATCCAATAATAGATTTTATTTCATCCCCTATCAACAATATGATGTGCTTCCAATATTTATCGCAGAAAGCTAAAGTTTTTTTCGATTTACTAATTGGAATATTTTTGTAAGGTATTCCCATCATCTTGAATATCTTTCTCATAATAAAATTAACGCTAATCATCCTTTTCCGAGTTCCATTAACTTCATTAAGAACCTTACCTATCTCGACATATATAGCATCAATTTTTTGTTTCTGACAGTTTGATATTTTGATGTTATATTTTTCTTCAATATCGAGTAATATGTTGTTGATGTGGTACTCTCGATGGTAAACAGATTTTCTTATAAATCTATGTCTATTTTTATAAAAATCAACATATTCTTTCACATAATTATATCTTTGAACAATACCACAACTTAGACATGCTAACATCCCATCGTCGTTAATAATATACTGATTATCACAGCATTTATCATCTTTTGGTTTTCTGGCAGAATCTATTTGCTGGTCACAAAAAGGACAAACAACTTCTGATTCTTTCAAGTAATTGTGAATATCTTCATTGCAATTCATTCTATACTATTATATGAGATATTATTTTATGTACTTACAAACATGACGTCACGCCACAGCTGTGGCGTTTTATGGTTGACCGAGATCATACGATAGTCTCATGTCATTGACACAATAGCTATTAGTAATGACGTCACGCCACAGCTGTGGCGTTTTGTGGCTTAATATTATTTAAACCCATTGACACAATAGCTATCAGTGATGACGTCACGCCACAGCTGTGGCGGTCTCCATACAAGTTCCGCAAACACAGTCTGCTTTTCTGTTCACTACAAACTTTTACTGACAAACTTTACTGACAAACTTTACTGACAAACTTTACTTCAAATACAAGTTCATCTGATATTACATGACAATCTGATGACTCATCGGGAAAGTCCCTGTGGTTTTCAAGACAAAAAAAACTGTCTAACGCGTTAGAAAAACAATTGAAAAAACTTAATGACTCATTTCCTCGGGAAAGTCCCTGTGGTTTTAAGACTTCCTGCAGTGCGACGTCACGTGATGGAGAAAGCGTTCGATACTGCATGAAATAAAAACATATAGTATCCATGTAATAAAATACATATAGTTATCCATAAAATGGAACCAGCATCGCAAAAAGAAACTTCCCCTCTTGATCGCTTCGCGATCAATTCACTGCCTCACAAAAGCTTCGCTTTTGTTCCCCAATGCAAAAATATGGATCTAGCATATGAAACCAGCATCGCAAAAAGAAACTTCCCCTCTTGATCGCTTCGCGATCAATTCACTGCCTCACAAAAGCTCCGCTTTTGTTCCCCAATGCAAAAAATATGGATCTGGCATATAAAAAAATGATGTGGAGCCATGTGATGGAACCAATATAGTTGAAAATGTTATGGCGACATTATGCCTATTGTGCCCTACGACATGCAATCTCTGCGAGATTGCATATCTACCCACAATAGGCCGGAAGGAGCCTCACTCGTTGACTTCGTCAACGACTTCCCGAGCCTGCTCGGCTCCTCACCATATGTTGGTGACCATATGATTATAGTAGTTATAGAGTTGGCGCTGTTCAAGACCAGTTTTGAAAAAACTGGTCTCGAACCGCCAACTCTATAACTACTGTCTCTCCTTTCAGGGATAATAGAGAGAAAACAACACACCGGCAGCGAGCGCGAAAATCGCCTGCCACGTGAAAACGTGGCTCGCGTGTGATGAACAGCTGGTAGCACGCGCGCGGCACGTTTTTGTTTATTTTTAAGAAAAGGAAGCTCTTTCACAAATGTGGTGGACAAAGGGGTCCTTAACAGAATAAATAAACTAAACATTTATGAACTCTTAGGTAAGAAAATAAAGTGAGTAAACAAGAAGCCCTGTTATACTGTACACCAAAAATAATATAATCGAGTTTCCACGCGTATTTGAATATCTTTTCTGGTGCAACCAGGTTGGAGTCCTGGCTTTACCGTATCCCTGAGCGCTTTTGGAATATGCAACATAGTAACCATTTTGAGACAAAATTTTAGGCAAATGTTGTATATCTTTCTGTTCTAGCCAGGTTGGAGTCCTGGCATCAATGTATGCCTGAGAGCTTCTGGGATAGGCAACATAATAAACATTTTGGGACAAAAAAATTTAAAAATATATCGTATATCTTTCTGGTTCATCCAGGTTGGAGTCCTGGCATCACTGTATGCTTGAGCGCTTCTGGGATATGCAACATAATAAACATTTTGCGATACAGAATTTTAGGCAAACGTTGTAATATCTTATCTGGTTCAGCCAGGTTGGAGTCCTGGCATCATTGTATACTTGAGAGCTTCTGGGATATGCAACATAATAAACATTTTGCGGTAAAAAATTTTAGGCAAACGTTGTAATATCTTATCTGGTTCAGCCAGGTTGGAGTCCTGGCATCATTGTATGCCTGAGAGCTTCTGGGATATTCAACATAATAAACATTTTGAGGCGAAAAATCTCATACAAATGTTCTATATCTTTCTGGGTCAGCCAGGTTGGAGTCCAGGCATCACTGTATGCCTGAGTGCTTCTGGGATATGCAACATAATAAAAATTTTAGGCAAATTATGTATATCCTTTTTGGTTACACAGGTTGGAGTCCTGGCATTACTGTATGCCTAGGCACTTCTAGGGTTCGCAGCATTCAAAGTCATCGTAAAATAGATGACAATTTTTTCGTATTTTTTCTGAAGAATTACCTTTTAATTATTTGTCTTTTTATCCGTAACCCCCCTCTCACAAAAAACAATCCTACCATAAGGGTAAGCCGCTGAAAAAACGATTTGGAATTATTGTCTTATGATCACTTTTTTTGACTGTTAAATGGTCACTTTTTTTGACTGAAAAATTCTCTTTTCTGACGCTTGTGCCTATTTTTCTGTGTACCAAACAACCAAAAAACACTTAGCTAGCAAGGAGCCCTGCGCTAGCATATGCTGTCCGTATTTCGCAAGATGGAATCAGAATAAAATTTGAGGAGCTTATGCCAGTGCGACTTTCAAACCGGTGTAAGTTCATTTTGGTTCGCCCTGTATTTATTTTGTACATGATACTGAAAAGTGTACGAGAAGACAAAGCACAAAGGACACGCGAGAGACGAGAGCGGGCGCCGAATGGCCTGTGGAGTGAAAACATGACGCGCGCATTATCATGATTGCTTGACTATTCTTGAGTGAAAAGAGACTGCGCGTAGCCTAGATACTGATCTAAAATCCTATGTCGGTACCGTAGGTCTTTTTACCTGTTTTACTATTTTATGGCAGAAGGCTTGCATCGTCGTTATAGTGGAATATGTAGACGCGGTATAAATTTCCTACCGGAAAAGGATATTGTTAGCTGCTCTGGAAGAAATCCAACCGGCTGATAATTTCAAGTAGTATTTCAGCGTTGATATCCTCGTTTCAGGTTTGGCCGATCGATAGGCTCAATTACCAGCCGCTGTGAGAGAGCGGCAGAAATCGAGCTTAGCCGATCGAGTGAAGCGGGATGTAGTTTTTAATTATTTTTCATTATAGCTAACGCAAAGGGCGGTGTGCATGAGTAGAGTGAAGTTTTTTCAATTTGCCGATGGAAATCCGTCGCACGATTAACAGCCTGAATTTTTCTTCTTCAAAACTACACTTTTCTAAAAAAGCGATTTCCTGCCAAACGGCAGTTAAAACCTGTGTATATATCTCTCAAACGCTATGAACAAAAGTAGAATAAATTAAAAACAAGCAATTAATGAATTTCACGCTTAAGATTATAACACATTCGCGCGAAAATTAACGCCTATTAGGCAAGTGGAACAGAAACGATCACCAAAACAGATTTAATTACATTTGAATGCTGGCAAGCCACTGGGCTTCACGCAGAGACACCGGATTAAAAGACTGGTATCTCAGCGGGATCCCAAGGTATTTTTTGGTTGATAAGAACGTCTGGCTCGTTATTTGATTGAGTGTTTTGATTCAGTTAATAAAATCAGTCAAACTAGGTTGATTTTTGAAACAAAAGCGATTTTTAAGTAAGTAAGTAAGTAACACGGATCATAAAACATGTAGATTTCTCAAACAGATAATCAGATAAGGTGATCTTACCGTTATTTGCAGTAACCGTTGGATATGATATTGAAATCGCAGAAAAATGAAGCAACGCATTGTGAACTGGATAAGTTAAATAACTTCAAAGCAAAAATTTTAAAACAAATGGATCTGGTTGCTGAAAGGGAAAGTTATACTGAAATCATTTCAAAAAAAGCAAAAAATTCTGGGCAAAATGGCTCAAATGTTAATTAAGTAACCATAAAGTAGACTATGTAATATTTGAAGAACATTGCAGGGTTTTAGACCAAACAATAAACCACATGAAGTCCCAACACCTTTCGACAAATAGCGACTTTGCTTATTTGAAACCTAAATCACATTTGTGACAAAAGAGATAAAGATTGTAGTCGAATGTAAGTGTCTGAGTGCATTTTACAACGAAGAAATCGTTAAATAGCCAAAAGAGAGCACGAAATTTTTCAGATTCCTGTGATCGAAAATATTTATGCATTTTCACTTTGGTACAGGCCCAGCGAAGAAATTACAGTCCTTCATTATATGTGTGATGGCCAAGTTCCACTTACTGTTTCGCAGAACCGGAAAAAGTCAATAGCGCCACAAAGCGGTAAAGTAACCCGTTCCATAATGGAAAAATTCTTAGATTCCAAATTCTGGCGCCGACTCTCTGATAGTTATTTAATTATCCCTGAACACACAGATTTTTTCCGTCAATTAGCAAATGTCTAGTGCATAAAGCTAGTATATCTAGTGCAATGGCTAAAATCGTGTGTGGCCTTTGCAGGAGGAAAGAGGGTACAACCGTGCGCCAAAGCGCCAAAACGGACCCCGCAAAATTTATTCATAGTACCTATTAAAGATCAAATTTTTTTTTACTGCGAATTCAATTAGTCCATGAACCTAGGTGTCAACAACTGTATAACTCCAGCTTGTAAGGACCCATCTTTGATAAGCCACAGATTTTCTTGTTATTATTTTTCAACAATGTTGAGCCGGATGTGAATCCGTTTGGCTGGACCATATGACCATCTACTGCGCACAAACTAACAAAAGAATAAGTGACCAAAAGAGAGATGCAATTAAGACATTTTGATGATTGAAAATATCTATTGCATTTTCATTTTAGCACAGGAAAGAACTTGTACCTGTAGCAGCTAACTGGTACGCGTCAGCCGAAGAAAGCGTTTGCAATCGAGGATCAACATTAATTTAACTTTGAACATTGAGAGAGCCTACAGGAAATGCACGAAAACAACTAAAAACACAGATAAAGTACTTAGAAAACTCAATCAGATAATTAGAAAACGGGAACCAGGCTTTCTTACCGTTATCTGTAGTAACCACCGGATAAGATGTTAAAATCAGGAGATAAATCATGCATTTCAAAGTGAAACAAATTCCCATTTTGCTGCTGTATAAATGTCGTTTCATATGTGTCCCTCCACGGGATTTTGGGTAAAAAGGTGAACGCAAGGGCACGCTAAAATGACACGCTAAACAATAGGCAGTGAGTGAAATGACGCGCAGGCATGCAAGTAGTGCGTCAATTGGCACGCCTCATTATAATTCTTTCTTTTGTTTTTAACGCCCCCGGTGTTCAGTCGAACAAAGGAGTGTGCCGAGTTCGTAAGAACAAAGAAACCGTGCAAAATGAGACTGTAGCGAGCAAAATGGCGCACTAGCAGGTTCAGACTACTGCGCTCTTGGTCTCCTTTTGCAAGCGTTGTTTCAACTTTTTTAAACCAATCGATCTAGTTGCTTTCATTGGGAACGACAAATTGAACTCTTTTCAAAGAACAAAAGCTCAGTAATTAAATATTTGACTGGCAGAACAGGTTTTTAGACAAAACAATTGAACCACATGATGCTCCAGCGCTTTTCAAGACCTTTCGTCTATAAGCCGATTTGCATTGTTAAAACTGTGTCTTTCGATAACACTTAAACTGTAAAGGGGGCTCTCTGGTTCGAAATAGACCTTGTCGAAGGTGGTAGGCAAGAAATTTGAGGCGAGGCTACTAATTCCCATACTTCAGTGTTCCCTACAAATTTTTCCGCGAGATTGGAGTTCACCCGTTAGATCTGAGGAGACGCGGCCTTTGGACCAGAGAATTATTTTGCTCTCTCCTTGGCCAATTTTCAGTTTGTAGGTTAAAACTCTATTGGGTAAGCCGATAAAATGTACAAATCAAACGTCCGCAGAAAAAAATTAAAAACAAATGTATGGAATTATTTCAAAAGCAACTGGGCGCTTTCAACCTTGGCTACATTTCTCACACTTTTCCAGTGAAATCTTTTACCTAGTATCGTAAGTTCAGAAGTAATAAATAGTTTTCTTATTGAAATTTTACGAGAACTCTTGACATCGGATCAGCACACAAATACTGTAATATCTGACGTGCTTGCCTGCCGTGACAAAGCTAAGTCTTCTGGAAAGCATGTTTCTGTGGAAAAATTCCCCATGCTGTATGGAATTATTTAGAGACAGCTGTGTGAATCAAATTTCACTCTAGGATTTTCAACATAAGATTTGAAAAATTCCTGAAATTTTGCTCGTTTTAACAACTGAAATCATTGAATGTGCTCAGGCTGAAAATTTGAAATTGCATATTTTAAGGAATAATTCTGAACACGATTACAGCCTACAAATTGGAAATTTGCCATGAAGAGAGAAAAAGTAGTAATCTTTTGGGGCCAAAGTTAACAGTTTCTTAGACTTTGTAGTTAAACTCATACCTCACCAAAAAAGATTTCCAAAAAACTTTCTTAAGATGTGTGGAGTTAGTAGCCTCGCTCCAGTCGTTAAACTGGTTTTGAATGAACACCCATTACTT
Source organism: Siderastrea radians (assembly GCA_964017195.1). NCBI lineage: Eukaryota > Metazoa > Cnidaria > Anthozoa > Scleractinia > Rhizangiidae > Siderastrea > Siderastrea radians. The sequence continues at coordinate 24,940,536 of OZ024893.1, forward strand.
TTAAAAATAGGCTAGCTTAAGCGTAAATTAATACAACAACTAATTTTAGTGATTCACCAGAAGGTCGCTTAGTTCGTTAAAACAAATTATCGCAAAAATTTTACGGTATCTGAGCGCATAACAGGTTTTTTGACAAAACAATAAAACCACACGAAGCTCTGTCGCTTGTCAACAATGGGTGAGTTTGTATAACGATGCGTCTTTCAAAAAATCCTTGACTAACGGTTGAGTTTTTACTGCCGTAAATTACCAACCAGATGAAAACAATTAGAACTTTGTTTTCACGACTTCAAAAAGCTAAAGCACATTGACCCATTGACTTCTGCGTATGTATCTATGATTAACATTGTAAAAAAAGGCAGAATATTCAATAAAAAGCTTTTCCAGCAAAAAATGCTTTTAGAAAATTGAAAGTTAAAAATTAAAATTAAGGACGAAATAATATAAAGGATAGCGTATTTATTAAAACCTGACATTTAGCGTCATAAAGTCGTTAAACGCCGCGAGAAATCCATTTGTACCACCCTAATCCATTTCGCGTTCTTTAGAGGTTCAGGGTGAAGTCGCTTGATTTTGTGATCAAAAATAATTTTCAAGGGTAGGTATTTTGCTCCCAGGACGCCATTTCTGAAGAAGAGGATTTAGAAAGAAGCTGTTAAGTAAACATTTTGAACCCAGCAGTCTCAGTAATCCGTCTGGTCTGAACGTTCGATTTAGATGAGTTAACTAATAGCTCTAGTCAGGAGTCAAGCTCGATTCAACTTCAGAAAAATTTAATTTAAAAAATAATTAGTCTTTTGCTCAGTAATGATTCTTGTTCTAAAAAAAGTCCTACAGGGTAGAAATAAACATTAACAGTCGTTCATTTGCGTTTCATTTTGTTGTCGCGCAGTGTTGGTAATGTTGGTAGGATTAATTTCGAAACGGGCGAGTTTCTCGCGTCGGTTGCAAAATGTTTGTTCGGTGGATCATTTACTGTTCCTATTGTAACTTACACGAGGAAGAGCGTGAAATTTTCTGGCAGTTTCTTGGTGTTGCGGATCACCAAATGACGTCACCATACTTATCGCCAACCTCACCAAATCGCCACATAATATGCTTGCTTATCATGAAGACAGACCGACAAAACCGATAGATTTTGACTTAAAGATTAATCTAGTCCTCGGATACTTGACCGACAAAACCGACAGTTTTTGACTTAGTGATTAGTCTAGCCCTCGGATACTTGACCGACAAACCGACAGACCGACAAGTTCTGTCGGTTTGTCGGCACCGACAAAACCGAACGTTTTTGACTTAGTAATTAGTCTAGGCCTTGGATGCTTGACCAACAAACCGACAGACCGCCAGATTCTGTCGGTTTGTCGGCACCGACAAAACCGACAGTTTTACAGACATCATATGGAGTGTGGAATTGGTATAAACACACGAACTTTGTAAAAATTCTAACAGTCGGTGCTTTGATCGGCTTCTCCGAGCCTTGCCTGACTAATATTGTAGGACAATTTTCACGCGCGAAACGAGAAAACTAATACTACCATCGTGACTACACAAACTGTACTACGCCCACACATTTAGGCTTGGTATGTTTACATGGGACCGACTCCAAATGTGTACGAACCGGAACCTGGATCGGAATTGTTTACACGGTATGCCGGGACGTTCTGAAACCAGTCTGGAGGGCCGTTCCAATGGCTGGATCCAAAACTCAACATGGTTTTATGGCGCAAAAGATTCTTCAGTATTTGTGCTGGACAAAACCGGGATTGAATTTGGTTCGTAATATTAACAAAGAACATCAATTATCTATCGTGATTTAGTTGCCATTGTTTGAGCTAAGAAATGAGTTTAAGAGAACAGCTTCCTTACAGTACTGTGCATATTTTGCACCCACTTCTTTCTGGTTCTTCGCATTCAATATTATACCCCCTAAGGTAGCATTTCTTTTAATAAAGTCCACCAGGGAGTTGTAAACATAGAGCAGTGCACTTTGCACTGCAAAGTCAAAAACTTTCGGTTTTGTCGGTGCCGACAAACCGACAGAATTTGTCGGTTTGTCGGACAAGCATCCAAGGCCTAGACTTATTACTAAGACAAAAACTGTCGGTTTTGTCGGTGCCGACAAACCGACAGAATTTGTCAGTCTGTCGGTCAAATATCCAAGGCCTAGACTAATTACTAAGTCAAAAACTGTCGGTTTTGTCCTTGTGCCGACAAACCGACAGAACTTGTCGGTCTGTCGGTTTGTCGGTCAAGTACCCGAGTACTAGACTAATCACTAAGTCAAAAACTGTCGGTTTTGTCGGTCTGTCTTCATGATAAGCAAGCATATTATGTGGCGATTTGGTGAGGTTGGCGATAAGTATGATGACGTCATTTGGTGATCCGCAACACCAAGAAACTGCCAATTTTCTATTCCCTCCTGAATAAGATTATCCTTAGGTAATATTCACCTCGAAATGGTGACTTTAAACATCTGAGTTGAATACAACTCCTTCATGTGTCCGTGAGCAAAGTGCTCGTAAGCTTCTATCAGCGGCTTATCAGGTTTCCTGCCCAGTCTCCCATACACATTCTGTAGAACGAAAGGGAGGGAAAAACTTAAGGTGATCACACCCTATTTTTTGTGTACATTTTGGGGGGGGGAGGGGAGACGGGGGGCAGCATTATCGGTTCGATATCAAAACGTTTAGTGACAAAGAATCAAACTTAAAGTGAAAGTCGTCCACGATAAGATGATTTAAAATATTCCTATCTTTTAATGTCATTTAGAAATCGCTCTAGCAAGAAATTCACCGAGAAGAGTAAAACGCTTGAGATCTAACGAGCCACAGCCATCCCAACGGAGAATTCACTTCCCTTACCGCATCACGAAAGAAATCTAACGGTGGTTTGGTTTGAGGAATTTTCGAATGAAAATGGTTAACCTGAAATCCATTTACAAACTCTTCTAAATTCCTTCCTCTAAAATAAAATTATGCCATTTTATTAGCGAAGTTTAATTATAGTCATAAGATACCTGAGTTGTTATAGAGTTGGAACAATCACTCAACACGGAGTTGGATTTGTTTGAATCCTTTTCGTTTTTAACAAGGTTTACCGAGGACTCCAACAACGGCTTTTCTGAGATATTAAAGTGAAAGATAAGAAAAGTTACTTTACCAGACTATTTCCTCCCACCACGCGCATGGGAGGAAACAAGAAATTCCCCAAACTATAGGCTACAAGTGTTTTATTCTTCAAACAATGCGGCTCCAATACGTGTGGATGCGAACCAGTGATTACTTGTACAACCAAGGGACACGAGATGTTTCCTTATACGAAGCTGGTATAGATGTGGTCTAAGAAGAAGTTCTTGCCTCCAGTGGATGAATACGACTATGATATCGACTTTGGCCTTTGAGATTAAAAACTACTTTGGCCTTTGATATTAAAAACTAAAAGTTAGTAGTTTATCCAGAAAGCAAATCGTCCATCAGCAGAGCTCTTATCTTATGACGTGACCAGAGAAGTCTGTTTGTTTGTGTTCAGTTGCAGCACGAAGCCCTAGCTGAAAGATCATTGAAAAATATGCCACGTTTTAAGCCGTTGTGAAATACTTTTTTGTCTTTTTTAGAGTCAATGCGAAAATTCATACGTACTTAGTCTTTTGGTGTCTTAAAAATCCTTTCATTAACCGATGCCAGTCATCTGACGCCTAAATATTAAGCGCAGCACTGTGAGTTCTTTTCTTTATTTCGAGTTTTTCGGTAGTTGTTTGAAATACGTTCATTGAACAGGTTGCTGTTTTGGTCTGGCCTATGCAGGAATGGAACCAGAGCTAGAGTAGTCTTTTTTGTCACTAACCTTCCTGCTTTCCAAAACAAAATCGAATCGAGCAAATTTTTTTGAGCCGTAATGAATTTAAATGGTGCCTTTTTCTCACACGTCACAACATTACAATACCTTACCACACCATACCATGCCATACCATACCATACCATACCGTACCGTACCGTACCGTACCATACCATACCATACAAGACTATAAGGCTAAAGACGTTTTTAGCACGTCATTAGCGTAACAGATTGGGTTTGTGATGTGTCAATTATGACATGTTATGACGTCACAATGACGTCGCAAACCAGCCATTTTGAAGTTTGAGGCCGCCATCTTGAATCCCGAGCCTGCAGTCATACAGTTCAGGGGCGTTCCCAGACAATTTTGGCTAGTACGCACAAAGTCAGTCTGACACTTACCCGGAGGGAGACAAACATAACGTTTACAAAAAAAACTTAAAAGTCGTTTCGACCAAAACTCCATCGGCCTTCATCCGGTTTCAGCAAAAGCCAAATGTGTTAACAGCTGTCTAACGGCTCACAGACAGTTTGCCCCTGCTTGTTTCATGTGATTACAGTCAGAAATACATTTATTGCCGTTTCAATAGTATTCTCGATCTCACAAATTAAATGCGTTTTCCAGCGATGTTTGATGTTCTCTTACTTTCTAGGCAAATGAAAATTATCTCGAGACAATTGTACATACGCAGTAGTCGCAATTCAAAAGCTAACCTTCTGTTCTTCTTACAATACAATACAATACAATACACTTTATTAACCTTTTACAGTTTTCTAACATATGGCCCTCAAAAAATAAATTCAAACAGACAAGAAAAAAGCGGAATTCATTCGAACAAAAAGAATAAACATTAAACATTACAAAATAAGAGATAAACTAAGCTAAACTATAAGTAAGAGAAGTAATAAGCTAAGAAACATGAAGTAGTCACCTACTAAAAAAAGCAGCGGCATTTAAGAAGAAAGCGGCATTCATGGCAACAAAGCTCCTCAAGATGGGAGACAGTGTTGAGGTTTTGCAGGAAAAGGCCACGAAGTTTATGCTTTAGTGAAAACGAAAAGGAAGACAAAGCGCTAGGCGAGGCAAGGGGGTGCGCAGCAAGTATCTTTAAATCAACCTCAAGGGCATTAAAGAGAACAGTGGCGGAAAACGAGAAGGTGCGCTTACCCAAATTTGTTCTAGGCTGGGGTGCGCTTACCCAAATTTGTTCTTAGCGCAAAATTACCGTATTGTATTTTCGGCGTCAATCGGAGTATCTCTTTAAGCAAGCATAAGCACCAGAGAAGGGAGCTGCTCAGCTGTCATGGTTGATAGCATGTAGGTCTTGACGCTGCGAAAGGTACTAAATAACTGCTCAGGAGTCGCAGTCGACAAAGAAATTGTAAGAAGAATAGCGATGACAGATGATTCTTTTGGGTGCAAAATTATCAAACTAAGTAGGGTGATCAAATAGTCAAAAAGAAGGTAAAGATGAAAGTGAAGAGAATTGACATCAGTGAGAGATAAAAAAGTCTGATGGAAAATTCAATTTTTCTTTTTCATTACATTTCCAAGTGCAAGATTTGAAACAAACATGGAATTCCTCCTTACCGTATGTTTGTATCTACCTTCTGCTGTAAGTTTTTACCGTGTTCTCTTGTTGAAGTTTTTTCTGAAAATACTAATATCTTTCTTTTTAGCGCCGGTACAAAAGGTTGTTGATACTTATCCCAAAAGCGGAAAGTTTTAATTCTCACTATTAATTAGCCATAGGCATAGCTGATTGGAACACATCTCAACGACAGTAAGTGGCGTTTTGAAGGGTTTCTTAGACCAGAAGAGATTATGCAATACACCAAGGCGCACGGCTTCAGAATTTTATTTTTCTCCTGTATATTATAAACCGTCAAATAATAAAGAAAAATTACATTAAGGGCGGGAAATTCTGGTACGCACTTGCGTATTTCGCGTAAAGGCAGGAACGCCCCTGGAGTTGACGATGACAACATCGAAAAATTTGTTCTGTGAAACATACTTAATCAAAACAAGCACAGAAAGTAAAGGATTATCTTCTTCTTGCAAAAGAAGGGGAAAAAAACTGAAAAAAAGACTGAAAAAGACAGAAAATAGTCAAAATACGCTCCTGAGTAGACAGCTGCTATGAAAACGTCAATAATCATAGACATGTCATTGATACAGGAAAATTTTTTCTGATAATAATTAGGAAAAAACCACGAGATTTGGTGATTATTGTCTAGCCGTTTAAAAGTTATATTTCGTTAAAGTCAGCGTGGGCACTCTCCCTCCCCTCCCCCCCCCCCCTTCCCCTCGCACACGCTTACGCTCCTTCCCACAAGTTTGTGGAGAGAGCCGTTGCGTGACGACACTAAAAACGGCTGAGAGGGAGACTTCGTGTGAATCCGTTTGTACGGAACTTGAAATGGCTTGTGCTGCGCCCATAAATAACCCATAAACGTATAAAAAGAGGGAGGAAATTTAGACATGCTTCGCTGATTAAAAAACATCCATTGTATTTTGATTTTAGCATAGGAAGGTCTCGCAGCTAAATGATGCTCGTCAGTTGAAGAAAACGTTTGGAAAAATGAACAGGCTCAGCCTATACAAGAATTTACGAAAACATTTTGCAACTAAAAAACTCAACTAAACAGAATACGAGAAATTGTGTTTCTTACCGTTATCTGTAGTAACCGCCGGACAATATGTTAAAATCAGGAGATAAATCATGAAACTCAGTGTGAAATAAATTCCCATTCTCCTGATGTATAAACGCTTTATTATATACCCAAAAGGACTTAACGACACTTGGCTATTAGTCTCCTGTTTTGAGTTTCGTAAGCAAGTCGTTCCCGTTGCTACCAGAGGGAAGGGCAAATTGACCTCTTTTCATAAACAAAAGTTGACTTAATTATCAATTAAGTAGCCGTTGGCTAATTTTGAAAGCTCAGTAATATTTAAATTGGCAGAACAGGTTTTTAGACAAAACAATAGAACCACAAAAAATACCGTGTCTTTAAATAACACGCGAACTCTGCAGGGGGCTCTCTGGTTTGAAGAAGACCTTCTACATGATAAACGATAGACTTTCTCAAAAGTCCTTCGCTTCCCATTTCCAGTTCAGGTGGCCAATTCATGGTAAACGACGACTGAGGCGAGCTGAGTAAACGCGATCATTGGACCAAAAAAATATTCCTGTGTGGTGAAAGGTGAGTAATTTTGCTCTATCGATCCATGGAAAATGTCCTCCAGTCGACTGGCCATGTGAATTTTGCCCATAAAATAGGCAAAATGATCTTTAGCAGGAACTTTTTTAATCTGACCGCAAATCATGGAATCATTCTCAGTCCGGAGACTGTCAAACTCAGCGAGGCCGTAGGCGTAAATAGTGGAGTTGGAGAAGTTGTCGCTTTCTTTCCATAGTGTCAAATACACAATCGTTTGATAAAGTATGGAGTTAGCCTCTGGACGTACCGATTTAACATCATTTAAAATAGTCAAATTCAACTTTGCTGTGCGATGTTGAACGAAGTGGCCAAGCGAATTCAACATCACTTAAAACCATCACAAATTTTGATAGAGCAACGTTCTCGTTGAAGTTTTTGTTTACAGGATAATATAGTGATTTATCGGTTTTTTATGGAATACACTTTTGAAAATAATATTTTACTTTCACCGTCGTTAAATGTTCGCTGCTATTTCATAGAAACCCCTGTAGAACGAGCAAATATTCTTTTACTATTTTAACTCGTTTAGTCGGCATTATTTCCCTTCCATCCCACACAGTGAAAGGCATATATTTGGAAGATTCACCAACAAACTGGATGTGTTCAGCGCCAGATGTTTTGATAAAATTTCCATATCTCAATGTTGCTAGTTCGTGAAGAAACCTTTTTTCTTTTCATGAAAACGTGCAATTTTTTTGGCACTGTTTGTCCTCCTTTGCACAAACGCTTATCCATTTGGCGTTCTTTACAGGCTCTGGATGAAGTCGCTTTGTTTTTGGATCAAAGGCAAGTTTCATGGGCAGATATTTAGCACCTGAAACACCATTTCTGAAAAAAAATTATTGATTCAAAATATTAAAGGAAAATAATGTGAAGGTAAAGTCGCAGAACGCAGTATGCCGAACGAAGAATCCACATAAAATCAGTTGAAAGTTCACCGTCTGTAGAATCAGTGCTTACCCATTATTGTTTATTGAACTACTTAAGCCTAAACACTTCAGATGGTTGTTTAACCCTAAATGCTATTAACCCAGCGTTAGGCATTCGGCAAAAAACCCTGCTCCTATTATAATGAGGGCCAATCCATTTTCCTCAATTCTCGGCAATTGTCCTAGCGTTTAATTCTGTCAAGTCGTCGGTCAACTCTCAGAAACTCCATGTGACTCTAGTCAGCTCTCGTTAACACGCATAACACTAGTCAGCACTCTCCAATTCAATCTCGCCAAAACTCTCGTCATCTATCTTAAATCTCGTCAATTTTCGCCAGCTTCCTTTAACTTTCCCCGGTTCTTTTCAACTCTCCCCCCAACTCTCGTTAGCTCTCGACAACTCCCGTCAATTCTCTCAACCGGCATCATCATCATCTTTTGCTGACTCTTGTCAACTGTAGGCAAAGTTCCTCAACTTTCAATATCGCAGTAAAGATCCTGGCAGACTGAGCAAAACTCGGGATTCTGATTTTGTTCATTTGCCTATTTCGTCTGTTCTGGTTGGGGAGGACGATATTTCTTATACGGTTCTCAGTTTAAAACTTCTCCTTTTATTGGATTTTTGGTTTTCATTCTTCAGTATTCCCCTCTTCAGAAGCTATTAAAAATCTGGACACGAGATGCGTCGGGTGCCCTTTTTTAAAAATATTCCGCAAATCATTTAGGTGGAAAAAAACGTCTGCAAAATCCAAAAGCATTCTGGTAGCGCGGTGTTTCCAGTTTTTCCTCAACAGGAAAAGTGCTGCTATCACATGACATGGTAATTACGTCATGCATGCCTTCGAGACACTGTCACCTTGCATCCTCGATTTCTCACTGAATTGCAAAGACATTAGAAAGTGCCAAAATTTAGTGGAATTAATATTAGTGTGAAAGTTACGACCGGAATAACTTATTAGGAAACCAAAAAAGCAAATTTTGGGAAACTACCTAAATAATATAATTGCAATGGAAACCAATCAAATACCTGCCAGAAAAAGTTTAGCGGCCTTCGCTTTGATTGCAAAAAGCTAGGAATACTAGAGGTCAGCTTCGCAAATGCACGTGAATCATACCGTCGAAACCTTTTGACGAGATCCGTTTTCTTCCGTTATTTCCTGCTCCCTAGCACTGCAGCCATGTACGTAATAAAGGAACGGTGCGTTTCTGGTGCAGCTGACTGACTTTAAATATGTATAGCTAAATTGCTCTGCCTCTGTTTTCAAAGCTCCCTGTGTCTACAAAAAAACCAATCCCCTGTGTTTCAGGATCACCCCACGGAGCCGACTTCTTTATGGGAATCTTCATAGTCTGTGGATTGGGAAATGGCAGAGGCAGTCTAAAGTTTTATTCAATTTTGCAATGCAATAAGAGTTTCTTCAACACATAATTGCTACAAATGGTGGGACCCATATTTTTAATGTCAATGATAGAGGTAACATTTCTTTGCAAGATGGACCCGAACGAAAGCTTCCCACTTATCGATATGTACCTTGATACAGTTACTTTCATCATCTGGGTCATTTTCAAGTTGTTGCTGTCTCCAAGAACGAAGTATTCGTATGAATCTATACGGGTTTTATCAGGTTTCATTTTAAAACTCCCATACACAAACTGAAAAAAAGAGAAATAAAAAATGTTATAAGGTTTTGATAGTTCAAAGCTTCCCAAAGATTGAAAAAAGGTCGTGTTATTCCTATTATAGTTTTGCGCAAAGCGCAATGACCGACTGCTGAGTCGGGAGACAAGCAGTTTGTTGCATGCAAAGACGCCCTTCACTTCTGAAAGCTGCGGAGGACCAATACGATTTAGCGATTTGGAAAATTATCTCCAGTCACAACTGCCCCATTCTCACCAGCCTTCACTACAACTTCTCCCCCCCCCCCTCCTAGCTCCTGGCTTACCCCTCTATCGGGATGTTGAAACATGCTTAAGGTGGTCATAGATTCATACTTGGCTATATCACATTGTACATTACCACTGTACTCAGAGGTCGTTAAAAGTAGAACAAAAAATTCCCCAATTGCTGATCCTGCATAGTGCTAGGATCAGCAACGTCGAAGTGCCGCACAGGTGATGAATAAAGAAAGAAAGATGGCTACAATCAAAAGGCTTAGCCGTTTAAGCCTCTGTACATTTCGTTTTGTACAAATCGAGGGAATTTAATGAAATATCACAGATTGGTCACGACTGCCCCATTCTCACCAGCCTTCAATACAACTCCCCCCCCCCTTCCTAGCACCTGGCTTACCCCTCTATCGGGATGTTGAAACATGCTCAAGGTGGTCATAGATTCATTCTTAGTTATATCACATTGTACATTACCGCTGTACTCAGAGGTCGTTGAGGGTAGAACAAAAAATTCCCCAAACTGTACGCTACGAGCTTGTTGTTATGGAAACAATGTGGCTGCAGCACGTGTGAATGAGCGCCAATGATCATTTGTACACCAAGAGACATCAGATGTTTGCTAATATGAAGCTGGTAGGGGAGTGGTTGCCTGCGAAGTTCTTGTCCGAAGTGCATGAGGACAACAATGATGTCAACTTTGGCCTTTGGAAAGTAGTAAAAATCCCGACGTTATACTGTCAGTTGTCAATTCTCGCACAGTTCTGTGAGGTTATCAATGTAATGTTAAGGTGACCTATGCACTATAGTTGTCTGCCGTTTAGGAATTGTTGTTCATTTAACTTAATCCTACTGTATGTAATCCACTCGATCCGATTTCAGTTTACACGTTGACTAGGCACCAGTCATTATTTATCATCTGGAGGAGGTAAGACAATTTTGGTATGAAACCATCTTGAAATATCTAATCCTTCTCCAAGGAACTGTGACTGTGACGTGCCCCCCAAATAGACACCACAATTTCATCCCCCCCCCCCACCGCCGCCACTTGGCTCCACAACACATTTTTTCTTTATGCAATGAGATAATTGTATGATGATTGATGGATTACAGAAATAACAACAATACAAAAAAATACAAATACAATACAAAAATACATCTAAAACTGCCACGTGCTTTAAAATTTATTAGCTATTGTGGGCAATTTCCGGCATGAAATTAATCAGCATGCTCTTGACAAGATGCAAATCAATGGTTTCAAATTTGGCACACCCACTATCGGTCTTAGCAAATAATCTTCGGATCCCCTCCCCCAGGCGATAAATAATGATCGTTCCGGTCCCCTAGATTGATAATAATATGCAAAACATTGCAGTAAAACATATCTCTAAATTCAATTTTCTAGGAAAGCAATCTTAACTTTGAAGACTGCAAAAAAAAAAATGAAGGTCAAGAAAAGACGGAATATTCAACATGGAGCGAGCGTGGGATAAAGTGAAAAAATCTGAGTCCCCGACGGGAATCGAACCCATGACCTTCCGTGGACTGGTCGAACGCTCTAACCACTGAGCTACTGGGAGACCAGTGGTCAGACCAGTGGTGCATAGGTCATATTTCAGCTAGGTGGCGACACGCATCCTGCGTACTGCTAGGATCAGCGATGTCGAAGTGCCCACAGGTGATAAATAAAGAAAGAGAAAGAAAGAAAGAAAGAAAGAAAGAAAGAAAGAACGAAAGGTGGTTGCAATCAAAAGGCTTGACCGTTTAAGCCTCCGCATATTTCGTTTTGAACAATTAGAGGGAATTTAATTAAACATCACAAATTGATCTCAAGTGATTATCAAGTGGTCATTCATTCTGGTGACCTGTATGATTTATCACACTAGTGACTTAAATTGTATGTGGATGCCAACCAGCTCGAACTACCAAATGAGGAGTTTGTCTAAAGTAGTAGTCGAGACTCATACAAAACTTAGTGTACCCTCTCAATGTTACCCGCAGTGTGTGTCTAAACTTAAGCATACTTTCTTTAGAAGTAAACCTTTTTTAAGTTTTTAACGTCTTTAGTGGCAATGTCATCCGTATAAATGGCAGGACCGGCGTTGTACAGCATTCTCATTTCGGTGCAGTTTTTACTCGCTGATGGGATGTCACAATAACCGAGAAATCCGATTTTTATTCCTTTTGCTTCCAGGATTAGAGGTTTCTATATAAGGAATAAAAGGAGAGAATAATTATAAATTATTTACTAAAATAATTATAAATTATTTATCAAACCAAGAGACTCCAAGCTGCTAACTGTTCACGTCCACAAGACTGATGATGTGAACAGAAATGTTCCGTGTAAACAGGTAAAATAGCATCTGCCTTACCACGCATAATAGACTCAAACCTCATACCAAACATTCCAGGCTTACTTGGCATACCACAGTTACCTTCGATTTTGGTGGCTTTGCTAGAGTTTTCTTAGATATGTTGAGCTAGGCAAAAAAAACTTACCTGGGAAGAGTCCCACTTTCCGTAACTAGCACCGAAGTATTTCATTCCTATCTTTTTAAGAACTTCCGCAGTAAATTGGACACCATTAGAGCCAAAATCGTTCATATGATTGTTGGCAAGTGTGACCGCATCAAACCCTGCAAAACTGAGAAGGCAAAATAGTCAGACTTACCACCCTCATAGTCATACACACAGTGGTATAACCGACAGCCTGACAAACCAGGAGATGAGGGTAACTTCAGTGATTGTTTTACTTAAAGGTCGATTACCTGAGCGGGTGCTGGCCGAGATGACTGTTCAGCTCAGTATTAATGCATAAAGCGACCCAGCCAGACCGCGGCTAAATATAGAAGCTGTCGTGTGAAAAGATGGCTACATCAAAGAGAACAAATCGAGTGATTCCACTTTCAGTAATCCTTATTTTAGTGCATTATTATTAGTTTTATGTAGTTTTATGGTCTGGTAAGCCTTTATGTGTTATGCAAAAATGGAAATTTTGACCTTCTGATGAGTCAGTTTGCTCAGAAGCGAAATTAAGTAACGAGGAGGTGTTGACCCCACTTTTGGTGTGTTTAACAGATGGGCCAAGCTAGCTCCTCGATCTAAACCGGACTAGCCCGCCTCATGTAATGGGCGATGCCTGGATCCCGACTAGTCGGGCTGAAATATTTCCATGTAATCGCGGTAGCCGGGCCAACCTTAGTGCTGGGGCAGCGTTTGGACTTGCATCCAGTATGACTTCCTTTCGTCCTTTGTATTTGTAGCGATAGACCTCTTTGCTTACAAAGGGAGATTCCAAATTCGCCACCGAGATGTCAGCTTCTCTAATATATGGTGCCACGTCGTTAAAAGAGTCGTTGTATATATGATAACCATGTTCCACGTAATATTTTACCGGACCAGAAAATGCAACATCTCCAACAAACAGCAAAGTCACTTGTCCTACAGAGCAAAAAAAGAGGTAGTTGACCGTAAATCCAAAGAACGGGGGACGGGGGAATATGGAACGCATATGTGTTAAATTGACCTTTCAGTACAGTCATTTGACATGCAGATATGTTTTGTCTTCATGGCTCTGTGGCGGTTACTTGGTTTTTACTTGGATGTTAACATATGGGGTCTAGTTACTGATCGTTCGGCCTCGGACGATGAAAATCAGATAAACTAAATTGTTTTTTTTTTAATTTAAAAGCGATTAGTAAGAGTAAATATCTCTCACCTAATACACCAATTTTAAAAATAAAACAAAATGAACATCACAAACGCAATTTCGGACATCGTTTTACTTTTCCACCCGAAATGGCCTCACATTTACATCCGATTTCATTAAAACAGAATAAGAAAAGTCATCTCAGGCTCAAACGAACATCAATTTACTTTTCTTAGCCACTGAGGCCGCCTGCAAAAAGTCCAGAGAAAAAACTGAGAATACCGGCGGATCATGCAATATGTAGAAATCTTAATCGGATAATCAGACGAGGGGATCTTACCATTATTTACAGTAACGGTCATAACAGTCATGAATGAAGATCCTTTTAACCTCAAACCAGTTGCTGCTGAGGTCTTTTAAGAAACTTCTTCGATATGCTTACACCAGGTCAGGCCATTAAGACGAAAGTGATAGACAACAGAACGGCAGTGAAAACATACGTGAAACACACGATTAAACTCCCAATTTCTTTACTGCTAACCTGACCGGAATAAGACTTGAATATTGAAAAGATGGAAGAAGTATAATAAACAGTAATAAGAAGTAAAATATTGCATAAACTGAAACATTTTATATGGAAATGAATACAAACTGTTTGCTAAGTTGAAAGTTAAATCATATATCGCAGTTCACAGTGATGATCATGGGTCGATAATCCTTCATCAGTGTGATCCACTTGCTCTTTGGACACATCTTCAGAAACAAGTCCTTTGGGGTTGTTTGGGTCATTTTATTGCTAGCCTGATGAGAATCCTGAAGGCCCCCATCTTCATACCATTCTTCTGCTTTGCTTGCTTGGAAATTAGAATGCTTTTGAATTGCCTAAATTTATCTTCAGCTTTATTGTATAGGTATCCAGTATCTAAAGGAAATTGCATCCTTCCTAAGTGTAGTTTTAGTTTCACCTAGCAGTGTGGCACAAGTGGAAAAATCGATTTTGATTATATTTTGCTCATAGATAAGCCCTAGTGAGAAACAAAGCGGGCTGTAGTTAGTTTTTCCAAATAATAATAATAATAATAATAATAATAATAATAATAATAATATTTAACACTTATAGTGTGCATATTCTAGAAATATACTCATATGCGCATTACAATCTTGCATTAAAGAATGAATGTACGATAGATAGATAAAACTTTATAGATAGATAAACTTTATTAATGTGTCAAGGCCACATAGCCTGGGAAAATCCCATACTAATTTGGTAAAATACTTTTAAAACGATTAAAAGAAGTATTATAAACAAAAGTTAAAAAAATAATGGTAAAAACAAGCAACCTTCGTGAAAATTCGACAAAACTGAACCGTTTTGCCCGAGTTGAGCTCAAAATCCACTTCGGGTGAAGCGCAATTTTTTCCAAAATTTGATCGGTTCGCATAATATATAGATTTAGCCAAGCCTAAAAGCGGAGCCCTCCTTTTTTTGTTTGTTTGTTTTGTTTTGTTTGTTTGTTTGTTTGTTTTTTTTTTTTGCTGGCAGTTATTAATTTGTGAAAATACTTTCATTCAAGTCGTTAAATGAAAAAAAAAGAAGGAAAAAGAAAAAATTTCCTTCCCTCGCTGAGAGCTGAACCCGGCTCGTCGGCGACAGAAGCCGGGGATTAACCCACTAGGCCGTGAGCGTTTGCTATTATGTATGAAGGTAATTTTAATACTTATTTCTTTCTTCGTGACAAGCTGCCTATCAGCATGAAAATGCTGGTGTTTTTCCTGGTAAAATGTGTTAGGAACGCCGTAAAAACTATAGTTGTGGACAGAAAAAAAACAAACAAAAAGCACTAGCTCTGCTATATTTGGCGTCGAAACCGCTGCGAAAAGCTGCGAACTCATGCGGTGTGCCGACCGAGTTCGAACAGAACCGACGAGGCAAATTTGAACTTTTTGCCTGAACTTTATCGCCTAATTTTTTTCGCCTAAATTGAACTTTTCCCCTTCAACCAAAAAGACAACTGAGTATTCTTTTGAACTTTTTTTTCCATTGACAAATTTGCTTTTGACTTTTGCTGTCTTTGCTTGTTTTGCTACAACGCGGGTCAACATGCGATTTCGCGCCAAAACCACACGGGATTCAGCACAGGGTTATATCCAGTGTATGAAGTGTATTGGTAACCCTGTGATAAGTGATAAGGACGGACGGACGTACGGACGTATGGACGGACGGTCACGTGACCATTACGTCACTACCAAAATTTCTTGGCTTGATAGGTTACCAAATCTCCTTAGCAATGGTGCTCCGCTGACGCGCTAGCGCGCTGGCTCCGCTATCAAACCAGACTTAGATACGAAACTTCAAATAACTTGTGTTGTTTTCCTAAGTCTTCTTGTACTGATTAACAAAGAAATTACTTTAATGCCGGAAACAGATTTACAAAAACACGCTATAATTGAGAGTTTTTTGCAACGAAATTTTAGCTCTGAAATGTATCCAATTTTGACTATGGGCGATAACTTAGAATTTCATAAAATGGCTTTCTATGGCTTGTGTGAGTCTGTTCACTCGTACAAAGACGGTTTTACAGGACGAGATATCTGTCAGGGGTGGATACTTCCCATGTAATCAATACTGTGTTTACACTAAAATGACAAAGATCGCCCTGGAAATTTGTTGTGCAACTTCAGAAACCGAACGGGCGAAACATGATCAAGTGAGATTTAAGGTTGAATATTTCACATCCCTGAACAACGGAAATTAGATCGATACATGTTTATTTGAAAGAGTTGAAAGAAATTAATAATTCTCACCTTTATTCGCAGCAACTGCATATGTCACTGACATCAAGATATGAAATAGAATCTTCATTGTGAGATGATCACTGTCGCTAAGAGAAAATAAAGGAACCTTTCAGAACAAAAGCTATTAAGCTTTATGTTTGTGTGATTTGAAAACACCCTGACAGCTTTTTCACAAGTGCTACATGATAAAAGGAAGTAGTTCCCTTAATGACGCGGAAAACAACTCAAAATATCCACTCAACGTTTTCGAAAGTTAATGAACCAACACGGTTTCAACCAGTTACCCTATACTGACCTTAAGCGATAAAAGCTTTCGATCGAGGCGTGATATAATTATGGTGCTTTTCATTGTTCTGGTCGGTGGACACGGAACTGTTAGTACATGTACAGTTGTTAGATTGTTTTATGATTATAATGTCTATGGTCACGTCATTTAATTCTTTATCCCGCAGTTCAAATATATGAAATTCACATATTCATCATTTTATCATCTTCATCCTTTTAAAGACCAGCTCCCAGTTGGCTTGTTAGATCAACTGGTTAGAGCGCTGCACCGGTATCGCAGAGGTCAAGAGGTCCCCTACACGCCTGAATTTCTCAGGCTTTCTTTTCGCAACTGCAAAAGTTGCGTCTATAACTGCGATGGTCTTCTTTACATTAAATTATTCACCCCGCAGTTCAAATATATGAAATTCATATATTCATCAATTCAAAAAAAAGTTATATATGCAGACCAGAAGTCTGTCGAAAATTACCACCGTCCCATTTTCACGACCGGTACCTGTGTGACACACTCTCTCCGACGGATAATCTGACTCAATTTTGAAAACGGTAAGTATTTAACAATAATAATAAAAAAATGAACAACCAGGTTAATAAATTTTTGCTTTATTTGCTTCCAACAAAAGGACATGAGTCCCTTTGTTGTTTAGAAAATGCGACGAGCCGCGCAACACTCGTCATGACTCGTGTAGTCGATGTAAGTATTGCCGCAAGCCTTGTCCGTCAAAATTTTTTTCAAAAGTGGGTGTTAGGTTTTATATTATAGATAATGAGATTTTTAAAAAAACGTTTGCTTACAAATGATACATAGAATACATTAGCCACTGGGAAACGCGAACGATCAAACCTCAGTAGTGAAAAAAACCTCGTTCGTCCAATCACAAGCGGGAAGGGCGAAAACTCACTAGGGAACAACATCGCATCGCCGCCTTTTGCTCCCAACATTGCGGAGACAAGTTCAAGGTTTGCGTCTTTGGATGGCTCCATTGAGTCGTTTAATGCAGAACAAGAAAACCAAAACACTGTAAAGAAAAAAAACGAGACGTAGCTTTGTTGACCGCGTTTCTTCAAACAAAAGGAGAAAGGTTTGCGTCTTTGAATGGTTCCATTGAGTCGTTTATTACAGAACAAGGAAACCAAAACACTGTAAAGAAAAAAAAACGAGACGTAGCTTTGTTGACAGCGTTTCTTCAAAACAAAAGGAGAGAAACGAAGCAAGATCGTCGAAATTCCTCCTGTTGAGTTTATTGACTGTTAAGTGAATTTATACTAAGCATCCGCACGAAGGAAGAACAAGAATAAGAGCCATCGTCGCTTCGAGGGATAGTAGCGAGTTTTGAAAGGCATCGTAAAAGAAGGTCCTATCCAGTTAGCATCATCAGTGACCTAGCATTTAAAAAGTTAAGAAAAACGCTCTATTCCAAACAGAAACAGCTAAAGAAACAAGGGAAGGGAAACAAGCCCCATGCATCAGTGGCCCTAACAGAGGATGAAATGAATTAACAAACTTCCCTACAGCAAAGGCCTTCTTGGTTCATCAAGCCCTGAAACCATTTTAAAAACCCTGTGGCTAAACAACAGCCTCCATTTTGGGCTGCGAGTGATAAAAGAGCACCACAATATGTGCTGGGGCGATGTAAAGCTGTACAAAACAGACCAGGGTATTGAATATTTGAATTTCAAACAGCATCAAACATGAACTGGCGCCGACCACTGCGATGTAAGACCCTTCGCACCAAAATTGTTTTTAACTGATAGGAAAGAAAAGGATCCGATAGCAGTCTACAAACTTTTACTCAGAAAAGACCGGAGAAAAATGAAAGGTCCGGACGATCCGTTTTACATTGCAGTTAACAACGTGGGGATGAAGTCCAAATCTTCTCACAAATGTTGGTTCAAATGCAATGCGGTCGGCATCAACAAACTCGGGAGCCTTATGAAAGAAATCAGTGTCAAGGAAAGCGGGCCCTCGGAACGATTAACTCCGCAATCTACAGTCACCTCAGCACAAAACAACAAATGCATAAGTCAAATTTACTGGCAAACATTTCTAGTGAGTGTACAAGCATTACTCTATTCAGTCCGACTGCAACTCCATCAACTTCAGCTGAAGTTAGACAAGAAGGAGCCTGTCACTACAGTAACCCTGCCCAGCGGTCTTTGGCTTTATTCTCGGGTGAAGTCATTCGTGAAGAAAAGTTCTCAGTAACCATCAACACTGTGAATCAATCGCCACCGCTCCCTCCTCCCTAGGAAAAGCGACAATTGAAAACTGAATCAGAGTTCCCAGCGATTCAGATGATGATTAAGACACTGCAGGCCTGTCCTTGGTTTTTGCAGACCGTTTTCTTGACTTAACTTGGTAAATCTTCGCATTGAGTTATTCAGCATATACCGCTGTTTCATTCTGATTTATAGCATTGTGCTTGTTAGTCTCAGAAAGGTTTTCTGTCATAAGAGTTATGAAATTATAAACTCACGTCTACAAATTTGATTTGCTCTTTTACTTCATTTAAGATTTGTTTTTAAAAGACGAACCGATGTTTTTGTTATTTTAGTTTATAGCAGCTGAATGGGTTTCCTAAACAATCTCGTACCCAGAGTTCTCTGGCTTTTTGGCCAGCGGGTGGTCGCCAGTAGAGACTCTTGAATAATCGAAAAAATCTATTTTTTTGATTGGTTGATCATAAAATAAAGGAACGGTAAACCGGAAACCTAATATATTTTTTGACTGGCTGTTTGAGTAGCCGATAACAAAACCGGAAGCCTGCAACCAACTCAGTCACGAAAGGGATATATGAAAGTCTGGTAGTGAATATCTCGGAAGGGCACCGATCTGAATAAATTTTAAATTTTAAATTTTAAACTTTCGCTATACGGCGATAGCCGTTTTTGTGCGTGAAGTTGCTATGCAATGCCGTCATTTGGCTGTGAAACACCGTGAAAATGCAAGCAGCTTCGATAGAAGGTCATTGCCGAGGCCTTTCGAATCTGACTGAAACTGTTAGCAACCTCGAAGAGAGACGACATTGATGTTTTTATACAGGTTTGTATCAACTCCAATATGCCGATCCTGTTATCAATTGAAGGGAATAATTGAAAAGGTTGACACTCAAAAATATCTGCAAAAACAGTGAAACAAAGGAAAAAGTAGCTTCACGAAGAATGACTGAAAGTTTAATTACAAGAGAACCATCAAGGGTCGAAGTCCCTCCCAAATAGCAGCTTTCCCTTCAGTTTCTAGTCTGCCTTAGAACGGAGGAAAACGGAAAACGCGCACATAGCAAGAACGAGAGTCTCTCTGTTCCTAACCAATCTTCCGAAGCCTTTGCAAAGTGCCTTCAGGCGTGAAAGATGTTAAGTTGCAAAGATATTTTAAACATTTTATTGCAGAAAAACAGTTTGAATTTTTCTTAGCTTAAACCTTTTTCCCAGTCCCAGTTGTCTGTCATTTGATGCAAAAGGACAGTGACAGTGTGCAACCAAGTCCTAGCGAGACCCGAGTAGCATTTACTGAACCTCACACGGGTCAGATAAAAAAGATCTCGAGCTCCTGCAGTCCTTGATTTCCTTGCCACAGTAGTGTTACAGTTGTCAAAGAGACAATAAATCAAAGCACCCCAATGTGTGTGGTATATGGAGATGTGGAAGGGAGCTCAGCTTTTAATAATCCAAAAAATTAGTGGCCTTTATTCTTGGAAATGGACGCCTAATAGTGAGGTTAATGTATCCCACATATTGATGACAAACATGCATATGAACAAAAACTTTTCCATTTCATGCAAAGTTATGTTGTTTATCATTAGGGACTGGTCAATAAGTATAGGAGGGGGTGGGCTGGAGCACAGAGGGGGTGGGTCACTACGGTTTCAGCCTTCCTAATGGGGTGGGTCATGCTATTTTCACCCCAGGAAGGGGTGGGTCATCGTATTTCCAGCCTTGTATATTGAAATATTGCAAACTTCAAAAGCCTTCTGTAAGTCCCGCAGGGGGAGGAAAGTCCTTGCAAAATCTACATAAAACTTGCAGGAAAAGGTCAATTGAGCAAAAAGAATCCTACTACAAGCTGAATTTTGGAAGTTTACATTTTCTTTGTTGAAAACAAGTCAGTTGTCATTCAAGTAGAATTATCATGTATTGAAGATCTTCCGGTATTGTAGCACCTCTCAAAAGTTTGTATTTTCATTGGACCGCTATATGTAGCAGCGCTATTGTTTTTACGCCTCGTTCTTTGTTTCTTTTGTTTGTTCTATTGTTTAGCGGACTAATCGTGGAAGACCTTACGACAGCTGCTACTTCGCCCAGAACTTCCAGAGTCACGAACATAGTCACTCCTTATTTAACATGAATGTGGTAAACATCAGCCAACTGTAACATCCAAGTGGCCAACAATAAACATAAATTATTATAAATATAGATAATATATAGATCTAGCCAAGCCTAAAAGCGGAGCTCCCCATCTCTCTTTCATGCTTATTGGCCCGTAAGGTACAGCAAATTTTAGTTGTGCAGTTATTTGCCAAGAGGTGAAAAACAGCAAGTTGGCTTATTTTTCTTCAAAGAGAAGACTTCAGCACGACTTTCACCGACAGCTCTTGCGTTCTTTCGAAAGCTAGCTTATTAACCGGCCGTCGCTACGACCGCCGGTTTATAAAATGGACACGGTTTTGTCGTGATAGTCAGTTGGCTTAACATACGAACAAAGTGCTGTAAAGCTTGTGGTACGGGTACTCAAGAGCGGTACTGTCTTATATAAGACGCATGCGCATACAGTACAGCCCAAAAATAATGCACGCGCAAGAACTTCTTTTTGCGTCCGCAAGCCGGGAACTTCTTGCGGCTACTTGCGCGACGCTTGCGCTTGAATACTGCAAGCCGCAAGAACTTCTTTGCGTTTAGAAGTTAAAACCGCAAGAACTTCTTTGTGGTAAGATGTCCGGACCGCAAGTAAGCGCAAGAACTTCTTTGCGCTAACATCTTAAAAACCCAGAACCCGGAGAAGGTAAAAAAGAGACCACTTTGTAGTGCAACGCACGTTCGAAATCGGCTGCCTTTGTAGCTTGCAATCAGTTGTTTATTTGGTCGCTTGTAAGTTTTTTTCTTCGGTTTAGAATTTTTTATCTGATAAAGAGTTCACTAGGTTCTGAATTTGACGCTGGTCGCCTTCAATGTTATTTTTTAACGGCTAGAGAGAAACAAGACTCAAACGAAGCACGCGTATATTATTGTTTATCATGTGTCCCGGAGTCCCAGACATGCGGTACGCTTAGCGGCGCGAAAGATTTCGCTCGATTTATTTCACTTAAATAAGGAACAACGGCAAAGCACAGTCCATCAGTCACATTATTAATGAACCGACATTCACCTGTTCAAAAGTCTTAATTGGAAAAACACATTATGTTTGTAAAAATAGTTCCATTCATTACGCTGAAGTCGATATCACATTTTAAAACTTCGAAGTAAACCAAAGAAGTCTGAAGGAAACTAAAACTCAGCGATCTGAAAGAAATTCGACACGTCAATTCTAACCTGAGTAAACACAAATCTGCCGTATGCAAATTTAGTACGATTTGCATGAATGACATTTTGTAACGCAATGCATGAGCAGTTCTCTAAGCCGTCAAAACAGCAAGCCCCGGGCAGCAAGCTGTGTCGAAAGGCGAATATGTAGTTGAAATCATATGTCTATGCTATTTCTTCGAGTATTCCTTTTTTGCTTGGAAATTAAAGTGGTAAAGATGCAGGGATTCTTGACGAGTTCACCCACGAGATGGCACGACTTCCTGCACGTGTAAGTCTTGTCTTGTCTTGCCTGTCAAAGATAAGTTCGCGCAGTTTGCCACAATTATAGCTTTTGGACTTTTTTGTTTCTATTTCTTTGATGGAATAAAAAACTGAATTGAGTCAGTTCTGAGTTGAGCCCGTGTTACCGTATCAGACACGCTTAAAAAAAATTGTTCATGTTTTGTCATGTGCCGGAGATCATGTTTACCGGTTGTTTTATCTTGCAGTCGGAAAGCTGGCGGATATTCCATTTCGTGACGTGAATTTTCTTAGATACTTCGGTTGTTCGAACATTTGCTTCCTTGAGTTTTTGATTAGCCTTGCGAGCTTTCGCTTGACTTGGCAAATTGTCGCGCCAACGCGGCGAAAAATCGCACGAAAGCTCAGCGATATTTCAAAGAGAATAGAGCGTGACATTCGCTCTCATTACTTTTGCAAATTACCTCACACTGACACGAGCACTACAAGTTTCTTCGGCTGGACCCGCAGTACTTCTTGCGCCTTCTTGCGGCTTGCGTTAACATTAGTAACTTCTTGCGGCTTCTTGCGGCTAGATTTTCAACTTCTTGCGCTTCGAATGTTCTTGCGGGTAAACTGCAAAAACATAGCACTTTCACTTCTTCAGCCGGCTTGCGTGTTCTTGCGGCGCAAGAGGTTCTTGCGCCACTTCTTGCGCTTGCATTATTTTTGGGTTGTACTGTATTAGTCTGCTGAATGTTACCTTCGTGTGTTCTTTTCTTTTAATTTACAGTATTTAAGATATCAACGACGAAGGGTTGTTAAGTTTGGGGTTTTTTGTATTTGTCTTGTAAAACGCATGCGCAATTGAGTAAAGCAGCTAATAGGATGGAATGCGGAATTGGCTGTGTTGTCTGATCTAGTTAGTGGTTATGGTGAAAATATTTTTAGCGCAGGGGTTTTTTTATTGGGATTGACATTTTGAGGGTGTAAAAATGTGGGAGTCAGAAGGATTTGTGAATGTCACGAGCATATCACGCTTCTGTGAATGTGATTTGCTTTGAAAGTTGCGTTTTGTATAGGAGCGGTGTAACATTGTGCTGCGTTTTATGGGGGGGGGTGGTTTGCGAAGTGGATTGTAAGGTTTCTGATTGGCTAACTTGTATTTCGCAGCGGACAAAAAGGACAGTTGCGTTTTGCCGGCGTTGGCTAGGAAGAGAAGGAATTGGTACTAGTATGATGATGCAATATTAGTGGATTGCACCATCAGTAAATGATAGTTCTGACTTGTGAACGGAGAGAGATGAGTGTTTATTTGAGGCGAGAAGTTGATACGAAGGAATCGTCATTAAATAAGGAGATCAATTACTAGGGTAGGTGTTACGAGTCTTTTTGCATTGAAAGAACGAAAGTATCCGAATATTATCGACGGATTTGTGTGGTTTGCGTGTGGTGTACGCTAAAGGCTACGAGCAGTCTCTCTTTCCGTTCAGAGATAGTGAAGGAAAAGAAAAACAAGCGAGTGAGCGCGAAATCGATTGCGGCTCGACAGGCGCGTTAGCTTTCAAAGACGTGGGCGACTTTCGTCCCCGCTCGCTTGTTTATTTTTGCAAGGGGATTCCCGGGTTAGCAAACCGGATTTAAACATCACGTCATGAGATATGCCTTGACGTGCCCCATACTCTGACGAACTGCTCAAGCTCGTGTTTATCAAGCGTTATATTTTGATTCTACTGCTACGTTCACTGTTTGTATTTGAAGTCTAGGCACAACAGTAAATACTTCGTCGTCCCGGTGTGAGCATTCTCAGTTGTGGAGGAATTTATATCGACATTCAACGTTTGAGTGAATTTACGTTTTTCAGCACAAATAAAAGCGATAAGAAAGATAAGCTGAGTCATCAGAGTTTAAGCGTTACGTCATCCAGGAACGTTATAGTCAAAATATTGTGTCACACAATCCCACTTTTCGTCACGCCGGTTCGTATAAATAGAGGATCGCGCTAACATTTGTGAAACCTAGGGGTGGGGAGGGTCAGAATGGCCGGTTAAAATGCCCAATGGGCTTTCTTGTTAAGTTTAAGAAGAGTACTTGGAAAACTACAACTGCTAAAAAAAACACTTACGTTGCTCCCAGTAGCGCCTCAACAGACTTTTCTATGCAAATACACATTTCTCACTGATTCCAATGCATCCCTCTGGCTGTTTAATTCTCTTAACCATGAAACATTTCTCGAAATATATTTTTTCTAAAATAAATAATATTTTCCCGGCATCAACCGTTTACTGACAAAAATTACCCAAAAAATGTTTTCGGAAACTTTCAAGCACACGTATAGTTATCAAGAGAAAATGGCAAGTTTTTCAACCGCGACGTATTAATCGGGTGCTTTCAAGAACACATCCTGAACTAATTTTAGGAAGCTTTTAGAGCCTCATTTTAGACAAAACAGGCTTAAACCGAGAAATGCCTTGCTTATAGTTACTTAAATAAAGATTTCATTTCGGTCTGTAACTAAAGACACACTGAAATGGCTTAGCGGTTAAAAGCAAAACGAACACGAAAACTGAAACGGCGATTCTAAGTTTAGTCGCTAAATTAGAACAGAAATGTCATTCACTTCAAATGAAGAAACCAAAAAATATAACAACATAAGGAAGATAAAATATTCCATAACTGAGCAAAAAACATAAGGAGCTTAACAGAGACTATAAACTTAATAAGAAAAAATTGACGGCAGAACGACTCTTCAGGTGTTGAATACTAAATTACGAATTAGTCAAAACAACCCAATATGCGGTGCCGAAGAAAAACAACCTAGATTGAAAAAACAACACAGACTCAGTCTGCCGGTCTTGTTTGCCTAGGAAAGCAAAATGGATTCAATTTTCAATTTTGCCCTCGAGTGAAGTTACTCGCAAGCCGGTAATTTCACAGCCATTTTAAACAAGTTTTTAAAACATTTTAAGAAAATTACCGTAATTTACTAAACATGCAAAGTCGCTCAATTAAACAATTTTTACAATGTAAATCCACAAACAAATCAGGGCCGTAGCCAGTACGAGGCAAACCGACGCACTTGCCTCAGTCATGTTTTTCGTTTTCTCAGCCTTTTTTTTTCGTTTAACACCCTAAATACCTAGGAAGAGAAGTTAACCATGCCATGGCCTGGACATTGCACCAGTCATAATTTTTTTCTGGCTACGGCCCTGAAAATCTGTAATTTAGTTTACCGCTGAACTGAAAGAAGTACTTGAAAATCTGAACGAAAGTTGCCGGGTTCTTTCCAGATCTCCTTAGCTTTGAAAAAAACAAGTATGTCCTCGAACAAGGATTTCTTGCCTTCAAGCTCTCCAATATCTTCTATATGCGCCATCGAGATTGAAGCAATCCTTTTCCTTTTCATGATGAACTGTTACAAGTCTTCATTCAGACCAAGCATTTAAAAGTTATTGGTTTGGCAGCATTGTCTCTCGCAGTCAAGACAAAGTTAAATTATTATGTTGGCTACCTGACTCGGTTTCTAATTCTGACAAAAGTACTTGATGACCCACTGCCACCTAGCTAATCCCTACACAGCCCAGGTGGCTCTACATGGATCACAGACACTGAAGGGTCATCAGCCGTCTTTGATTAAAGACCTGCTAGGAAGGGAGCGAGTCACAGGAGCAAAGATAGCCTGTTCCAGTCTCCAAGATAAAAGGAAAACTGAATTCCAGGGGGGGGGGTACTCCCTATAATGGCCTATACGGGGAGCTCCGCCCGAAAGGGGTACCATTTTCAGGCTTCAAATATATAAAGGGGAAGGGATTTCACGAGCTGAAGTATCTGAAAGGGTAAGGAAATCTGTCATTTAGGTATTTAAAAGGGACTTTAAAGGGCCAGTCTCATGGCGATTTTCCTATCTTCTTTGTCACAGTTTTGATTAATTTATATCAAAGTACCTTGATTACACATGAATTGCTTTTAGCCCACCAAGGGGACAATATTAAATGAATTTTCAAGACAAAAACAAGCCAAACTTAGTTTTTAGAGATTTTATCTGAAACCAAAGGGCAGAAACTTGAAAAGTTCTGCCAGAAGTTTTCAAGTCGAACGCCATTTCCATCTTGGCCATCCCTATCCACACATATTTATTGTAGGTTCCATGTACTGGAATACCCATTTAAGTACTACTGGACCATTATTTTTAGGCTTCCATAGATAAAAACGTGTCTTTCGGCTTTTCACAGTGACACTAAAAACTGATGAGACTGTCCCTTTAAATATAATATTTTGAGTAGATAATAATATTGATTTTTGGTTAACATCTCTTCCGGTGTTACTGTTCTCCCTTAATATCGTTCTGGCATTAACACTCCAAGGGTTTAGAAAAGGGATGCAGTGTTCTTAAGTAGGTATGTGAAGGGGGTACCATTTTTTGGAAGGTATACGAAAGGGGTACCTTTTCGGTCAAAAATGGTATTTAAAAGGATAAGGGGGTGGAGCTCGGGGCGGAGCCTCCCCGTATAAGACTTTGTTGAGTACCTCTCCCCCCCCCCCCCCAGAAATCGAATAAAAAAGAGCCCCCCTTTTCTCCAAATCCTGATCAACTTATTTTTGTTGTACCTTTCTAATTTTACCATCCCTACTACCTGAGAGCCTGGAACAGACTGGGGAAAAGAAGAGTTTGCAAATGAGCCCTACCATATTTCTCATTCAGGGCCCTGACAAAAAACTGGGATGCTGAAGTTGAGAGTTAAATAAATTAGAAAATGCACTATTTGCATTGCCATACAAGGCACATCATCAGGCTCATCAGTTTCCATGCCATCACAAGATTTCAAGAGCAGTTAACAAATATAAATTAAAGCACAACTAGCATTCAAGATCACTGAATGTTTTGGATGCAGTGATGTTTGGTCTTCTTTGAAAAATCTCTTATACCTCCAAAACGTATAACATACATGAACTGAATTGTATTAGATTTATCGTAATACAATGTTACCCAGGCCACACAAACAAGAAACATTTATTAGAACTTACTTAACCGGTTTCATCAATCATGCTCGATAAAATGGTGGCACATTGAAATTGTCATACTTGAGATTCATAAAGTTAGGCACGGACTTTGCAGATGTTGTTGAAAACCGGACAATTTTTTATTTAAACAATTAACTTCAAACCAAACTTTCATACAGTGGGTGATACACATCAGTAACAGAAGAAAATACTATAACCAAATCAAAGCCTCTGATTACACGCTTACGTTTCGTTATACATCATCACGCAAAATATGTAATCAAATCTAAGCCTCTGATTACAAGCTTAAAACGTTTCGTTATAATAATCAAATCTAAGGCTCTTAAACGCTTAAAACGTTACGTTACCTACAAACACGCAAAATATAAAGCCATACTTCTTGTTCAAAAATTTCAAGTATACTTTAATCGTGAGTAAGAATCAACTGTGCACGGATCGCTTGGCTGTCATTTTCGACATTTGACTTCCGTTTTGAACTTAAGCATGCGCACGAAAACCGGAATCCCACGATTTGTGAAATAAAAAATTCCATTATCCCAGAGTCTTCACTGGCGACCGCCCACTGACCAAAAGGTCAGAGGACTCTAGGTACGAGATTGAAACCTCAGTATCTTGAAAATAAACAAATTACACCATGGAAAAAACTTTGTACGATTTTTATTCACGAGTTGAGTAGTATACGAAAACGAACGAGTGAGTTTTCTGATACGACTCAACTCGTGAATAAAAATCGTAGGCGCGCATTTTCCATGGAGTAATCCCTATGTAATGTGTGCGTGACACATTTCGACTTTTGAAACAACGAATAGAGACTGTCAGTTATAGCGAACTAAACCACTGACCACCACGTCTTTTAGTGAACGAAGGAGAAGAGGAGTCTAGCCGGCGAATCGCCGCCCAGCGTTAACAAACTGAATTTATCGTCAGCCATGGGAAACTCGGAGTTCAGTTCGATTTCTTAACGAAAGTTGTTATAAGCAAGCAGCGCTGAAGGTTGTCGACACTTCAATAAATTTATTGCCTTGACGTTAGTTCTGTTGTCTTGTGTCTGATTTCCACATCGTCTTCTCCATATTGCTCTGTTTCCCTCCATTTCTTGAGTGAGTTTGATATACCCGCCATTTTGAAAACCACTCGGTCCCAGTTCTACGCTGCCTATTGAAACCCCCTAAAGCGCCCAAGACCACTGGGCTTAACGACTCAAGCGTTTCAGGGTGAGAGCATTGATTGCATTCAAAGAAATAAAAAGTATATAACAGTATATCTTACCAAATAGCGTGGAACTCCTTTAATCTGGTCACCAATTATTTTAATCCGAGGACTGTCGAACTTGACGAGACCGAAAGCGTAAGATGGTAGAGTGGGCGAAATTTGTCTATTTCAGGAGCCCAGTCTATTTTCCATATTGTGAACTATACAGACTTTGGCCAAGGTACTGAAATAAGTAAAAAAAAAACATGGGTAAGCCATGCCATTCTCTCCAAAAGGAACGCTATTGTTTTACCCGTTTACCTGTTTCTACGGTGTATTTTCACAATTGGAATCAAAATAGAATTTCAGAGTTATCCAGTCTTATAGACCAGCAAGGAAGTTTTCCCTTACTTTCACTCTTTTCAACAGAAATTTAAACCAGAGAATTACAACTACGTTTAGGTGAACCAAAACCTTGCTCAATGAGTCTTTTTTTGCCGCTGTCGGTGGCGGGAGATTTTTTAGCCGGCCAATCAATGCGTTACGAATGTTTTAAACGTTAGGTTTTCAACAGTGAGTGGAGGATGATTAGTGGAGGGTTTCTCGATTTCCAGTTTTAGAAACTCTTTTCAAACCCAGGTATTGCTGCTTACAGTCCGTAATACTGTAAGTCGTAAAGTGCACTTGCCTCCCTTTCGGCATATTAAACAGAGGAAGTTAAATTCTCCATGTTTCAGTACAAGGCGGTACATAATATACTCAGTAGCAATAGTAACTTTTTTACTCAACCTTTTGTAATTACCATTTGTTTGTTTCCAAATACAGTATAGTGGTAAAAAAAAGAAAGACACTGGGCCATAAAACACACTAACAGTGGCTGTAAGTGTACTAATGGGTGGGTAAAATGTTTGATTACACTCCGTATTGCTACCTATACAAAAGTTTTCCAAAGTATTCACATGGAGCTAGGTCCCGAACGAGCTAATTCAACACCATTGAACTTGGGTAGATACAACTTTGTTGTTGAACGAAGTGGCCAGACGAATTTAACATCACGATTCAACGCAAGAAAGCTGAGAATGATTTTGAAATAATGACCCAAAGTCCCAGATTTAAGCATTTTGAGGTGAAATCTGCGCCACTTAAAACAAATTTAAAACTACAGTTGTTGGTAGAGCAATGTTTCCCTATATTTTTTTGACGGTTTTCCTACGGAATTCAAATCCGTTTTAGCCCGTTTATTCATTATTTCCCTTCCAAACCGACACGTGCGAAAGGCAGAAATTTGCCAGGGAAATTTACGTGCTGAGCCCTGGATGTTTTCATAAAATTTCCATGTCACAACGTGGTGGCTAGTTCTTGAAGAAACTTTTTCACGATTGGCACTTTTCTTGACACTGTATGTCCTCCTTTCCACAAACACTTATCTATTTGGCGTTCTTCAGAGGCTCTGGATGAAGTCGCTTGGTTTTTCGATCAAAAAGAATCTTCACGGGCAGATATTTAGCACCTACCACACCATTTCTGAAAGACACAAAGCAGATTAAAACGCTTAAGGGCCCATTACAGTATCTTTTTAGGCCGTTGCTAGGGAAAAATGAGTTTGCTGTAACTCAACACATGTATGCTTTCATTGGACCAAATTTGGACAACATTCATTGAGGGCAAGTATGGTTCAGTTTATGGCGTCATCGGACCACGCCCCATGTCACGTGATCAGAACCAGAAAAATGCGTTTTTACTTCAAGACTTACCTTTTTGTCCATAATTTCTTGTACCGTACCATTTCATAAGCCGTCTTGAGGAAATTTAAGCATGCGTTTTGGTTTACGAAGAAAAATAAACAAGAATGAAAAATGTGCTTCTTTGACCACTCTTTTGGGTATAATTTTTTTGTTTTCTGTTTTTTCGCAAAAAGGGTGCTTAAATTTCGAGAAAAAAAGATGTTTTTTCGAATTCTTTTAAAATGCAGCAGCTACGTTTACTTCTCGACGAGAAAAGTACATTTTTCGCGGCACCGGAAGTGACGCTACTTTTTTCAATGGCCAGGTGCCTAAGCGTTAAATGGCTAGGTCGCTAAGGCGATAATTTTCCCATTCTTGGCATCGTGGACGGTAGCTGAGCTGAGCTGAGCTGTTGTTGGAATATTGGCCGCGAGTCAGATAAAAGCCGTCGAACTGGATGTGTAATGGTGATTGGTTTTTCTGTTGGATTGCTTCAGTTCTCGCTTCTTTCACGCTCCAGTCGGCGATCTGTTTTACGAACGGTGCAAGCCATTCAACAATATGGATCCACCGAGTCGAATTGACTTGGTCCAGACTTAGAGTCCAGAGAATTTTATGACAATCTTTGAAATACTGCCCACTGACTAGGAATGAAAGAGCAACGATTACGTTATATATTGCAGATCTTGGACGAGTTGTGGCTTTCACGACAGAGGTAACACTCTTCAAGCTGAATTTCTGTCCACATCGACTGCACTCGAACTCAAACTCTTCAACTGTGTTTTGTTTTACCGAAAAAAATTCGTATTTCTCAGTCCTTTCTACAGTCACAGTCTTTTAGATCGTTTAAATTACTTTTTGCTAATTTCTCAAGTGATGTTGTTAGCAGACGTTGCCCATCAGATGTATCGAGCTCACCATTATTTGTCAGGTATTCTATCGTGTGCTTTAATAATAGCATTGTCAATGTGGGCATGAAATTCGCGCGATAGAGCTGCTTTCAAGGACAATTTACAAGCTTCCTTTCTTGCTGTATGCTGCTCCACGCTGTCTTGCGACAGTGGCTGCAAGTCAGTGGCCTTGAGAGCTTCGTTTCTTGAAAAGCTGTCTAAACACTGGAGTTGCTCAGGTTCGGAAGGACAGTTCACAGATTCGCACATCGATTACAGTTTTCTAGCAAGAGACGTCAGGTAGTTTGGGAGCAGTCGAAGTCACGGCCGCGGACACAGGGATTTCTCTATGGGTTCGGGATGATGGTACAGTACTTATTTCGGTTTGCCTCCGCATCACTGACATTTCTATCCCCGACCTGACACTGAAAATCTTTGAATGTCGGCTTTTCGCGATCTGCATTTCCCCATCGACTTGCAGCCATCGCTGCGCTTTCTGTTTACGTGCGTACGTGGATAGCTTCGAGCTCATTTTCAACTGAAACGCCCAGTTTAAGAAATAAAGGCACAACTCACATGTTGTAAACGTAGAGCAGAAAATTAAAATCAATTTAAAAAGTAAACAAAAAAGTTTCTTTTGTGTTTGTCGCAACGAAATAAAAAAAATTATCGGCGACTTGAACAAAGTTATCACTTTCAGAAAATTACAAGACACCGTATGCGTGCGCCATGCTGATGTTCCTTTTTGGGGAACCAATATGGCGACCACAAAATTCAGTTTCTCTCCAAACTTATGGAGATGGCATTTTTCCGTTATGATACTTAAAAATTCAAAAGTAACGTAAAAATATCAGTTTTAAGGCATGTTGAGATTTCCTGTGTTTCGAGCTGCATGTGCCACAAATTAAATCAAATTTAAAAAACTTTTTACTGTAAAACGAATTAATACGTCGCTTAGAAACTTTCCTTGAAGACTTATCTCACTGGTGTGTTGAATATATTAAGAGCAACTTTGTGGTGGTCTTTGTTAACGTTTTTGAATTTTGATGCCGCCACATGAAAACCAGCAATGCGTTACCGATGCGCCCAGGGGTTGTTTTGGGTAGAACAAAAAATTCCCTAAACTGTACGCTTGTTGTCATGGAAACAATGTGGCTGCAGCACGTGTGGATGAGCTCCAATGATCACTTGTACACCAAGAGACATCAGATGTTTGCTTATATGAAGCTGGTAGGGAAGTGGTAGTCTGTGAAGTTCTTGTCCAAAGTGCATGAGAACAACAATGATGTCAACTTTAGCCTTTGAAAAGTAATAAAAATCCCGACGTTACTGACAGTGATTTGTAAATTCTAGTACAATTTTTTGAGGTAATAAATTTAACATTTTAATCCTATATAAGCCGTGGTTACACGAGTCACCTTTGCCTGGGTAAATATGAAGTTTCTCTGGGTAAAAAATGGCCCACGCAAAACTCTTTGTGGATTAAAGGGCCGTTTGGTTTCCCCAGGTAAATCTACCGGTAAGGCAATTCGTGATTTTTCGAACACAAATCTTATAAAATTACATGTTGAAATGATATGTTAACATTTATATTTCAGGAAGGTTTCATGCTTTTCTATGCGATCTTGTGAATCTAGCTACCCAGTTTGAACCCAGGCCTTAAACTGCTTGAGAAATCGACAGAATTTCATTAAACATCACAGATTAATATCAAGTGGTCATTCATTTTTGTGACCTGTGTGATTCATTATACTAGTGACCTTGTATGTGGATGCCAACCGGCTCAAAGTTAACAACGTGGAGTTCCTCTTCAATTATAGTAGAAGCTCAGTACAAAACTTAGTGCACCCTATCAATGTTTCCCGCAGTGTCAGCGTACCTAAACTTTTAAAAGTATTTCATTACATCATTTAAAGTAAACCTTTTTTAAGTTGTTGACGTCTCTAGTGGCAATGTCATCCGTATAAATAGCAGGACCTGAGTTGTACAGCATTCTCATTTCGGTGCAGTTTTTCTGTTTCACAGATAGGAAGTCGCAATAACCGAGAAATCCGATCTTCATTCCTTTTGCTTCCAGGATTAGAGGTTTCTATATAAGGAACAAAAAAAGAGAATACTTTTAAACTGGTAATTGAAAACAAGAGTCTCAAAGCTGCTAACTGTTCACATCAATGAGGTCTGATGATGCCGCAACAGAAATGTTTCATGTTAATAGTATCTTCCATACCACGCATACCATAAGAAGGTGAAGTATCCGGGTAAGTGTAGTCCTGATAAGGACTGTTATGATGACATTAATTGACGCACTTCGACAACATGAAGGGAATTCATCATCAGGGTCAAGTTCAGACATACTTTTTGTGCCATGTTACGTTAGGTTTTGGGGATTTTGCTAGAGTTTCCTAAGATATATTGAACTAGGTAAACAAATTACCTGGGAAGAGTCCCACCTTCCATAACTAGCACCGAAGTATTTTATTGCTGCCTTGTTAAGAACTTCGATAGTAGATTGCACACCTCTAGAGCCAAAATAGTTCATATGGTTGTTGGCAAGTGTGACCGCATCAAATCCTGCAAAACTGGGAAGAAAAACTAGTTACCACTCTAGACGAAGGTTTCAGCACGACAATTTTTTTTGCTTCCATTTTAAGATAGAATTCGTCGTTATAGTGCGATTCATTGCTCATTACAGATTAAATAATAAAATGTATATCGTTTGTCTCACGATGTAGTCACTTGAGTTGTAGATCGCGACGTTTCGACTGCTTACTGCTAGTCTTCATCAGGCGATGAGGTCGACTGGTTGCGCGTCACCATAAGAATCACGATGGTCGGCTGTGATTGGTGCGTTTCGATGCTCATTGTTCCTCTGTGAAGTTGTTTCCCGAGAGGTCCGATTTGAAGTTGTTCCCTCGGCGGTTCGCTGATGTACCGGTCTCCTGTTGTGTTTCTTGATCGTCGGTATCCACGCTTCAGAAATTTCAATTCCGTTGTCCCTATTGATGTTATCAGGGTGAAGTCTTATGTGGATAGCTTCTTTGACCCTACAGGTGTACCAGTGTGACCAAATAAACTTTACCTGGTATACCAATAAACTTTACCTGGTTCCAAAGCGGGTGGTGACCGGTCTTGTTGGCGTGCTCAGGAATGGCGGAGGTCTGGGTACGGGCGAGTCGTATATCTCTGTCATGCCCTTTGATCCTCTCCTGCATAGATCTTCCTGTTTCGCCAATGTAGACTTTTCCGCATTCACAGGGAATCCTGTAGACTACGCCGTCCTGTTTAGCCGGATCGACGGTGTCCTTTGGTCGCA
This sequence comes from Siderastrea radians, assembly GCA_964017195.1. Classification (NCBI taxonomy): domain Eukaryota; kingdom Metazoa; phylum Cnidaria; class Anthozoa; order Scleractinia; family Rhizangiidae; genus Siderastrea; species Siderastrea radians. The sequence goes on from OZ024893.1 coordinate 24,975,020, forward strand.
CTAAATGTAACCTAAGTGTCGTGTCGGACTTAAAGACGGCGCGAATACCTTGTTGTTGTAGGCAGCGGCGAAGAGGTTCTGATACTCCTTTGATATACGGCAAAACCGCGGGACTAACATTAAACTTTATTAGACACAGCACTTAAAGAAGCTCCTAACCAAACGCTACGAACACTAAGCGACACCTGTCACTACTGCAACCATACCTTACATCAAAGGGACTTCTGAAACCATCGCACGAATCCTACAACCCTACAACATCCGCGTTGCTCACAAACCTGTCACTCCTTTACGACAGCTACTTTCGAACGTTAAAGACAAAGACGAACCGAGCGACAGACGGGAAGTAGTTTACAAAATCAAATGCTGCGACTGCCAGGCCACTTATATTGGTGAGACCGGCAGACATTTGAACGTCCGACTGACTGAACACAAACAAGCGACTAGAAATGGTGATATCAACAACCACATTGCTGAGCACCATTTAAAAACAAACCACAGAATCGACTGGGACTCTGCTGAATGCGTTACCTACAGTACAGACTACTATCAACGAATCACTCTGGAAAGCTGGTTTACTAACTTAGAACAAACACCACTGAACCGTTGCCAACAGCTACCTCCACCTTACAAACGACTGATTGCCGACAATAACAAGACAGACAAACAATAGACAAACCGACTTATTTGACTAACAATAGACCAACGGACATTTGACCAGCAAAAGACGGATCGAAACGCACCAATCACGTTTTACAGTCTTCACAGCCAATAACATCACGGCTTAACTGACAGACGACCAATAACATCACGAGATCGTCGACCAATCAGGACAACGACCAGAAACATAACATCTACTGACGATTCACAGTTCACTTGACTCTGATGATGACTTCCGCTTAGGTTGTCGAAACGTCAGTCAATGTCACCTTAAACAGTCCTTCTCAGGACTACACTCACCCGGACGATCACAATTTACCGAATTATGATATACACTTTATTATTTAACTGTATTTACCACGATGAACAATAACCACCTTTTTTACGGCATTACAGATTGTTCTAAAAAATAAATGAATAAAATGTTCTGATCACTGATGAGAGACTGATGAGAGACAAAATGCACAATTACGCAAGACCGCGTGTAAAACTAAATGATCTAGGTTTAGGGTTTCAGTTTTCAGAAAAAGGACAATGTTGTTATAAGGTTTTGAAGTGCTATGGTTCTATACGAATTCTGTTGATTTTTATGTTTACGACTAAAGCGGACAAAGCTTGGACAGATGTGAATGAATAATTCGATTACATTTTTGTTTCTTTTGTGTCCTTGATTTTTGCTTGAAATCTACAGAATTGTAATTGCTAAATTGTTACAGCTTCAGATTACACGCCGTCATTATTAAATGCTGAATCTACCAAGCCTGTTCGTCTTTATATGGTTTATTCGTGTTTCTCGTCGGTCCATAAAAGCATTTGAAAACAACTCCTTAAAGACGAAATAGTTAAACTATTTCCATACAAAAATCGGTTACCATTCTCAAGTCAGGAGACAATAAATACAGCACACTATACCCAGCAGCAAGTCCCCATAATAGCTACATATAAGAAAGCGTCCACCCTGAAGTCCTTCGCCCACTACTACGCAGGTTTGTCATAAGGTACTGTTTTAGTCAATTTTACCTTAGTACCGGGGCGGCGTTTGGACTTGCATCCAATATGACTAACTTCCTCCCTTTGTGCTTGAAGCGATAAACATCTTTGCTTATAAAGGGAGTCTACAAATTCGCCACAGAAATGTCAGCTTCTCTAATATATGGTGCCACATCATTAAAAGAGTCATTATATGTGTGATAGCCACGTTCCACGTAATATTTCACCGGACCGGAAAAGGAAAGGTCACCAACAAACAGCAAAGTCACTTGCTCTGAAAGTGAAAAACACGTTGAAAATACGATGTTTAAGTTTTTATTCAAGAAGATCCTCTTCGATTCTACACTGGCAGAATAACCCAGCCCTGGAAATGTGTTTGACACTTTGATATCTTTGAGCCTGGCCTTTGAACGGTATAAATTTGACTCTACCTTGTGGCTAATAAACTAACTATAATTGGCTTGTTTATACCTTTGGTGCTTAATTTGTGGTAAATTTCAATGTCCTGTCCAATTTCCAAAGCAAAGATGTCGCATCGTGGTGGGTTCTTCGTGGAACCCAAACAAAGCTAAATCTAAGGTCTCTGAGACGTGAGAGGCGAACAGTTTTTTGTTTAACGATTTACAAAACTGCAACCGTTCATTACGAAGCAGTTGTGAAGTAAGGTAAAATACAGTTGAACCCCTATTAAGCGGCCACCCCCGGGGAAGTGGATAGTAGCCGTTTAATAGGGTCGGCCGCTTAACAGAGACAAAGAACAATAGGAGAACCCTCATTCGCCCCTCATTGGGACTTTAACAACACAATTGGCCGCCTAATAGGGGGTGGCCACTTAATAGGGGTTCAACTGTGTCGATTATACATGTTAAAACTTTTCTTCGGCCGGTGTTCTGCGTTAATGCTTACTAGCCACGCTTACTAGCCACGCTTACTAGGGTTCGTTTTGAAATGGCAATCGCCGGGAAAATGCGACATAGCGGACTGTGAAATATTTAACGGTAATTTACTTGCTCCGATATTTTCGATTTGTATTTTTACAAATAAAACATAATCAAGCACTAATTATTTGTGTTCCTGTGACCACTGAAAACTTTTAAGACGTGTAGTTATATTAATTCCCGAAGTCTCCAATCATACGAATGTGCTGTGTAAAAACGTTAGTCTCGGTGGGGAGTTTCTAATCTACGTTGGTCGCGGGTCGCGGGTAAATTGCGTGGGTCACGAAAAATTGCGCGGGTACCAAAAATATGCAATAGTAACGTTAACTTTCCTTTCAAAAATAAAAAAAGTGAAAACAAAAACAAAAACACAAATATCATTTTAAAAGTAACAAAAAAGCCGTTCAGTGAATTCGTCTAACACGTGTTCATCCTTCCAGTGAGATGCACGATTATTCTACATTCTACGATAAAAAAGAACCATTAGTTTTGCAGTTTAATTTCCTTTCCTCGGATATCTGAAACAACTGAAATGGCAAATTTTACAATAACTGAGCGAATTCTCGCGCGCTGATTGGCTAATTTTTATTGTCAGTAAGAGTTTACACGGATGAAACACGTAAAGCTGACGCAATCAGCAAAAGTTTTGTCAAACTTTTCAGCGCTGCATATTTATGAGGCGAGAATTGTACCACAAATCTAGTAGTCTTCAATGAGGAAATCATCAAAAATTTATAGGTTAAAACTGAAAAAAACCATTGCAACCTTAGAGCGAAAGGATGAGGATGTTTATTGAGGATTCAGACCTGTAAAATCGGCGGTGAACGGGAATTTGTGCTGTCGATGAAATTAAACTGAACCGTGTTTTAGCAGTTTATTTTGTGAACAGTCTTCACTGGATTAAAGGTTAGTTGAGCAATTCGACTTTTTCCTTCTATTTTTTGCCTATTCTTACTAAAGTTTTAATCTACGAGCCTGTGATTCTCCGAATTACAGCGATGAAATTCAGATTCTGCGGCATTTGCATCTTCTATTGACTCTTGCATTTCTTTCCTTCGTTTGAAAATCAGTTTTGGCTTTTGTTATTGTAAAAAAACAAATTGACGTCTGCGGCTCGTGGAACTACAACACTTTGACAACGTTATGACGAAATTTATCATCAATAAGAGGACAGATGCATAAAAAACTGACGTCAATTTGTTAATCTGATAAACGAATGAGTTGTAGGTTTAACCAATTCTGTTAATCTATGTAGCATCGATCTTGGAGGAAAGGAGGTTCTCGATTCGTAGGATGACGCTCTAAGAACGAGCCCACGTTACCTGACCGCTGGTCTCGTTGTACATTTTGACGTCACGGACAAGAAGCCAGGCTGCTAAGTACGATTCAAAATGGCGGCGCGCAGTGTTGAATTCTGGCCCTAATTTTGGAGAGGAATTTCAGTGGGATCGGATGCACTTTAGAAGCTAAAACCATGGTCAGTAACTCAACTTAGTGTTATCTTTTTATTGGCCATTTCAAAAAATACACCGATTGTGGAGTGACCTTCTCCTTTAAGAAAAACTACGCAAATGCAATGGTGGTCCGAACTCTACTCTCTGCCTGACAATCGCAAAAAATTGTTACCAAAATAAATAGTTGCCTTGAAGCAGTTTCCGTCATCGCAGGGCACTTTATGGAGGAACAATCATTTATCATTTAAAATTCAAAAATAAAGCAAGGCAAGGCGAAATATATCTCCTTTGAGATCTGAGAAAGCAGATCCGAGAAAACGAGCAATCGCATTTCATTGTTTTTGTAAATTTGTGTGAAAAATGATACAAGGGGCCGGGTGTATGTTGATCAAGCGGGTGTTAAAAACTAACCACACCAGACTACACTAACAAATCATCTTAAAGACAGAAAAGAGGAAAGTTGAATACTTTAAGTGTTACAATATCAAGAGCCATAAAGGACAGAGAGGGAGACTCCTAGTATTGCCGGTTTTCACTGTCACGCCATCAAAAAATAAATTCGAAACCATTCAATAACAGAAGCTAAGAATTTCAAATGTTACAAAAGATTAATAAATAAACAGCTTCTCCAAGTCTCAGAACTGTGCAGTACACCGTTCTTGATTTATTTGCCGAAACGTTCCATGATGGAAATTTATGGAGCTCAATGTGCAGACGTCATATTGGTGTCCTTCCGAGGGACACCACATGGCGGCCCAAAATCAATGAAAACATCTCGAACTCACTTTTGCTATGAGAGCGATTACTTTTTCCTCGTGAGCTAGCATACATAAACAATGGCTGTTTTTATGCTAGAGAGTTAATATCGTTCGAAGACGTTATTATCGTCTCGAGATGACATTAACGTCTACTATAAAAACGGAATATAAGTCAGACGACTTTAACGTCTGACCATATTAACGTCTTCTGTTATAAGTGCGACTGAAGGTCGCACTTAACAGACGACTTTAACGTCTGAGACGTTAAAGTCGTCTAGTATAAAAACGAGACGACCTTAACTGGGACGAATTTAGCCCTAAAGCGCTTTATCGTTCCAAGTTAGTTAGCCGTTTCTCCACCACGAAGAATCCCTCCGTTCATCTCCACTTCTTTCGTTCCTTTCTCGCTTGTTGGCCACGACGCACAAGCCAAGTGCTTCTTCCAGAAACCGCTTCCTTGACTAATTTAGCCTTTTTAAAAAACATTTGCGTTTCCATGTCTTTTATTTTTCGAGGACGTCGAGAAACAAGCCTTCAGAAGCTGCGAAGCAGTTAAGCAAAGTCTCCGCCATGTTTACATGCAGATGATGCTGTTTTCCACACTTTATTTGATTTGCCGCCGAGTTTAGTCGCGTCCAGTGTCTTCCGAAAATAGAACCCAGTCCTTTTCTTAAAAATCTTGGTTTTTTCTACTTATTCATCTACTTTAATACGTCCCGTTTTTATACCAGACGACATTAACGTCTGAGACGTTAAATATGTCTAGACGACTTTAACGTCTCTAGCATAAAAACGGGCAATATTTGAAGATGAGCGTTCATGCGTGAAGCGCGTTGGAGTTTCTTCTATCTGATAGGAATGTGAATTTTTTTGCTTTATCTAGCGCTAATAAAAACTAAATACGGTTCGTGGAGATGATCCCAGCGGCGTGATTGACGAGTGTGTTTTGGAAATACTTCTGGCTTCGATGCATTTGCTTCCCGTGTTTTGTGGCGACGGGAAGGTCACGAATACCCAAGTAAACAAGATTTGAAACCTTTATTATTCTAAATTCGCTTTTAAATCATATTCTGCGAGCGTTCGCTGAATATAGTTTGCTTTTGGGTAGCGCGGAGGAGGCTCGCCTATGAACACAAACATTCTTTGATTTCTTGGTCATTTAATAGAAAGCCCCCAAAATATGCTGAAAATAATCGAAAACCCTTTTACTGGCACAAGAATCGGAAAAAATTCGGCTTCAGGCTATTTTTACCAGTTGAACTGTCGACGTTTTGTCACGTTCGACGAGTAATTTAATCGCAAATTTCAGATAATAAACGAAAACAAAGGTGTGACTGAGAGGGGTCCTTTAAGCTTCGGATATACAAAAAGCAGCCTTCTTACTTTTAACTTAACTATCAGTTACCGGTTGAACGTGGTTTCCTTGGGATGTTTTGGCGTAACTGCATAATTTGAGCGCCTTTTTCAACCTTTGTGTAGGTGATAGCTTGACATAAGCTCGATTTCTCGCATTTTTTTCTTCCCTTTTGTGTTAACAAAAAACAGTTAACCGGTCGGTTTGAGAAGAAATATAAATAAAACATCGCTGGGCTTAAACACAGGGTGATAAGTGTAGCAGAACGAATCAAAAACTTCAAAAAAGTATTTGCGTTGTTGAAAATCGCGAGAACAGGCCTCTTCGCGTTGAAAACGGCAAACAGCAAACGGTACACGTGAAAAATGGCGGGAAACTCATGATCACGTGGTATATTTTTGCCGTTCGCGTTTGACTTAAGCGTGATGCTTAACTAATATTAATGTTCGTTCCAGTCGTGATTTGTTCTTTAATAACTAAAGGCCAGTTCTAGTATAATGTACAGTTTTTTGCCATGATCGGTGTTGTATAAGACATAAAAAATAACAATTATTTAATTTTACGAGAATTCTTAACGTGGGATTTCATACAAACACTGTTATTTCTGACGTGTTTACCTGCCCTGAACATGTCTCTTGGAAAGCATGTCTCTGTGGAAAAATTCCTCGTGTCACATAGAGCCATTTAGAACAAACTGTAATAATCACTTTTCGCCTAATGATTTTCAAAATTGAGTAAATGAAATTTGCACGTTGTAACACTGACACAGCATACCGTGTGGCCCTAAATTTTTGCGGGTTATAATTTTTGCGATTTTTTCCACGATCCGCAAAAAACAAAAGTTCCCGTGAAAAAAAAATTCCCGCAAAATTTTTCTCCGCAAAAATTTACTCCACTGTCAAAAATATGCGGAAATAAAAAGATGAAATTGCAGTCGGTACGCTTTTTACTGTTAAAAACTCTATAGAAAAGGATCGTCTGAAGGTACCACATTTATTAACTGATTAACGTGTTATACATCTGCATGTTGTTCACCTGCGTTTGATTGTTTGTACTCAAACAACGAGAATTATAAAAAGAAGACGACTTCCTAAAAATCGCAAAAATTAATTCCCAGCCGAGAAAAACCAGTTTTTTCAATCGCAAAAATTAGTTCCCCCAAACACAAAAAGTCGCCCATTCGCAAAATTAAACTCCTGGACAAATTTAGTGCTATACGGTAACATTTTATGCCCACAGAATTCGAAATTGTATATTTTATCGCGTAACTTAGTACGATTGGAAGCTACAAACTGGGGATTTGCCGCAAAAAGAGAAAACGTAGTCACCTTTCAAAATACAACAGGCTTATTGGGACAAGCTTATTCGTTTTTGAACTCTTACTTCGTAAAAAAAAAAAGAATTAAATGTATAGAATTGGTAACCTCGCCCCAATTCGTTAAACTGTTTTTGAATGAAGACATTCCTAAGCCTTGTTGCCAGTACAGTCGTCCTCGGGGCGTAATCAAAGTGTAACATCACCCGACGATTTCATCGGAGAAATTTGCCTGTTGCGCTCGGTCTCAAACCTCCCACTGTCACTCGATAGCGCAAAAAGGCCTGAGTACGAGGCTGGCCATTACCTAATAGCTATTCACCAGAAAGGCGATGAATTAGCTAAAATAAATTGTTGCAAAAAAAGCAGTTTTTGAGGGGCAACAATAAAACCAATCAAGTTCTACCGCTCTTAAACAATGAGCCATTTTTTATATCAGTGCCTCTTTCAATGTAACTGAACAATAGAACTCGGAACTCTGGCGTAAATCGCTAAGTGAATCAAAACGAGAAGAACTAACGCTTTATTTTAATGACTTCAAAAGGTCACGTTCGTGCGCTGCGATTGGTGTGTTTTGATTTGTTTTGTCTGTAATTATAACTTGCAGAGTTAAAAGTGCAATCACCTTTCACTTTCTCAACACGTTTCGTAGCACGCGAGTAACGCTGTTTTCACCCTCGTGGTTTTCTTCGGTGCGCGACTTTCTGTTGGTGTTTCCCTTATGATTTTATGCATTCTGTTTTTTCTTAAAGCACTTTAATACTTTATTTGTGTACCTGAGAAGTTCTCCTTCGAGACTCTTCGAGTGCCGTGAGATTTCTTGACGCACTGCTAAAGAACCAAAGGCAGCGTCAGTTGCCATCCCTATGAGCGTAGTCATATTACTACCACGGACGAAGAGTTGAAGGGAGCCTCAACTAATCAGATTCAGAATCAGCACGAGCTCCACATTTCAAAGAAATAAGTAAGGTATATAAATTCAACAAAAAAGTGACAATTCGGGTCTTAACCATTTGGTATATGCTACATTCTGTAACTTTTTGGCCTTGCATTCCAGTTCACAATCTAACTTACTAGGCAATATGTTGGGTGCTATAAGCAGATGCAAGAGTTAGGTAACGGAATTGAGCGCTCCTGGAGCGAATTCTTTCAACAATCATGGCTGAAGCAGTGGAGCCTCTTCACCGATTACGGATAAAATGGACGGAGAAAAAACAACTATTACATTACAGTAGGCATTCAACGAATATCTGATATAAAGAGTTCTCTGAATTTATATCAACAGCATGTATGTGACTGGCTGTTGAGTATTCTAACATTTTGTTTCAAAGTGTAGAAACTTTCAATCTAACTTTCTGTTTTAACTGCCTCAAAACGTATAAACTTTTTGTGAGAAAGGGTGGGGCTCGTATCATGGAAGAAGAAGAAGAAGACGGTAACCATTTTCAACGATCTTAGGGGAATGGTAACTGTTTCAGCTTTATAATAATGTGGTATGCTGGGTGGTGTTTGCACAAAATATGTTAGGACAAGTCGAGATACAAAATGATTTAACCAAAAACAGTCGCTACCAAAATGTTTCCATGGAACCGACATTTTTTCCTTTTCGTGGAAAAACTGGCATCTAAAAACGATTCCTGATACTGCTTGTTAGCACTTTCGAGCCAGAGAAACAAACGAACAGAAAACAAGAAGAAGCCAAAGTTAACATTAAAAAGGAAGTATATAGGTAGACAAATTTCTTGAAATCTGATGACAGAAGTCGTTAAACACCACGCGAAATCCATTTGGTTCGTCTTAGCTTTAGTTTTATTCCTTGCAACTTTTTTGACAATGCTTGTCTTCCTTTCCACAAACACTAATCCATTTCGCGTTCTTTGTAGGTTCAGGGTGAAGTCGCTTGGTTTTGTGATCAAAAGCAATTTTCAAGAGTAGATATTTTGCTCCCAGGACGCCATTTCTAAAAAAAGAAAATTAGGAAACGCTCTTTAGTAAACATTTCTCAGTAGTCCGTCAGGAGTAAACGTACCTTGACGGCGGTCAAACGCCAAAAAACCCACGTCACCTCCAATTTTTCAGAACCTTGAGCTTTGAACCAGTTCAAACGTTCATTGAAGATGGTATGAAAACGATGCACAAAATGTCCCAACTTGTTACTTTATTCCTGCACATATACTCAACGTAAAAAAAAATTAAAAATTTTCAGAAACGGCCTTAACTTTTTGGGTTAAAGTGGATCTTCCACAGTTTTCTACACTTTCCTTTCCCAAATTATTTCGGGCACTGTGCACGCGTGACGTGTTTTTGACCGCTGTGAAGAACGTACGGTTTGAGGTAGACAGTTGACGATCAGCGGGCGTCAGATCAGTAGCTCGTTGGTTTAAGTCATGTATCAGTTCTCATGTTGTCTCCTTAGAAAGGAGACTTCTCTCTACAATTTCTTTCTCTACACAGGTGCTGGTATTAATAACTATCATTTAACCATCAAGGAAGTAACAAAACGCTGGGGCCAGCCAGTGTTGGAATAATAATATCCCTTAGCGCTTTTTGTTCAACGATTTTACTCTGCCTTCGATCACATCACGTCTATAATGTGCATAATTGAGAGGACCTCGAGTGACATAAGCGACAAACCTGCCTTTAACCCACCAGGACACACCAAGAGACAACAATGCAAAAGTAAGGAAGCTTTATTTTGCAATATTTCAATTTTTTTTTTATCGTTTCGCACTCGGTGCGTTACAAACCTTTTTAGCGGATGGCTTCTTGTACGCTCGATTTTCAGACCGGTACTTTTACATGCATCCTTAGGATGAAGTCTTTTGGAGACATTTCTTTTAAAAGCTTGTTGCTACAAGGAAAAGACCTGAAGAATACTCGACGGCGGTTATAGAAGAAATTGGAAAGGTTAAAGCCAAAAAATCCTTGTTCGAGAACAGACCGCATTGTCAGTGACGCTTTTATTTCCAAGGACAACGATCGATTTTTTAGGTATTTCTTCCACTTCAACCGTTAGTAAATTACTTATTTAACTGTGGATTGACTTCGTAAGAACTTTTTAACTGAGCGAATCCACATTTACAATAGCTTTCTTGAAATTTTTAAAAAACTTGCAGAAATTTGGACAAAACAGTGTCAAGTTGTACTCGAGGCATCTTGCTTTCCCAGGACAGCAAGTGCTATTCTGAATATTTTTTTTCATACCTGAAGGCTTGTTTTCCCTTTTTACCTGTTTGTCTTTTCATGGAAATTCGTAGTAAAACTAAAATAAGCGATCTGATATTACAGTTGCATTTTACATTACAGTTAATCTTGGCGAGAAAATGTTGTGCGTATAAACTTTCAAGATTTTGTCTTTGTAGGTTTTGTTTATCAAGCTTATGTCTTATTTCGCAAAATGGTGAAAATAATTCAAAAAATTGTAATAGAAACCTTTGGTACTGCACACTGGTTTGCTTGAACGCAAAAAATCGTTCGGCCGTCTTAGTGCGAATAACATTGCTTGCTTTTTCAGTTGACGGAAAGCAAATCATTAGTTTTTTTACAAGTCGAACAAACTTGAATGTCTTCAGATTCAATTAATTGTGCTGAAATTTCTACCCAGCCGCTTTTGTAGAAACCAGTACTCGCAGTAGACCTTGAAGTTTTGGAACCTATTGAGCTTAGTCTATCGTCGTTTGATGGAAATATTTGCGTTTTCCTGAAAGGAATAGGTCTTCAAATAGCGCTTGTATAATTCTTAATTGTTTGTCTTGTTTGCCCTCAAAGTTAAAGCTTTGTTGACTTTGAACTAGACATTCCTTATTTAGAGTACCAAAATTTACTGAATTCGGTATTCGGTTAACGCTTACTTGCCGAAAATAGGATGTTCAAAATGAAGTCTCCTGCTCAAAAATAGCCGCGGGCCATCTCACGCCTTATTTCCGTCCCGCCATCCTAGCGTTGGGTACTTACTGTATTGTGTGCAAAAAGACGCCTGCAAGAAACATTTGCTTTCAAGTGGCTCACTTACCGTTGCGATGGTAACTGAGACGGGGAATGGCATGATTTGTCTTTATTCCTTACTGAATATGATTATCCCTAGATAGTATTCACCTTGAAATAGTGATTTTAAGCATCTGGGTTGAATACAACTCTTCCATGTGCCCATAAGCGAAGTGTTCGTAAGCTTCTATCAGAGGTTTGTCAGGTTTCATGCCCAGTCTCCCATACACATTCTGTTCAACAAAAAGAAAGGAAGAATTGGGATGATCATAGCCCAATGTTTTAAAAGTGTCAATTCATTGAGAATTCACAGCGTGAATTTCTTGAATTCAGCGTGAATTTCTTATTGGCAGAACTTAAGATATTGTATATTGATTTGTGCTTTAGATATCAAAACGCTGGGTGACGTAATATTAACAAACTGAACTAAAGTGGAAGTCGTAAATGATAAGAAAATTTTAAAGTCTCTTATCATTCAATATCATTTAAAAATTGCTCCAGCAAGAAATTTTCTGTGAAGAGTGAAAGATCTCACTAGAAACATCCAAGCAAGCGAGAATTCATTTCCCCTGCCTCATTGCCAAAGCTGTGGTTGGCTTAGGGAAATTTTCTCACGAATATGGTTAACTTGATATTCATTTGGAAAATCGTTGAAATGCTTCCCTCTAAAATAAAATAATATCCGCGTTTAATTTAAGTCTTAAGATACATGGGTTGTTCGCGAGCTGAAAGAATAAAATAAGGCATAGTTGGCCTTATTTGAGCTCCTTTTCTTTAAGAACAACATTGCAGAGAAATCCAACTTGGAAATTTCAAATCTGCACTGAATTATTTAAGTGAAAAAAGTTACTTTACCGGACTATTGCCTCCCACCACACGCATGGGAGGAAACAAGAAATTCCCCAAACTATAGGCTACAAGTGTCTTATTCTTCAAACAATGCGGTTCCAGTACGTGTGGATGCGAACCAATGATTACTTGCACACCAAGGGACACGAGATGTTTCCTTATACGAAGCTGGTATGGAAGTGGTCTGGGGAGAAGTTCTTGACCCCAGTGGATGAATACGACCATGATGTCGACCTTGGCCTTTGAAAATAGAAACTAAACGTTAGTGTTTTATCCAGTAAGCAAATCGCCCATCAGCAGAGCTCTCTCCTTGTTAAATGTGTTCAACTGCAGCACAAAGCCCTAGCTGAAAGATAGCTTTTTCCTTCTCATCATCTTGTTACTTATAGCGAAAAATTCATTTAACTCTTCTATTTGAGTATTCCTGTTGGGAAATTTGTTAAATTCTAAGTTGCTTTATAAATTCTTAAAATGATGCCTTTGAATAAAGATATTTACCTTTTTCAGGTTTTTAACGTCTCTTGTTGCAATATCATCTCGATAAATAGCAGGGCCACTATCGTGCAGCATTCTCATTACAGTACAGTTTGGCCGATCAGGAACATGGTCACAGTATCCAAGAAATCCAATTCTTATGCCATTGCTTTCCATGATAAGTGGTTCCTGTAACATATAGCAAAACACATATTATAGCACCCTCTTCCCGCATGGGTTATCTAGTGCCCCATATAAGTTCAGATATCAGCATAAATTTACCAAATGGCTGGACAATAGTTAATGCTGTCCTGTTCTGCATTTTTATCTTTTTTTTTTCTTATGAAATTGGCCTCTACCTTCAGAAAAGTATAAGCATCATTAACGAGTTTTCGAAAACCTCCGTTTTTAGTTTCTCGAAAACGGATAAAAAGATCTACGTCGACACGAGGGAATTAAAAGCGGATACCGAAAAAAAATTCGGACCTTCCTGCTGTATTGTGCGCATGTTTCATTGGCACCCGCAAAACTACCGGTGACTGAATAATTACTTGCGACGTCAACGTTTTCGGAAAGCTCCGTTCTGCTTACATACCAAAACGACAAACCTCCGTTTTCAAAAGTTTCCATGTTAGACAACGTTTTTGAAAACCTTCGTCTTTATCGATAAACGTCTCCGTTTTCGATAGTTTTATAAAGTGGACGGCCGGCAAACACGCTTAAAAACGTTTGCGTTTTCAAACAACGCATTAGTTTGCACAGGACGCATTTGTATGGAATGCAAATATTATTGTTGTTGTTGTTTTTGATGGTGATGTTTTCGATTTTGTTGGTTTTTGTTACTGTTGTTGTTGTTGTTGTCGTTGTTGTTGTTGTTGTTGTTGTTGTTGTTGTTGTTGTTGTTTTTGTTGTTGTTGAGCCATGCTTCACACACATTGAGCAAGACGTTGAAAACAAAATTAAGCTAAAGGAAAAACATTTCACTGAGGCTACAGCACCCGAGATGTGTCGTATCTTCCATAACTGATACCAAAATACTTCATTCCGGTTTTTTTGAGCAGTTTAATTGTAAAGTTGGCGCCTTCAGAACCAAAGTCGTTGAAGTGATTGTTGGCGACTGTAACTGCATCAAAGCCTGCGAAACTAGGAAAAGGTGAGAAGGTCAAGAACTATGTGCCCCTAAAGCATTAGGTACGGTTGGTTCATTCAACCCGTTAAGCCCCAATAGTGACAAGCATCTAATTTCTCCTTACAATGTGATCACCTGATGAAACATACAAGTCATGAGATTAAACGAAATGACCAAAGATGAAATGTCTTGATGTTTAACAAGTAACATAACAAATATATGGAGAACAGTGAGGAGAATATGCATGTTGATATTGGGGCTTAAAGGTTAAAGAGGAAATGTTGGTACGTCTAACCAACTGAAATGTGGTTGTACTTTAATCCGAAGGATGGCTTTCAACCAACAATTGAGTGTCCCCTAATGACAGAAAATATGCCACGTTTTAGACCGTTGTGAAATACCTTTCTTGTCTTTTTTAGAGTCCATGCGAAAATTCATACGTACTTAGTCTTTTGTTGTCTTAAAAATCCTTGCATTTACCGATGCCAGTCATCTGACGCCTAAATAAGCGCAGCACTGTGAGTTCTTTCTTTATTTTGAGTTTTTCGGTAGTTGTTTGAAATAAGTTCATTGTACTGGTCTTGCCTATGCAGGAATGGAACCAGAGCTAGAGTAGTCTTTCTTGTTATTAGCCGTCCTGCCTTCCAAAAAAAAATTCGAATCGAGCAAATTGTTTTTGAGCCGTAATGAATTTAAACGGTGCCTTTTGCTCACAGGTCACAACATTACAATACCATACCATACAAGACTATAAGGCTAAAGACGCAACTGTAAAATGGGCTGTTAATAATATGTTAAAACTAGAGATAACTTTACCTTAATGCTGGGGCAGACTGCGGACTAGAATCCAAGATAGTTCTCCTCTTTCCTTTGTACTTGTAGTGGTAAATATTTCCACTGACAAATGGAGACTCCAAATTCGCCACTGAAATGTCAGCTTCTCTGACGTAAGATGCCACATCATTGAACGAGTCGTTGTATGTGTAACAATTTTTTTCCACGTAATATTTTACCGGGCCGGCAAAGGAAATATCGCCCACAAAGAGCAGAGTGGCATGTTCTAAAAGAAATAATGTCGTTGATTACATTTCAGTTCTTTTTTGTTGCTGTTGTTGTTGTTGTTGTTGTTGTTTGTTTAGATACTTAATTTTGCGATTTTGGAAATGGTGTATTTCGAGAGTGTTTTCATTTCGCGATTTTAGAAAGGTTTTGTTATGCTAGAAACAACAGACTTCGACGCTTGAGAAAAAATAAATAAGATTCCGAAACTGAGAACAAGGCATAAACGGGAATCGTTTTTACTGGATCACATTTCGTGAAGAGGAAAGTAATGGAAATGAAGACGATAGGGAAGCAGTGTAATGACGTTATTAGATCACAATGCAAGGATTCTTTCTTTTACCACGTTTTTAGTTTAAATTTTGCGACACAAACTTGAAGTTATACATGTTCGCATTTCATTTCATCGCTTGTGACAGTCGTCTCATTGAAATCAGAAAGTGTTCATGGGATTTTCAAGTGTGCATATTGTAAACACCCTGAGTGCTTTGCAGTCTAACCAGCTCACCTATGTGATATGTTTTGAGGTATTTGCAATAAATATTTGTTAATATGAAGCATGTAAAAGTGCATTTTAACACGCTAGCCTTGTTTCCATGATGATGAAAAGTACTGAAAATTAAATTGAGCGTCGCGGCCCCCGGACAGTCGGATCACATGAGACCCCTTCTTGAAGGAAGTGTATCACGGGCATTTTGCTCGCGTTTGTAATACTTTAAAAAGCTAATAGAGACATGAAAACCTAAACATAATGGTCCATTTCTTGTTCAGTCATCATACTAATTCAGTAGAACTATTAAACCTATTTTGCCTGGGATTTTTTGAGCTCCTGGGCCTGAAGGGGGTTTTTAGCACGTCATTAGCTTAACAGATTGGGATGGTGATGTGTCAGCTTTGACATGTTACGACGTCACAATGACGTCACAAACCAGCCATTTTGAAGTTTGAGGCCGCCATCTTGAATCCCGAGCGTGCAATCATGCAGTTGACGATGACGACATCGAAAAATATATGAATTTGTTCTATGAAGCATACTTAATCAAAACAGGCACAGAAAGCAAAGGATTATCAAACGAAGGGGAAAAACTGAAAAAAAAAGACTGAAAAAAAGACAGAAAATAGTCCAAATACACACTCCTGAGTAGACAGTTTCTATGGAAACGTCAATAATCCTAGACATGTCATTGAAACACCAAAATGTTCTGTGATAATTTTTAGGAAAAAAGCACGAGATTTGGTGATTATTCGTCTAGCCGTTAAAAAGTTATATTTCGTTAAAGTCAGCGCGGGCACAATGTGGCCCCCCCCCCCGCCCAGGCTAAATAGGGTTAATAAGTGTCGTTGGCAAGGATGGCCAGGATGGAAGCAAAATCCCCGTGGTACAGCCCCTTTCATTTGTTAACACATAGACCCATCAAAATAGAAAGGAAATTTAGACATACTTCGCTTAATAGAAAGCATCCATTGTATTTTTATTTTAGCATAAGAAGGAACTTGCAGCTAAATGATATGCGTCAGTTGAAGAAAGCGTTTGGAAAAATGAACCAGGCTCAAAATGAACATCAATTAAGGGAGCCTATACAAGAATTTACGAAAACATTTTGCAACTAAAAAATTCAAATAAACAGAATACGAGAAATTGTGTTTCTTACCGTTATCTGGCGTAACCGCCGGACAATACGTTAAAATCAGGAGATAAATCATGCAACTCAGTGTGAAATAAATTCCCATTCTCCTGATGTATAAACGTTTTATTATATACGCAAAAGGACTTTTAGACGCTTGGCTGTTAGTCCCCTTTTTTTAGTTTCGTTAGCAAATCGATCCAGTTGCTACCAGAGGGAACGGCAAATTGACCTCTTTTCATAAACAAAAAGTTGACTTAATTATTAATTAAGTAGCCGTTGGTAATATTTAAATTGGCAGAACAGGTTTTTAGACAAAACAATAGAACCACCAAAAATACCGTGTCTTCAAATAACACGCAAACTCTTCAGGGGGCTCTCTGGTTTGAAGAAGACCTTCTTCACGGTGAACGATGGACTTTCTCAAAAGTCCTTCGCTTCTCATTTCCGGTTCCGGTGGCCAAGTCGTGGTAAACGACGACTGAGGCGAGGCTGAGTAAACGCGATCATTGGACCAAAACAAATATTCCTGTGTGGTTAAAGGTGAGTAATTTTGCTCTACGATCCATGGAAAATGTCCTCCGGTCGACTGGTCATGTGAGTTTTGCCCATAAAATAGACAAAGTGATCTTTAGCAAGAAAAATTTTAAGACGACCGTATGGAAAAGTTACGCAACTTTGACATTAGAATCCATATAAACACATACAAACAATTTCTGGCGTGTTTGCCTGCAGAGAAAAAGTGTTTGGAAAGCATATTTCTGTGGAAAAATTCCTCGTGCCATATCAAACTACTGAAAGAAAGTTGTGAGAATCACACTTTCCTTGAAGATTTTCCAAATTAATTGAAGAATTTATTAAATTTTCAACGGCAGAATACCGACACCGCAGAACGTGCGGCGCGGTTGAAATTCGGAAATATGAGGTAACTGATCACGATTGCAACCTACAAACTGAAAATTTGGCAGGAAGAGAGGAAACGTATTCACCTTCTAAAATGGAAAATCTTTTTGAGGACAAAGGCAGCAATTTTTCTGACTTTGTGGTTGAATTTCTACCTCGCTAAAAGATTGCAAAAAAGTGTGTAAATTTGAAAATTGAGTATCTGCGATGCGCAAACTGAGTTTTATCACACGTAATGTAAGGGGGTCTAAATGCTTCTAGGAAGACAAGAGCTATTTTTAGACAATTACATAATAAGAGGGCCTCCGTCATTTTCCTGCAAGAAACGTACCGCTCTCCCGACCAAGAAAAAATCTGGAGGAAAAAATGGGGCTCCAAAATTAATTTTTGCCACGGCAGTAAACATGCACAGGACGCGGAGTTTGTTTGGAACGGCAAGAAACCGAAAATAAAAAGGGATACTCTGATTGGACCAAAAGAAAAAGGAGGATTGGATCTGCCAGAATACGAAATTATTACAAAATCACTGTTAAGCGCCTGGGTAATGAGAATGAAAGACGGTGTTAATGAGGATTGGATGAAAATTCCATCCTTTTATTTGGAAGAAGTCGGAGGTGTTCTGATTTTTGATTGTAATTACGATTTAAAACTCTTAGAGCTCAACAACATGCCAGTTTTTTACATTGATATTTTGAAAATGTGGGCAGAAATCCAGGGGCTAGAATCTAACCTTCAAGATCAGCATAATATTAGAGAGATCATTATTTGAACAACAAAAACATTACTATCGCGGGCAAATCTTTATATTGGAGAGACTGGCATGCCGCTGGGATTCTCAGAATTAAAGACTTACTAGACGAGAGTGGCAATTTTCTCTCATATGATATGTTACGCAGAAAAACGGGCCTTAACACGCCATTTACCAACCTTTGGAGGTTAATAGCTGCAATACCTAGCAAGTGGAAGCACGCTTTAGAGTCAGCTAAGGTTACGAATAACAATAAGGATAAACAGATAATGTATACTGCTCGAGAGCTTACGTGTAAACGCGCACGAAATGTGCTTACTCAAAGGAAGTTTAAAGAACCCTTAGCTAGCTCTAGGCTACGCAGGTTAGGCGTTGATGAGACAACGATTAATGCCATTTACAAACTACCATTCCAAATAACACGTGAAACGAAACTAAGCATATTTCAGTATAAAATTATTCATAATATATTGCCATATGGGAATTTGCTGCATAAAATGAAGATCTCAGAAATTCCTCGTTGCAAATCTTGCAACGAAATAGAATCGCTGCCGCACTTGTTAGTTAACTGCCCCAACATACGAGACTTCTGGAATTCAGTGCTACTTTGGTGGAACAATCAAAATAACGAGAATTATTCTTTTGACGAATTAGGAATCATGTATGGTTACAATCCTGAGATTTTCAGCTCCCATGTCTTTAATTATTTTATACTTCTGGCCAAAAGACATGTTTTTCTATAAAAGTTAGTGCACAAATCTCCAAATATTTCTCTCTTTCTTGAGCTTGTAAAAGAAAAAGTAATAGTAGAAAGATCAATATCGTACTCTAAAGGTGAAGAAAAGAAATTTAAGTCATTTTGGAAGCCACTATTATTGCTAATACGTGTGTAATAATGTAAATGGTGTAGCGTTTTAGTTGTGTGTGTGTTTACTTGTAAATGTTTTGAAATGTTTTTCCTTAAAAAAAAGGGTGTAAAATTTGTAACTCGCCTCCACTTGTCAAGCTGTTATTGAATGAACATTCTGCTTTTAAATAGTCTAATCTTAAGAAAGCAGAAATCAATACGACAACTAAGTTTAGCGATTTGCTAGAATGTCGTTCACTTCGCTGAAATCAATTGTCGCAAAAAAGCAGTATTTGAAGGGCAGAACAGGTTGTCATCAGACACAATAAAACCACATGAAGTTCGATTCTAAAAAAGTCACTGAGGAAATTTCACCATTATAACAGCACATGGTACCAGCTAATGTGGAACTTCTTTAATCTGACCGCGAATCGAGGAATCATTTTCAGTCAATAATAATAATAATAATAATAAATATACTCCTAATGCGCTTTTTACATAAAATGAGCAAAAGTGCAGTACAATACGTAAAGAAATAACTATACTAAAAATACTAGGACCTATAAATAACTTAAGTGATACAAACTCAGTGATGTCAAACTCAGCGAGGCCGTAGGCGTAAAAAATAGTGGAGTTGGAGAAGTTTTCGCTTTCTTTCCATAGTGTCAAATACACAATCGTTTGCTAAGGTATTCATATGGAGTTAGCTTCCGGACGTACCGATTTAACATCATTTAATATCGTCAAATTCAACTTGGCTGTGCGATGTTGAACGAAGTGGCCAAACGAATTCCACATTACGTTTCAACTTAAAGCCATCATTGAGGTGCAATGTGCGGTACTTAAAACCATCACAATATTTTGATAGAGCAATGTTCCCCTTGAAGTTTTTGGTTACGGGATAATATGGTTATTTATCAGCGTTTTCTTATGGAATGCACTGGTAAAAATAATATTTTATTTTCACCATCGTTAAATGTTTGCTGCTATTTCATAGAAACCCACTGTAGAACTAGCAAATATTCTTTTCCTATTTTAACCCGTTTATTCGTTATTTCCCTTCCATCCCACACAGTGAAAGGCATATATTTGGAAGATTTACCAACAAACTGGATGTATTCAGCACCAGATGGTTTGATAAAATTTCCATATCTCAATGTTGCTAGTTCGTGAGGAGCCCCTTTTTCTTTTTATGAAAACGTGCAATTTTTTTGGCACTGTTTGTCCTCCTTTCCACAAACGCTTATCCATTTGGCGTTCTTTGCAGGCTCTGGATGAAGTCGCTTGGTATTTGGATCAAAGGCAAGTTTCATGGGCAGATATTTAGCACCTAAAACACCATTTCTGAAAAAAAAAATTATTCAATCAAAAAATTAAAAGAAAGCATTGTCAAGGTAAAGGTTTTTCGCAGAACGCATAATGCCGAACGAAGAATCCACACAAAATCAATTGAAAGTTTACCATCTGTAGAATCAGTGCTTACCCATCATTGTTTATTGAACTGCTTAGGCCTAAATACTTTAGATGGTTGTTTAACCCTAATGCAACTATACCCAGCGTTCGGCATTCGGCAAAAAACCCTGCTCCTCTTATAATGAGGGCCAATCTATTTTCCTCAATTCTCGGCAATTGTCCTCGCGTTTAATTCTATCTAGTCGTCGGTCAACTCTCAGAAATTCCAGGTGACTCTAGTCAGCTCTAGTTAACACGCATAACAATGGTCAACACTCCCCAATTCAGTCTTGCCAAAACTTTTGTCATCTATCTTAAATCTCGTCAATTTTCGCCAGCTTCCTTAAACTTATCAACTCTTTTCAACTCTCGCCAACTCTCGATAGTTCTCGACGACTCTTGTCAACTCTCTCAACTCCCATCATCTTTCGCCGACTTTTGTTAACTCTAGGCAAAGATCCTCAACTTTCAATATCGTAATAAAGATCCTGACAGACTGAGCAAAACTCGAGTTCTGCTTTTGTTCATTTGTCCATTTCGTCTGTTCTGATTGGTGAGGAAGATATTTCTTATATGATTCTCAGTGTAAAACTTCTCCTTTTATTGGCTTTTTGGATTTTATTCTTCAGTATTCCTCTCTCCAGCTCAGAAGCTATAAAAAATCTGGGCACGAGGTGCGTTGGGTGCCTTTTTTTTTTAAATAAAAATTCTGCAAATCATTTAGGTGGGAGAAAACGTCTACAAAATCCAAAAGCGTTCTGGTAGCGCGGTGTTTCCGGTTTTTTTCTCAACAAAAAAAGTGCTGCTATCACATGACATGGCAATTACGTCATGCATGCCTTCGAGACACTGTCACCTTGCGCCGGTCTTGGATTTTTCAACTGTAAAGACATTAGAAAGTGTCAAAATTTAGTCGAATTTATATTAGTGTGAAAATCACGAAAGGAATAACTCATTAGAACACCAAAATAATCAAATTTCGAGAAACTATCCTAAATAATACAGTTGCAATGGAAACCAATCAAATACCGGAAAAATTTTACCAAAGTCAGAAACTTTAGTGGCCTTCGCTTTGATTCCAAAAAGCTACGAATACTTGAGGTCAGCTTCGCAGTAACACGTGATACCGAGATCCGTTTTCCTTCCGTTATTTTCTGCTCCCCAGCACTGCAGCCATGTACTTAATAAAGGAACAGTGCGTTTCTGGTACAGCTGACTTTAAACTACAGCTAAATTGCTCTGCCTCTATTTTCAAAGCTCTCTGTGTCTACAAAAAATACCAATCCCCTGTATTTCAGACAAACCCGACGGGGCCGAATTCTTGACACGAATCTTCATTGTCTGTGGATTGGGAAATGGCAGGGATAAGCTAAAGTTTTATTCAATTTTACAATGTAATAAGAGTTTCTTCAACACATGTCGGCTCCAAATGGTGGGACCCAGTGTTTTAATGTCAATGATAGAGGTAACATTTCTTTGCAAGATGGACCCGAACAAAAGCTTTCCGCTTATCGATATGTACCTTGATATAGTTAATTTCAGCATCCGGGTCATTTTCAAGTTGTTGCTGTCTCCAAGAACGAAGTATTCGTATGAATCTAGACGGGTTTTATCAGGTTTCATTTTAAAACTCCCATACACAAAAATTAAAAATAAATAAAAAAGAAAATATAAAAGAAATAAAAATTGTTAAAAGGTTTGGTTTGGATAGTTAACAGGTTAAGCTGCCCAAAGATTGGAAAAAGGTCGTGTTATTCCTAAGTTTGCGCAAAGCGCAGTGTCGCTGAAACATGCTTACGGTGGTCATAGATTCATTCTTGGTTATATCACATTGTACATTGCTGCTGCGCTCAGGGGTCGTTGCGGGTAGAACAAAAAGTTTCCCAAACTGTACGCTACGAGCTTGTTGTCATGGAAACAGTGTGGCTGCAGCACGTGTGGATGAGCTCCAATGATCATTTGTACACCAAGAGACATCAGATGTTTGCTTATATGAAGTTGGTATGGAAGCGGTCGTCTGCGAAGTTCTTGTCCAAAGTGCATGAGGACAACAATGATGTCAACTTTGGCCTTTGAAAAGCAGTAAAAATCCCGACGTTATACTGTCAGTTGTCAATTCTTGTACAGTTCTGTGAGGTTATAAATGTAATGTTAAGGTTACCTATGTATTACAGTTGTCTGCCGTTTAGGAATTGTTGATCATTTCCTTTAATCCTATATAATCCCCTTGATCCGATTTCAGTTTACACGTTGGCTAGGCACCATTCATTATTTATCATCTGGAGGGGGTCAGACAATTTTGGTATGAAACCATCTTGAAATATCTTATCGCTCTCCAAGGAACTGTGACATTTACATGCCCCCCAAATAAACACGACAATTCCATCCCCCACCCCGACCCCCATCACTTCGCTCCTTAACACTTTTTTTCTTTAGGCAATGAGATGATTGTATGATGGATTAGAGAAATAATAACAATACAAAAAAAAAACAAATACGATACAAAAATACATCTAAAACTGCCACGTGCTATGAAATTTATCGCCTATTATGGGCAATTTTTGGCATGGAATTCATCAGCATGCTCTTGACAAGATGCAAATCAATGGTTTCAATTTGACACACCCACTATTGGTCTTAGCAAATAAACTTCCGATCCCCTCCCCCAGGCGATAAATAATGATCAGACATTCAAAAAGAAGTATAGCCTTTCTGCCTACCTAGATCTAACAAGAAAGACCCTATCTAGAAAATCATTAGTAAAACTGAGAATTAGCAGTCACAAACTTCGCATTGAAACAGGTAGATACGACAAAATACCTCGTGATGAAAGGTTATGTAGTCTCTGCAATTGTAACAAAATTGAAGATGAATCTCATTTTTTACTAGATTGCCCGAGCTATACTTCGATAAGAGACAGCTTCTTTTCTAAAATAGAACCTAAAATCCCATTTCTACGACTATTATCATGTGAGACCTTATTGTCACATCTTATGAATTGTACTGATTATTTTATAAATATTCAATCAATTTCATTCATCTCGTCATGCTTTGAACTGAGAGACAACTTAGTTACAATGGCTACCTCTCTGAATGGTTACAAATAAGAAATGGCTGTAATCTCTTTAGTTGTTTTAATTAATCAAATAAGGGACCGTGCAATAATTACCTGGAGGAGGGGGGGGCTGGGAAACCAGAGAGCGGGGCATAGGGGAAAATCAGAACTAGAGAGAGGGGGGTTGGATGTAAAATTTACTACATACAGGGGGGGGGGGCATTACTTTTTTCACTCTTTCTCACAAACTGAAAGAGTGGTAGAAGAGCTATTAGAGTTCAAACATTTATACTTGCTTACACTGGAATTAAACTGGGAAAATATCAACTCCCGGTGCTTTGATCTCTGAACTGGCTGATTATTTAATATTTTCCTATCTGGCATGCAGTAGGAAAGAAATGCCTCTGTTATATATTAAAATAGTGCTACTTTATTGGCACGAGGAATGCTGTTAAAGTAGCTTCCATTTTGATTATGTTCGGGGTAAAATGCCACCAGGAAAACGCTAAAAATGGCATTCCGAGCGTCTAGATTTCGAAATTTTCTGAGGGAGCATGCCCCCAGACCCCCTTAAAAGCTCGCGCCTTTGGCGCTTTCGCAATTGCCTCGGTTATCAGAAAAGTCTGGCTACGGCCCTGGCACTATGATGTTATTCAATGAAAAAGAAGGATGCCAATGTAGGAGAGCCTACATTGTATTATAATTAAAGAGAATGGAAAACCTAGCTGTTGACTTTAATAGCAATAAATTGAACTATGTAAATATAAACAGTTTGGTTACTTTGCAAAGTAAGCTTATAAACTTCTCCCGAGTGTCCAGATAAAGATATTGTCCAACGAGGGAAAATTGTACTCCTCTGAAGAAAGGTCTTTGCAAGAGTTCTGTTCCCAGTACAACGTGGACGAGACTGCGTGTAAACGTCATGTAGAGCAACTTGAGTTCTTGGATGCAAAGGCGAAAAAAAGAGTAAGAGAAAGGAACGCTCTCCCATCTAATATTTCTTGGAAAAATGAAAAAGATGTGGAAGCGCTTACGAACAACTAGCTAAAAATGTATTTGAAACAACATGGTCTCAACATAAGCGGAAGTAAGGCTGATTTAACTAAACGAGTTCTCAGCCACGCAAGTGGAAATGCTGCCAGAGATGTTCTGAAAGATGAAGAATTTAATAACTCGTGTGGAGATAACACAACTTCAAAGTTGAATAGTCATTTGAAGTACTTTTGTGCCTGAGAAAGACATCCAACACGTAAATTAGGTATAAGGGAACCAATGCGGGAAGGAAGCAGGGGAGGTGGGGGGAGGTTACAGTTAATTTTCGCTTAGTGAGATGGGAGGGTGCGACTTAATTTTGAGCCTTATTTAACCCATTTCCCAACGCCCCCTCTCCAGGTTATTATTGTACAGTCCCTAACTGAAAATAGAATGATGTGTGGAGAGAGGAAACTCAGAAAAAATTCTGAGTTCCAGATGGGATTTGAACCCACGACCTTCCGTACACTAGTCGGTTGCTCTAACCACTGAGTTACGAGATCTGTTGTGCTGAGCGAAGGTCAATTGTGGGCTGACACAACGACTGCATCGCGCAGTCACATGGTGCCAATGAACACACACATTTAACTGCATCACGTAGAATACTCTCAGAGTATTAATAATTAAATAATTAATTAAATAATTAAATAATTAATAATTAAATTTCAGTGGCTTTTGCAATACTGTAATACTTTGTTATAGTCATGCAAATAAAGCTTGTTGTTGTTGTTGTTGTTGTTGTTGATCGTTCCCCTAAATTGATAGTAATATGCAAAGCATTGTAGTAAAACATATCTTTAAACTCAATTTTCTAGGAAAGCGATGGTATCATGACATCAACATTTTGATTTTGAAAGCTGCCCAAGAAAATGGGGGTTAAAAAAACATGGAATATTCAACATGTAGCGAGCGTGGGACAAAGTGAAAAAATCTGAGTCCCCGACGGGAATCGAACCCATGACCTTCCGTGCACCGGTCAGACGCTCTAACCACTGAGCTACTGGGAGACTAGTGGCGAGCATAGGTCATATTTACTAGGTGGCGACACGCGTCCTACATACTGCAAGGATCAGCAATATCGAAGTGCCCTACAAGTGATACATAAGAAAGAGAAA
Organism: Siderastrea radians; assembly: GCA_964017195.1. Taxonomy (NCBI): domain Eukaryota; kingdom Metazoa; phylum Cnidaria; class Anthozoa; order Scleractinia; family Rhizangiidae; genus Siderastrea; species Siderastrea radians. Next base: position 25,000,761 of record OZ024893.1, read on the forward strand.
GAAAGAAAGAAAGAAAGAAAGAAAGAAAGAAAGAAAGAAAGAAAGAAAGAAAGAAAGAAAGAAAAAAAGGTGGTTACAATCAAAAGGCTTAGCCGTTTACGCCTCTGTACACTTCGTTTTGTACAAATAGAGAGAATTTAATCAAACATCACATATTGATCTCAAGTGATAATCAAGTGGTCATTCATTCTTGTGACCTGTATGATTTATCACACTAGTAACTTTGATTGTATGTGGATGCCAACCAGGTCGAGCTTACAAATGAAGAGTTTGTCTAAAGTAATAGTCGAAGCTCATACAAAACTTAGTGCACTCTATCAATGTTACCCGCAGAATAAGTGTGCCTAAAGTTAAGTATACTTTCACTAGAGGTAAACCTTTTTTACGTTTTTGACGTCTCTAGTGGCAATGTCATCCGTATAAATGGCAGGACCGGCGTTGCATTCTCATTTCTGTGCAGTTTTTACTCACAGATGGGATGTCACAATAACCGAGAAATCCGATTTTTATTCCTTTTGCTTCCAGGATTAGAGGTTTCTATATAAGGAACAAAAAGAGAGAATAATTATAAATTGTCTTTTAAACCAAGAGACTCCAAACTGCTAACTGTTCAAGTCAACAAGCCGTGATGATGTGAACAGAAATGTTTCGTGTTAACAGGTAAAATAGTGTCTGCCTTACCACGCATAATAGACACAAACGTCATACCAGACATTCCAGGCATACTTGGCATGCCACAGTTACCTTCGATTTTGGTGGCTTTGCTAGAGTGTTCTTAGATATGTTCAGCTAGGCACAAAAAAACTTACCTGGGAAGAGTCTTACTTTCCGTAACTAACACCGAAGTATTTCATTCTTATCTTTTTAAGAACTTCCAAAGTAAATTGGACACCTTTAGAGCCAAAATCGTTCATGTGATTGTTGGCAAGTGTGATTGCATCAAACCCTGCAAAACTGGGAAGAGAAAATAGTTAGAATTACCACAGCAGTAGACATACACACAGTGGTATAACTGACAACCTGACAAACAAGGAGATGAGGGTAACTTCAGTGATTGCTTTGTCTAAAGGGCCGTTTACCTGAGCCGGGCTGGCCGAGATGACTGATCAGCTCAGAGGTATTAATGCATAAAGCGACCCAGCCCGACCGTGGCTAAATAGTAGAAGCTGTCGTGTGAAAAGATGGGTACATCAAAGAGAATGAATCGAGTGATTATACTTTCACTAATCCATTATTTTGGTGTATTATTATTAGTTTTATGTAGTTTTATGGTCCGGTAAACCCTTATGTGTTACGTAAAAAGGAAAATTTCGACCTTCTGATGAGCCATTTTGCTCAGAAGCGAAATTAAGCGACGAGGAGGCGTTGACCCCACTTTTGGTGTGTTTAACAGATGGGCCAAGCTCCTTGATCCAAACCGGTCTAGCCCCCTTAATGTAATAGGTGATGCCTGGATCGCGGTTAGCCGGGCTAAAAACTTTCCATGTAATCACGGGCCAACCTTAGCGCTGTGGCAGCGTTTGCACTTGCATCTAGTATAACTTCCTTTCGTCCTTTGTATTTGTAGCGATAGACATCTTTGCTTACAAAGGGAGATTCCAAATTCGCCACCGAAATGTCAGCTTCTCTAATATATAGTGCCACGTCGTTAAAAGAGTCGTTGTATATACGATAACCGTGTTCCACGTAATATTTTACCGGACCAGAAAATGCAACATCTCCAACAAATAGCAGAGTCACTTGTCCTACAGAGCAATAAAAGAGGTAGTTGACCGTAAATCGAACGGGGGACGGGGGAATATGGAACGCGTATGTGTTAAATGAATCTTTCAATACAGTCATTTGAGGTGCAGATGAGTTTTGTCTTCCTTCCTGGCTCTGTGGCGGTTACTTGGTTTTTACTTAAATATTAACATATGGGGTCTAGTTACTGAGTGTTCGGCTTCGGCCGATGAAAATCAGAGAAACTAAATTGGTTTTTTTATTCAAAAGCGATTATTAAGAGTAAATATCTCGCACCTAATAAACCAACTTTAAAAATAAACCAAAATGAATATCACAAGGCAATTTCGGACATCGTTTTACTTTCTACCCGAAATCGCCTCACATTTACATCCGATTTCATTAAAACTGAATCAGAAAAGTTATCTCAGGCTCAAACGAACATTATTTACTTTTCTCAGTTACTGAGGCCGCCTGCAAAAAGTCCGGGGAAAAAAACTGAAAATACGGATCATGTAATATGTAGAAATCTTAATCGGATAATCAGATGAGGGGATCTTACCGTTATTTGCAGTAACGGCCCTAACAGTCATGACTGAACAACTTTTTAACCTCAAACCAATTGCTGCTGAGATATGGTTAGACCAGGTCAGGCCATTAAGACGAAAGTGATAGACAACAGAACGACAGTGAAAACATACGTCAATTTCTTTACTGCCATCCTGACCGGAATAAGTCTCCACAAAAAGACAGAAAAGAGGAAAGACAAATACTTTGTAAGCGCTAATTACGGAGCATTCACAAAAAAAATTGTTGGGGGGGGGGCTGATTAGAAAATGGGGGGTGTCCGAAACCTTTGAGGTATTAAAAGGGAGGATCCGAAAATAATTTCCTGTCAAGAGGGTACTTAGCCTGTTCCAGGCGTTCAGATAGTGGAGCGCGAGCGAAAACTAAAGCGAGCGAAAGAGCGGGGAGACTGGGAGACTGGGGGAGGGGAGACTGGGGGAGAGGACGAGGGAACGCCTGTGAAATTTTCTCAAAGGAAGCCGTTCCGGTATACCAGAATCTGCTATACCCTCTGATTGGCCAAATTTGTCACCTCCTGTCAACACCAGAGGGTTGTTGACGCAGACAAGAAATGCGATATGGCGTGCCCGTGCGAAGGTCATCCTCCATCGAGTCACGCACGGTTAAATATCTGTTTACGGCAAGCGCTTAACTATTAACAAATGTGGATACTTTGCAAATGGAATAAAAAGATTGTCTTCAAAACGTGTTTCTGGGAAGAAGTCTCATCGCCATTCTTCCAACAGGATTGGAAATAGCTTGATCTTTCAACTATTTCCAAGGTTAATCAACGCATTGCAAAGAAACGCTGTTTCTAAGATAATTGTGGTCACTCCGCTTGTCGTAATCATGAAAGACCAAGTAGAACAGCTTCAAAGCATCGGAATTAGAGCGCTGGCTATCGAAGTAGACGAAGAAGAAGCAGGAGAAATGGATCGGCTAGATTATTTATGAAAGTTATGAAAGCCTGCTGTCGAAGGAGTGGAGGAAAGAACAACAACAAACATATCGTAGCCATCGTAATCGATGAAGACGACGAAGTTCATTCCGTCACAGAGTGAAAAGCTTTCTATTCATCAGTTTGATAAACCGATGTGTATATAAAGTCGTCTGTGATTCTCGTTACCTTTATTGGCCCAGTAGTGGAGATGACATTTGCGTTTCCGTATCGCATAAAATTTTGCAATGTCCATTCGGTATGTCAGATTTCTTAAAGCATCACCAGTACTTTTCCCAACGCTTCAATCTCGGGAGAAACCTATTTCGGTGAGCATAATTACATAACTTTCTTGTTTACTTTGACCTGACCTTGGGTTCATGTTTCTCTGCCGCTGTCGGCGGTGTAAAGTGGGCGGCATGGGCTTTTTAAAATTAATTTCACAGGCGTTCCCTCGTCCTCTCCCCCAGTCTCCCCTCGTTTTTTTCCCGCTCTTTCGCTCGCTTTATTTTTCGCTCGCGCTCCACTATCTGAACGCCTGGAACAGGCTAGAGGGTACTCGAACAAAGAAGCAATATATTAGCCAAAAATTAGGTGAGCCCTTTATTAATTGAACTTAAACATCAATTGAATTAACCAAGTAAACTGCAACTTTTATGGAAATTTTAATACAATTAACGTTAGTTATCTAAATTGATATAAACTGTTAACATTTGGTATGTATCGAAATCTATGTATTTATTCTCTTCGACATAAAAAATACCTTGAAAAGTTATGTATCATGTATCATCTTCACATTTGTCAGATATATTTTCATGTCAATATTAAATAGCAAGTTAAAACATTGAAATGAAAATAGAATGATGTGTGGAGAGAGGAAACTCAGAAAAAATATTCTGAGTTCCAGATTGGACTTGGACCCACGACCTTCTGTACACTAGTCGGATGCTCTAACCACTGAGCTACGAGAACTTTAGTGGAAATGATTATATAGAAATGAATATAAACTGTTTGCTAAATTAAAAGTTAAATCATATGTCATAGTTCACAGTGATGATCATGGGTCGATAATCCTTCATTAGTGTGATCCACATCCTCTTTGGACACATCTTCAGAAACAAGTCCTTTGGAGTTTTTGGGTCATTGCTCGCCTGATGAGAATTCTGAAGGCCCCATCTACATTTTCTTTGCTTGCTTGGAAATTAGAATGCTTTTGAATTGCGTTAATTTATCTTTAGCTTCCAGGTATCCAGTATCCAAAAGATATTGCATCCTTCTTAAGTGTACTCTTAGTTTCAGTGGCAACAAATTAAGAGCAACTTTCCACAAATACCGACCTAGCAGTGGCACAAGTGGAAACATCGATTGTGCTCATATTTTGCTCATAGATAGGCCCCAGTGAGAAACTAAACGGGTTGTAGTTAGTTTTTCAAATACGGCTTCCTTTCGTGAAAATTTGAGAGAAACCGTTTTGCCCGAGTTGAGCTCAAAATCCCCTTCCGGTGAGACGCAATTTTCCCAAAATTTGATCGGTTCGCATATCAAAACAGAACTAGACATGAAACTTCAAATAACATGTGTTGTTTTCCTAAGTCTTCTTGTACTGATTAACAAAGAAATTTGTAAAATCTAAATTACTTTTATGCCCGAAACAGATTTACAAAAACACGCTATAACTGAGAGTTTTTTGCAGCGAAATTTTAGCTCCAAATGTGACAATGGGCGATGACTTAGAATTTCATGAAATGACTTTCTTTGGCTAATGTGAGTGTTCACTCGTACAAATACGGTATTATGGGGACGAAATATCTGTCAGAAGTGGATACTTCCCACGTAATCAATACCGTTTTTACACTAAAATCGACAAAGATCGCCCTGGAAATTTGTTGTGGAACTTCAGAAAGTCGAAGAAACCGAACGGGCGAAACACTATCAAGTGAGGTTTAGAGTTGAACATTTCACATCGAAGAACAACGGAAACTAAATCGATACATGTTTATTTGAAAGAGTTTAAAGAAATTAATAATCCTCACCTTTATTCGCAGCAACTGCGTATGTCATTGACATCAAGATATGAAATACAATCTTCATTGTGAGATGATCACTGTCGCTGAGAGAAAATAAAGGAACCTTTAAAAACAAAAGCTTGTAAGCTTTACGTTTGTGTGAGTTAAAAACAACCTGACAGCTTTTTCACAAGTGCCAAATTATAAAAGGAAGTAGTTCCCTTAATGACGAGGAAAACAATTCAAAATATCCACTCAACGTTTTCGAAAGTTAATGAACCAACACAGTTTCAACCAGTTACCCTATACTGACCTTAAGCGATAAAAGCTTTCGATCGAGGTGTGATATAATTATGGTGCTTTCCGTTGTTCTGGTTGGTGGACACGAAACTGTCAGTACAATCGTTAGATTGTTTTAAGATTATAATGTCTATCGTCATGTCATTTAATTCTTCATCCCGCGGTTCAAATATATAAAATTCATATATTCATCATTCCATCTTCACGCTTTTAAAGACCTGCTCCCAGTTGGCTTGTTTGATCAACTGGTTAGAGCGCTGCACCGGTATCACAGAGGTCAAGGGTTAGAATCCCTTACATGCCTGAATTTTCTCAGGTCGAAAACGCATTCAAAGGCTATCAGAATAAAAATTCCTTTTGTTGAAAACTACAAAGAATGCACGATATGTGCGATCCTGAGGGAAAATATCTATTTTGTCTGGCGGCCACAGGGGCTAAAACATGCTGCGCAATGTTGCGCAGCGGTAAAAAATGATGCAAATTCCTCTTCGGGATCAGAAAGCAATCTTTATTTCGCAGAAAGTCTGCGATTTTGTCGGTAAGGGGAAAATTTCATTGTATAGCTAAAACCATTTCGGCACTATGCTTATAGGATTTGGCGATACTTAGTTTGTCGACACTTTGTCGTGCAAGAATTAGGTCTTAAAAGTTAATTCGCAGTGTCAGCTGCATGCATACACATAGATCAAAAATGCATTCAAATCCTTTGGGCCAACAAAATAAAAATTCCTTTTGTTGAAAACTACAAAGAATGCATGATATATGCGATCCTTAGGGAAAATACCCTATTTTTTCTAGCAGCCACAGAGGCTAAAACATGCTGCGTACAAACATGTACGCAAATCCTTTGGGAAATCAGAATAAAAATTCCTTTTGTTTAAAACTATAAGGAATGCACGATATGTGCGATCCTTAGGGAAAATACCCTATTTTGTCTAGCAGCCATAGCGGCTGAAACAAGCTGCGCAATGGTGGGGTGAGGCCCAAAAATAGTGCAAATCTCTCTTGGGAATCAGAAAAAATCTTTATTGCGTAGAAAGTCTGCGCTTTTGTCGGTAAGGTGGTCTGAGAAAAATAACTGCGATGGTCTCATTTACATTTAATTCTTCATCCCGCAGTTCAAATATTTGAAATTCATATATTCATCATTCCAAAAAAAGGTTATGTATATAGACCAGAAGCCTCTCGAAAATTACCACCGTCCCATTTTCACGACCGGTACCTGTGTGACACACTCTCTCCCAAGGATAATCTGACTCAAGTTTGAAAACGGTGAGTATTTAACAGTAATGAAAAAAAATAAGTGAACAACCAGGTAAATAAATTTTTGCGTTATTTGTTTCCAACAAAAGGACATGAGTCCCTTTGTTGTTTAGAAAATGCGACGAGCCGCGCAACACTCGTCATAACTCGTGTAGTAGGTGTAAGTATTGCAGCAAGCCTTGTCCGTCAAAATTTTTTTCAAAAGTGGGTGTTAGGTTTTATATTATAGATACTGAGATTTCCTCACGAAAAAAAACGTTTGTGTACAAATGATACATAGAATACATTAGCGACGGGAACGATCAAAACTCAGTAGTGAAAAAACCTCGTTCGTCCAATCACAAGTGCAAACGACGAAAACTCACTAGTGAACAAGATGACGGAGGCAAGTTCAAGGGTTGCGTCTTTAAATGGCTCTATTGAGTCCTTTATTGCAGAACAAGAAAACCAAAACACCTGAGAAAACAAAACGAGACGTAGCTTCGTTGACAGCGTTTCTTCAAACAAAAGGAGAAACACGAAGCGAGATGGCCGAAATTCCTCCTGTTGAGTTGAATGAACTATTAAGGGAATTTATACTAAGCATCTACACGAAGGAAGAACAAGAATACGAGCCATCGTCGCTCCGAAGGATGGTAGCAAGGTTTTGAAAGGCATCCTAAAAGAAAGTCCTATCCAGTTTGTATCTTAAAAGTTAAGGAAAACTCTGTATTCTAAACAGAAACAGCTGAAGGAACAAGGGATGGGAAACAAACCTCATGCATCAGTGGCCCTTACAGAGGATGAAATGAAGCTTCTCTACAACAAGGGCCTTCTCGGTTCATCAAGCCCTGAAACCATTTTAAATACCCTGTGGTAAAAAACAACCTCCATTTTGGGCTGCGAAGGATAAAAGAGCACCACGTTATGCGCTGGGGCGATGTAAAGTTGTACAAAACAGACCAGGGTGTTGAATATTTGGAGTTCAAACTGCATCAAACGAAAACAAGAAGTGGCGCCGACCACCGTGATGTGAGACTCTTCGCACCAAAAATGTTTTCAACTGATGGGAGCGAAAAGGATCCGGTAGCAATCTGAAAACTTTTGCTCAGAAAAGACTGGAGAAAATAAAAGGTCCCGACACTCCGTTTTACATTACAGTTAACAATGTGGCGATGAAACCAAAATGTTCTGAAAAAGGCCGGTTGAAATGCAACGCGCTCGGCACCAACAGAGTCGGGAGTCTTATGAAAGAAATCAGTGTCAAGGAAAGCGGGTTTCGGAGCTATAGACTCCGCAATCTACAGTCACCTCAGCACAAAACCGAAATGCACATGTCAAATTTACTGGCAAACATTTCTAGTGAGTGTACAAGCATTACTCTATTCACTCCGACTGCAATTCCGTCAAGGAACCTGTCACTACAGTAACGCTAGCCAACATTCTTTGGCTTTATAGAGGGTGCAGTTATTCATGGCGGACGGTTCTCAGTACGTGTCAACACTGTGAATCAATCGCCACCGCTCCCTCCTCGCGCGGAAAAGCGACAATTGGAAAGAATCCTAGTTCCCAGAGATTCAGATGATGACTAAGATACTGCATGTTTGTCCTCGATTTTTGACATTATTTGGTATTATTATATGGCAAGCAATTCTCCAGTCGAAATCGAGTGTTCTGATTGGTTAGTTTTCGGTCGGGATTTTACAGTACGGACCATTACTATGGAAACGGTCCTTTTTGGATATTTTTTTGTCGCGCTCCCGCAAAATTCAAACTCCGAAAACGCAAGAAGATTTAAAAAAGGAAAGGTTTGGAGCTGGTACAAAACCGGAATGATCGAGGTAAACACGCTTGTTCAGCTGTAAAAAGCGCTCTTCAATTAACTTTACCGACTTTTTGATATAGGCAAAACATTCGCCAGCAGTGAATCAAAAAGCATGGCCAACATTCTTCAGTGACTGTGTGTGTTTATTGTTTTTTTTTTGTACGGCTATTAGACTGTAAGCTGTGTAGAGCCGCGTAAATCGGCCAACACTTAAACAATAATTATTAAAATTCAGCATTAACAAAAGAGTACGTTTCTCACAAGAAAGCCTCTCGGCGAAAAAAACTGAAAACTGCAAAACAACTAACAAACGGCTTTCATCAGCAACTGTAAATCGAACGGAAGCGATCATGTTCTTGTCTAGTTTAATATTGGCCATTGCTTCAGTCAGCGCTTTCCACAAGAACAAATTAAAGCTACACGTACATGTATTAATCTAACAGTGTACCTTGATTCCTCAGCGAGATTTTTCCTCTTGTACTGGACATCTTTGAAAATAATTTTAGCTTGTTCACAAGTGCGCTCTTGCTGTAGCTCGCGCTAAAAACAACTCTGTTAGGTGCGACGAAAATTTGCTCTCAGCATCCACAAAGTTCTCCATAAAGCCACTGAAGCAAACAACTTGCAGTATTTGATGGAGACATAATTTCCAGTGTCTTTTTTTTAAAGTTCGAGTGTTCCTTCGTTCACCTTGCGGATTACGGACTAACACGCTGCCACAATTTCCAGTTTGAGAAGCACGTTTCTGAGATTTTATCGCGGCCTTTTCATTATTCTTCTTTTTCCGAATTGTCTCTGCCCATAACGAAGACGTATTTTCAAATAAAACTATCTTGTGTTGTAGAGGATAACGAAAAACTGACACATATATTAGAAGCAGTGCAGTTTTCATTCAAGAGCCACGCAAGTTTTCGCCGATCGACAGCAACGATCATCAAACTGATTCGAAAGCCAGTTAAAATCCCTGGCTTCTTTCCTTGACATCGCGCCGGAAATTGACTTGAATGAACTACCGGAAGTGTTGTTTCGTACGAAAAATGATGCCATATAATAAACTACTTACTAACTTCACTTGCTCGGGACCGTACTGGGGAATATTGGCCCTCGGTCGTTTTTGTACGGACCTCGCTGCGCTCGGTCCGTACTGCCACGACCTCGGGCCAATATTCCCCAGTACGGCCCTCGCATTCAGTTAGTAAGAAGTTAATAATTGACTCAATTTCTACACAGCTAACTAGAAAACCCCCTGAAGCCCCAAGAGGGAGGGCAGTCTCTCTTAGGGTTTTTTGTAAGCTGCGTAGGACTGCGAATGAGTGGTTTTTCAAAATGGCAGGCGGTTAAGCATATCGAACTCACCGAAGAATCGGACAGAAACGGGATATTTTCAGAGGATGATGATGAAAACAAAGACACGGGACAACAGAACTGACGGTAACGTGAAAATTTTATTGAAGTGTCGACATATTTCAGCGCTTTTGGCTTGAAACAACGTTCGGTAAGAACTTGAACGTCATGTTTCCTCTAGCTCACGATTCAACACCATTCAACATCGGTAGATACAACTTTGTACGAAGTTGAAAGAAGTGGCCAGAAGATTTCAACATCACGAATCAACATGAGGAAGCTGAGAATGATTTCAAAAAATGACCCAAAGTCCCAAATTTTCAGTGGCAGTTTGAGGTGAAATGTACGCCACTTAGAAAAAATTTAAAACTACAAGTTGTTGGTAGAGCAATTATGTTTATTGCTCCACCAACAATTTTTTTTCCCATATCTACATATACATCATTTTTAAGAGTTTAAATACTTTTGGGAGAGGTAGTCTGTTCGTCATTTTAAAAGAGTCATTGTATTACAGTTTTATTGTTTGTTTGTATATAGTATAGCTTATTGTGCACGTACACGTTTTAACGGGTTTTTTGTAAGCTCCTCAGTGTTACGTGGATAAATAAAGTATTGTATTGTATTGTATTGTATTGTATTGCATTGCATTGCATTGCATTGCATTGCATTGCATTGGATTGGATTGGATTGGATTGGATTGGATTGGATTGTTTCCCTATAATTTTTTGTTTATAGGATAATTTGCTTATTTGATGGTTTTCCTGTGGAATTCAAATCCGTTTTAACCCGTTTTAACATTATTTCCCTTCCAAACCGACACATGTGAAAGGCGTAAATTTGCCAGTGAGGGAAATTGACGTGCAGAGCGCTGGATGGTTTCATAAAATATCCAAGTCACAACGTTGTTAGTTCTTGAAGAAACTTGTTCTTCTTTTCATGAAAACGTGCAACTCTCTTGGCACTGTTTGTCCTCTTTTCCACAAACGCTTATCCATTTGGCGTTCTTTAGAGGCTCTGGATGAAGTCGCTTGGTTTTTCGATCAAAAAGGATTTTTACGGGCAGATATTTAGCTCCTAACACACCATTTCTGAAAGACAAAATAAATTAAAACGCTAAACAAATCAAAGAAACCATGATGAGGTTTTGAGAGAGTTTTGAGTTTTGAGATTTTGTGCAAAACGAAGAACGCTGAATGAAGAAAACACGTGAAAGCAAATGGAAGCTAACCGTCTGTACAATCAGCGCTGAACCCTTACTAGTGTAGAAGAGTGCTTAGGCCTAACTACTATCAATTGGTGCTTAACCTTAAATATTGTACATGAGTGTTAAACCCCGAATACTACATTTGGCGTTCGCCAAAACACCTCTACCATTTTCGTTACCTCAGTAACTGAAAAATACTTGTTTCACATTGAAACCACATGTGAAAATTTTTTCCCAAGTACACAGGGGTCATTAACAATTTATAATAATAATAATTTAATATTTAACTACACCATGTGGTATTTTAACGGTCTGGAACAAATTACAATAATTATAGTCAAAAGTTTTGAAATCTACAGGCTAAGAGCTTTCCAGAGATATATAGTTTGTCATGATTTTGATGAAAACCAGAGCGTTTACAATTGATGCAAAAAAGGGCACTTTTCACGTAAAACCCCGCTTTAATTAAATCTTATTCAATTTTAGTATGAGTTTCTTCCGCACAGAGATTACGGGACCTAGATGGATGCTGTCTTTTCCTTTCTGTTTTTTTTTTTGTTTTTGTTTTCGTTTTTTTTTTTTTTTCAATTTCAATGTTACAGATAAGATTTTTTATAATATAAAACCGAACGAAAGCTTCCCGCTTATCCATATATACCTTGATATAGTTACTTTCAGCATCCGGGTCATTTTCAAGTTTTCGCTGTTTCCAAGAACAAAGTATTCAAATGTATCTATACGGATTTTATCAGGTTTCAACCCATACACTCTCTGAAAGTAAACAAAAAGAAATGTTAAGTGTCAGAAGATTGGGAAAAGATTGTGTTGTTCCCAACTTTCAAGTTGCGCACAGTGTTCCACCGCTCAGTCGGAAGACAGTACTTGTTAACTGAAAAGGCGATTTTCACTTCTGCAAGCTGTGGAGGACCAACGCGATTTGAGGTTTATGTAAACACTCCCGGTTTTAACTGTTCCATTCGTCCCAGCCCAACCACAAAACCATCTACTCTGGGATGCTAATAAACATGATTAAACGGACTGATTTGTCATAGACCCATTGTTGGTTTGTTTTTCTTTGTTTTCATCATTATGACAAGATGAGTTTGCTTGAATGAGCAGCATTCAGATACAAAGGAATTTAAGAGTAGGTAAAAACAGATGACGACAAGAATTTCTTGGCCTATAGTAGTCTTCAGAACAAAGTTATCACGAAAATAATTTTCAGAAAATTACAAGACACCGTATGCGTCCGCCATGTTGATGTCTCTCTTTGGGGAACCAATATGGCGACCACCAAATTCAGTTTCTCTTCAAACTTATAGAGATGATATTTTTACGTTATGATACTTAAAAATTCAAAAGTAAAGCAAAAAGATCAGTTTTAAGGCATGTTGAGATTTCCTGTGTTTCGAGCTACATGTACCACGAATTAAATCAAATTTAAAAAACTTTTTATTGTAAAACGAATTAATATATGGCATGGAAACTTTCCTTGAAGACTTATCTCACTGGTGTGTTGAATATATGAAGAACAACTTTGTGGTGGCCTTTGTTAACGTTTTTGAATTTTGATGCCGTCACATGAAAACCAGCAATACGTTACCGATGCGCCCAGGGGTTGTTTTGGGTAGAACAAAAAATTCCCCAAACTGTACGCTATGAGCTTGTTGTCATGGAAACAATGTGGTTGCAGCACGTGTGGATGAGCTCCAATGATCACTTGTACACCAAGAGACATCAGATGCTTGCTTATATGAAGCTGGTAGGGAAGTGGTAGTCTGTGAAGTTCTTGTCCAAAGTGCATGAGAACAACAATGATGTCAATTTAGCCTTTGAAAAGTAATAAAAATCCCGACGATACTGACAGTGATTTGTAAATTCTAGTACAATTTTTTGAGGTAATAAATTTAACATTTTAATCTTATATAAGCCGTGGTTACACGGGTCACCTTTACCTGGGTAAATATGAAGTTTCTCTGGGTAGAAAATGGCTCACGCAAAACTCTGTGTGGATTGAAGGGCCGTTTGGTTTCCCCAGGTAGACCTACCAGTAAGGCAATTCGTGATTTTTCGAACACAAATATTGTAAAACTACATGTTGAAATTATATGTTAACTCAAAAAAAGGACCTTAACATTTATATTTCAGGAATGTTTCATGCTTTTCTATGCGATCTTGTGAATCTAACTACCCAGTTTGAACCCAGGCCTTAAACTGCTTGAGAAATCGACAGAATTTCATTAAACATCATAGATTAATATCAAGTGGTCATTCATTTTTGTGACCTGTGTGATTCATTATACTAGTGACCTTGTATGTGGATGCCAACCGGCTCAGAGTTAACGATGTGGAGTTCCTCTTCAATTAAAGTAGAAGCTCATACAAAACTTCGTGCACCCTATCAATGTTTCCCGCAGTGTCAGCGTACCTAAACTTAAGTATTTTTATTACATCATTTAAAGTAAACCTTTTTTAAGTTGTTGACGTCTCTAGTGGCAATGTCATCCGTATAAATAGCAGGACCTGAGTTGTACAGCATTCTCATTTCGGTGCAGTTTTTCTGTTTCACAGATAGGAAGTCGCAATAACCGAGAAATCCGATCTTCATTCCTTTTGCTTCCAGGATTAGAGGTTTCTATATAAGGAACAAAAAAAGAGAATACTTTTAAACTGGTAATTGAAAACAAGAGTCTCAAAGCTGCTAACTGTTCACATCAGTGAGGTCTGATGATGCCGGAACAGAAATGTTTCATGTTAATAGTATCTTCCATACCACGCATACCATAAGTAGGTGAAGTATCCGGGTAAGTGTAGTCCTGATAAGGACTGTTGTGATGACATTAATTGACGCACTTCGACAACATGAAGGGAATTCATCGTCAGGGTCAAGTTCAGACATACCATGTTACGTTAGGTTTTGGGGATTTTGCTAGAGTTTCCTAAGATATATTGAACTAGGCAAACAAATTACCTGGGAAGAGTCCCACCTTCCATAACTAGCACCGAAGTATTTTATTGCTGCCTTGTTAAGAACTTCGATAGTAGATTGCACGCCTCTAGAGCCAAAATCGTTCATATGATTGTTGGCAAGTGTGACCGCATCAAATCCTGCAAAACTGGAAAGACAAAATAGTTACCACTCTAGACGAAGGTTTCAGCAGGACAATTTTTTTTTTGCTTCCATTTTAAGACAGATTTCGTCGCAATTGTGCGATTCATTGCGCATTACAGATTGTTCTACAAAATAAATGAATAAAATGCTCTGATGACTGATGAGAGACTAATGAGAAACATAATGCACAAATACCCAAGACCGCGTGTAAAACTAAATGATCTAGGATTAGGGTTTCAGTTTTCAGAAAAAGAACAATGTTTTTATAAGGTTTTGAAGTGCTATGGTTCTTCACGAATTCTGTTGATTTTTATGTTTACGACTAAAGCGGACAAAGCTTGGACAGATGTAAATGAATAATTCGATTACATTTTTGTTTCTTTTGTCATTGAATTGTAATTGCTAAATTGTTACAGCTTCAGATTACAAGCCGTCATTATTAAATGCTGAATCTACCAAGCCTGTTCGTCTTTGTGTGGTTTATTCGCGTTTCTCGTCGGTCCATAAAAGCCTTTGAAAAAACTCTTTAAAGACAAAATAGTTTAACTATTTCTATATAAAAATCGGTTACCATTCTCAAGACAGGAGGCAATAAATACAGCACACTATACCCAGCAGCAAGTCCCCATAATAGCTGCATATGAGAAAGCGTCCACCTGGAAGTCCTTCGCCCACTACTACGCTGGTTTGCGGGTACTATTTTAGTCAATTTTACCTTAGTGCCGGGGCGGCGTTTGGACTTGCATCCAATATGACTAACTTCCTCCCTTTGTGCTTGAAGCGATAAACATCTTTGCTTATAAAGGGAGACTCCAAATTCGCCACAGAAATGTCAGCTTCTCTAATATATGGTGCCACATCATTAAAAGAGTCATTATATGTGTGATAGCCACGTTCCACATAATATTTCACCGGACCGGAAAAAGAAAGGTCACCAACAAACAGCAAAGTCACTTGCCCTGAAAGTGAAAAACACGTTGAAAATGCGTTGTTAAGTTTTCATTCAAGAAGACCCTCTTCGATTCTACACTGGCAGAATAACCCGGCCCTGGAAATATGTTTGACACTTTGATATCTTTGAGCCTGGCCTTTGAACGGTATAAATTTGACTCTACCTTGTGGCTAATAAACTAACAATAATTGCCTTGTTTATACCTTTGGTGTTTAATTTGTGGTAAATTTCAATGTCCTGTCCAATGTCCAAAGCAAAGATGTCGGATCGTGGTGGGTTCTTCGTGGAACCTAACCAAAGCTAAATCTAAGATCTCTGAGACGTGAAAGGCGAACAGCTTTTGTTTAACGATTTACAAAACTGCAGCCGTTCATTACGAAGCAGTTGTGAAGTGAGATAAAATACAGTTGAACCCCGATTAAGCGGCCCCCCCCCCCCCGGGGAAGTGGATAGTAGCCGTTTAATAGGGTCGGCCGCTTAACAGTGACAAAGAACAATAGGAGAACCCTCATTCGACCCTCATTGGGACTTTAACAACACAACTGGCCGCCTAATAGGGGGTGGCCACTTAATAGGGGTTCAACTGTGTCGATTATACTGGTTAAAACTTTCGTTCGGGCGGTGTTCTACGTTAACGCTTACTAGCCACCAATGTGCAAAACACTTAAGGGTTCGTTTTAAAATGGCAATCTCCCGGCAAATGCGACATAGCGGACTGTGAAATATTTAACGGTAATTTGCTTGCTCCGATATTTTCGATTTGTATTTTTACAAATAAAACATAATCATGCACTAATTTATCATATGACCCGTACGGACCCGCGCGCAATTTCCTTGGAAAACCATATGAGAAAAAGTCCCGTATGAGGGCCGTACGCCTCGCTCTAGCAGGGCGGGAAAAAGCCGTACGGCCCTACTAGAAAAGCGTACGGCCCCGCTACTGCCGCAAGATAACGGGATTGGAACCAGCTGATTCCACAGCTTTGAATTCAGATGGGATAGTTAAGATTTTTCTAAAAAGCAAGAATGTCCAACATGTTTATTAAAACTTTACTATCTAGAAAGCGATGTAGTTTGCAGGCGCAAAAATTAAAACAAAACGTGTTTAAACTTGGCAAATGATGAAGAAATACTCCTGACAACAACAATAAATTCGAACTAAAAGCCGTCAAAAACTGAAACAACATAATCGGACAAAGACGTATCCTGGTTTGAAGTCATGATAAACATTGAAGAAAAAATGCAAATGCGAAGTAAACTCAAATTTCTTTTTCTACTGCGTAATTTTTAAATCACAACAAAAAAATGCGAGTACATGTTTACGACTAACGTGGCAATGACACAGTTTCCTGCTTGTTTTCACGAAGCATTTTAAGCACAATTTGGACATCAACTGTAATGCAGAGCTCAACATCGTCGAACAGCAGACGTTCATGAATCCTACGATCCGTGGTAAACTAAACAACTTGAAGCTGAAGGGAAACGAAGCGTAGCAAAATCCTGAACTGCCTGTACAATCCCTTTCCAAGTCTTTATGTAGTTTCATAAATTAAGATCTAATGTTGTTTTTAACATCCAAAATCCTTGGTGGAAAATTGATTAATCCTCTCGTGCAAACCAATTGTGAATTTCGGCTCAGAAGAAACGTCGCTAAGTTGTTCGATCAGGATAAATTCAGTCTTCGCTGAGAGACGAGCACGACTAGCCGAAACGTCGTGCAAATTCTTTGTTGTAGTCCTTCATAAACGTTTCCTTTGAAATTTCTACTAACTGCAATCATGTACGAGGAATTTAGTCGGATTTAAATCTTCTTGGAATGGAGCTAAAACTCGGAGATTTGGTTGACAATTTTAACAGAAGTTCAAAAATTTTGAACGCACATCGCAGTTCAAATGCACTTTACTGGCTTCCCAAACAAATTACAAGCTACCATTGGCTTTTCAAAATGCACGCGAAACGGGCCGCCGCGTCTGTATCCACGAAAGAAAGACAAAAAAAATTCAGTGGTCATATGATAAAATGCTTATTGACTGAGTTGGGTCGGGCCGGACGGGAAAATATTTGGCTCTCGGTCAGGACGCACGGACCTTGCTGCGCTCGGTCCGTACGTCCTGACCTCGAGCCAAATATTTTCCCGTCCGGCCCTCCCACTCAGTCAATAAGTACATATTATTTGTGTTCCTGTGTTTATTGAAAACTTTTAGAACATGTATTTATTTTAATTCCCGAAGTCTCCAATCATGCGAATGTGCTGTGTAAAAACGTTAGTCTCGGTGGGGAGTATCGAATCTACGTGGGTCGCGGGTCGCGGGTAAATTGCGCGGGTCACGAAAAACTGCGCGGGTCACAAAAATATTTTAAGTTTCCTTTCAAAAATAACAAAAACAAAAACAAAGCACAAATATCATTTCAAAAATAAAAAAAGCCGTTCAATGAATTCGTCTAACACGTGTTTATCATTCCAATGAGATGCAAGATTATTCCACATTCTACGATGAAAAAGAGCAATTAGTTTTGCAGTTTAATTTTCCTTTCCTCGGATATCTGTTTGCACGGTGAAACAACTGAAATGGCAAATTTTCCTTGCATACGGTGAAATTTGAATTAACCAATCAGCATTCAGTAGGCGGGAAAAACTGTGGTGTCCTGACGTCACGCAGATTTTGTGCTCTTCGCTTCGATTTCTGCGTGTTCAGCGAAGTTTATACTGTGGAAATGCAGTTTTATTTCAGCGTTTTCTTCAAATTAACCGCTTGCCTTACTTCAATTTATTAAAGTCACAACTGTTTGCAATTATATGGGCCGGATGAGCAACCAGAATCGATTCAAAACTTTTTTTCTGCGGCGGGAGACTTCGCTAGCTGGACTTGAATGCAAACGAGGTTGTAAAAGTTTTCCTCTTGTTCTACTGAATATTATTTTTCACAAGAAACTTCACATCCCTTTCACTCTCCTTGGCATCGTTTATCACATGGCTGTCCGCTAACTGAGTGGCTCCGAGTAGCGTCGAGTACAATCCGTCTTCTGTCCTTGTAAAGCCATGATCTTCGGTCACTTCATACTTGTTTTCATCGTGTACTTCATGTCTGGTTTTAATTCACGCCAACTTCCAGCTGTGCCTGTAGCTGTGATTGCCTGCTGTCAACGAGATTGGTCTTATCGGTTAGGGAAAAACGTTCTGTTCATCAGATCAGAGATACATCATAAATGTTTGACAAATTTGATCTACGGTCGTTGTATGGTTGCGCTACACAGCTGATGCTTCAAATTGGAAATAGGCAACTTTGTATAATTTCCCGAACGAAAGGGCCTTTTTGGAATTTGGAGCTTCCTTGTGTCATCGTAACAGCGAAAAGCTCGTAGTCAAAAGCTGCAGAAAATTTACTTTTCTTCTCAAAAGTCAAAACTCACCTGAAATTCAGGCCAAGCAAAAAAACATGCGGACCGACGGGGAAACGACACTTTCGCTTGCTGTATTCACCACGGAAAGTCAAAATAATTATTATCAGAAACTCATAACCCCTTATGAGTTTCTGTAATTATCTAGCCCTTCTTTCTGAGTGGATAATTAACTTGACTAACTGGATTGGAACGGTAATTGCAGGAACAAAGTTTATTTAATCAAATATTAATATGTCTAATTTTTTCTCGCTTCAATTTCCACGCCAGATAAGGTATCCTTCAAAACTTGTAATCAATCGACTTTTACAGACAGAGAGCAAAGAGAGGAAAATGTCGAATTTCTCACGAAATTTCAAGAACATTTAAATTGTTATAATTACATGTAAAAGGAACAAATTTGAGAACTACTCTAGGATTCAGGCAGGAGAAGTTTATTCAAAAAGGTGAAGTGAAAGTAATTTTAAAAGAGCACTGCGGTCCTGCATCAGTCCACAGTACCGAAAGAGATTTGGAATTATAAAACTTTGCGTTACGTCGGATTCGTTGCAAAAAGGAAGAACCGATAATCACAGGCGACGCTAAGAGATGAAGTTGTTCTTCAGAAACCAATTAAAAAATTTATAATCCGGCTGTTTAGTATCAGCTTATTTCTTGGGGGGAGCCCGGGTGGTAGTTGCATTATTAAAGCTATGTAAACGTACCTTTAGAAACTTGGGCGGCTTAAATCAGAGAATGGGAGAGTGTGATAATTTTTTCTTTCTCAACAAGCACTCGTAACGCCATTCAACTTCTGTTTTGTAGATTATACAAAACCGCTAAGAGACTGACTGTAATTAGCAGTTTTGTAGCTCTTTTGATGGCGTTGTTGTTTCTCCGAATCTGATCCCAGTGGGGCCCGCTGGAGGTAGAACAGCTCGAGTCAACTCTTCCGATATAAGGAATAAATTCTGGTGTAATATTACGGATTTAGACGGTTTTAGTCATCGTCTTGTCGCTCTTCTTACACTTTAAACAATGCACACTTTTAATGCACACAAGACAAACGCTAGCGGCTTCGGTCTTCCTACTAATTTTTCCCTTTCTTGCAAGCGCAACAATACAACACTATTGGAAAATACCCTGCCTTTCTGGGTTTGTTTGAATGGATCGAGAACGCTGTATAGCTTCAGTCGCTATAAGCTCTTGCTTTTGCTTACAAACACAAAATACTGGAGTTTCCTCTGTTTTCAGTCGTAGCATTCTGAACCGTAACCGGAAACGAGGACCCAGCGCATTTCGCAGAACATAAACAGGACAAGGACACCACAGTTTTGACTGCCGCGCAGTTGCCGTATGCAAGGTTTACAATGACTGAGCGAATTCTCGCGCGCTGATTGGCTAATTTTTATTGTCGATAAGAGTACAGAGGCATGAAACACGTAAAGCTGACGCAACGAGCAAAAATTTTGTCAAACTTTTCAGCGCTGCATTCTTATGAGGCGAGAATTGTACCACAAATCTAGTAGTCTTCAATGAGGAAAATCGTCTAAAATTTATAGGTTAAAACTGAAGAAACCATTGCAACCTTAGAGCGAAAGGATGAGGATGTTTATTGAGGATTCTGACCTGAAAATCGGCGGTGAACGGGAATTTGTGTTGTCGATGAAATTAAACTGAACCTTTTTTTAGCCGATTATTTTGGAAAAGTCTTCACTGAATTAAAGGTTAGTTGAGCAATTCGAATTTTTCCTTGTATTTTTTGCCTATCCTTACTAAGGCTTTAATTTACGAGCCTTTGATTCTCCGAATTACAGCGACGAAATTCAGATTCTGCGGCAGTCGCAGCTTCCATTGACTCTTGCATTTCTTTCCTTCGTTTGAAAATCAGTTTTGGCTTTTGTTATTGTAAAAAACAAATTGACGTCAAATTGACGCCTGCGGCTCGTGGATCTACAACACTTTGACAATGTTATGACAAAATTTATCATCAATAAGAGGACAGACGCATAAAAAACTGACGTCAATTTGTTAATCTGATAAACGAATGAAAAACGCAAATGCAATGGTGGTCCGAACTCTACTCTCTCCCGGACAATCGCAAAAGCAGTTTCCGTTATCTCAGGGCATTATATGGAGGAACAATCATTTACCATTTCAAATGCAAAAATAAGGCAAGGCAAGGCAAAATATATTTCCGTTGAGATCTGAGAATGCCGACTGATCCCAGAAAGCGGGTAATCGCATTTCATTGTTTTTGGAAATTTGTGTGAAAAATGATGCAATGGGTATATGTTGCTCAAGCGGATGTTAAAACTAACCACACCAGACTACACTAACAAATCATCTCAAAGACAGAAAAGAGGAAAGTTGAATACTTTGAGTGTTACAATATCAAGAGCCATAAAGGACAGAGAGGGAGGCTCCTAGTATTGCCGGTTTTCACTGTCACGTCATCAAAAAATAAATTCCAAACCATTCAATAACAGAAGCTAAGAATTTTAAATGTTACAAAAGATTAAAAAATAAACAGCTTCTCCAAGTCTCAGAACTGTGCAGTACACCGTTCTTGAGTTATTTGCCGAAACGTTCCACGGAAACTTATGGAGCTCAATATGCAGTCGCCATATTGGTGCCCTTCCGAGGGACACCAACATGGCGGCCGGAAAACAATGAAAACATCTCGAACTCACTTTTGCTATGAGAGCGATTACTTTTTCCTCGTGAGCTAGCATACATAAACAATAACACCTCTATCAATAACACCACCTATAATAATTGTTCAAACTGCCAAAAATCAGAAGAGAAGTCCTTTTCTTGCAAACGAGACGGCTTTGTCACGGGCGACATCTTGCCGGATGTCACGTACTGGGCGGCAATTTCGAAAATTCAAGATGGTGTATTTTAATTAAACACACAGGATGATACCGAGCTGGAAACGTACGAAAATATATATTTAGTTGCTCTTACACCTGGTAACGATAAAAATTTAGCAGGCCTATAGCAAGTTTTGATTTTAGAATTTTATGACGTCACGTACAAACCAAAATAGTGCTTCTGATTGGTTGGAATTTTCTTTCAACCAATCAGAAGCACTACTAAGATCTGGGTAGAGACACGACATCAGTATGGAATTTCTGCGCTCGTTACCCAGACGTCGTTTTGCGAGGGCTCAAGTGGCGACCTCGTGAAACGTCGGCTGTTTTCTCAGGCTATGACAGCTCTGTGTTTTTTTAAAAAACATTTTTAGATATTCTTCTAGTGTGTGAAAGGAACGATTGCTGTATTGAAAGGTATATAATCAGCATATATCGAGCTGGGGAGAAGAAGCATATGAAAAGATAAACGGCAAAAATAGTACCGGTCCGCCACGGACCGGAAATCTCGTGGTTGTTGATGCTTTTTTGCTTGGTTGTTTGTAAGTTTTTTATACATAAATGTTTTAAATCTTTTCCTGCAAGGAGAGTTTTGTATTTTATTACACCAATACGTTTCTCTTGTTTATACATTAATTTAGCATTTTAATTTACTCTTAACCTTTTGTGAAGCGCCTAGAGCAGAACTGGATAGGCGCTATATAAATTTTAATTATTATTATTATTATTATTATTATTATTATTATTATTTATTATTTCTCTTCGTTAATCCATAATGAAGTCTGATCTGATCCTATAACTGCCCTTCGGTCGTCAAGCTCTCTTGTCACGATTTTTTAAAACAAATCTCGTGTTATCATCTCACGTATCTATTGTTGGGCTGATAATTGAAAGCATCTTCTTTTGGTCTACATCTACTAGAAGCATAACCGTCTTAGAAACGTTATGAATTTTGTCTAGATGACCGATGTAAATAGCAGAAGGATAACAGGTTTTACAAGAGTCAATGGAGCATAGATTTCATTCGATTCTAGACGAATAGATAAATTTAAGGACTCTGCAACCAAAAACCACATTGTCAGCCCACACCACCGAATAGGCTTGGATGAATTCTGCCCGCAGAATTCGAGCATAATAAGCGATTTTTGAGGCGAGCATTCTGCCGGCATAATAAGGTATTTTCGCGCAGAATTTGAGCAGAATAAGGGAAAATCAGCAGCACTAATGATATGCATAACAGATGTAAGAAAAATTTAAAACTAAATAAAAAACAAATGGAAAATACCTTATGTTGGATACGTTGAAAATTTCCTGTCTTTACAGGTTACACAGTGTTTACTCTTTTATGCATTTATTTGATGTTCCTTTTTGTGACATGCTAATAAAAAATTCACTGTTTCGTCTAATAGTAGTGACATAAAGTAAGATGAATTACAATTTTGCTACACATAATGAATATCTAATTAGTTTTTACGGGTTAGGCCCAGGCTCCGTTCTATATTTGCGAAAATACCGAAAGTACCGAGCAGAATTCGAACAGAATAAGCGATTTTTACGAGCACTGCCGGCAGGCAGAATAAGCCATTTTACAAGCAGAATTTATCCAAGCCTACCACCGACGACCAGCTAAACGCAGCTCTAATAAACCATTCATTATCTTTCCTAGGAAAACATGGAATCAAAAAATAAATATAATTATACTGTATTGTTTTTAACAGGGTGAGTAAATCTACGTACGTTGAGCACTTCTTGATAGTACTTGCCAGTGCACCTTTTGAGTACTGTAGACTTCTTGATATCCAGACGTTACCTTAGCACTTCAGTTTCCATAAACGTTTGTTATACTCTTCCGTGGATAATCGTCGTTTACCACTCTCAACAAGCCTCTTCGTATTACATCAAAGCATAATATTATAATACCTTTTCCCGGATCTCCTCTTAATAGCACAAATTATTCTATTCGTGTTTCTTGTTTTCTCTTGTTTAAATCCTTTCTATGTACATCTCTTATATAAATAGCAATCAGATCGCCAATGAACAGAAGACGCACAAGACGAATTGAATGTTCCAACACAGGATTCCATTTTCAGTCGCATCAGCAAAATCAAGCATTGCACCACACAAGATTATTATGTAATCAAATCCAGAAACGACTGTGTTTGCTTCACAATCGACACAAGTATAATCACGATATGCTCCGATCCTGACAAAAATATCCTAAGCACACATCGCTGTTCGCTGTGATCTAACGCTGTTTCTCTTTCATTTCACATTGTGCATGGAACGGTAAAGAAGTCTACCAAAAAGTATAACGGACCTGCAGAGTCCTTGTTTTGCTAATTAAAGCTTTTGTTTTGTGACGTTCTGGTTAGCTGGTGCCGTCCTGTATGCTTAACCTCCCATTTAGTAACAAGCAATCACATTCTTTTTCTTGTCCAATAGCCCTTATGCGTGTTTATGTCAGACTAGACAATTTCACCACCATGCCTCGCTTTCAGAGTAGAAGCTTGTATATTTCACCACGAACAAAATCCCAAAGCAGCAAAAATGAAAAGAATATCCACGTGCAACGTGCCAGAGGATGAGAATAATTTAGTGCAAACGAGACTTCGTGGTGAATTTTGGGCAAGTGACGTAACCATGCATAAGGCCCATTTTGTAGTAAATGACTCCTCATGAACGGCCATAACGTCATGGTAGCCCACATATAGGGCAAGAACGTCATGCTAGCCCACATATAAGGCACTAATGTGAAGGTAAGTGAGTACAAGTGAAGGGAAGTGAGTACAAATTAAGGAAAGTAAGTACAAATGAAGGAAAGTGAGTACAAGTGAAGGAAAGTGTGTGTTAGTGGAGGTAGATGCGTTAATCAGTTGGTGTTTATATTCATATAGGATTGTAATGTTATTAGCGCCTTATATGTGGGCTAGCATGACGTTCTTGCCTCATGAACTGTTGAAAGGCTACAAACTGCCCAAGCACTGAGCCTTAGAACTTTTAATTAGCTTTTGTTCGTTTTCTAAACTTCACTCAAAACCCCAAGAATAAGCTTTTGAAATGAAATTTAACCAGTCGCTGTGTTTCGTTCCTTGTCTAAGTTAAACCGCTTTACTGCACCAGATACTCTCAAGCGAGAGTCCTTTTGACCGCCGCAAAGCACGCCATTTATTTAGTTGTTGTTTTAGCCTCGCTTTGACGCACTCTTTCATGGAAGCGAGACTATTGGAAGTTGTTCTGATGTTTCTAAATATTATAAACTAATTGCGATTTTGAGACGGCAATTCTGCATTATATTGACGGCTAGTTGGAAGAAAATATATTCCATATTGGGCAGCGTCGCGCAAAAAAATCGGCACGTTGAAAATTAGGAGTGCCGTGGCAAAATAGTTTGGGCACCATGCCAAAATTCCGGGGTGCCGTGCCGATTTTTTGCACGTGTAAATGGGGCTTTAGAAGATATCCCAGACCCATCCCTTGTCTCCCCCTACGACCTTTATGGCTCTAGACAATATCAATCACGCCATATGACCGTTGTCTCCTGTTTTTCACACCAGTAGAGACAGGTTATCCCTTTCGGACGGACAATTTGTAACTGCCAACACACGACGATTTTAGGTGGTAACTCGTTTGATTTTGTCCGTGTTTCTCCGTGCAAAGACCCGTTTCGAGTACGAAACGTCTGTCAGGGGCGGATACTTCCTCTTTAATCAATACGGCGTTAACGCTAATACGACAACTGTCGCGAAAACGAACGAGTGAAACATGATCGAGTGAGATTTAGATTTAAAAATGTCGCACCACTGAACAACAGATATTAAATTGATAAATGTTTATCTGGAAAAAAAAACTGAAGAAGTTAATAATCCTTACCTTTATTCGCAGCAACCGCGTATGTCACTGACATCAAGATAATAGAGAGAATCTTCATTGTAAAATGATCCAGTTGCTGAGATAAAATAAAGGATCCTTTTAAAATAAAAGCGTAAAGTTTTATGTGTTTCTGATTTTAAAACACCTTGACTACTTTTTTTACAAGTCACGGCAAGACGATAAAAGGAAATAGTGTTGAGTCCCCTTGATGACGAGGAAAAAAGCTCAAAATATCCACTCACTGTGTTCGAAAGTCAATGAACCCGAACGCATTTTAAACCGGTTTGCAGAACACAGGTACAGTTTGATATACTGATCGATCTTACAGCTGGTGACCACTCACACGCGACCCTCAGAGCAATGAGGTCCAGAACAAAATGTGGTTTTAGTAGATATCAATCCTTGAGTCAGAATCGGGGAATTCGTCGAAATCCTGTTCTATTCGTGACAGCATTTCATCGATCGGAAGACATTCAAAAACGATTTTTTGTGTCATGTAATCCCTGCGGCTTATGTCTAATTCTCACTGACAAACAGGATCTCGTCAAAAAATCCCCTGCACCCTAGCTTAGTTTTAAAAAATATAATAAAGATTATCCTTCTTGTCTAGGGCACGTTTGACTAGTGATTGCTCAGTAAATACAGAGGGATTTAATATTCCTATCCTTCGAATTTAAAGGTCGGCACGCACGAGAAGACTAGTCGCAGGGACTTGTTGCAGTGACTAGTCACCTGTAGGAGGGTCTCAATGGGGTCAACCGTTAGCCGTAAAACGAGCAAAAGTTTAGTCGTTAGAATTTTAACTTATTGAAACGATGGAAATCAATTTTTAAGATTTCTGTTTACCTAACGGAAAGACTGATTAAATCATCGCCCATAAGAAAGCCAAAATTTTACCCGTTAATCGTAAAAGCCACCACCCGATTGAGACTCTCCTCCTTAAACGAGGGGACCTGTTAAGAGCAAAATTTAGGGCGCTTTAACTGAAATTTGTGGGAACGTAGAGACGAAAAAAAGGAGCGGTCTTAAACTGTGAAACCGAACTTAATTAACCATTTTTGGCCTTGGAGTGTATCTTTCGAAATCAAAATTTCGCATAGAAGGCAAACCTCGATTTCCTTGATACTACATCGTCTTTTCGACATTTGACCAAAACTTTTTCCGCCATATTGTTTTCCTTGAAACAGCTGTCACCATAGCAACAGTCATGGACAGCCCCTCGTTTTAAATAATGTCGACTATCTCGAAATCTAGTCAGACACTTCTTATCTCATGCCAGAAATTATTCTTTGACACTAAAATTTTCTCGAACATCAAAAATAGTTTCTATTCTAAGGGCATCAATTTAAAAGAGAGATCTGTAAGGGCAGTTTAGAAATTTTTCTATTTACGCAAATTACGAACTTTTTGACTGATTTGTGGTTCATTTTAGCAGTTTTTATATATAAAGTTAAGCGCTTTGAGGAACGCACAAAACTGTTTTCGGAAGCTTTTCGGATAAAATAGCTTTAAACCGACAACTGCTTCGCTTAAAAGATTATTACTATTGAAAACTTCTAGGATAAGAAAATCGACAGTTGCACAAAGAGATGGACCGGACGGTGAAAATTGAAAGCAAAGCTTGTGCAGTTGTCTTGCGGCTGTGCTTAGACCTATGTTATGAATAAACAAACACAAAATAATGGACAGAGAAATCATTTTTGAAAAACATTTATTCGAAAACCCCTATGTTTATACTTAAATGCAATTCGCGTTACACTTCCAAAATCGTAGGTCGGTCCACGCGAGTGAAATCGGCTCAGCATGGCAAAATATTCAAGAATCTGTCACAAATCTGAGCGCGTTTTCTAATATTTTTTTAAAGTCAAAAGTAAATAACACATTTCTAATGGCATAAATCAAATTTACATTTCAAAACGTAATTTCTTTCATCGTAATACTCGAAATCATGTACCTTAGACCTATTAAAAACTTCACTTACTAGGTTGTGTTTCAGAACAGGGCAAACTCTCCGCCGTGAAGAAAACAAAGCGATGAAGTCCTTTGAATGCAGCTTTCGTAACTTGAACTTTTCGCCTTCTACCAGTATTCTTTTGAACTTTTTCTTTCCATTTATATATATTAGATGTTTTTTTGTCAAGTATCATGTTAAATTTAATTTTATTATCAGAGTTTCTAATATATATCTTGTATATATTTTTAATATAAGATCTACATGTTATATATATATATATATATTAATATTATTAATATATAACTAGAACATAAAAGTGCTATTTTTAAAAATAACCTGAAAAGTCCTTTTTAATTAAAAACCCAATCTAGTTTATCTGATTTTTTCGACCACATTGAAGCTATTATTCAACACTCAGTAACTCAGGTTAATATTAAACTATAACATTTACATCTATAAAACAACTCCACTGAACAATTTATCTAACACATCCACGTTCAATCTCCCTGTACATTCCCTGTAGGCTCCCTCGGTGTACTCGTTGCTTACTTGAGCAAAGCGGTTGATCTCCAGTTTGGGTAAATAGGACGCCAAATCTCCATTTGGAAATTTTTGTTGGAGATTTGATGCGTTCCGCTTGCCGGAATTTACTCTGTAAGCCTGGAACTAAACTGAGTGGCCAAATATAAACCATGCATTCAGGTCAAGAATGCATAGTTGAGCGGGAAAGAACAAGCAAGCGAACAGGGAAAAACAACAGCGAGCGCGTTGATGATCCGCTTGTGTAGTGAGCTGGCTCAACACCTTACACAGAAGGGGTGCAGGTTGGGGGAGGAGGCGGATGACATTTCAGCCTATTTGTGTTACTAAGACAGACTATTTGTGTTATTAAAAGATAACGTACTTTTGTGGTTCTATTGTTGTGTCTAAAAGCCTGTTCTGCCATTCAAATATTACTAAGAGTGGATAACGGTTACGTAATTAATATTAAAGTCAATATTTTAGACTGTCAGGTAGACTGGCAGCGCAGTGGTGTAATTTTCTTATCAGAGATAACACATCTAAAGCGAGAGAATGGGAATTTTTTTCATACTGAATTACATGATATATCTCCTGATTTTAACATCTTATCCGGCGGTTGCTACAAATGGCGGTAAGAAACAAGTCTCCGTTCTCTTATTATCTGTAGGCTCCCTCAGTGTACTGGTTGTTTACTATTTACTTGAGCAAACCGGTTGATCACTGTTTGAGTAAATGAGACGCCAAATCTCCATTTAGAAATCTCTGTTAAAAATTTGACGCATTTCATTTTTGGATTTGCTCGGCCTGGAAATAAACTGAGTGGCCTTGCATAAACCACGCATTCAGGTCGGCAAAGTTGGCGGAATGCCTGAAACTGGTAGAAAGCAGTAAATGTTTTAGTCGGGAAATTCTGTCCAGGAATTTTGGACTACCTTTCAAGAAATTCCGGAATTTTCCGTTTGGGGAAAGCAAAAGCAACTCTCCATTTACATTCCAACCGGAATTTCCAGAATTTTGAAGTACCTTATTGGTACTTAATTTCGCAGGTACTTAATTCCGCGATTTTGGCGAGACAGTATTTCGCCGGGTTTTATTTTCGCGATTTCAATAGGCAAATATGGAAAAAGGGTACTAAATTTCGCAATTCAAGCGTTCTCAACTTCATTTTATTTTTCAAAAAGTCTGAACTTTATAAAATTTCTTGATAAACTGGAACCAATTAATGGCAATTTTGACGACTGCACGAAAGATGTTCTAAGGGATTTGTACGAATCTAGCGATTCAGATGAAGACGATAGCTATATTCTCTACACCATATGTAAAATCTTTGCAAATTAACATTATTTCACAACAGAAGATTCAAAATGTAACTGACCAGTAACACCAGTTAATAATTTTTGTATTTGACGATACATATCCTGTATATGTTGTTGTTATTACATGTTAATCATTTTTATCTGTGATTTGAATTTTCTATATGCATATGGGTATTAAATTTCGCGTGTTTAAATTTCGTGAGGATTTTTATTCGCGGGTCTTTAATTTCGCGATTTTTTTTACAATCGGGAAAAACGCAAAATTAAAGACCCGCGAAATTAAGACGGATTCCGCTCAACGTTCGAGCAATAAGTGCAAAAAATATTTACCAAAAAACTACTCATAGCACGGTAACATTTTAAATGCTATTTGAAACATCTCTCTCTAGTTCACTCGCCCAACTGACCCCGCGATGAAATTCTCAAGCATTCTCAAGAAAATTAATTTCAAATCTCGTAAAAGTATGCTAAAAACGGGCGCCATTTTGTTTTGAACTGACATAAAGCGTCTTTTTAATTGAAATAGTGATAACTTCAAATCCAGTTTTCTCTCGCGGGGTCAGCTTGGGAGCAAAAGTAACGATAAGTTCTTCTTATCTGTTCTCAAAATGTGACAGTGCTGCAAGTATTTTTTTGGTAACTTAATTTTTGCACTCACTGCTCGAACGTTGAGCGGAAATCGTCTTAAGTGCCAATAAGGCAAATGGTAAACAATGTTCAATTGAGCCTGTTCATTTTTGCAAACGTTTTGTTCAACTGACGCCGTCTAAATTAACTGCTAAAGGTGCAAGTTTCTTGCTGTGCTAAAATAAAAATAGGAAGGATATTTTCAGTCACTGAAATATGTTTGAATGTTTGAATTTTTTGGTTATTTGTGAGTCACTTTTTTGAGTGCCAGACAAAGGGATTCACATGTGACCCAACATGTTGATATTATTCGCGTGATGACGAGCAAAAGGTGTAGGGGAATTCTCAATCTGATTATTCTTGAGAGGGTGTTTACGTGATATCAGTGCGACATTTAATCAGGTACGAGACAAAAAACTTGGTATCGCGTTGACATAAACTGTTTTTATGGTGGTGTAAGTTCTATTTCGGAACAAAAAGGTTAAAGTTAAAAGGGATGTAAAACGAACAGCCATACTGCGTTTCCATGATACCATGCAGTGTGCGTTTTTTGCACCGGAATAAGAATCTCGATCAGATACAGCAACCGGTGTGAATTTCCACCGGTTTGACTTGCACCGATATAAGAATTTAAACGGGTGTCATGTAAACGAATACAAAGCCACAACAGGGAAGCGGGATGCACTCGTACCGAAATGAAAGTCGTACTTTATCATGTAAATACCCCTAAGTCATTGTCCTGTAGCGAGTTCCAATGCAAACCTTGTCGCAGCTGTCAAATAAAAAAAATCAATCACAGTTGCGAAAATCATGCGAAATTGTCTGAACTAATGTTTGAGATTACCTTCATACGGCATGAAATGTAAACATGTTTGTTTACGTTAAGCTCAACATTAACGGTCAACTTTAACATTAATCATTAATTTTAACCCTTTAAGAGCGCCTGTCTGTAAAAATCAGACAAAATCAAAATTCCGCGGCAAGGGTGGAAAATTCGATTTCTTTCATATTTTAATGTTAGATAGGTTAGCGTATAACTAAAATCACTGGATACTTTTTTTGGCAAAATATCCTTTTATTTCAAAGAAAAATGCAAATAACGAACTGCCGTTAAAATCGCCAGTTGAAGCCGTAAATTATGACATCAATTTGAGGCGTCCGCGTGCAAAAACAAATCCCTCTGTCGTCTTTTAAAGGGGCATGGTCACGCTATTTTAGTTTACTTTAAAAATCAAAAATATGTCCTCACATCAATGAACGCCCACAAATAATGGTCTAGTTTTGTTACCAAAGACTATATTACTTCACTGAAACTATTTTCTGTCGTCTGTTGCTACGGATGGCACGGATGGAAATAGATTGCAATTTGAAAACATTAGGCTAAACTTTTCAAATTCTTTCAGCGTGTTGACATTAAATCGATATTTAATGGTCATGGTTTGTTTTCTCTTAATGAAATTAAGTTAATATGTTCCTTTAAATGTTCAAACACAATTGGGCATGGAAAAAGTTAGCTACCGATAATTTTAGCACAGTTTTGACCAGAAATCTGCGAAATCCTCGTGACTATGCCCCTTTAAACACTCAATTTTACTTTTGCAATCTCTCAAGAGCTTCAAAACTGATTTTGGTAGAAACTGCGTTGTTCTTTGTGTTTGAAATAATTTAATTTTGAAAGTATACATTTCTCATCAGGAAAAGTACTTCGTGAATTAAATTATTTTTCACCATGTGCTAAACCTTCAAATCGATTCAGCTTCTGGCTGCTGAACTAAGAAAAGATGTTCTCAGGATTGCTGCAAAAATTTCTTTGGGCAAATGATTGAGAGCGACGCGAGAGGTTTTCAAAGTTCGTTAAAATGCAGGTTATTTGACCCTTCTTGGCAACATTCCATTCGCGAGTCACGCACATATTTTAATGTGTTTCGACCCATATGTGACATATGAGATCGAAAACGTCAAACAGAAAAACAGTTCGAAATGCTCTTACCTCATTTGCAGTAGAGGACACGTCCAGAGGCCATTTCCGAGTGATTCTCTTGCCGCTCGACGTATTTTGGTCCTGTTGATGACGTCCAATGAACACCGCCAACTGGGTCAGTGTATTGTAAGCGGTCGAACAGCTCAACAACAACCTTTCTTGCAAAACGTTCGACATCTTACTCAACGGTTCACTTGCTGGTCAGTGTTGCTTAGTTGGCAATACACAAAAAGGTTTTTATCACTACATGTCGCCGCTAACGTGGCCAGAGTTCTATCTAGAGCCGCGTCACGCAATGCAAATCATCGGAATGGACATTTTACTAGAGGGTAGGGGAAGGGCAAAATCTGCTCTGATTCTTTTTAAACGGCTCAGGTTTCGAGAAATGGCAGGAACTAGTAATGGACCAAAAGTACGAAACAAAATTAGTGCTACATTTAGGTACCTCAACCTCCGGTGCCAGAATGCAGAAAAAGTAGTCACCCCTCGGCGTGAGTTGTAAGCATGCAAATAACAATGTTCGAACACGAAAATTAGCTAAAAAGGGTACGTGTACTAGCTTAAGTTAAAAACCTCTTCAAAACGTCGAGTCCAGAACATTAAAATCGTTTTTATCAGGGAAATTGCGAGGTGACTAACTAGTTTGTGCTTATTGTTTTGGCTTAGAGGGGGGACCTCGGACATTTTTTCACAAATCATACATATTTACATACATGAATTGCTTCGTTACACAGAAGACGGTTGTTGTTGGTTCCATTTTCTTGTTGTTGGAGTTTGTGGTTACAACACCAGACTAATCAAAAGCTTGAAAACAATTGTTCCCTTACTTTTATGCACCAAGAATACCCAGGCCCGTAGAAGGGGGAGGGGCTGGGGGGGGGGGGGGCTCGAGCCCCCAGAATTTTTGGAAGTTGAAAAAACATTACGATAAATGAGCCAAAACATATATAATTAAAACGAATTAACGTGCAACGAATAGTCTTAAATGCTGATGCTAAAAGTTCCTTTTATAACTTTACAACCTTTAACAGGGTTTGACATCTGTTGAGTCACTAGCCACTGGGCAAGTGGGCTTCAAAAATCTACTAGTCCACCGCACATTTCAGTCGCCCAGGTTCCTTATCAATGTCTTTCTTCACCCATATCACCTTGACCCTGGCAGTACTGATAGCTGTGAAGGACCTTAATGCCTTTAATAGCTAAGCGACGGCTGTGTATTTGCTGCAAGCTTTAACCTAATCATGTTGTTTTAAAACAAGTCTAAGGAACAAAACTATTTTTATCTCACCAATCGAGTGATAAAAGTTACGTAAACGTTTACGAGAGTTAGGTAAAACAGGTCCGACATTCGTAGCTTGGCTGTCGAAATGTTTCAATTTTAACAAACCTTGTAACTTTAAGGGTACTTTTTTAAAACTGATGCTATAAAACTGGTGGATGTTGCCAACAACTTTGTCGGCGAAAAAGCAAACATGAAGCAGCTTTTTGGCAAATTGTCAACGAACGATGTCCCCAAAAAGGTGTCGTTTTGACGAAATCGACACAAACTGTGGCATTGTGAACAGAGTTAGTATCTATGTGAGTGTGTATTTTGAAGGGGGGGAAGGCTTTGACTAGGCCAATTTGCTCGCAGCAATTATTTCAGCCTTGGTACGGCCCTGATACCAGAAGTTACAAGTCAATTTTTACAACGAACGCTTGAATACAATGACGATATGTCCCAGCCATCGTGTAAAACTTGGAATAGTGTCGAGCAGAAGCTGCAGCACAAGGGGCCGGGTCCCGGGTCACGGTAAGGAAAAGGCTAGTGGCCAAAAAGTGAAAGAGGACTGGGGAAAAAGGGATCTGAAGTTATCTTACGCGAGACTGGTTCACTTGTAAAATTTGGATCAGGTGAGTTTTATATTCGCTTGTGGTCTATCCGAATATTAGCCAGGTTATCGATGGAAGCCTCACTCTTCTCTTCGTCCTCATTAAGGTGTATGTAGAACATGAAAGAGGTAACAGACGTTTAAGGGCAAGATGCTTGACGTAATTCTGTTGTGATATCCTCATATCCATTATGATAAGTATGCTGGCTGCTGTGAGAGATCTCGCTCACTGGAAACCTGTCTCAGTAAGATTCGTAAACAGAAATTCAGGAACAGAACCTCATTTTTTGAAACCATGGTTACGTGCCATATTTCACAGTCTTCAAACAGCACTGGCGTGCTATTAGAAGCCCCACTTATTAGTCAGGACACACTAATGTAGACTATGTCAAACAACTGACAAGAGAGCACAGTTAAAAACTTCGATCGCACCCATTTGTGATGAAGAGAGAACCCTTCCTGTCCAAAACTCCATCCAACCCTTTAACAGCGAGCTGGCTTTCACTCCTGATATAACTGTGCCTTGTACCGGTCCTGTGCCAGCTGAGAACCAGCAGACTGACACCAGTGATCATAGGTAGAATACCCGCTCGTCAATTAACAAAAGGGAGCCCCTTATAGTTATAGGTTTTCCCCGTATTAAAGTTGGGTCTAGTTAATAATAGCGCCACTTCTGTTGCACCACTCAGCTGTAAGCTTGTACAACGGTTGGAATTGCGTTTCAGACTACTAGGGTAGCAAATACAATTTTTAGTGGTCGTAACAACACTGGTAATAAGTAAGAAAGACACACAACGCCATTAAAACCACGAATAATCCCTGCAATTAACACTGTATGTTATTTTACTTCACCTCAAAGGTTTTGCCCTTCCCCTACCCCTAAAATGCCCTTCAGAAGATACGCGTTGCGTGACAAACCAAATACGCACGCGGCGCCATCCACGTTTGGTCCCAATTTAGTAGTCAAATCTGATAATTGCTTTTGTGCACTGAAAACTGAGCAACACTCGTATTAAATCAACTGAACCGTTGAGTAAGATGCTGTAGTGCAGAAAGACGTCGAACGCTTTACAAGAAAAGATGGTGTCGTTGAGCTGTTCGACCGTTTTATACAATTAAGTTGACCCAGTTCATTCGGTTCATTGGAGGTCATCAGCAGGACCAAAATACGACGAACGGCAAGAGAATCACACGAAAATGGCCTCTGGACCTGTCCTCTACAGCAAATGAGGTTAGAGCGTTTCGAAGTGTTTTTCTGTTTTCGATCTCATAAGGGTCGAAAAACACATCAAAATATGTGCGTGACTCGCGAATGGAATGTTGCCAGGAAGGGTCAAAAAACCTGCATTTTAACGAACTTTGAAAACCTCTCGCGTCCCTCTCAATCATTTGCCCAAAGAAATTTTTGCAGCAATCCTGAGAACATCTTTTCTTAGTTCAACAGCCAGAAGCTGAATCGATTTGAAGGTTTAGCACATGGTGAAAAATAATTTAAATCACAAAGTACTTTTCCTGATGAGAAATGTATACTTTCAAAATAAAATTATTTCAAACACAAAGAACAACGCAGTTTCTACCAAAATCATTTTTGAAGCTCTGGAGAGATTGCAAAAGTAGATTTGGGTGTTTTAAAGACGACAGAGGGATTTGTTTTTGCACGCGAACGCCTCAAATTGTTGTCATAATTTACTGCTTCAAATGGCGATTTTAACAGAAGTTCGTTATTTGCATTTTTCTTTGAAATAAAAGGATATTTTGCCAAGAAAAGTATCCAGTGATTTCAGTTATACCCTAACCTATCTAACGTTAAAATATGAAAGAAATCGAATTTTCCACCCTTGCCGCGTTATGTTTGATTTTTACAGACAAGCGCTCTTAAGCCCTTTATATTCTCCATACTGTTCTCTATACATTTCGTATGGAACTAGTAAGGAGAATTTGTCTAAATATCAAAACATCTTTTCCTTGGTGATTGTTTCCTTTATTCTCTTCATCTGATGTTTGAACAGGCAGTGATGATGTAAAAGAAATTTCATTTTCGTCACTGTTAGGGCTTAATGGGTGCAAAAATTTCAGCGTGCTGATTGGCTGAGAGCACGTCAATTAATCCCAAACAGTGCAGAAAGTTGAAATTGAGTGCAAAAAGGTGAAATTGAGTGCAGAAAGTTGAAATTAAATTGATTGACAGGAAAGTCGCGAAACCGTAACAAAACAAAATGGCGCACAGGTTTGGGGAAAGTAACAACATTTTAATTCAGAGTTTGAAGGAGAATGCAAAGAACAAAAACACTCAACAAAGCACAAACAACTGGGTAAAAGTCTGGAAGTCTTGGGCTGCTCAAAAGGGCTATGACGACAGTATTGAAAAGTACGAACCAGAGGGCCTGAACAAAATTCTCGAGGAGTTTTACGCAACAGTTCGCAGGAAAGACGGGGAAGATTACGAGCCTGACAGCCTTCGTGTTATGGTTACTGCTATTGATCGATATCTAACAGAAAAAGAGTACAAACACTCCATAATTCGCGACAAAGAGTTTAAAAGCTCCAAGCAAGTTCTTGAGGGAAAAGCCCGGCTTCTCCGGCAACAAGGCAAAGGCAAGCGGCCGAACAAGTCACGAAGTCTGACAACAACCGAGGAAAATGAGTTGTGGGAAAAAAAGAAGCTGGGAAAGGGAAGTCCACAAGTCCTGGTCCAAACAGTTTGGTGGCTCTTGACGCAGTATTTTGGTCTTCGTGGTCGCCAGGAACACCACAGCATGAAAGTTGAAGATTTCTCATTTGGACTGGACGAAAACAACATGGAGTACGTCGAATTCATCGAGAACCCGACCAAAACACGCCAGTCTGGATTGTCTGCAAAGCCCCGAAGCTTTCTTCCAAAAATGTTTGCCACTGGAGAAGGGAGATGTCCCGTTGCAATCTTCAAAGAGTTTCTATGGCGTCGTCCTCCCGAATTACGTACAACCGGTCCACTTTATCTCTCTTGCGTGTCAAATCCGTCCTCGCAAGTTTGGTACAAGCGGCAGCCGATGGGAGAGAACAAGATCAATGGCATGATGAAATCCGTCATCGAAGGAACGTCACTGGAGGATTCATCGAAAACATTTTCCAACCACAGCGCTAGGAAAACAGTTGTAAAGAAGTTGAAGACAGCAGGCCTCGAGCGAAGTTCAATTGTTAAAGTAACGGGCCACAGAAACGAGAAGTCACTGGATGACTATGACGAAGGAGATGAAAGTGAACAGCGGCAGCTTTCCCACACCATCAGCAACGCAAGAAACATCAACAGCCAGTTAGCTCGAGGAAACAGCTCAACACCGGTCAGTAGTACCACCAGCAGTTCCAGCAACTTCAACCCGTTCTCGCCCGACGTTCAGTCCCGCGGCAACAACTTCAACCAAGCAGCTTTTGCGTTTCAGATGCCCAGCTACATATCCGGCCAGAATGATCAGCGTCAGTGTTTCATGAACATAAACCATTTCCACCAATGTCAAGTCACTTTTAACATGGGAAACACAGCAGCTCCTGAAAAGCCACAACCAGCTACACCACATGGCGAGGACAGTATTTCTAAGTGATTCATATTTCGAAAAGCTTTTTGAAAATGTCAATCGATTTCGTCTTAGTTAGATTCGACTACGAACAAGAACAACTTGAGCTCTTGAAATAAGCAAGTTTTGACGTTATTTCACACTTCTTTTTTCTTTGAGGTTTCCGAAACTTTAGAACGATAGCTGCTTCCAGAGAGAATATTTTTGATCTGTAAATTTCCACAAGTGCTTGCATGTCAATCAAGGATGTCATTTTTCAACCAATAACGTGAATGTAGGCGGGACCAGTGAGCCGTGACACGAAATAAACACGATTGAAGAGGAAAACAGAGTGAAATTTTTGCATGTGTATTATTAACAAGTAATCACATGATTTTTCTCGTGCAATTTGGAATAAATAAGCACTCGTAAATTTTTCAAAGACTTCAAATTGCACTCGCCCTACGGGCTCGTGCAATTTTGTTAGCCTTTGAAAAATTTACTCGTGCTTATTTATTCCAAATTGCACTCGAAATCATGCGATTACCTATACAAATAACGAATTTGGTAAAAGAAACAGTCCTTGTATTGTGGTCTAATAACGCTCTTATACTTCTTTCATCTTGATTTATTTCCATCACTTTCCTCTTAATCGGAATGTTCAGGAAATGTTTTCTTTTCAACCGTTGAAATCTATTGTTTCTGCCATAATAAAATCTGTGCAAAACCCCGAAATGAAAACAATCTCAAAATACACCATTTCCAACAAAAAATTAAATGTACTCCACAACTTTATTTATTTTAGAACATGCCACACTGCTCTTTGTGGGCGATATTTCCTTTGCCGGCCCGGTAAAATATTACGTGGAAAAGAATCATTACACATACAATGACTCGTTCAATGATGTGGCATCTTACATCAGAGAGGCTGACATTTCAGTGGCGAATTTGGAGTCTCCATTTGTCAGCGGAGATGTTTACCGCTATCAGTACAAAAGAGAGAGGATAACTATCTTGGATTCTAGTCCGCAGTCTGCTCCAGCATTAAGGTAAAGTTGTCTCTAATGTTAACGTAATATAGTACGGCAAGAACCAATTTTACAGTTGCGTGCTTGGTCATGGTGCTTTCTAGTATGGTATGGTGTGGAATGGCATGGACTGGCATGGCATGGCATGGTATGGTATGAGAAGGGATGGAACGGGTGGGAAGGGGATGGGACGGGACGAGATGGCATGTGACGTGACGGGACGGGACGGGATGGGATGGGATTGGATTGGATGAGATGGGATGGGATGGAATGGGATGGGATGGAATGGGAAGGAATGACTTAGCATGGCATGGTGGAGTGGCATGGGATGGCATGGGTGGGATAGCATGGGACGGCATGGGATGGGATGGGATTGCATGGGTGGGATGGCATGGAGGCATGGAACGGCATGGAACGGCATGGGATGGGATGGAATGGCATGGCATGGGATGGCATGGGATGGCATGGGATGGCATGGCATGGGTGGGATGGCATGGGACGGCATGTGATGGGATGGAATGGCATGGCATGGGATGGCATGGCATGGCATAACATGGGATGCCATGGGATGGCATGGGATGGTATTTGACGGCATAGGATATGGCATGGGATGGCATGGGATGGGACGAGGTGTGAGCACGATACTCTGTTTCAATTCATTACCACTCAACAACAATTTCTTCGATTACTTTTCCTCTCGTTTTCCTTCAGAATGCTTGCTGGTCAAAATATAAATATCGTAAAAACTTGTAATCAGCGACGAGTAAGATTTTTTTATCTAGCTGTTTTTCAGCGCTTTGAAGAAACACGTCGGAAGATAATTCAATACATTCTACACTTTTTCTTAAAAATGTGTTAGGGTATTTTGGCATTTCAAATTTACCTTTTTGATAATCATGAAAAAAAGCAGAAGGAAAAAAGGCTACTATAGCTTTAGTTCCATTGCGGCAAAGCCTACCAAAATAGAAAACCGTAAAATGAGCTTATTTCATATACCTACTTAAAAACTAGAAATAAAGAGAACAATTCAACAGGATGCGCCTATTTAGCCTTCATATTACTAGCTCAGGTAGGTGCAAGGATTTTATAAACAGCAAAAGCATAGGTACGTATGAATTTTGGAAAGAAATTTAAAAGGATTTCGTGAGTGTTAACAAATTGACATGTTTTGTCTGCCATTCAGGGGACACTCAATTGTTAGTTAAGAGTTTTCCTTCACTGTGATTACAGTGCAACCTAATTTCAGTGAATTAGGCTTTCCTTCTTATCCTTTTAAGCCCCAATATCGAAAAGCTTTTTCTGCTCATTATTTTTCATTTATGCTACTCATTGGAAGAATTTGATTAAACATCAAGGCATTTCATTTTTGGTGATCACGTCCTTTAATCACCTGACTTTTAATTTTGATCAAGTAATAATAGCATTACAAGGAATTAGACGCTTCTCGCACCGTGATCAATGCCTTAGTGCCACACGTTTTATGACCCCCTTATCTCTACCTAGTTTCGCAGGCTTTGATGTGGTTACAGTCGCCAACAATCACTTCAACGACTTTGGTTCTGAAGGCGCCAACTTTACTGTGAAAGTGCTCAAGAGAACTGGAATGAAATATTTTGGTATCAGTTATGGAAGATACGACACATCTCAGGTGCTGTAGCCTCAGTAAAATGAAAAGTATGGCTAAATTATAATGTTTAGAAACTTTTTTCGCTTTCACTTTGTGGAATGGAGGTAAAAGATAGATCATTCATTTCCTCGTCAAATCTTGAGTATTACAACCTACTTTTATCTTTCGAGTCTCTGAAATCGCAAAGTGGACCATTCGACTGAGGCCTCGTCCACACAAATGCGTTTCTGTTTGAAAATGCACATTTTGCAATGCGTTTTTGCCGAACATGCACACTAAAACGATCGAAATGGAGGTTTTCGAAAACGCTGTTCAAAGAGGAGACTTTTTTTGTAATCGGAGGTTTGTCGTTTTGGTGTAGACGCCGAAAACGGACCCTTCCAAAAACGCTGATGTTACAACTTATTATGCAGTCGCCGGTAGAATCGCGTGTCTTATTGAGCCATGCACATAACGCAGAGAAGACAAAAAAGGAGCCTCAAAAAGTAGTTTGATAGTTTTGTTTTTTATCTAATAACTTAGCCTGTCGTTTAATTACAAACCGCCCCTTAGAATAGTTGCCCACTCTAATAAGAAAGACATGATTAAAGACATGTTAATGTTAACATTCTTAAATATGGATAGCCCATGAGGGAAGAGGTTGCTATAATATGTGTTGTTTTTCTTTGTGTTACAGGAACCTCTTATTATGGAAACCAATGGAATAAGAATTGGATTTCTTGGATACTGTGACCATGTTCCTGATCAGCCAAACTGCACTGTAATGAGAAAGATGTACAACAGTGGCCCTGCTGTTTATTGAGATGATATTGCCACAAGAGACGTGGAAAAACTAAAGGTTCACATTTTAATTGAAAAGAGATTGTTTTAAGAATTGAGAAAGCAATAAATTTTAATAAAATTCAGAAATGCTCGAAAAGAAGCAGGCAAATATATGATTAGAAGAAGAGTTATCTAACGGGAAGCAAAGTCGACCATAATATTCATAAACAAAATAGGGAATTCCGAAACTGCTTTCTACTGAGGGTGTGTGAATTATTAAAAGTACTTGGGATTTCAGTTAAGAGTGCGGTATTTAAACACAAACAAATACACTTTTTAGGTCAAGTTATAAGAAGAGAGCTCTGATGATGGACAATTTCCTTACTGGATAGAACACTAACGTTAAGTTTTTATTCTTAAAGGCCAAAGTCGACATCATAGTCGTATTCATCCACTGGGGTCAAGAACTTCTCCCCAGACCACTTCCATACCAGCTTCGTATAAGGAAACATCTCGTGTCCCTTGGTGTGCAAGTAATCATTGGTTCGCATCCACACGTATTGGAACCGCATTGTTTGAAGAATAAAACACTTGTAGCCTATAGTTTGGGGAATTTCTTGTTTCCTCCCATGCGTGTGGTGGGAGGAAATAGTCCGGTAAAGTAACTTTTTTCACTTAAATAACTCAGTGCAGATTTGAAATTTCCCAGTTGGATTTCTCTGCAATGTTGTTCTAAAAGAAAAGGAGCTCAAATAAGGCCACCGATGTCTTATTTTATTCTTCTAGCTCTCGAACAACCCATGTATTTTAAGACTTAAATTAAACTCGGATATTATTTTATTTTATTTTATTTTAAAGGGGAGCATTTCAACGATTTTCCAAATGAATATCAAGTTAACCATATTCGTGAGAAAAGTTCCATAAACCAATCACAGCTTTGGCGATGAGGCAGGAGAAATGAATTCTCGCTTGCTTGGATGTTTCTAGTTAGATCTTTCACTCTTCAAAGAAAATTTCTCGCTGGAGCAATTTTTAAATGATATTGAAAGATAAGAGACTTAAAAATTTCTTATCATTTACTACTTCCAGTTTAGTTCAGTTTGTTAATATTATGTCACCCAGCGTTTTATATCTAAAGCAATATACAATATCCTGAGTTCTGCCAATAAGAAATTCACGCTGAATTCAAGAAATCCATGCTGTTAATTCTCAAGGAATTCACGCATTCACGAATTCACGCCTTTGTGCACACAATACAGTAAGTACCCAACGCTAGGATGGCGGGATGGAAATAAGGCGTTACCTGGCCCGCGGCTATTTTTGAGCAGGAGACTTCATTTTGAAAATCGTATTTTCGGCAACCGAATTCAGTAATTTTTGGTACTCTAAGTAAAGAATGTCTAGTTCAAAGTCTACAAAGCTTTAACTTCGAGGGCAAACAAGATAAACCTTTAAGAGAAGTCTTGGGAACCTATTTCGCCGTTTTAAGGAAATATTCGCATTTTTCTGAAAGGAATAGGTATTCAAATAGCGCTTGTATCTCTTAATCGTTTATCTTGTTCACCCTTAAACTAAAAGCTTTGTAGATTAGAATACCAAAAACTGCTGAAAACAGTTAACGCTTACTTGCCGAAAATTCTATCTACAGAATGGAGCCTCCATGCCAAATAAATAGCCGAGGGCCACCTTAACTCGCTCCATAACTTTCGTTGTCTGACTTTGAAGATTTTTTCTCCAGGGACGAATAGGTAATTAAGTGACATTTGGGTCTCAGGTGGCCTCCAATGCAAAACGTTTCTGTGATTTTTTTTTTTAATACAAAAACCTTTATTGATAATCACAAACAAAGTACAAGGTACAAGGCAGGCCTACATTAAAAACACAAATATATTACAGAAAGCAACAATGCATTACAGAAATGCTTATCTACAAACAAGAGATGTTTACAAAAATTGAGCATTGATTTAATAATAGACTATCTTTGCTAGTGAGACCATACGTTATGTCAAAAGTGCTCAGATACCTAACATCAAAACCAACCTCATTTAACCACTCAGTCCCTGACGACCAGAAGTGTTTTGAAGTATCACAATAAATAAACAAATGCTCGAGGGATTCCTCCGTTTTTCCACATAAGGAACACATAGGTGACGTTACCAAGCCCATTTTATGAAGAATCTTGTTTGTGTAAATAATTCTGCGCAACAGTTTATACTTAAATTCTCTTGTTTTGGAATCAAGAGTTGCCTTTCTCGGGAGAAGGTAGAACTGTTCCCACCGTAAGTCATGCGCAGAAAAATTATCTTCATATTTTGACTCGTTGCTGTGACTTGAAGCGCCAAGGAATATCATTATTTCAATACAAGTTTATCCCAGCGTTTTTTTACTTCCTTGAGGGTTAACCAATAGCCATTAATACCAGTACCTGGGTAGAGATAATGTAGAGAGAAGTTTTAACATGTCAACTGATACAAGACTTTAACAACGAGCTACTGATCAGACCCCGCTGACCGCTGTCTACTTTAAACCGTTCGTTCTTCACACCCGCCAAATGTACGTCACGCCTGCGCAGTGCCCGGAATAACTTTGGAAAGAAAAGTACAGTAACATGTGGAAGATTCACTTTAACCCCAAAACTTACGGCCGTTTCTATTAACTTTATATATGTGCAGAAATGAAGTAACTGTCACTGCACAAGTTGGGACATTTTGTGCATCTTTTTCGTACCATCTTCAATAAACGTTTGAACTGGCTCAAGGCTCAAGGCTTTGAAAAACTGGAGGTGACGTGGGCTTTTGTGTTTGACCGCTGTGAAGGTACGTTTACTCCTGACGGACTACTGAGACTGCTGGTTCAAAATGTTTACTAAAGGGCGGTTTCTAATTTTCTTTTTCAGGAATGGTGTCCTGGGAGCAAAATATCTACCTTTGAAGATTGCTTTTGATCACAAAACCAAGCGACTTCACCCTGAACCTACAAAGAACGCGAAATGGATTAGTGTTTGTGGAAAGGAAGACAGGCAGTGTCAAAAGAGTTGCAAGTAATAAAACTAAAACAAGGATGAACCAAATGGATTTCGGGTGGTGTTTAACGACTTCTGTTACCAGATTTCAATAAATTTGCTTACCTTCACTTCCTTTTTTAATTTTAACTTAAGGACGTTTGCGCGAAAATCTTCTACAACACAGGTTTCTTTTGTACTTTTTCTACAGTCAGATAATGTTACCTTTGCCAAAAATACAAAAAAAATGGGGCGTCACCGAGTTCGTTTTCAAAATAAAGCGCGTGGAAAAAACTACCCCAATTTTTCAATCTGTCCTCGTAACTCGACGTAGCCTCAGTGGTAGTTAGCCGAAAATATTTAAAATGATTCGCTATAGACCCACATTTTTACTCAAACTTTATTTAAGTAGGTTTGTTTAAACTCAATCATTAAGATGGGCTTTTGCCAGCACTGTGTAGCTAAAATAATAGCGGAATTCGATGCTGTATGGGCAGAAATGTTGAAAAAAATTAAACTTCTACAACACAGATTTTCTTCAATTTTTGTAAAACGTAGATAATAGATAAAGAAATTGATCTATCAAAAGAAAATCTGGGGCCACCAAACATTTAAGCAAGTTAAAACCGTGCATAGATATATTTAACAATTATCCTGCCAAATCGCGCGGAATATTACCTGATACTTAGCCGAAGAGGCGGTAGGCCGAGTTGGCTAAATCAGGGGATATTCTGCAAGATTGAGCAGGATAATTATTTTATTATTCAACAAATTCTTATCGACTTCCATTTTCAGAAGAAGAAAAACCATAGGTCTATGATAAAAACGCTAAAAGTTAGCAACACATAATAAACACCAAAGCAAAACTTCAAGAGATCGAAGTTTACTATCGTTCACTTAAAAAGGTTCATTTACAAACTCATGTTTAGAAATGAGAAGACAAAGTAAAAAAAATATTGCTACCTTACCGAGAATAAGTCCTCTTCCTTTGAATTAAAATCTTTAGCACTTTCTCGGTTGAGTTCTCACTATGAAAATTCCAAATCAACCTCTGGATATCCTTGTAAGCTGAAGCAAATACTTGTTGACTTTTTGAGAGCATTTAGTCGCGGAAATTTTCTTTCAGGGTGTTAAATTTCCGGAGAACACTGCTAAAACTGCCTCGCTTTTCAAAATGGCCGCCTGAACAAGCCGTGAAAAAAGATCTGCAGTGCACTTCCAAATGTTGTCATCT
Organism: Siderastrea radians; assembly: GCA_964017195.1. Lineage (NCBI taxonomy): Eukaryota > Metazoa > Cnidaria > Anthozoa > Scleractinia > Rhizangiidae > Siderastrea > Siderastrea radians. Next base: position 25,045,549 of record OZ024893.1, read on the forward strand.
ACGTATATCGCTGGAGATCTGTCATGTACGGATGACAGATATTGAGGGCTTCCTGACCATATATGGGCATAGTGACCATTTTATTGAATGATAAAGCGCTATATATCTCTACATTTCTTCAACAGCGCGCGCGCTCAATGCACTACGGGGCATGAAATCGCTACGTGAATTGTGTGCGCAGTAAGGATGCGCAGAAACAATTACCGCGAAAGTCCATAAGCTTCTTCTTGCCATCTGTTCGTATGTTTCTCTGCTCGAAAGTACTAATAAGCAGTATCAGGAATCTCTTTTAGATCTCAGTTTTTCCACGAAAAGGAAAAATGCCGGTTCCTTGTAAAAAAAATTTTAGCGACTGTTTTCGGTTAAATCATTTTGTACCTCGACTTGTCCTAGGATGCTTTGTGTAAACCACCTGGCATTAAAAAGTGAAAAGGTTACCATTCCGTTATGAACGGTAGCAATGGTTACCGTCTTCTTCTTCTTCTTTTTCTTCTTCTTCTTCTTTTTCTTCTTCTCCTTCTTCTTCTTCTTCCAACCCTTCTTACAAAAAGTTAATACGTTTCGAGGAAGTTTAAACAGAAAGTTAGTTTGAAAGTTTCTACACTTTGAAACAAATTATTAGAATACTTAACAGCAGTCACAGACATGCTGTTGATATAAATTCAGAGAACTCTACATATCAGATTTTCGTTGAATGCCTACTGCAATGTAATAGTTGTTTTTTTCCTCCGTCCATTTTATCCGTAATCGGTGAAGAATGCTCGACTGCTTTAGAAAGAATTCGCTCCAGGAGTGCTCAATTTCGTTACAGAAATCTTGCATCTGCTTATAGCACCCAACATTATTCCTAGTAGAGGGGGGAGGAACGGTATAGGGAGGAGGGAGAAATGGCCAAAAAAAGTAGGGAGAAAGGAGAAATCGCGGCGAAAATGTAGGGAGGGGGGAAATAAAATGTTGGGAGTAGGGAGAGATGGATGAGGTGGTGATTTCATGGATTTTTTTTAACTTGCCTGATGGCAAAGGGTGGGGGACAGGGAATTTGACATTGACGACGATCACGGACTTCCTTGGTCGGATTTGACCGAGAAAGGATGGAATCAACACATAGTTACCAGGCATCTTTTTCAACCTTCTGGACCTGCCGACCCGCGATTTACAAGGTATGTACGTGATAAAACCTTTTATCTGGGACTTAGAAATGTCATCAAAGTATATCATACTCCTTGAAAGACCTTTGAAATCTCAATTCTCTTAATTGCAAAGCTGTTTAAATATTCTGGACGAATTCGAACGCCACCGTAATCATTCGCAGTTCACTGAGATTTATGTTGCAGTCCAGTGAACGTATGCATATTCAATCGTGGACATCACAGTTATAAAATGGGTTGGAAGGCCTGCACGACTCCTACTTCACGTCTTTGTACGGGGCGCCTTCTCTCGATCTTTTCACCAATTTTGCTTCTTCAATCTTGTGTTTTTTTTAGTGGGTTTAGTTTGGAGGATTTTTAAATGGTGACTGAATTGAGCCGTTACAACTTAGGTGTTGCATTTTTAAGTCTTTGATCTCGAGGTCATATCTGATCAATTTTCTGATAACTGGTGGATTCTTGCAGAGGCCGTGGAGTAGGGGAAGCGGGGAGCTCAACTCCCCCTCCACGTTTCGGTGCCGAAAATATTGCTACCGCAGCATAAAATTGGCTTGGCAAAAAATCCAGTCTCTTGATCTATTCACAAATCTTTTCACCAGGATCGCGCTTGGCGAAATAATATTTTGTAGGACTTTTTTTTTTTGAACAACTCCGTTAGCATTCAATGCTGTTCTTGAAGACCACGTTGTGCTTCAGCAGATAATGGAAGAGATAAGCGACACCACACACGACGAGTATGGACAGAGGGCAAACGGAGTGCTATCAAGCCTCGGTAAATTTGACTATGTGCCAGAACAAATAGCCCACTGTAGTTTATCTGGACGCTCGCGCTCCAACAGAATTGTAAAAACACCGGCTGGACTTTATGACTACTTTTAATGAGTAAAAAGGGGCTATGATTAACTTATGAGCCCTCCACTTTTGGTCACCTGGACACTGTTACTCCGAGGAAGTACTTTGCTTAGGTTTTTTGAACAATGGTTTCTGGAACAGTCAAAACATCTATTTGTTTAGAGGGATTTTTTGAAGCATTGCTTAGATTCCTCCAATATAAGAAGTCTCTGATCTGGAACTCGACTCAGTAACAAAGTTGTGAGTAACAATGTTTAATGATGCAAACCAGTTATCACACGTTGGCGAAGCAAGTGAATTTCCCAGCTTATTAGGCCCAAAATACCAAAATATTCCTTCTGAAATAAGTATAATTCGTCTATTTCTTGCACCGGAGCTTATTCCTGTCAAACCAGGTATACGTTAAGGCTGCTGGGAGGCGAAAGTTTAGGGAGGAGGGAGAAAATGGCTGAAAAAGTAGGAAGGAGGGAGATTTACCTTCCTGTCCCTCCCCCCTCCTAGTACGTTAGATTGTGAACTGGAATGCAAGGCCAGAAAGTTACAGCGTGTAGCATATACCAAGTGGTTAAGACCCGAATTGTCACTTTTTTTGTAGAATTTATATACCTAACTTATTTCTTTGAAATGTGAAGTTCGCGCTAATTTTGAATCTGAGCCGATCTCGTACCCAGAGTCCACTGGCTTTTAGGTCAGTGGGTGGTCGCCAGTAGAGACTCTGGGATAATGGAAAAAAAATCAATTTTTTTGATTGGCTGATCATAAAACAAAGGAACGGTCAACCGGAAACCTAGATAACAAAACAGGAAGCCTGCGACCAACTTAGTCACGAAAGGGTTATATGAAAGTTTGGTAGTAAATATTTCAGAGGGGCACCGATCTGAATAAATTTTAAAGTTTCGCTATACGGCCATAGCCGTCTTTGTGCGGGAAGTTGCTATGCAATGCCGTCAATTGGCGGTGAAACACCGTGGAAATGCAAGCAGCTTCGATAAAAGGTCATTGCCGAGGCCGTTCGAATCTGGCTGAAAATGTTGACATTGATGTTTTTATACAGGTTTGCATCAACTCCAATTTGTTATCAAGTGAAGGCAAAAATTGAAAAGGTTGACACTCAACAATATCTGCAATAACAAAGAAAGGGAAAAGTAGCTTCACGTAGAACGACTGAAAGTTTAATTACAAGGAAGTCCCTCGCAAATAGCAGTTTCTCCACAGGTAACCAAAGCGTAATATGAGAGTTTGTATGGAGCTGAAATTCGATCGAAAATAATCGGCGGTTTTCCGCCGAAAATACATTAAAATCGAAATAAAGTTTAAAAAACCTTACCTGTTGTGTGTTTGCTGTGTTTTTATCGCTTTTCCGAGCTTCCGGAGGCCGTTTTGGGCGATTTTCTGCTTAACTCTTTTCCGTCAAGACTTGTATTTTCCCGACGTCGAAGTCGGGAACCATTCAGCCACTTGTGACGTCATCATTTTTGACGTCACCAGATTGTTTTGATAAGCAGCTAGCACAGCAAGGACAGATCCATCCATACGTGTGTCCATTTTGAATATCGACCAAATCCTGGCAGAGCTATACCAGAAAAACGTCTCCAATTTTGGCTGCAAAGTTGGTGGTAAAATAGGCCAAGTCACCTAGTTGATCAATGTTCCATTTCCAGGTTTTTAGAAGGACTGAGGCCAAAACTTTTCCAGTGGATAGAAAGGTGATAAAGGGTAGAAGATAAAGAGAAAAGAAAGGGAGAGAAAAAGGAAAGCAAAAGAAGCGAGAAAAAATTAGAAATGAATCAGCAAAAAAAAAAACAAACAAAAAAAAAAACAAGTCCAAATTTTGGCTTATGCGCATGCCTGAAACCAAAATAATGTACAATTTTCAACAGAAGCTGGCTCAAAATTGAGCTAAAATGTAAGAAAACGCTTTTGTAGCAAAGTTTAGTGGCATTTGGCACCATAGCACTTCAAAAACCGCTTTAGCGGTAAAAAATGCGTTTTTCTAAGGGAAAAACGCTGACGGTAAAGGGTTAAAGAAAAGGACATTTTGTTTCAAATGTGTTCTTTTTTTGCATTAAACCTGATAAATCAACCAAAATCAGTCTCAAACGAGTAAGATTTGTCATGATCAACGATTTTCGATAGTTTAGTTAACGGTCGATGTGACGGCATGTCACGTACTAAAGAGAGCTAAAGGTAGGAAAACGGGAATTCAAAATTGCCAACCGACACTCGAGGTCCCGATCAAAATACCCACTAAAAATCGATTCAATCTAAAGTCAGCGCTTTAAAACCACAACACATTTCAAAAAGGATAAATCTCCTACCTTTCTATGTGATTCAATCGTCAATTAGTTTATCTCTCGAAATACAGCCCTGCATTAAAAACGAAGTAACTTTTCGAAATCGCCGCCATCACAGGCTTGTAAGGAAAAGAGGGTCAAAATTAACGGTCAAGGCTGGGACAAAGCGCCAAATTTTGCTCCACCGGGGGACGACATGAGTGACTTCTGTGTCGCCAAATGCCAAACTCACCCCCTCTCCGGTAAATCAAGTGTTGTACCGCTCAAATTTCGGCGGGAAATCGCGCGCGGGTGGCATTCAGGTATAAAGCTTGACGCGTCGACCGTTAAGCAGAAAATCGCCCAAAACGGCCTCCGGAAGCTCGGAAAAGCGATAAAAACACAGCAAACACACAACAGGTAAGGCTTTTTAAACTTTTTTTCGATTTTAAGGTATTTTCGGCGGAAAACCGCCGATTATTTTCGATCGAATTTCAGCTCCATACAAACTCTCATATTACACTTTGGTTACCTGTGGTTTCCCCTTCAGTTTGTAGCCTGCCTTAGAACGGAGGAAAACGGAAAACGCGCACATAGCAAGAACGACAGTCTCTCTGTTCTTAACCAATGTTCCGAAGCCTCTGGAAAGTGCCTGCAGACGTCAAAGATATTGCAAAGATATTTTTATCAATTTTATTGCAAAAGAAAGGTTTGAAATTTGTCTTAACTTAAACTATTCTTCCCAGTCCAATATGTCCAATATTGTCACGATTTAAATGTGTTATAATTAAATAGTTGTCTGTTATTTGATGTAAAAGGACAGTGACAGTATGCAACCAAGTCCTAGAGAGACCCGAGTAGCATTAACTGAACTTCACATGGGTCAGTATAGCATATACAATGGAGGAGATGAAGAAGAGAGCTCCTGCATTCCTTGATTTCCTTGCGGCCACAGTATAGTTGTCAAAGAGAGGAAAGATCAAATCACCACTATGTGTGTGGCATATAGAGATGTGGAAGGGAGCTCAGCTCTATCCAATATCTCATGGCCTTTATCCTTGGAAATGGACACCTTAATAGTAAGGTCAATGTATCTCGCATATTGATGACAAACATGAACCAAAACTGATCTTTTCCATTTCATGCAAAGTTATGTTGTTTATCATTAAGATGTGAAAATATTATGTGACCAGAACTATCAATTTGAAGTGAGTATTTTTACGAACCTTTAACTGAAAGTAGAGCTTCAAAATTATAATTTAAAAAATGTCCATATCACTCCTCAGCTATAACCTTAAATATGCAACCACTGCAAAGCAAATCTAAATGTAAATGATTTTTTGTAATAACATTTTTGTAATGATATGGTAATCTCCTATTTTTCTGTAGTTCTGATTATTTTCCCTAGAATTTCTTTTGAATTAAAACTATTACTACAAAACTTTTTTACATCTACATCGTAGAATAATTGTGTGGATCCAGGAAATATCCATACCCCTCCCAAGGAAGGTTTTTGGTTGGACGCTCCCACCCCTTTGGAAATAGCAGTTTAGTTTCAGAGTCTAAAGGTATGGGAGGTTAATGGACATTTTCTGGAAACCACACAGTTTTGCTAAAATTTGTACCGTATACATGTTTCAGACCTTTGATTAGTGCAGTTCGCTTGGTTTGGTTCAGTCCCATGACGTGCTAAAACATCAGTGCTAAATGATCTAGGTGACAGCTTAGAGGATCATGTCAAAAAGAAAGTTTAACAACGTTGTCTCCAGAATCCTAACAAAATCATTAACAATGGCTACAAACATTCTGACATGCACTGGATCACTCAAATTCACTATTTTTGACAAGGTTTTAAGTCAAAATTTGAAATTAATATGACACAAGGCCAGTATTTCAAGGAAATAGATTACACCAATTATTTGTTTTCAGAGAGTTATGATCAGGGAAAGGGTCACATTGTGTTGATGTTGTTTAGTAGAGTGCTGTTGGAGTACTTTCCCTGCCTTCAAACTTGTGTAATCATTCACTGAAAAATAATTATGGTACCAGTGAGGAATAATTGTTACACCAGTACTCAAAAGACATATTCACCAAGCATTCTCTCGCAATCAAAACAAAGTTGAAGTCATATGTTGGCTACCTGACTCAGTTTTTAATTCTGACAAAAGTTATTGATGCCCCGCTGCCACCTAGCTAATGCCTACACAGACCAGGTGGCTCTACATGAATCACAGGTACTGAAGGGTCATCAGCTACCGTTTGATCAAAGACCTGCTAGGAAGAGACCGAGTCACAGGAGCAAAGATAGCCTGTTCCAGACTCCAAGATAAAAGGAAAACCGAATAAAGAAAGAGCCCCCCTTTTCTCCAAATCCTGATCAACTTATTTTTGGAGTACCTTTCTAATTTTTGTCATCCCTACTATCTGAGAACCTGGAAAAGGCTAGGGAAAAGAAGTGTTTGCAAATGAGCCATACCATATTTCTCATTTTAATGTTCAGGGCCCTGAAAAAACTGGGATGCTGAAGTTGAGAGTTAAATAAATTAGAAAATGCAGTATTTGCATTGCCATACTTAATTTGTCCAAATTGAAATTGGAGCGAAGCTCAAACGCAGCTGGCCAATTTCAAGTGCATAGCTTTTCAGCTGCTCTCATTTCTTTTTCGCGGTGCTGTTGTGAACTAAAAAGGGAGCTTAAGCAACCACGACGGCAACGCCAAGGAAAACGTCACTTTAAAAATGACTTCCAAATATTTCAAACTCATCACGAATACGCGTCACGAATATGCGGCCAGGCTCCTATGCGCTATCCAAAATGATGGCGCCTGATGATGAATTTTTTGCTTCTTTGGAGAGGAATTTCACTGGGATCGGATGCACTATGGAAGCTCAAACAACGGTCAGCAACTCAACTCAGTGTGATCTGTTTATTAGTGAGTACAAAAAATATACGGTTTCTGGAGTGACCTTCTCCTTTAAGTATGCGCACTAAAACCGGAAGCCCACGATTTGTGGGATACAAAATTCCCTTATCCCAGAGTCTCTACTGGTGACCACCCGCTGACCAAAAAGCCAGTGGACTCTGGGTACAAGATCGAATCTGAGCAGTTGAGACTCCCTTCAACTCTACGTCTGTGGTAGTAATATGACTACGCTCATATGGGTGCGCAAATGGCGCTGTCTTTGGTATTTTAGCAGTGCGTCAAGGAATCTCACCGCAATAGAACAGTCTCGAGGGAGAACTTCTCAGGTACACAAATAAAGTATCAAAGTGCTTGAAGGAAAATCAGAATGCATAAAATCGTAACGGGAAACACAACTGAACAGAAAGTCGCGCACAAAAGAAAACCACGAGGGTGAAAACAGTGTTACTCGCGTGCAACGAAACGTGTTGAGAAAGTGAAAGGTGATTGCACTTTTAACTCTGTAAGTTATAATTACAGACAAAATAAATCAAAATCCCCCAATCGCACGCACGAACGTGACCCCTTGAAGTCATTAAAATAAAGCGTTAGTTCTTTTCGTTTTCATTCACTTAGCGATTTACGCCAGAGTTCAGAGTTCTATTGTTCAGTCACATTGAAAGGGGCACTGATATAAAAAAATGGATCATTGTTCAAGAGCGGTAGAACTTCATCGGTATTATTATTTTGTCTAATAACATCTCCTTCCCTTAAAAAACTGCTATTTTTGCAACAATTCATTTTAACTAATTCATCGCCTTTCTGGCGAATCGCTAAAATCAGCTGTCATATTAACGTCTACTTGCTTAAATATGTTAAAGCAATGCCCAGCGTCGTACCAAGGCCTTTATGCCCTATCGAGTGACAGTGGGAGGCTTGAGGCCGAGCGCGACAGGCAAATATTTCTGGTGAGCTTTTCGGGTGATGTTACGTTTGATTACGCCCCGAGGATGACTGGCAACAAGGCTTATCAATTCCATACAATAAAAAAAGTTCAAGCGCGAAATCTGAGAAATCGCTGCCTTTGTCCCCAATAAACTTGATGTATTTTGAAAAGTGACTACGTTTTATCTCTTCCAGGCAAATCCTCAGTTTTTAGCTTCCAATCGTACTCAGTCAGGTGATAAAATATACAGTTTCAAACTTTACTGATGATGGCATCAAATGTTATGCTGTGTCAATCTTACAACGTGCAAAATTTCATGAATTTATTACTTAATTTTGAAAATCATTGAGCGAAATGTGATTATTACAGTTTGCTCTAAATAGCTCTGACACGAGGAATTTTTCCACAGAGACATGCTTTCTTAGGGACTTCTTCACGGCAGGCAGACACGTCAGAAATAACAGTGTTTGTAGGAAATCCCAAGTCAAGAATTCTCGTAAAATTAAATGATTGTTTGTTTCAATGTCTTATACAACACCGATCATGGCAAAAAACTGCAACTTGCACTAGGACTGGCCCTTAGTGATTAAAGAACAGGTCACGACTATAAAGAACATTAATATTAGAGAGTTTATCACGTTTACGGCAAACGCGAACGGCGAAAAATACCGCGTGATCATGTCAGTTTGCCGCCATTTTTTACGTTTACCGTTTGCCGTTCTTAACGTGAAGAGGCCTGTACTCGCGTTTGTCAACAAGGCCAGTATTTATTGAAGTTTTTTATTCGTTCTGCTTCAATTATCAACCTGTGCTTAAGCCAGTGATTTATTTCTTTTTCTACTCAAACTGGCCAGTTACCCGTCAGTATTTACACAAAAGGAAAGAAAAATGCGAGAAAGCGAGGTGATGTCTAGCTATCACCTTCACAAAGGTTGAAAAAGGCGTTCAAATTATTCAGTACGTCAAAACATCCCAAAGAAACCACATTTAACCAATAACTAATATTTTAGTTAAAAGTTAGAAAGCTGCTTTTTTGTGTATCCTAGCTTTTAATGAGTCTACACGAGGCTTAAGAAGAAATTTTCCCTTTTGAAACGGCAGAAAGCAAACGGCAGGCTGACTTTTGCCGTTTGCCGTACACGGGATGCTTAATCTCTCTATTAACAGTCTCACTGCAGCAAAATGCAGTGATGCAGTTTAGAAATGTTTATGAATATCTATCATAGTAAAGCCCCAACGGAATACTGCTTCATAAACTCAAAGATTCGCGGTGTGAAGTTCTTTAATTAAAGTAAGACAAAGGCTACAGTAATTGGAGTTTTCCTTTGCGGTGTCCGCCGCATGGGAGCTTAGAAACAAAAACAATTTTCAACCTTTCCCCTCGAAGTGTCCACTGCCACTTACGGGAAGGCCGCTTACGGGAATGTGAAAATACAGAGTTTATATGGGAGTTCAATTAAGAGAGCTTTGATTGCACTAAGTAATAGATTTTACTGACAAAGTTCGAGGAATGTAGCTGAGTTAATAAGGGTCCAGCAGCTTTTGTACTAATTCCACACACAAGTCTTGAAATTTTAACCGTGAACGTTTGATTTGTTTATTTTATCGGATAACTCAACATGGCTTTAACTCATAAACTGGCAAATGGAATATGCCATGGCTGAAAGCAAAATTACTCAACGTTTAGCACACGCTGAGCTTTTTGGCCCAAAGGGCGCGAATCCTCGGAAATAACGGATGAATTCCTATATCGCAAACAAAACTTGCAAGGAAAAGTTTGGGAAGTGGTAGCCTTGCCTCAAGTTTCTTGTTAACAATCAACAGTGGCGTCGTTTACCGTGACAAGATCAATTTCGAACCAGAGAGCCCCCTCCAGAGTTCGAGTATTATTGAAAAACACAGTATTTTTTGTGGTTCTATTGTTTGTCTCAAAACCTGTTCTGCCCTTCAAATATTACTGAAATTGGATAACGGCTACTTAATTGATGTACCCTCTCACAGCAACCTGGGTTAACTTGTATATACTGAAAAGTTCAAAAGAGAGCCTAACAGCGCAGTGACCTTAACTCATTATTCTATAACAGATAACATTCATACAGCATGGAAATGGGAATTTTCTTCACACTGAATTGCATGATTTATCTCCTGGTTTTAACATCTTATCCGGCGGTTACCACAAACAACGGTAAGAAACGCTAGAACTTACTAGATAAGTTTTCTTCATACTTCATCCGTATTTTTAGCAGTTTTCGTACATTTCTTACTAGCTCCTCAATATACAAAGGTAGATTAATGTTGAACCTCGGTAGCCATCTCAATTAGCTGCTTCAGGCACAAGTTCCTTTTTATTCTAAATGACAATGCAATGAACATTTTCAATCACTGAAATACGGGTGGCTCCCGAAAGCACGAATCCTCAAGGCAAATCGAAAAAAGTTCGAGCCATTCGGACTTCGAGTTATCGGGAGATGGCACCGAAAGACCAGAATTGCGAAAATCAGAGAAAGCAGTCACCCAGGGTCACGTTTGTTCGAAACGTGAGCTAAGCTTGTGACACTAGAGGGCAAAAATATACTGCATTAACTTCAACTCGATTAATCCTCCGTTTTTCTCTTTGGCTTACTCACGAAAGCTAAACAATACTGTTTCTCAAAGCTTGCTTCCGACTAGTTGTAGTCAATTCCAGTACATAACACACATGTTTTGAAACACACTTTATGTTCATAACACAGTTGAGGGTAAAATTAGTAAGAAGCTGGCCTGAAGGGGAACGGATTTATTTCGAGTTAACGAGGGTTCGGGTTATCGAGGTTAAATTTACAGTAAATGCATGAAGACAATGCGCCGATCAATTTGAAACTTCAAAATCTCCCCCCCCGGGGGGGGCATATGCCGGGCATTTGACTGTGCATCGTGCCCGGGGAGGGGGGAATTTGAACCTTTCGTTGGAAGGGTGGGGAATTTGAACCGGATTTATTTCTTGTCCTGATGTAATACGCGCGTGATTTTTCTTCGGTTTTTGCAGGGTTTGGTGGATTTACAAGATAGAATTTCGCCTTCTCTCTCTCTCTCTCTCTCTCTCTCCAGAAGAAAAGTCGGGCACTTTTGTAACTTTTGTCTCTCTTGATGATAGCTATGCTTAGATCTTTGCAGAAAAAACTAAATAAAATCATGGGAATACCTACTGCTGTAAACCCACTGCATGCAAGTAGTCAGTTAATACCACACAAATCTGCATGTATTAGGCTCTGATGTGTCCTCGAGAGGTTACGAAAGTGCCCTATGTTGTGGTAACTGTTTGTTTAAAAGCAATAAAATCCATTTCTGTGCTAAATTGTAGCTATTGCCTTACCATTTATGGGCCAAACGATTCTCTCAATTACCACAGCACTTTAAATCTGAGTTATTTTGGCTCACAAAAATCTGCCGTGTATGTGTTTGACTTTTCATGTCCATGAAAAGAATCACGATTCGGAAAAAGCCCATTTTTTACATCACGAATTTAAACAAATGAGTTTGACAATTTAAGTCGGTCAATCGCGCTATAATTTTAGGGGAAGTTGAAGCTATCTTTTGCCAATGCAACAAAGAAAACTCGGAGTGAATCGGATAAATCCTTATTTTTTTATGGAGATTTCAAGTTACTAATGTCAAAAAAGCGGCGATGTTACAAAAGTTCCCTATTTGCTAGAAGTTCCAGAAGGTGGTTTCACAATAATTTCTTGAGAGATTGTGAAGTTTAATGCAATCAAATTAAACTTTAGTATGAGAGAAATTGTTGACCAAAAATTGAACTTTGTCCTAAAAAAGGAAGAGGAGTTAGAGCTGTGGAAATGTATTTATTCTACTTTGGCGCTTTTCGCGGTAATGGCGGTAAGGGTGTATGGTTGCAGGAATTGTATATACGACTCAATGCATCGCTGAATTATAGTAAAAACGAGTAATACTAATTGTGTAATATACAACTGACTGCCTATGAGCTATTCTGTTGCTTAGAAACATTTCCAAAGCAATGCACAAAACGGTGAAGTTTTATACAGTACCCGAGACAACCATCGTTTTGTCGTACAAGAAAGAGGGCGTAGCTCCGGGACAACTTTAAATAAAATATTGCAGAGGAGTGCATTTAGTAGTAAAAGTATTTATGAAGAACGTGTACCTTTTACTTCAAGTAAAAAGAAGATGAACAAAAGAATGATAAACAAGATGATGATGATTGAGTATCACCCACCACACTTGTAGTGCAAGCCTTCACGCGGTCTGATTTGTAGCGCAAAGTTAGAGGACAACCTTTTGAAATATTTACTGGTCTGCAGGAAACTTTGTACATACTTCTCTGCTTTCATTTGACTTTTTTAATGTTTTTAACTTACCCTTGATTGATATCTTTGTATATTATTGCGCTTAATTAGCTAGAGGTTCCAAATGGGGTCTCAATGTAAGTGGCTTTAATTTTTTAAACTATTTAATGTACATTGTAGTGGTGAACGGTATTTTCAAGTTATTTCTTGCCATTTAATATAATCTGTTCAAATAAACGGCAGTAACAGTTAAAAGTTGCTAAAAATTCCACTTTTAACTGTTACAGGGTCCATTCTTAATCCTATTCAGCTTGGGCTTTTTTTGTTCCAGAGCTTGGAGGAGGCACAAAATGCCACCTTCTTAACTCCAAGAAAGTTTAAGCTACGACAACGAAACTTCGACAGCACGTCCAAAAATCTTTCTTTTGAAGTTCTTAACATGACCTGATGACGTCACATGATGTGGGTTGTACGTCATTATTGCCAAAATGGCGGCCATCTTGAATCCGTCATCTAAGATTTCATGTTCTTGTCAAAACCTCTGAAAACCACCAAAAGTGGCCTAAAAGTAATTCAAACCAATAAATGAATGATCAAAACGATCTTAAAATGTAACACATAGCACAATTAAGTTTAAAATTTTCCTTTTCTCCCCCTTTAGCTGAAGCTTTTTTCGAGCGAAGTCGTGACCCTCGGACGCACGGGAAAAGTCATACCCCCAGCGTGGTACAATGGGAGGAGGGGGGTGATGGAACCTCTCTTGGGTTTCTTATATGTTACCATGTTTTGGAAAGATTTTGCCTTTAGTCTGTGATGTGCTGTACAAGATGAGATATATTTTATGGGTTGTGGCGTTGCTGGGGGCCTGTGACGCCACACAAGTAGCTACACAAGTAGAATATGACATAATTAAGCACTTTGCTTCTTTATCTTTTATCACCTAACAAAACGCATTTTTACTCAAAAATGGCTTGACCACCTGCTACTTATGACGTCATATCTCGTAACCGTAGTAAACGATTCTCACCAAAATTAGGTCAAAATGTGTCTAAGGTATATGCGTACAGCTACTGAAAATGGCAGGTGCTGATGAAGAATCATATTAGAAAAATTCAAGAAAACCCTTCTGGGGGCTGGCAACCCCCAACCCCCCACCCATCCCTTGTACGTCCGAGGTTAAGAATTGTGAGGACAAAAATTGAATCCAACTCCGAGAGTATTAAAGCCTTGACAAGAAAATGTCGAGGGTGATGTAGGTGTCCCAAAACGTTTCCTTTGAGGTCCAATAACAACATTTGATGACGTCACCTGACGTAATTCCTTGCTTTTTCCAAAACCTTGAGAAACCATTAACATTGGACAATAACCATTGAAAAGCAACATAAGAAGACTCAAATGGTGTAAAATGTAAAAGTTAGCGAAGTGGAAATAACTTTTTTCATTTAGGACGGTAAAACTTAAAATTGTGAAAAAGCACCTGTCAAAATATGGTTGCCATGGCAACACCAAATTGGATGGACAAAGACATGTCACACCAAATTGTTTCTAGATAAATTTTAGGGAAAGTAACACAGTTTGGTGGCTTTTGCTTGCATATTACAAAGCTTTTAGCGTTCAAATTGAGCGTGGGCACTTTGTTCTCCCCAACTCCCAAGTTAAATAGGGCTTAAAGCCATAAGCTGTAAGACTGTTACCCGATCTATACCGTTACATAGGCGACCAAGAAAAGTCCTTGCCTATTTAGTTACACGCAGGGTAGGGAAGTGATTAGTTACACATTACTAAGGAAAGTCACTTAAGAACCTTATAGGAGCCACTTAACTTGTTAGCTGGCCATAAGTTCCAAGAAGTCTTTTATCCTTCATCTTTTGAATTAATAGGTTGCTGAGATGAAAAGTGTCGTTGAGATTGGATAAACGTCTATTTTATGCCACATGAACGCTGAAGTTCCATAGCAATTTGTGGGCCTACGCAATAAGAGCGCAAGGTGAACACTGCCTTACCCGAACGCAGGATAGAATAAAATTACAAGTACATTTATTGATTTTCTCCTGAGGATTTTGAAAACCAATTTGCAACGTTTCTTGACTATAATAACTTATAATTACAGTGAAGAAAAACATTAAAATTCTAATAAGAAAAATTTGATTTACATGAAAAAAAAAACTAACGTGCACATAAATCAAATTGCGAGGCATCTTGTGCGAGGGTAACCCTGCACTTTGGACCTGCCACTAATTATTACGCCAGGTGTTAAGGCTGTGAATACTACACCTCAAGGTAAACAAGCTCTGGAAGTACACAGGAACTAGACCGTTCAAACATTTTTGTACATAAACGTCGCATGTCTTAGATACAGTTGGTGTGAGATAGAAAACAGGTAGACGTTTGTGTTATTTCTTTTCCGACCTATCACCGGCCCGTAACAATCACAAATCTTAAATTTCACTTCTTGGTCTTGCCTTTTCTTAAGTGTTGTATTATTTTTCATGGCATGTCAGAAGGCTTTCTCCCTTCCACAGAATCCACTGACACCTAGTGATACCTAAACCAGCTCGCTTGTTCTTTGTGTTTACTAATTATATGATGTTCTTTTAATTCTTGTAACAACCCAAACCCTTTTAATTTTCCTTATTTTCAGGTTTGATTTTTGTGTAACAACACTACATTTGTTGGACCAAGACGGTTCTTTTCTTATGTAAAATGACCGTTCATTGCATCTTGCTTTTAGAGCAAAAAATTGACTAAAAGATAGTTTAAATTGAGGGTTTATGTGTTCGTTGAGTTCCAACAGATGTCGTAGTCGCAGTTTCAACTAAATGCAGTATAACAGTCATTTCAGGTTATCCGACCTGGAAAAAGATTGGAATTTTTTTTTTGTCCGGAAAAGGGATAAAGCTCCTTAGTAGGTATAATGTACATGAATTCTGCCTGCATGAAAAAAACATTTTGTCATATTTTTGACAGGTTAGGCTTGGCAAAAATTAAAAAAAAAATGGTTGGTAAATAGTGCGGACAAACGTGTGGAATTTTGCCGCTTAAATTCCGTACGGACGCTGAAGGTGATCCAGCTTGTTTTGTTAAGAAATCGTAAACAGAAGGTTGTAACTATGTATTTTAACGAAATCAACAAAGAGATTTGAGTATTGCAACAATCCCCGTTTTTCTAGGTTGATTAAAGAGGTGACCGTGCGACACTGTCCCTACACTCGTTGCTAAAGTTCCCTGTTTCTACGTTACAAAAGTTCCTTGCCGTTACCAAAGTTCCCTGTCGTTGCAAAAGTTCCCCATTAATCGTTACAAAAGTTCCCTTTTTTCGTTACAAAAGTTCCCGACGTTACAAAAGTTCCCTTTTTTCGTTACGAAAGTTCCCTTTTTTCGTTACAAAAGTGCCCTTTCCTCTGGCTCTCTCTCTCTCTCTCTCTCTCTCTCTCTCTCTCTCTCTCTCTCTCTCTCTCTCTGAAAGGCGTGTAAGGTGTTTGATTGAAGAAGAGATTTGTCTTTGAGGATAGGTAGTTCAGTACTAACTGGTGGGGCATTTGAACGGCTTTTTTTGCCCCGAGGGAGGGAATTTGAACAAGCCAATCTTCAAAAGTTCAAATGCCTGGGGGGTTTTCCGCAGGGGATGTTGAACTTTCGAATTGATCGGTGCATAATCAATTTTGGTTAGAGTTAGCGCAAGCTTCGAGTTAGCGTGGTTTCGAGTTAACAGGAGTCAACTATATGTAACTGTAGTTTCATGATCACTTAACCTGGGTAAGTATGCAAATTGCCCAGGGAAAGTGGCATTTTCCCGTGTAACCGGTTTTACCCTAAGGAAAACTTACCCAGGTAGCTTTTGGCAGTTAAGTGACTGAGAGCAATAGAAAATGCCAGAAGCAAAACCTTAAGTAGCTTAAAGGGTCGTTCGTTTCCCCAGGTAAATCTACCAACGAGAAGCCGAGTTTTGGGCACTGCAAGCTACAAGTGCAGTGCGTGACCAACTACATGAATCGGCGTCCGCGTGTAGAAGATTAGAGGTGGCTTCTTTTCGAGCAATGTTGCGAATGTTAAATTTTAACGGAATGCTGAGGCTTATAACACGTTTTATTTTATGTTTATCGAAAAATGTTTATTCCTCAGGAAACCAAAAGTCCGTTGACCTCTGCGCTCAAAATTGCTGATACATGATCACTCACTCTGCTCTTCGTTGGACCGATTCGCACACAAAAACACGTGTGCGTGTTGTTCGAATCGTCCAATGAACTAAACCAATGAACCGGAGAGCGGCGAGATAAGATTAGCAAATTTGAGCGAAAGGTCGGCGGACGTGTATCAGCATTTGATCTTCTGTACAAGAAGCCCAAAATATTGCCGTTTTGTAGTAAGAAACGTTGGAGAAGATGGAACTTTTTCGGTGTATAGTTGTCAGGTTGTCTATTCGCTATGGTTTTGATTCTTGTTTGCTAATGTTGTGAGCGGAAATGGCACAGTTCGAAAATTTTAGTTATGTTTGCGTGCGAGTGACATTGTTTAACCATGAATATTATTACACTCGTTGGGACACCTTTTCAGTTAATACTTTTTGATGCTGTGTGACTCGCTTACGAAGTATATCTTAATTTTCCCCCGTTCGTGATACATAAAATCAGTCACATTTTTTGTTTGTTTGTTTGTTTTGTTGTTGTTGTTGTCGTTGTTGTATTTTTTATGTGCTTTTTCCCTGTCCTTTCTTCTCCACCAAACTTAGTGCAATCTGATCAAATACGCGCGAGTTGGGACTTCACGTGGTCCTCTTGTTTTGTCTAAAAACCCAGAAGTGCTGTTCAAATGTTACGTACTCTATTTTATGGTTATTTGATTAACATTTTCAATAGTTATTTTGCCTAGAATTTAGTTCCAGCGGCACCAAATGGATTTGCTTTTCTTGTTACCCCGCCGTCAGGACGGGGTCTAGTAATACCTGTTTTTTTTTTTTTTTTTTTTTTTTTGGTTTTGTTTCGTTTTGTTTTGTTTTTTTGTTTTTTTTTCTGGGAGGTCACTTGCCCCAGACCTCCGGTTTTCGTTCGACCAAACAAATATGTGTTGCAAGCTTTTGGTCAATATAAGCATTATCTTCGGTCAGTTAGCGCCTATATATTCGCCAAAATCTTTATGAAAGACGGTGTAGAAAATTACGAGGGATGCAATGCAATGCAATTTCTTCGGCTAGAGCAAGGGCAAAGATGCTAGCAAGGTTGAATGTTCAACAGTGAATTGCAAGCATTTTTTGGCAGTTTTGCTTTGCTTCGCCAAAATCTTTAGGGAAAGTTGTGTAGAAAAGTACAAGAAATTCAATGGATTTGCCTTCCCCTTCGACGAAGGTGCTAGCGAGCTTTGAAGCTGGCATGAATTCGCCTAACTTGCCATGGCTCGAAAAAATTACGTTATTGAAACAAGGAAGCCGATTCGGGGAAGTTCCTTGCTTTCGCCAAATCATTTATCGAATCATGACCTAAAAGTAGACTTTAACGTTTCCTTTCCCGGTAGATAACCGTTCCCTTTAGATTTTAGGATAATTTTTTCTTTATTAATAAATCTATTTAAATTTCCATGTCCCTGTTATTTAGAATTGCGCTGAGAAGTCAGTTCATTAAAAAAAATGTGACGTAAGTGAGTCACGCTATGGTAAAACTATGTCGTCACGTTCTTCTTCGCGAGCGCTACAACAGGTGGATGACCAAGGAAGGAGGGATGGGAAAGGTGTTCATACCATTAGGGATTCATGTTATCACAAGGAGAAGGGTGCAGAGAAGACTTGGGGGGGGGGATGGCAGTAAACACGTCAGTAGTAATGTAGGCCCACCTGGGGAATTT
This sequence comes from Siderastrea radians, assembly GCA_964017195.1. Taxonomy (NCBI): domain Eukaryota; kingdom Metazoa; phylum Cnidaria; class Anthozoa; order Scleractinia; family Rhizangiidae; genus Siderastrea; species Siderastrea radians. The sequence continues at coordinate 25,063,806 of OZ024893.1, forward strand.
AGCCTCGTTTGCATGTTGGGTTGTGATTGGTCGAGAGAGGGTCACATGACCCAAAGGGTGGATGATGATTGGTTGATGAGAAATGGGGTCGCAAACGCTCATGGGTATCACGCGCTTCCCTAGCAACAAGGGGGTTCAAGGTCCAAGACGCAGGTTCCTTAGCAACCGTACAGGGAAATGCAAGATGGCGCCCCCTTGGTATTAGAAAACAGGTCAAGAGAAAAGATCGTGCTAAGCTTGTGGTGCCCCAAACAGGGACGCATGCGCAGGCCAGAAGTCCGAACCGGAAGTGACTGGAAATGGGGAGGTCACGTGTTTTGGGATGGGAAACCGCGGACCCCCAAAAAAGGATCGCGGGCTCAGAGAAAACCACACAGGAAGTGCCATGGAACATGTTTTATTGGTTTTGTTTGACAAGAAGTGGAAAACAAGAGTCCAAAGTCCAAACGCCCCACCGTAGGGGGTCATGGTTTTTGGTGTTCCTGTGAGAGTCCAAAGTCCAATCTGGGGGACGACGTTCTGGAGGCCTGTTTCCATGAAGAAAGGCACCTGGTAGAGATGACGAACTATGCAAGCCAGGCAGCGGCACGGAGTCCAAAGTTCAAATGTCATGGAACACGCGCCCTGGGAAAGAGTATAAGTCGATCAGAAAAGTACTAATTTGCGAACAAATAATTCTGACCTAAAGCATGACCTTTGTATTTTAAAACGAATGAAGCGCATCCGATTGCCAAACAGAATTAGAAGAACATAGCTTTCCAATTGACAGTTGTAAGACAGGATCAAATTTATTCACAGTAAACAGATTGAATTTACGACAAAATGTGTCAAATGTGTGCAACACTGTGCAATAATCTGTAAACAAAACCAAAAGAGAATTTCTAGTAGTTTCGAAGCGAACACGCGTCTCCAATTACAAAATACAAAGCGACAAATAAAATAACAGCAGTCAAAACAAACGAAAAATGCCGATAAACGATTAAATGAATTTGCCTAGCGAACTTAAAGTGAAAGCACAAATAGATAAACTAGATTTGCTTGAATCACGAAACAGAATTATAACTCTAAGCTTATACTAAAATGATACGCATAATAAAACTATACAGTAATTAACGAGGTCAAGTACCTAAGTTAATAACAGTAAACAAGATTAATTCTGAAGAATTTATAGGCGGCCGATGGTAACCGGTAGATATGGAGTTCCGCTTTTAGGCTTGACTAAATCTATATATTTTTTTAGCTGACAGTAAGAAAACAATGATGCTTACTTTGCGTGGAGGTTTGCTTGTTGTTGTTGTTGTTTTTAAAAAGCCTCTCGCTTTCTTCTCGGCGAAAATGCGAGTTGTCATCTCGTTTGTCTCACCGCGTTACAGTCAGCACATCGTTGGACTGTGGAAAAAAGAAATACAGAGAGTGAGTAAAAATAAATCAAATAGTCTTTCGGGTAGAAAAGTTTCACGCGGGAGCATAGGAAAACATTGCGAACTAAACAGAACCGCGTCGGTGTTCCAATTTTCTTTCGAGGCGACAAAAAATAGAGCCATTGCAAAAACAACGAGTATTATAAGACACAGTGGTTTTTTAATCACAAAGTTGGTCGTAAAAAACACCTCGACAAATATTTTTTTGCTGGCAGCAAAATACAACACTTACCTCGTGTGAAGCTTTCGCTGTTTTCAAAACATCCATTCGGCGGCTTTTACAGATAAAAATCTCCCACTTTTTTCGCTGAAATCTTAGCTGTCATCGTTTTGTTTGTAAAGCCGAGGGTTGCTGGGGTAAAGCGATGAATAAATCTGTGAAAAAACTGTCGTAAATCTCCCCTTGCCTTCCTCCATCTTGAAATAAAGAAAGTTCGGGGGTAATTTTGCTGCTTATATAGCTAAACAGTATGACCTTATTTGGTTAGGATTGGTTGTGATTGGTCAGTCCCAGTCAGGCCATGGTCAAGGTCCAAGGCCATGGTCAAAGTATCAGCCGATCAGAAGCAGAGTTTCACAACAACGCGGGGAATGGGAAAACATTGCGAGCTAAACAGAACCGCGATGGTTCGCCAAGGTTTTTCGAGGCGACAAAAAAAAATAGATTCATTGGAAAAAAACAAAACTAGTAAACAAGTATTATAACACACAGTGTTTTTTAATCGAAAAGTTCGTCGTTGTGGGAAAAACAGGCTAAACACTTAAACAAATATTTTTAGCCGGCAGCAAAAAAACAACACTTACCTCGTGTTAAGCTTTCGCTGTTTTCAAAACATCCATTCGGCGGCTTTTACAGATAAAAATCTCCCACTTTTTTCGCTGGACGGGTACTTGGCGGACCACTTGCCGCGAATCCAGAAAGAGGACCAACGGGACACAGTCTCGCATTTTTTCAAAGAAATGCTAAAGCAAAGGGACGAACTGAAACGACTCGAGGATATGGAAAGGGAAGTGATGGCTGCAGTCCAACGCTGTTTAGAACATTGAACATTTTTATTCCTGTTGAGTTGTTTTTTATTGTGAGTCAAGACGCATGTGAGTCAAGAGACATTATTTATGATGAACGTGCAAAACCAGTGTTGTCAGTTTTTTAAAATTTTAATTAAAAAGAGTGGATGTTTTTTTACAAATGGTTGTTCGTGTTGTTGCCACGCGGGTGGGGCGTTCCTATTTACAATTGGAAAAACTAAAAAGTGGAAAAGTAAAAACTAAAAAATGGCTATGTACAGATTGAAAAAAATAAAAACTAAAACATTACAAATGAAAGTCTTCGAGCTCCAGGCGTAATTGATCAATGTTCTCGGGTAGACAGAAGGTGCGGTTGAATAAGGCTTGAATTTCTGCTCGGGTTTGGTTGTCCACATCCCGGGATCCCACGATAGCACTGCTTTGATGAAGGGTGGGCTTTTTAGGTCCCCAAGGGACAAATTGACTGCCAGTGACCAGGGTGGCGGCATTCTCGTTGACTTGGTAGTAATGGTCCGAGCGGTATCATGATTGACTGGGGATGTCAAACAGGTAGACGGGTTTGCCTTGATCCATGGCCAATTGCACGGTCCAACCGGTGCCCCCTTTCACGCGTTTATGATCCTGTTCCAAAATGCCAAAGGCATAGAGGGTATGGGCTTTCTTGGCAATTTGATAATTGCGTTGCAGCAATTGCAGGGTGTAAAAATGACTAGGCATTTGTTTTCCTAGTTTCTCCGCCGCTTGGTGAAGATGCGGGTTGGCTAGCATGAGGACTTCCACGGTGGACGGGGTGATGAAAGTGGCTCGAGGATGGTTCGGGGGGACGAGCACTTCGACTTGCATCCCAAACTGTTTACCCAGTTGTTCGACGAGTTCGTCGGTACCTTTGGCGCCCCCGGTGTACACCACATGGCCATGACCAATTTGAAGTTCCAAGGCATCGATCTCGTGTTCTCCGATCATGTCGATGTCGGGCGGCATTGCTTTGAGAATGACGACACAGGGAACGCGGGGGCCGTCTTAAATAGAGACACCTGACCAATGGGAAGACAAGAGGTCCTTATTTGGATAGGAAAAAGCTGACCAATGAGAACAGCAGAAGTCCTTATAGGGTCATGAGAAGCTGACCAATGAGAGCCAAGGGTCCAAGGTATAAAAAGGCATGGGTGGGTGGGTGAAAATCGTGAGCACGATGTCTTTCGATCGGAAGAGAAAGCAAAGCGTCCACCCTGCGGGGAAGAAGAAAAAGAAAGAGAATGTGGACTGTGATCCGGTGGTGCGCGAGGTGGTGGAAGACACCCGAGCTGCGGTGGAAGACATGATGAAAGAATTGAATGACATGGTGGAGCAATCGACACCAGCATTGACGACCATGTATGACACTGCGGAGGACAATGAAAGAAAGTCGGTGGACTATTTGGTATGTCCTTGCCATGACATGCGTTTGGAGGCACGAGAATCTCAAAAGGGATGGAAGTATGTGAAATGTCCCATCCAACCCTGTTTGCTGTTTTGTGGGCAAGATCAAGCCCCCGACTATATGAAAGCCGTGTATAGTCAACCTCATGCAGAAGTGCGGGACATGTGGACTTGTTTGCAATGCTTTTGCCGTGAACCCGCCACGCTACAACAGAGCCATTCCACCCAGAACCCCGATCGCTTGTTTCTGAACTGTTCCAAGAAAAAGTGTGGCTTCTTCCGATGGGCCGATCAACCGTTGGGTCCCAAGTACTGGAGTTGGTTTCATGACCATCCCCCCAAGAAAGCCGACGCACTGGCCGAACCCCCGTTGTCCACCCGTGATGCACAAGGGTATCCCAAGCGTGGCGTGGACATCCCAGGACCGCCCCCTCGAAGGAAAGAGGACCGACCCCTGACAGACTATGAGAAACAATTGCTACGAGAAATTGAAGAGCTCAAGAACCGTCAAGAAATGATGGTGGCCCCAGCGCCACCACCCCCCAAGTACAGTGACAGTGTCGAGAACTGGCAGAAAAGCTTCGAGACCCTCGCCTGTGGGGGCCTCTTTTAAAGGAGAGAACGAATAAAATTTTTTTTATTTAGGCCATGGAGTCTGCTGTGTGTGATGCGTGGGAGTCTGTTTTGTCTCGGGTGCAATGGCAATGCCATCAATCGCTTTGCCAAGTGTTATATGATCACCAACCCGGGTCCAACATCCCTATTCCCCCATGTCCCGAGGACACGCATCCTCTTCAGATCTTTGAAGAAACCCACGTGGACCGCAACCTGTATCGATGGGTGGTGTTTGTCTTGTGGTTAAAAGCCCACCCGAACGCGTGGCGATGGTATCGAATCATTCAAAAGGCGCATCCCGACACCATCCCTTCCATACCGACCTTATGGGATGAATGCCGGAACGTATGGCCCCTCGAAAGAAAAAGGTCTCCCAAGCATGGTTGAATCGTTACCACGATCCTCGGGCCCCCGGCAGTTTAGGAGGCGTGCAACGGTTTGCCAAAGCCCATCGTCTCCCGTTGAAACAAGCCCAACGGGTCTTGGAACGGGATTTGGCCTACACGTTACATAAACCGCGGCGTCGTCGTTTTCCCACGGTGCCCGTGGTGGTGGGAGGGTTAGACGATCAATGGGTGGCGGATTTAGTCGAAGTGCAACCGTTGGCCAATATAATCGGGGCCTACGCTATTTACTGACGGTCGTGGATGTCTTGTCCAAATACGCGTGGGTGCAACCCTTGAAAGACAAAACCGGCGTGGCCCTAGTGAAAGCCTTTGAGAAGATTGTGAAACAAGGACGACGACACCCCAACCGATTGCAAACGGATCGGGGGAAGGAATTTTACGACCGGACGTTTCAACGATGGCTCGACGAGCAAGGGATTCACCATTTTTCGACGGAAGGGGATGCGAAGGCCAGTGTGGTGGAACGATTTAACCGCACCTTGAAAGAACGGTTGTACCGCTATTTCACCGCGGCCAACACCTTACGCTTTGACGATGTCTTACCTGAGTTGGTGCAAGGCTACAATGCCACCCGGCATCGAAGTATTGGCATGGCCCCTCAAGACGTGACGTGGGACAACGAAGAAGCCGTGTGGAAACGATTGTACGGCCCACGAGGGAAAAGCCAGAAAAAACCTAAATTCAACGTAGGCGATCGGGTGCGTCTGAACAAGATTCATCGCACCTTTGAAAAAGGCTATCTTCCCGGTTGGACCGAAGAAGTGTTTGTGGTGCATCGTGTGATCCCGGGCCCGGTGCCCACCTATAAGATTCGCGAATGGGATGATACCCCGGTCCAAGGCACGTTTTACGAGGAGGATTTACAAAAAGTCCATGTGTCCGACGTGTTTCGGATCGAAAAGGTACTTAAGCGTCAAAAAGATCGATGGTTGGTCAAGTGGAAAGGCTGGCCCGACAAGTACAATAGTTGGATTGCTCGTGGTGACGTGACCTCTCTCCAACCACCCAAGAGGAAAAAGACAAGTCCACCCAAGCCATCCAAAAGACGACGACGCGACTAAAAAATGACGTTCGTCCCCAACTCGTCGTTTTACGTGACGTTGATGAGTCATGCGAGTACCAAGGAGTTTCCTGGCAACAAGAGCCATCAGTTCCGAAATCGGTTGCCGAAACCCATTCGATTTGTGGGACGCGGATGGATGGTGGGCATGGTCAGTTTATCCTTACCCACCATTCCGGTGGTAGCGGAAGAAGGAGGAGTGGGCGAGTCCCATCCTCTGTTGTATGTACGATGGCACGACCAGGTGTATTCCCAAGACGATCAAGGCAACGATCACTGGTGGCCTGAACGTCGCGAACTCTTTACATACGGTCGAGATATGAAAAAGGAGCTGGCCTCGTCGACGGGATCGCACTTGTTTCATCAACTGGTGTACCGTTACGAGCAAAGCCGTGCCAAACAAACCAAACCCCTCAACAAATGGGCAGAGAACAATGGCGTCAAATTGTACCCGACGTTTGAATGGACCTCCGAAGGGGATTTGGTGTTGAATACCGTCAATGTGGATTACAAAGTTCAAGTGGCACGCGTGGAATGGGGCAAAACCCTGGCCTTGAAAATGGGATGGATTGAACAAGTGTCGACGGGTGTGTATCGATTGGGTCCCAATATCATACAAGAATTTCATTCCGACTCGATTCCTACACTGACGGATGTCCTGGATGGCAGCAACCAACCCGCCTTTTGGAAAGTGGATGGGGATTATATGAACTTGAGTATGACCTGTAATTGGCGGTTTGTGAATTTGAACGCGACCTTTCGGCCGTCGACGGAATTTCCCGCGGTGCGTCCTTTGCACGTGTATTGCAATGTAGGGACCAGCAGCATGGTTGGGGGTCGCATCACCGATCTGTTGCGAGAAATCAAGTACCATCCTCAAAACACCACCCACTTTGAACCTCGACACATTCAATATGTCCCGGTACGCAATGAAGTGGTGGAAATCGTGGAAACCCAGATGGCCGAAACCAATGGGGATCTAGTCCAATTTGGCGAAGGACGTACCCTCCTCACCCTGCACTTTAAAAGGGACGTGGCGGCGATGTGAAGAAGACAAAGATGTCGTTCTACGTGACGTTACCGAGTCATGCCAACCGCCATGAATTTCCCCACAACCAAGCCAATTCCTTCAAGATTCGTTTACCGAAACCGTTACAGCTCACGGGGGGTGGATGGCAAGTGGGGTTGAGTGCCATTTCCTTACCGGATACCCGCGTGAATTTGTACGAGTTGGTGAAGAAAGATGGGTACATCCTAGCGACGTCCTGGGAGATCACCTATCCCGCCCCGGGTAAAACCGATGGCACCATGGCTGCGCGCATAGGCACGACGCAAACCCTCATCCAAGACGTCCAAGATTTGGATTGGGTGGTGGATGGCGTGAGTTTCATGAAAGCCACGATTGCCCATTTGGAACAACGACGCCACGAAACGGCGATTCAAGGAGGCCGTTTTACCAACGATCAAGGCAAACACACCTACGTCAAGTTCAAGTGGGAAGGCGAGGATCTGCTCATCGACAACACGAATGTCTGCCATTGTGGCAACAAAACACCGGCCCTGACCATCTACACCAAGTTAGCGCTCAAGATGGGATGGTTACGTAAAATTGACAGTGGGTTGATTTTGGGTCCGAACTTACAGCAAGAATTCCTGGGCGATCAAATCCCCAACATGAAAAAACCCATTGGCAACGATTGGAACGATGTGAACGACGATCAGAGCAACCCGGTCTTTTGGACGGTGCGTTCGATTTTACCGGATTATTTACAATTGAGCATGAGTTGTAATTGGCGTTTCACCAACTTGAATACGGCGTTTCGGGCGGTGGTGGGGGAACCCACACGATCGTTGCACGTGTACTCGGACATCGCGGGCAGCACGGTGGTAGGCAATCGCGTGACCGATTTGTTGCGTGAAATCCAGTACAAGCGACAAGGACGTGGTGCCCTGTACTTTGAACCGTTGCACATTCAATACATGGCTCTTCGTAACGAGGTGGTGGAAATCATTCACGTTCAAGTGGCTGAAACGATTGGTAGGGGAGGAGACTTGGTCAAGTTTGGTGACGGTCATACCATTGTCACGTTACACTTCAAAAAGACATAAAAAGGGGAGGACTTGACAAAGGGAGTGACCAATCACAACAAGATGCCAAAGACAAGAGGGCGTCGAAGGAGACGAAGAAGAAGGCAACGAGGGGGTCTCTTGCCCCTGGCTGCGCTGATTCCAGCCTTGATTGCGGGAGGGAAAGCCGTGGCGTTGGGTGCCGCGGGGGGTGCAGCGAGTTACGGGGCCAAGAAAGGGTTGGAAGCCGCGTTTCGAAAAAGAAGACGATGAGGACGGTATAAAAAGGGGGTCACGTGAAGCCCAAACAAACGTTTATCCCTGGCGAAGAAGAAGACAACATGCGAGGGGGAAGTTTGACACGATTTGGGACCGATGAGTGGTATGATCAACATGGCAAAGGGTTGATGACGGATCTCTTGCGTGGGGGGTTCCAAGGCCTTAAAAGCACGCGAAATCCTTTAAAACTGCCTAGTAATATCAAGAGAGGCTTGGAAACGGGTTTGACACGCGGTATCAAACGCAAAGCCGAAGACGTCATTAAAAAAGAAATTACCAAACGAGCCAAGAAAGCGTTGAATCAGAAGAACGTGAAACAAGCCGTGCGGGTAGCCAGTGCCTTGTTTCCCAAGCAAACCAAACGTGCGCGAGATATTTTGGGAGTGTGAACATGGAACCGGTGCCTTCGCGACCTCGACGGATTCGTAGTGATCGGGGCTTGTCTCAATGGGGAGGACTGTATCCGTTTTGGAAACTGATGCGACGACAACGTGGCGGCTGGTTGAGTCCCGAGGTGATGAGACTGCCCGGGTTTGATTTGAGACAACGCTTAGCACGACGACGACGACGGTATAAAAACCCCTCACGACGACGGGGTACCACCACTCGACGACGACGACGACGTTAAACATGCCTGACGTGAGTACGCAAACCCCACCGGCTCACCCACGTTCCGAAGGGACCGTCAACCCCGCGTTACGGATTTTCAAGGTGCCGTCGACGGACATTAGCATCAATGCCTATCGCATGGTCACCGTTCAACCCACCACCACAGGCATTAATCCGATGGAATTCATCATTCCGGGGTTGGACGATTTTGTGGATTTGGGACGCAGTTACTTTACCATGGAATTGAGATTGAAAAAGAGTACGAACGATAACTTGGAGGCCAATGAAAAATTGTGGCCCGTCAACAATTTGGCCCATTCCATCATCAAACAAATTGACTTGCATTTGAATGGCACGTTGATCAGTCCTCAATCCGACACCTACCATTACAAGGCCTATCTAGAAACCTTGTTGAATTATGACCGAGAAGATGGCAAGACCGTGTTAGGACCCCAAGGCTGGTTCAATCAAGTGGATTCCCCACCCCAATGGACCAACAACAATACCAACAGTGCCACACCGCATAATGACTACCGGGATCTCCCTGCCAATCACAAAGGGGCGTTGGCCGCCATGGTCGCTGCCGTGGGCAAGTATGCTGGAGGCGTCACCCACAGTCTGGTGTTTACCCCGCACCTGGAAGTGTTTCACACCGGCAAACTGTTGGTGCCAGGCATCGAAATCAAGATGAAATTTCGTTTCAATGGTCCGAGCCTGTTTTTGAATGGCGTGGCTCTCGCCGGCCGATTGATGGAAGGCGATGTCAAACTACGGTTTCATATCTGTCAACTGCGTTTGAATGAGGCCATCTACCAGAGTTTGTCTGCCAAAAGACACAATCAAGGCCAAGTGGCTGCCTACCCGACCGTCCGCAGTGAAATCCGCACCTTCAGCATGCAAGGCAACCTGACCCGTTTTGACATTCCCAACCTGTTTCAAAACAGAATACCGGACCGATTGATTGTAGGGTTGTTGGACAGCCGCGCCTTCAATGGGGATGTGACCCGAGATCCCTTCTGTTTCCAGAAATTTGGTCTGAGCTCCATTAAACAGATTGTCAAAGGCGAAGAATACCCTTATGAAACCCTACACTTGGTGCACAACAATGGCACCCGAGATAATCTAGGGTACTTCCGTTTTCTGCAAGCCAGTGGTGCTTGGTGCAAAAAGAAAGGCAATATGGTGGAACTAGGAGATTGGGGCCACAGGAAAAATTGTAGCTTGTTCATGTTTGACAATGTGGCCAATGGATGTGCCGACAGTCAAACCCTCAACCCCAAGCAAACCGGTGATTTACAGCTGGTCTTGGAATTTGGAGTCGCCCCCCGGTACCAATATAACAGTGCTCGTCTATGGAGAATTTGAGAACTTGCTGGAGATTGACTAGAACGGAGCCGTGTTGTACAACATTTACCAACACTGATGGAACACGTGGCCTTGAATAATGTGCAGTTGGATTATTTAGCCCGCGACGACCCCCAATTGAAACCGATGTTTTATGGAACGGTGGCCTGTGATCGTTTACCCAAGAGTCCTGTCAAAACCCAACGCCAAGGGTACATTGTGAACACCGACCCGCACGATCAACCCGGACAACATTGGTTGGCGGTGTGGACGGATGGAAACGTGTGTGAAGTCCTCGACAGTTATGCCTTGCCCATGGACACGTACGTGCAAGCCGCCCCGTTACGAGATTGGATCGTGAAACATTGGAAGTATGTGGTGACCAATGGCAAGTCCCTGCAAGCCATTTCAAGCAAGAGTTGTGGCGATTACGCCTTGTTGTACTTGAAAGCCAAAGCCCGTGGACGGACCTTGCAAGCATTTTTAAATGAGTTTTCCGATCATGATTATGTCAGCAATGACCATCAAGCCGGTCAACACCTTCAACAATTGATTGTAGGTCAAGAAGCCAGATGGTATCAACTTTGTTGTCATCCGTATCATCAACGGAATGGTTAAATAAAATAGGTTGGCAAAAACGGTGTCGGAGTCGTAGCTCAGTCGGTAGAGCCTTTGGATCCCCCGAAAAACAGGTGTTGGGGGATTGTGCGTGGGTTCGAGTCCCACCGATTCCAATAAAAAGGTGCCTTTTTTTTTTTAAAGGGTAGTCGTCCTCATCATGCAAACGGGGAAACCGTTTCGTTTTCATACCCCGTCCAGTATTTTGGTGGTGGGGCCTTCGGGATGTGGCAAAACCGTGTTTACGGAAAAACTCTTGGTAGAGAACGCGGACTTGTTTGACACCCCGCCCACCCAAATGCATTATTGTTATGGGGCGTGGCAAGATCGATTTCGAGGCATGCAAGATCGTGGGGTGGTGTTTCACGAAGGCATTCCCGATCATGATGCGTTGGTCCAATGGTTTCCTCAAGGACAGGGGGTCCTCGTCTTGGATGATTTAATGGATGAAGGGAGTCACGATAAACGCGTGTTGGATTTATTCACCAAACATTCGCATCATCAAGGGGTGACGGTGCTCTACTTGTGCCAAGACATGTTTCCCGTGGGGCGATATGCCAAAAGTATTTCCCGCAATGCTCATTACATTGTGGCGTTCAAGAATCCCCGGGATCAATTGGGGGTACGTAACGTGATGCTGCAATCGTTTCCTACCACTTGGAAAGACACGTTGGAGACCTTTCATCAGGCGACCACGCGCCCTTATGGCTATTTGATGTTGGATTTACACCCGGCCTCCTCCGATCAACAACGGTTATTGAGTCACCTGTTAAAAGACGAAGGATGGACGCGCACCTATCAAAAAGCGAGTATAAAGGGACGAGACCCTTGAACGGACCTTCGAAAAGCCAGCATGGCCGATGAGGAGGACCGTCAACCTCCGCAAGCGTACGATACCGTGGCCCCGGCCGGGTTGGGGCGTCCACCAGTAATCAAATGTCCCCAGGGGCGATGCAACAACTTTTTTTCACGGGAGACGAAGGCCTTGTTGACGTTGCCATGGAGGAAATGCACCCCGATGTTCTCAGTCAGTTTTTGAGAAGTCTACCCTCCCCCCGTACAGTTGCCGGGTGGCCCAATCTGGATGGTGCACCCCCTGTACAGACCTCTTCCCCAGCCGGGGTAGGAAGCCCAGGAAGTCAATCCTTCCGTAGCATACACACCACCCCGGAGTCTTCTGGGGCTCGAACTCCTGCGACGCCTCCTAGCGTACCCTTGGCGGCGGCGGGTGCTCGAACAGCAGCGGGTGCTGGGGGTAATGGTGGCGGACGTGGTGGCGGACGTGGTGGACGTGGCGGTGGACGTGGTGGTGGGGGTGCTTGACGTGGCGGTGGTGGTGGTGCTGCTGGTGCTGGTGGTGGTGGTGGTGGTGGTGGTGGAGGTGCTGGTGGTGCTGGTGGTGTTGGTGGCGCCGGTGGTGGTGGTGGTGGCGGCGGCGGCGGTGGCGGTGGTGGTGGTGGTGGTGGTGGTCATAGGGGACGACGACCGAGACGCATACGAGGACGACGACGAAATACCCCCACTTCGCCTTTGACACCTGCCTCCAATCCAGCTACCCCTCGAGGATCTTGGACGTCTGGGAGTCCACCCCCACGTACCTTGCGTCAAGCAGATTTACAACGACGTTTACGCATGCTGTTACAAGATCAAGAACAATTGGCCCAAGGACGGGAAATTGCTAATGTGACCATGACCAATAGCATTGTGACCAGTTATAAACAGGGAGGACGTCCTAGTGTACAAACCTCTTCGTCCCGGGTTTCGCCGTGATGAAAACCGTCGTGTCGTTATTGAATGGATCCCGACGTCCTGGCGTCCCCTTGCCACCCGAATTGTTACAACGTATGGATTCGTTGTATGCCTTTTACCATCAACAATGGTGGTGTTATCGCAAAATGTTGAATCATTTCAAGTGTTGCCATGCCTTGTTCAATGGACTGGCGTTACTCCTGATGGCCGCCGGCATGATTGCTGGCCCCCTGTTGGACAACAGCACGTTGGTGGCGTGTTTGGCTGCCGTAGGGACGGTGGTCAAAGGATGGGCCGATTTTAAACAGTACCGGTTCAAAGTGACCATGAGTCGATTTGCGTTTACCACCTATGCCAAAGCCTTGACCGAATTGAAAACCTATGTGAGGGGTGTTCCCTTGGAGGACCTGGAAGGATTTTTGATCAAGATGCAAACGTTGGATGATACCATTGTGGATTTCACTCCTCCGTTACCCAAACGGTGCGTCCAAGAGTACCATGGTCATTTTGTCTACCAACCCGTGGAAGCCCAATGCTATGTGGACGGATGTCCTCGTCCCTTGAGGCCCAAAGACTACTGGATCAATAAAAAGCCGCTCCCTCCCAGTCCTACACTCTTAGAACCATGGCCGTCCAACGAAGACGACGACGACAACGAAGAAAAAGAAGAACCCGACAACAAGGCGGGGGCTGGTGGTCCGATTTAAAACGCAATACCCGTCAAGGCTATAAAGAGACGCAAGACCTCATCAAACAAAACAAAGCCCTTCAACGTGTCTTGTCGCACTCATGGTATCCTTGAGGAGAAGACGACGACGACGACGACGTCGTCAACGAGGTGGTTTTTTGAACTTGTTGGTCCCCGCCATGGCCGGATTGGGGAAAGCCGTGGCCTTGGAAACGGATAAACGTATAAAACGCACGATCCAAAAAGCCAATCAACGGTATCGTCGCCGTCATCGGTAAACGATGCAACGTCTTCGACGTCAATTACCGTTTTTACGGACCATGTTACAAGAAGCCAATGGTTCCAAACGTCAAGAGTTGTTACAACATGCCAATGCCGATCAAATCAATGCTGTGAGTGAACTGGTCTTGAACTTCTTAAAAAACAAGATTCCCGTCACCCCACCCATCCTGGCCAAACTTCAACCCTATAAAAAGGTGCTACGCGATTTGGGACGTCGTCGACATTCCGTGAAAAAACGGTGTGCGTGGTTGGTTCAACAAAAAGGACGCGGCTTGTTTCAAGGACTTCACGAGGTGTTATGTCAATGTGCTCGACCGACCCGTTAACCCTGGCCACATGGATCACCCTGTTACAAGAGGCCAATCGGGCCACCGACCAGTGGAAAGACGCCTGTTCTTATTGGAAGCATAAATATCACCTGTTGTATCGAGAGTACCAACATATGTTGAGATCCCGTCTTTGTGAGAGCTGTCCTGAGATAGAAGACGGGGAACTTTGCCCCGACTGTAGTCAACCCCCATGGATGAGGTGTACATGATTCCCCACAAGGACTTGGAACAACTCATTCAATATTACAAAGGAGAACTCACCGAAAATGCCTTGTTGAACAAAGCCGCGACGCTCGCCGCCCAAAAACATGTGTTGTTGGCCAACCCCCAATTGCCCCCGGCCCTGGTCAATGCTCAAACCAAACCCATGAGTCAAGAATTAACCAAGTTAACCAAACGCATTCGTCAATTTCCCGGAGGCGTGGGGGTTGGGGCCCCGGGTGGTCCGCCAGGCGAAGAAGAGGAAGAGGCCGGGGATTTGGTGACGGGACCTGTGGAACAATGGTTGAAGCGCATGATAAAAGGCAGCCCGTCGACGCCCAAACCTCCCATTACCCCTACCACCAAGAAAGGCAAGGGAGCAGCCACCACCAGTAAGATTCCCATTCTCAAGAAAGCCACCCCTTCCACCAGCCGAGGGGATATCCGGTCGCGTTTAGAAGCCGTGCGAGAACGTCGCAAGACCTGGGAAAAGCATTTAGCCGAACGTGGTTTCGCGAAAGGCAAAGGCAAAGGCAAAGGCAAAGGCAAAGGACCCGCGCGTGAAGTGGAACGATTGAAACCTTTACCCGGGTGGGAAGATTGGGCCCAAGGCAAAAAGTTACGACGTCGATTGGATTACGACAGTGATTAAAAAGATGGCACCTCGCACCAAGAGGAGGAGAAGGGGTATCAAACGGAAACGCCCCCAACGAGGAGGGGCCCTGGATGTCCAAAAATGGATCGCTAAAACCGGCAAAGAATTTCATTGGCCTGGCTATCAGTACATGGGCCCTGGCACGCATTTAGCCAAACGTCTGAAACGAGGGGATCCCGGCATCAATCGCTTGGACCAGATTGCGAAACAACACGACATTGATTACAGCCGTGCCAAGAATTTGCAAGATAAATGGAAAGCCGATACCAAGATGATCCAAGCCATTGATCGATTACCCGGCAAGAAAACCAAGACGGAACGGGTGGTCAAAAAAATCATGCAAGCCAAGAAACGTTTAAAATTGTAATTTAATGGCACACTCTTTACAGTTGTTGTTGAAAAAATAAAAAAAAGATCAAAACAAAATGTCTGGATCATTGCATACATCGTCAAGCAATTGTTCCCATTCCTCGACAGTTATGTCCTCCCACAAGTCTATGACATCCGAGATGGTTTCTAAAGGGGTCGCTATCATTTCCTCCAACCAGGTCATCACCTCATCCGTCAACAACGCCTCCTGTTCCCACACAGGGAGTTCCACGGAAAGGATGTCCCCCGAATCCAAATTCACGACGGTCCAACTTTCCTCCTCTTGGTCTGGGATGTCCGGCATGGTTCAGGGGAGGATGGCGGTACAGGCGGCGGTGTTAAGGGTCGTTTAAATTCAAAGCGCCAATACGCGCAACAATAGTCCAATCCTTCAATGAACCACGCTGTATTGAGTTGCGGGTAACACCCGGGGGACCAGTGTTCTTCGACTTGGGCCTCGCGTGCCGCCTGGGCTGCCTCTTTCTGCCGCTCTCTTTCTTTCAACTGTTCCCCAAAGGCAGTCACCCCGTCGTCCAGGCCACAGTCCGTCTTGATCTTCTTCAACACCTGCTCCACTTCTAAATTCCCCTCGAACTTTTCAAACTCTATGAGTAAGGCGTCTTGACGAGAGGCCATCTTGAGATGACTCAGCCGGAGGTTCGATCTGTTTTATAGTCTCTGGGTCCTTCCCTGCAAAGCCTCATGGGTCCAAACTAGGGAGGGGGGAGGGGGGTCCCCCCACCCCAGCCCCCTCCCAAAGCATCATGGGGTCTCCTTCTCATTGGCCCATTCCCTTCCACGTGACCCTTTTTTTCTCTATAAAACCCGAAGACCGAGCTCATCAGAGTCTTCACTGTCGTCCCCGGCATCCCATCCTCCTCCTTTGCTCCCACGGGACCCGTCTATCGTCAGAGTCTTTCCCATCGTCAGTGCAGAACATCTCTCCTTTCTTCAGCTTTGGACCCTGTGGGAGTGATGTACCATGAAAAATCATCATCTTCATCTTCCGTTCTGATACAACACCTCTTGTTCTGAACGTCTTTGTCCTCCACTCCATGCCTTCTTCATGTCCTATGGATGAGGTCCACTGCCTTCTCGTTTTGAACATTTTTGCCCTCTTGGACTGCAGGTGTCTTTGGTTCAGCATCCGCCATCGCTGGGTTTTTGCCGTCTGCATTTTTTGCAATTCCTCCAACCTTCACACAAAACTTCACAGACCATGCACCTGTGTTTTTGCACCATCCACATCAGTTGGGACAACACGACACTGCCTCCTTGACTGCCTCGTTGTCTTCTGCACTTACTACACCTTCCATCACATCTTCATTGCTACTTGGTGTATGTTCCTCTTGAGGTGACGATCCCGGGTCTTCAGACCACCCCAGATTGTTAACAAAGAGACCGGACACCCAGGAAAAGATAAAAAGCTCCTTCATCCATCTCTCGCCGCTGTCGGACGAGACATCCCTTGTGCCCCCTCCACGACAGGATCTTTGGACTGAAAGGCATCGTGTCCACACCGGGAAGCATCCGAAACCTCCCTTTTCACCTCCTCTCTTCGCCTCCTCTCTTCTGGACACATGGCATCCACCTGCTCTTGGTTCATCTTGCCACCTCCACTTTCTTGGACGACGACCGTGGCGATGTGGCTCTGACTAAGTCTTTTTTTCCATCGCTCGTTCTGGAAGTCAAGTCATGGTTCTGCTCTCCCTATGGATCTTCCACTGGCAACTACCTTGTTGACTTCTTGTTCTTCCATCACAACAGGCACTCGGACGACGTGAGGATTTGGCTCGGCCCGTTTTGGAATCATCCAACCCATTTTTTTCACCACCTTGTTGACTTCTTCTTGTTCTGAGGATGGGGTGCAAGTCTTCGTGACGCGGATGTTTTTCCATTTTGCCGGGGAGAAAACATGTAGTGAAAGTACGCATCTACCCCCTATTCCAGGTCCACGAGACAGACCACTCCTGTATCAGCTCCTCTCTTCCTACCTGTAACAGTTCCATGTGGAAGCATGCCTCTTGTACCATGATCTTGGAACTTGGACCGAGGCCCCTTCGTCTTCACTCCGTTCGTTTTCTTCTCGTCGGTGACATGGATTCTCCTCTTCACCCGTACCACTATCGTTGGCATTCTGTGGTGATACTTTTGAATTCTGCAAGGACGAAGTTCATCAAGTGGATCTCGGTCCTTCTGAGAATAGGACAGCCACTCCTACCCTAGGACTGTGCTCGTACTTTCCAGAGGAAATGGTTGGACCGTGCAAGACTTCAAATGGTCTTCCAGACTTTCTTTCTTTCCTCCTTTGCTTGACCATGATGTTGTAACAATCCACCTTAACGCCTTGCTCCTTTTTGGATACATCTCCCCTGGGCCTGCCTTGGACCGATTTGGCCTTGCTTCTTTGGACCTTTCCTGGACCTGTCGTACTTTCCAGAGACTGGACCTGTCGTACTTTCCCCGTTCGCAGGGATGCATTGGTCCCTTTCCCAGGGTTGCATGGAGAGACTGAACCTGCCTCACACCGTTTGGCCTCGCTTCTTTGCACCGTTCGCAGGAATGCCTCGGTCCCTTTCCCTGGGTTGCATGGGACTCTTTTCCAGAGCAAGTGTTCCTTGCCCTCAAGCTTGACCCTTGCCACCGCGTCTTCGTGATCTTAACTTTGAACTCCGTGCCGCTGTCGGGCTTGGATTGTTCGTCATTTTTCACACGTCCTGTACCAGAGCCTCGGAACTTGGGGAACTCCTTGTGCAGATTTGTTGGTCGTTCTCCACACGGACCAAACCTTCGCGGAGCTTTAGACCGTGTACCGTTGGCCACCTTAAATTGTTTCTCTTCTGTCCAGTAGATGTGTGGCATAATACAGGACACGTTCCTGCCCTTGCCTTTCTTCATGGAAACAGGCCTCCAGAACCTCGTCCCCCAGATTGGACTTTGGACCCGTACAGGAACACCAAAAACCATGACCCCCTACGATGGGGCGTTTGGACTTTGGACTTTTTTCCACTTCTTGTCAAACAAAACCAATAAAACATGTTCCATGGCACTTCCTGTGTGGTTTTCTCTGAGCCCGCGATCCTTTTTTGGGGGTCCGCGGTTTCCCAAAACACGGGACCTCCCCCAGTCACTTCCGGTTCCAGTCACTTCCGGTTCGGACTTCTGGCTTGCGCATGCGTCCTTTTTTTTAGGGTACCACAAGCTTAGCACGCTCTTTTCTCTTGACCTGGTTTCTAGTACCAATGGGTCGCCATCTTGCATTTCCCTGTACGGTTGCTAAGGAACCTGCGTCTTGGACCTTGAACCCCCTTGTTGCTAGGGAAGCGCGTGATACCCATGAGCGTTTGCGACCCCATTTTTCATCAACCAATCATCATCCACCCTTTGGGTCATGTGACCCTCTCTCGACCAATCACAACCCAACATGCAAACGAGGCTAACTTCCCCAGGTGGGCCTACATTACTACTCACGTCAAAGGTACGATTACGATTCGTATCTTGAGTGACCGTAATGTATTTTGCGCCCCGGGGGAAGGGGAAAAACGGCGGGGTCTAATGCACCTAAGGCTTTTTTTGTTTTCTTTTTTTTTTTTGGTTGTCACTAGCCTCAGACTCCTGGTTTTTCGCTCGGCCAAAAAATTTTCGTCGCAAACTTCGGCTACTCCACTTGGGCTCGTATCTTGAGTAATCGTAATAGCGGAGCTCGCGGAACACCATGGGTAAACAAATCTGGCAACCAATCGATCCGAGAAATTTTGGTTGTGACGTCAGCGTACACCCACCTGTCCATACAGACTCTGGGGGAGGGGGTGGGGAGTCCCAGGACAACCCGACGGGGGGTGGAGAATGCCATCTTTTCTTGGCGGGAAATTTAAATCGCGCGCTACTTTTGGGCAACCGGCTTTTTCCTTGGCAGAAAATTGCATGTCCATCGTCGCTTTTAAAAAAGAGGCTTCATTAAAAAAGCTTTTAAGTTTATTCATCAAAATGATTTTGCAACAGTGCTAGAGGACCTAAAGTTTTAAACTTGAGAAAAACATGTCCCATCTATAAATGAAAAGAAAAAGTTCAAAAGGATACTGGTGGAAGGCGAAAAGTTCAAGTTACGAAAGCTGCCTTCAAAGGACTATTCTTCACGGCGAAGAGCTTGCCCTCTTCTTAAACACAACCGAGTAAGTGAAGTTTTTAAGATTTTGAGTATCACGGTCAAAGAAATTACGTTTTGAAATGGAAATTTAATTTATGTAATTAGAAATGTGTCATTTACTTTTGACGTTAAAAAATTATTAGAAAACGCGCTCAGATTTGAGTGACAGGTGTAGTCTTGAATATTTTGCCATGCTCAGCCGATTTCACTCGCGTGGACGGACCCACGATGCTGGAAGTGTAACGCGAATTGCATTTAAGTATAAACTTACGGGTCTTCGAATAAACTTTTTCAAAAATGACTTCTCTGTCCATTATTTTGTGTTTGTTTATTCATAACAGTAGGTCAAAGCACAGGCAAGCATCACTTCAGTGAGATTACGGCGAATAATTGTTTTCAATTTTCACTGTCGGGTCCATCTCTTTGTGCAACTCTCGATTTTGTTGTCCTAGAGGTTTTCAATTGTAATAACCTTTTAAGCGAAGCAGCTGTCGGTTTAAAGCTATTTTGTCGGAAAAGCTTCTGAAACAGTTTTGTGCATTCCTCAAAGCGCCTTACTTTATAGGCCTTTACCTAAGATAGGCTTAATACTTTGCATACGCAAAACTTGTACAATAATTTAAAGCTTGTTTATTGATTTGGTGTTTTTTGTTTTCAAACTTAATGGTCTTTAATTAGAGAACGAAATCTAACAGTTATTTAAAAAACTATAAGCGAAGCAGTTGTCAGTATAAATTTTTGACTAGACTAATAGTCGCAGTTTATGTTATTTGTTAACATCCGAACGCGATGAAGATAACCTTCAGAGTAAGTTTTATTTTGTTGTTGTAAATGAGCGCCATTTCAAGTTCATTCAAGTGAATTAGACAATAATCCAAGGAGATTTGATAAGTCTTGACAGTTAAATGACAGGATATGGAAACATTACAAAAACCAGCAAGACGGCTCGTGAGTAAAATATGTGTTCAGTTTGATGCCCGAAAAAAAAAACAATCAAACTGTACTCAGCCTCTAGAATAACCCTTCGAGCTTGGTTTTACAGAACAGATCCCCAAAATTTTGGAGGACAATTCGGAACTCTTTCAGGCTTTTTGAGAAACACTTTTCGAAAGCGAACGAGCCAAAAAAAGCTCCAAAATATATTTCGGACCGAAAAGGTTCAGGACTTTTTTTGAGAAACGAACACCAGTTTATTCCTTGGCAGCTCAACTTTTAGGCTTGGCTAAATCTATTTATTAAAAACTGGACTAGGTATATTGAATTTCTAGTATTTTGATTGGCTGAACGGAGCTGGGCTATCAGCTCATATACCTGCTGGTTGCTGCGACCAAATATGGTCAATGAACACTCAACAACAAAGTGAGCTGAAAAGTTTTTTCCTCGCGAGCAGCCAAGCGAGAAAAATGGACGAGAAAGATCACTTTGGAGCGAAGTTAAATTAAGCAGAAATTCCAACAGCGTCACCAACAAGCATCACCAACAGCGTCGTCTAACACAAGTCAAAATTATTTGAAGAAACTGTGCAGAAATAGAAATTTAAGCATTAAGCGTTGTGTTTAGAATTAATTTCTTTCATCGATCGTCACGTCGATCATTGAAATTGAACAAACGGTAGGTTTTATCAGGAAGGCTTTCCACTTCTAAATACTGAAGACGACATAAAATAAAACACAGTGAAATGGGGCAGAAACATTTAATAAAAACTGTCACACATTCATGGCGAGTCAGTGCCAAAATCATGAAGCAGTCTAAACAAGTACTAATATATAGATTTAGCCATGCCTAAAAGCGGAGCCGCCAAGGAATAAACCGGTGCTCCTTTCTCAAAAATAGTCCTGAAACTTTTCGGACTTCGGGGCTTTCTTTGGCTGATTAGCTTTTCTCCAATATTTTGAGGATCTGTTCTGTAAAACCAAGCTGGAAAGGTCATTCTAGAGGCTGAGCACAGCTTAACTATTTTTTTGGGGCATCAAATTGAACACATATTTTACTCAGGAGCCGTCTTGCTTGGTTTTTGCAATGTTTCCATATCCTGTCATTGGCTGTCAAGGCTTGTCAAATCTCCTTGGATTATTGGCTTTTGGCTTGAATGAACTTGAAACGGCGCTCATGTACAACAACAACAACAAAATAAAATTTATTCTGAAGTAAATGGGTCATCTTCATCACGTTCGGATGTTCAGTTAACAAATAACATGAACTGCCCCTATTAGTCTGGTCAAAAATTTATACCATCAAGATTGAAAACAAGCAAACACCAAACACGCTTTAAATTATGGCATAAGTTTTGCGGATGCGAAGTAAGCCGATATAAAGTTAGGCGCTTTGAGGAACGCAAAAAACTTTTTTTTTCGGAAGCTTTTCGGATAAAATAGTCTTAAACCGACAACTGCTTCGCTTAAAATATTATTACTATTGAAAACGTCTGGGACAAGAAAATCGACAATTGCACAAACCGACCCGACAGTTAGAATTGAAAGCAATTATTCGCCGTAAGTGATGCTTGTGCAGTTGCCTTGCGACTGTGCTTTGACCTACTGTTATGAATAAACAAACACAAAATAATAAACAGAGAAATCATTTTTGAAAAAGTTTATTCGAAAACCCGTAAGTTTATACTTAAATGCAATTCGCTTTACACTTCCAGCATGGCAAAATATTCTAAGACTATATCTGTCAGAAATCTGAGCTCGTTTTCTAATAATTTTTTGAAACCAAAAGTAAATGACAAATTTCTAATGACATAAATTAAATTTCCATTTCAAAATGTAATTTCTTTGACTGTAATAAATACTCAAAATCATGCACCTTAAACCCTTTAAAAACTTCACTTACTCGGTTGTGTTTCAGAACAAGGCAAGCTCTCCGCCGTGAAGAAAACAAAGCGATGAAGTTCTTTGAAGACAGCTTTCGTAACTTAAAGTTTTCGCCTTCTACCAGTATTCTTTTGAACTTTTTCATTCCATTTATAGATATTAAATGTTTTTTCTCAAGTTTAAAACTACAGCACTGTCGAACATCGTTTTACTAAATAAACTTAAGCTTTTTGAAGAGACCTGTTTTTCAAAAGCGACGATAATCGTGCGATTTCCCGCCAAGAAAAACGCGGTTGCCCAAAAGCACCGCGCGATTTCCCGCCCAAAAAAAAAGATGGCATTCTCCATCCCCGGTCGGGTTGCCTTGGGACTTCCCTCCCCCACCCCCAGAGTCTTTACGGACGTACGCTGGTGTCACAACCAAAATTTTTAAAAAATACAGCTGCAAACTACCAAGAAGGACGGAAGGGCCGGATTTTGGGGGGGCTTTAACACGCAAAATTGACACTGGTTTACCTGCACTCGTTTTAGCTCTGTGTTCCAACAGGTCCAAATGCTCAGATAGAAATCGGATGCCACGTAAACGGAGTTAAATCGCTTTTCCAGTTGTTTGAAAATCGTTTTTACCATTCCGTCCGCAACCTCTAAACCGAGAACAACTGCATTTTACGCTTTGTGTTTAACAAACTATGATGGTGAATTCTAATGTTCCTCGCTACAGTAATCTTGCTTCTGAGCTGCATAGAAATTACCTCTTCAAGTTCAAATTTGATCTGTGTTTAGTTCGATCAAACACGCACACGATGGCTCCGTTGTGCGAACAGACTACAAACTTGTTCAGTTTCAACTCTAGCAGCTAATATGGTGAAACTGTACAACTTCAATCCGCTTTGAACGATGAATACAACAATGTTTCAGGAAAAATCAAACACGTACCATATTTCAGAGAGAGCCAATAATTAGACGGTTTTTTTCCAAAACTCGTGCTACTTTGTTTCCTGTCGAGCAGTTTTCATTGATCCATTCAGCTTTGCAATGAAACGCTGCAACACTTAACAAGGTTGTGGCGCCTTTTTCGTTCAGTCATGTGATCGATTCTTGTTCCGTTTAAATTTCTTTTCTCATTTTTCCCGTTCTTTCATGTTTTTTTTTTGCTTTGTTTTGTTTTTGTTTTTTTTGTTGTTGTTTTTCTTGTGTGGGTTTTTTTTGTTTTGTTTTGTTTGTTTTTTTAACAGTGGTTAAGTTTTTAATAAAACAATTATTCTACTTGGGCTTGCTGGACATCAAATGATTATAACCAACTCGGCGCTACGCGCCTCGTTGGTTATCTATCATTCCATATCCAGCGTGCCCTCGTAGAATAATTGTTAAATATTACATTTCGCACCATGAGGGAGGGAGAACAACAGCGGGGTCTAATGCCCCTGGGGCAAGTCATACTTCGTATATATTTATTTATCAGGGATTCACATTTATCGCAGGGAGAAGGGTGCGGAGAAGACGTTGGGGGGGGAATGGTATCAAACACGTCAGGTATGATAAATCCCCAACTTCATTTACTCCGCTTGGGCTCGTATCCAGTGAATGACCGTAATATATCATCAGAGTCAAGTGACTCTTTTGACTCTGATTACGACTTCCGCTCAGGTTGTCGAAACGTCAATCAATGTCACCACAAACAGTCCTTCTCAGGACTACACTCAACCGGACGATCATAATTTACCGACTTAGGTTAATTTTAAGGTGGCTAGAAAGGGTTTTTTTAATTGTTATAAACCTTTTGAAACGAGGAAAGATTACAAACAAGTATGTCTGACCACTGATGTGGGTAAACCATGAATATCTTGACAACTCTTGTGTCGGCATTTTTTTAAGGCCGGTTTTGACATCATAGCCGTTACCATGACAACACTAAACGTCCAGAAAAGACCCTCCAAATTTCAGTTTTCCCCAATTATCTGAAAGACGAAGTCGGCTACCTACTCTTTTAATTGCATTTTTTGGAAAGCTCCCTAAGTTCTTTAAATTTTCCGACGGTATGACAAAAAGTTATTTAGTAGAACTTAAGTTGTATCGAAAAAGTCATTTTTTTTCTAATTACGAAAAATGCCACTGAATAACCTTCCTCCAAACTCTTCTATTTAAATTGGCACACTTAATGTTACATGCATGCAAAAAATCAGGATGGGTCACCGAGCAAAATTTCGAGATAAAAACGTATGTTTTGTGCACGTTTTATTCCCAGTTTGCACGATTTTACGCGGCATTTTAACTTTCGGTATTTTACGGGCTCGACTTATAACAGAAATTTGGATCCACTCAGCTGACGCATGCATTCTAGCTATGTCATGTTTAGGCTACGCGCGCGTGGCTAAAAACCCTTTCGAGCCTCCTTAACTGCCAGAGAACCAGAAAGACAGTCGAGCTAATTATTTGTAGACTACGAAAGAGTTTCTGTTTCCGCTCAGGAATAATGAAGCGAAAAGAACACGCAAGCGAGCGAGAAAAAAACATCATGGGGCGGAAAAATCGCCTGCCGCGTATTAATATGACGTACATGCAGAGCCGCGTGTGTGGTGAACTGGCTCAACACGCTCCCGACAAGTTTCCTCTCGGCGTGTTATCGCGCTCGCTCGCATGTCCCTATCCCTGAGCGGAGAAGATACTCGTAGTATACTTCATTTAACACATACACGTTCCATTGGATTTATAATCAAGGAGCCTCCTTTTACTCTTTGTATAGAACAAGTGACCTTGCTGTTTGTTGGTGACATTGCATTTTCCGGTCCGGTAAAATATTATGTGGAACATGGCTATCACACATATAACGATTCTTTTAATGACGTGGCCTCACACATTAGAGAAGCTAACATCTCGGTGGCGAATTTGGAATCTCCCTTTGTAAGCAAAGATGTCTATCGCTACAAATACGAAGGAAGGAAGTCAGTCATACTGGATGCAAGTCCAAATGCCGCCCCAGCATTAAGGTAAAATGACACCTCTACAAAATAAAATTCTATGGCAACATTCGTGGTAATAGGTGATGACCGTTCTCAGAGGGACACTTAAGCACTTACGTATTTAGCCATAAAGGGGACTTGCTGCTGGGTATAAACGGAATAGTGTGTTTTGTTTAAGGTCCCGTGCCCCTTTATTTGCCACATGGCATGAAGCTGAAGATGTCGAAAACGGTAACCGAACGGGGCTGTTCTTTGAACTAGGACAAGTTAATCATAAATGAATGTCTAAAAGGGCTACCCACGGACCGATTTTCATATACTTTGTATAGCATTCAGTAGTGCGCAATGGATCACATTGTTACCAGGAAATCTGCCTTAAGGAGTACTTAAAAATTAAACCGTTTTGTCTAACCTGAAACCTCTCCACAAGATGACATAGTATCATTACGTAGGTAAGAGTAACTATGCTGCTAGCGTTGGTGATAAAATTGCCGTCGTTTTCAATTCTTGCCCTAAACAAAACAATTACCAAGATTATCCTCATCCTCTTACCTTTCTGGAGCACGGTTAAGCTATCGTGTTCATATCTATTTGAGTGGTAACTATTTTGTCTTTCCAGTTTTGCAGGGTTTGATGCGGTCACAATTGCCAACAATCATATGAACGATTTTGGCTCTACAGGTGTCAAATTTACTATTGATGTTCTTAAAAAGACAGGAATAAAATACTTCGGTGCTAGCTATGGAAAGTGGGACTCTTCCCAGGTAATTATTATTTTTTCCTTTAGTTCAATACTGAAATCTGTATGATAGCATGACATGGCAGGTATGCCTAGAATGTCTATTATGCGTCCTATGGCAGACTATTAACACCAACATTTCTAACAGGCTTGTTGATGTAAACGGTAAGCAGCTTCGAATCTCTTGGAGTTTTTCTTGGTTTTACTTTATCCATTTGTAATTTTTCTCTCTTTCTGTTTCTTATATAGAAACCTCTTATCCTGGAAGCAAAAGGAATAAAGATCGGATTTCTCGGTTATTGTGACATTCCATCTAAGAACAAAAACTGTACCGAAATGAGAATGCTGTACAACTCCGGTCCTGCCATTTATACTGATGACATTGCCACTAGAGACGTCAACAACTTAAAAAAGGTTCGAATTAAATGATGTAACAAATTCCTAAAGTTCACAAGTGAGTTAAGATGCTCCTACACTGCAAGCAACATCGCAGGGTGCACTAAGATTTATCGATGAGCTTCAACTACAGACGAATTTCCCATTTGTAACTTCGAGCTGATTGGCATCCCCTGTCTGGCATCTAGTGCGCTTTTTTAGGAAAGGATCCATCTACCTAACATTCACCCAGTTTGGTCTTTATAGCGGAGCTCCCTCGCGGGCCGTCGGCTCGCGAAAACCAATCCTCAGGCTCATGAGATGTGTAAATCCATGGGAGCCGATTTTGGTGGTCACGACTCTACGTCAACGACCACAACGACACTTCATCCTCCATGTAAAAGCATCCCGAAATGTAACCATCAAAGATATTCCAATAGATGCCTTTCCAGCCCCACATCTTGAAATGTTAACGTACGGAAATAGGACTTAATCTGGTCAACAGTTACCTACGCTTTTAAGACAGCCACATCATGTAAAGGTTACCAAGTGTCCCCAACTGTTGTATTGAAATAGACGCATCCCAACCACCCACTGAACAAGTTCAGTTGTTCGTTGCTAGATTAGATATTGACATGGGGAAACTGGTACCTGTGCTGAATTAATGGCGTTATGATGTAAATTCACAAATACCTCAATTCTAACGTCTGGCATTTTACTATTTTTCAAAGGCCAAAGTTGACATCATTGTTGTCCTTTTGCACTTTGGACAAGAACGTCACAGACGACCACTTCCCTACCAGCTTCATATAAGCAAACATCTGATGTCTCTTGGTGTACAACTGATCATTGGAGCTCATCCACACGTACTGCAGCCACATTGTTTCCATGACAACAAGCTCGTAGCGTACAGTTTGGGGAACTTTTTGTTCTACCCAAATCGACCCGACAGCGGAAGTGCCCCGGTAATGTACAGTGTGATATAACTATGAGTGGGTCAATGACGAATAAGCCACTTTTTTAGCATCCCGGTGAACTAGTAGGAGAAGAGGTGTGATAGGGGATTGGTGATAATGGGGCAGTGGTAACCCGGAGTTTTTACACTACCAAATTGCCAAATCGCGTTGGTCCTCCACAACTTACAGAAGTGAAAAACGTCTTTGCCTGTTAAAATCTCTTTGTCTCCCGACTTAGGAGTCGGACGTTGCACTCACTTTAAACCTGGAAATAAATGACCCTTTGTTAATCTTCTATCAGCTTTCCTATCAAGCCCCTTCCCCAGGGCTTTTCCACATTTTAACATTTTAACATTTTTATTTTTTATTTTTGGCCACAGCAGAGACCCCTTGTAGACTGCGAACAATCTACGAGAAAAAAGCCTTGGGAAAGAGGTTGCTTTAATATCTGAACGTTCTAACATTTCTTTTTTTTTATTTTCAGTTCGTGTATGGCCGATTGGGGATGAAACCTGATAAAACCCGTATAGATACATACGAATACTTCGTTCTTGGAAACAGCGAAAATTTGAAAATGACCCGGATGCTAAAAGTAGCTATATCAAGGTACATATTAATTGGCGAGATACTTTTGTTTTGATTTGTCTTGAAAAAAATCTTAATTTTACCAATTATATTGAAAAAACCAGGTCCTTACATTCGGAGTATTTCTGTGCGGAAGTCACAGTGTGGAAGCCATTCCCTAGTCCACAAACTGTGGGGAATCTGGGCAATAATTCGGCTCTATGAGAGTTTCGGGAAATACGTAGGCTTGGATTTTTTGCTAGACGCAGGTTTTTTTTCAAAATCGAGGCTGAGTAATTCACCTACTTGATAAAAGTTTTTACAAAAGAGAGAGAGCTGTACCACAAACGCAATGTTCCTTTGCTAGGTACATGGCTTTGGTGCCAGGGAGCGGAAATCAACGACAGAAAAACCGACCTTGTAAAAAGGTGTCGACGATATGATTCATGTGTTGTGACCACTTAACCCTATTCAGTCTGTTGACGAGGGGGGGAGGAGTTGAAGGGGGCAGAAAGTGTACACACTGATCTCAAGTATTCGAAGCTTTCTTGGAATCAAAACGAAAGCTGCTAAACTTTCTGACTTGGCAACCATATTATTTA
Source organism: Siderastrea radians (assembly GCA_964017195.1). Classification (NCBI taxonomy): domain Eukaryota; kingdom Metazoa; phylum Cnidaria; class Anthozoa; order Scleractinia; family Rhizangiidae; genus Siderastrea; species Siderastrea radians. The sequence continues at coordinate 25,092,106 of OZ024893.1, forward strand.
TCCTTTTGAAATTCTGATATTTTGATCTCCTAATGAGTCTTTACGCCGGGTCGTAACTTTTACAACTGACGGTCTTCGTACCTTATTGAGAAATCTAGGATACTGGATCCAATTTGGCGGCATCAAGCGCCTTTTGTTTTTTCAACGTAATTTTTTTCCACTCAAACGATTTTCAGAAATTAAAGTGCCCAGATTCCCGATATCTTCTGCAGAGGGGAATGATGAACATGACGACTGAAACTTGTACCACCGACCTACCAATCAAAGATCCGCTGACCGCTGTCTTCTCTTAGCCAAACGATCTACGCAGGGATCAAATGCATGACGCGTGCGCAGTGTCCCCCATTATTTTGCGAAGAAAAGTAAAGAAAATGTGGAAGATTAACTTAAACCACCAAACTAAATGCCGTTTCTGATAACGTTTAAGTTTTCTACGTTGAGTGTATGATAAAAAACGGAGTAACTGTCATCAACAATTTTTATCGGAGCGAAATTTGGTTTGTCGGAACATTTTATGCATCGTTTTCAGTCCAACTTCAGTAAACGCATGAACTGGTTCAAAGCTCAAGGCTTTGAAGAACCGACGGTGACGTGGGTTTACTCCAGACAGGTTACTGAGACCACTGGGGTCAAAATGTTTACTAAAGAGTGTCTCTCTTAACTCTCTTCTGCAGAAATGGCGTCCTAGGAGCAAAATATCTACCCTTGAAAATTGCTTTTGATCACAAAACCAAGCGAATTCACCCTGAACCTCTACAGAACGCGAAATGGATTAGAGTTTGTGGAAAGGAAGACAAGCAATGTCAAAAAAGTTGCAAGGAATAAAACTAAAGCTAGGATGAACCAAGTAGATTTCGCGTGGTGTTTAACAACTTCTGACGCTAAATGTCACGTTTCAATAAATTTGCTTACCTATACTTCCTCTTTGATGAAAAGCTTCTTCTTGCTTTCTGTTTGTTTGTTTGTCCACCTTGAAAGTGCTAATATGCAGTACCAGCAATCGTTTTGGGATGCTAGTTTTTCGAGTCCCAATCGATCCTTTTTAATTTCGGTCCGTCACTAGAATTTCTTGCTGTTCTTGTTCTTCTTTCTATTCTCTCCCAAAAGGCTGCATTTTGATTCAGTTTCAACAAAAGGTAGTTTGGAAGTTTGAATTTAGACTCCTACCCCTAAACTGTTCTCTTCCTCTGTCATGCGCATACCCCTAAACTGTTCTCTTCCTCCGTCATGGGGTCGAGAATGGTTCTTTTGAAGTGCAAAATTTCATAAAGTTTTCATTTAATTTTAAAAATCCTTCAGGGAAATGAGATTCTTACAGCTGTCTATGATTTAGTAGTTCTGTACGGCACAAGAATATTTTCACAGAAAAGTGCTGTCCAAATAAAACTTTTTCACCGCAGGCAAACATGTCAAAAATATCAGTGTTTGTATGGAATCTGATGTCGAGAATTCTCCTCAGAATTTCGATTAGAAAATCAGTTTTGAATTGCAAGTTTGAGATACTAGGTAAAAACTTTCACTGGGTTCAAGCAATATCTAATGTAGCCAAGGTTAAAAGCGCCCAGTAGCTTTAGTAATAATTCCACACATTAGTTTAAATTTTTACTTCGGACGTTTGATCTTATATTTTGTTCGGATAACTAACAAACTAGAAATTTTCCTTGGAGATAACAAAATTTCTCACTTTTAAGCACACGGGAATCTTTTTTGGTCCAACGGCCGCACCTCCTCAGACTTAACAGATGAGCTGCTGACTAACAAAAAATTTCCAAGGAAAAGTGTGGAAATTGACAGCCTCGCCTGAATTTCTTGCCACTGAACCATCAACAATGGCGTCGTTAACTGTGATAAGGTCTTTATCGAATAAGAGAGGCCCCTTTAGAGTTCGAGTGTTATTAAAAGGCACAGTATTTTTGTGGTTCTATTGTTTTGTCTAAAAACCTGTTCTGCCATTCAAATATTACTAAAATTGGATAAAAGCTACATAATTAATATTTAAGACATTTTTTAAACTACCGTTTGTTTCTTTTGTTGTTTGCAGGCAACAACTGGATTTCGATATACATTTTCCTGAATTAGTCGTTTTTAAACCAAAAACCAGACGTTTTTATACGTAATACGCGGAACGTAAAAATCGTCCCGGGTAAGCGAACCATTGTTTATATGAGAAAAAGTTGTCCCGCCTGCCACGGTTATCCTACCTGCCGAGGCGAGACAATTCGCCCCCCAAGTTGTCTCGCCTCGCCGAGACGAGTTGGTGATCCTCGTGTAGATGGTTCTTTGAACTTGTCAAAGAAATAGGTGAAAAGTTAGCTCGCACAGGGCAATGGTCTCGGGTACCGGAGGCCTATGGGGTCTACTTACCTCATCCGTATTTTTAGTAGCAAAATCTTTTCGTGCATTTCCTATAGGCTCCCTAAATATACAAAGTTAAATTAACGTTTACCCTCGGTTGCAAATGTTTTCTTTAACTGACACGGTCTTATTTAACTGCTACAGATACAAGTTCCTTCTTATGCTTAAATGAAGTTGGAAGAGGTATTTCAATCACCGAAATATGTCCGAATTTCATCTCTATTTCTGTCATTCATATTTATGCTTTTCTTGCACACAACACGAGCTATTTTAAGGTCCAGCCAAACGGATTAACATGCGACTCAATTAAAATTGTTGAATACTGTGTTTGATTTGAAGGTGCCAGATATGCATTACAGTACAGTCGGGTTGCAAAGAATATAACGAACTGAAAATAGATTGTACGGATCAGTGAATTTGATGACCTTTTTGTGAATTTCAGATACAAATTATACACATAATGACGAGCAGAAGGCGTAGAGAAACTCTGCTTATATTTAACTTATTTGTTCTCTAGCAAATTCAAGCGCAACACTTGTCGCGGCTGTGATGTCAAAAAAAATCAAGCACAGTTTCAAAAATCATGGAAAATGGACTGTACTGATAAGCTTCCCGCACCAATCGAAAGAATTTTAAAAAATAATAGTAACAGCTCTGATACTGTAAATATCGAGAATCTGCGGACAAGCTCAGAAAATCTTCGAAAATATTACTTAAACCTTCTGGAATTCTATTGTTTTCGGGAAATTCGGAAAAATGGTTTTGCTTAATTTATTACGCAATAATCAGGCTTAAAATTAAACAAATTGAAAGCGCTTGCTTTTAAACAGTTTGCAACACCAGAAAACAATTTTAATTTTAAATGATAGCAATACTCTTCTACTTACTATCAATGGGAATTGCATGGAGTTTTGCTTTATTTATATGGTTTGGTGGTTCTTTGAAACAAAGGCATTTTGCGCACTTCAGAAAAAGGCAAAAATTGGTAAACTACAGAGACTTAAAATGGGTCTTGATATGTCTAATATCGAATTGAAATAAACACTGTGATAAAGTTTGGCCCTACTTCTATTATGATATGAAATAAAAAATCTGGGCAATTCAGATTCGCGCTGACAAAAAGAAAAATTCGCGAACCAGTGTTGCCAAAATTTGCATAATTTGGATAATAGGAAAAAAAACTGCAATGGAAGGACGACTTGAAATATGACAAATCGTTTACCGTAACTATTTTCAGATGGTCTTTCTACTAGATGATGCATTCGCTGGTATCATATCTTCATTTATCGTTCTGAAGAATTACGAACAAATCTGGAAAATTGTTGGTGAAACTAGAGTGCAGTAGGTTATCATATTTTGTCAGATATCTATACTCTGCAGCACCAGTGGCCTTTCTTTGTTATTTGCAGTTTCTTTGGCAAAATACTTTATGTGCTCGAAAATCAAAACCGTTTCTTTTATAAATCGTTAAAGTTGACGTACGCGTATAAATTGAGAGCTAAAATGGCTGTGTAAGGTAAGGAACACAAAGTACCACTCGTAATAATCCAGTCACGCAACCGATCACTTCACGTTCATGCAAACGTGAAAATGTTCTTCACTGAAAATCTTTTCCTCCAAAACTGTGAAAGAGTTCTCAGCGATTTTGTAAAGTAAAACCAAACAAACTGTGTATTGATATCTCTTAGATATACAGCCGCATTAAGAACTCATAAATACCGATCCCGCTGCCAGAACGTTCGTGGTTTGCGTTTAATTTTAGACATATTTATACAAGTGTAATAATATTGATAGAAACAGCACATTTTTTGACAAATACGTATAGATCATAATAATGATGCACTTTTGCTTCCTGGCCAAAATAGTGTCATTTGAAAAAGTCGCCCAAAATCTTAGTAGCCATTTGAAAAGAGCGATCGAGTCACGTACACAACAACATACTATGTCGCAGTTTTCTTCTCTCGAAGAGAATGGTGTCACATGTATACGAAACTAATTCCAGACTTGCCTGTCGGAATTTTCGTCCCAGTAGAATATCAGCTGCACATGACAGTATGCCCCAAACACAGGGATGCGTATGGTATTAGCTGGAGAACTAGCCATGCATAAAACAGCGGCCAATGTAGGAGACCGCATTAAAAAACTGCCATAAGTAGGTTGACAAATTGACAAAACATATTCACGCGACACAAGTCACGCAACAGCTTGTGTAGAACTTTTAAAACTTCTTCTCCTTCTCTTTAGTTTTACGTAGAAATAGTATAAGCCCAAAACAATGCAAGAATAGATTGAAGGAATGTTTTAGTTCATTCTTTGTGTGTCTTCAGTAAATAAAATCCTCTAAATTGAGCTCACCAAACTACTACTTTTCATTTCGTTCATTTCATTATGCAAATTTTGGCAACACCGGTTCGCGAATTTTTCTTTTTGTCAGCACGAGCCTGAATTGCCCAGATTTTTTATTTCATATCATAACAGAAGTAGGGCCAAACTTTATCACAGTGTTTATTTCAATTCGATATTAGACATACCAAGACCCATTTTAAGCCTCTGTAGTTTACCAATTTTTGCCTTTTTCTGAAGTGCGCAAAATGCCTTTGTTTCAAAGAACCACCAAACCATATAAATAAAGCAAAACTCCATGCAATTCCCATTGATAGTAAGTAGAAGAGTATTGCTATCATTTAAAATTAAAATTGTTTTCTGGTGTTGCAAACTGTTTAAAAGCAAGCGCTTTCAATTTGTTTAATTTTAAGCCTGATTATTGCGTAATAAATTAAGCAAAACCGTTTTTCCGAATTTCCCGAAAACAATAGAATTCCAGAAGGTTTAAGCAATATTTTCGAAGATAGCTCCCCAAAAGTGTTCTTCTGGCAAGTTATCAGGATTTTCGATTTTCTGAGCTTGTCCGCCGATTCTCGATTTTTACAGTCAGAGCCTGTTAAGATTTATGTCCACTCCTTCATGGGATGATATGTTTGCTTATAACAAATAGAGAAAGGAAGCCGTCTTTCTGTCAGATAAGGGGGTTAGTTTGTAAAGAAACTGTGGTGCTGCGTCGGTGGGGAAGCGAACTGATTTGATAAGGTAAATTGGCCACAGTAGAGAAATTGAAAGCTGATGTTTCGAGCGTTAGCCCTTTGTCAGAGCAAATTCTTGGTATATATGGAGAACAATGGAGCTACGCTATTGGTTAAAAAAAAACATGGCAACGGAAAAATAGAATAAACTAATTGAATGAAAAGCTTTCCTTGATACCTTGGGGATAAATGAATTATTGTTCTAGATTTTTACGGCTTTCCGTGTTACCCTGTACACCAGGTTAGAATTCTACAATTCTCCCCTGAATATTGTCGCCAGAATTCTTCTTAGTGCAGGTTTGAAACATTGCATTCTAAGGGAACAAAAGAAAACGTTTCGAAACTTTTTTCGTCAACTTTTATTGTCAGGGTATCACCTAAACGGTTTCTTCGTTATAAACTGCCCAGAGTAATTTACAATTTACTGTCTTTATCACCTTTTTCACAAATGAAATATAGGTGTGAAATAAGCAAAGTCGCTCATTGTTGAAAGGTGTTGGGACATCATGTGGATCTATTGCTTTGCTTCAAACAACGTAATGCTCTTCAAACATTGCATAGTCTATAATAAACATTTGAACCATTTTGCACTAAATTTTTTTTTCGCTTAGTTTGAAACGATGTCAGTATAACTTTTCCTCAGCAACCTGGTCGCTTTGCTTTGAAAAGTTGGCTTTTTTGTTCTTTTCTCTATCTATGTAAACAAATTGTGAAGTAGGTAAACGGGAATGAAGTTTACAGTAAATTGCTTTATTTATCTCCTAATTTCAATATCATATCCGATGGTCACTGCAATTAACGGTAAGATCCTCTTATCTGATTATCTGACAACGATTATTATATATTACGTCTTGTAGGCGTCCTCAATAACTAAGAGAGTTAAATAAATGTTTGTTTTAGCCTTAGATGACTCTTCTGATTGACATCGAACGCGGCCGTGAGGAGATTTTGGGCAAAAAGTAAAACAGTGCCCGAAAATGTTATGTTATGTTATGTTATGTTAAGTTATGTTATGTCATGTTATGTTATGTTATGTTATGTTATGTTATGTTATGTTATGTTATGTTATGTTATGTTATGTTATGTTATGTTATGTTATGTTATGTTATGTTATGTTATGTTATGTTATGTTATGTTATGTTATGTTATGTTATGTTATGAACCGAGGGAGGTTCTTTATCAAAACAAGGTCAACTCCAGCCTCACTTCCACTCAAAGGCCAGGTCAGTAAGCACACAACTGTAAAATGGCCTATTGCGGATATTTGCGTACATATACAAGGTCAAAGTTGCAGCCATTGTTCGGGCGGATTGAATCTGACTGAGTGTTGAGCGTCGGGTTAAGTTCTCCCATAAAAAAGCATTTCGTAGAGCACATGAAAACGCTGACCATGGAGAACCCCAGCGAGGACCCCATCGCAACACCATCAGCCTACTCGTACAATTTGACATCAAACTGGAATAATTGCCTTTTTATGGCAACTACAGCAAAGCTCAACCATGGATCGGATTTACAGATGTGTGATTGGCGTGTTTGATTAAACATATTGCTTTAAGCAAGGACACCGATTCTTCAACATGATAGCTGAGGTTGACGACACACGGAAACCCTCAACAACAGTCATCCCTCTGTCCAAGATCACGAAGGAAAACCTGCATTGAACATTTCATGAAACACATACAGGTGGCATGCTCCCTACCCTCACCCCCCATTCCTCGGCCCAATACTGGCTCCTTCTTTATATTTATGATCAGCAATCATACTTTTTTTGCAGAGCAAGTGACTTTGCTGTTTGTTGGTGACATTTCGTTTTCCGGTCCGGTAAAATATTACGTGGAACATGGCTATAACACATATAATGATTCTTTTAGTGACGTGGCACCATATATTAGAGAAGCTGACATTTCAGTGGCGAATTTGGAGTCTCCCTTTGTAAGCGAAGATCTCTATCGCTTCAAACACAAAGGAAGGAAATTAGTCATACTGGACGCAAGTCCGAAGGCCGCTCCAGCATTAAGGTAAAATGACAGCTCTACAAAGTACAAAATAGGATTCTACGGCAAACCTTTGTGGTGTACTTTTGGAAGGACACTTTCTCATTTAGCCATAACGGAAACTTGCTGCTGGGTACAGTGTGTTGTGTTTAGGGTCTCCTGTCTCAAAAATAGAAACCGATTTAACTTTTTTCAGTCTTAAACGGGGATTTTCATTAAACTGGGACACGTTCGTCATGTATTGCGTAATGGATCACAGTGAATCACGAGGAAACTGTTTCTAAGTTAGAGGATGCAAAACTCAAAGCGTTTTGTCCTGGTGAAGCCTCCCTCGCGTACCCCTCACCACAAATGACCTAAATCTTATCTAGTGAAGTGTGGAGAAACTGCAGGTCGCTTCAAGAGGTGCGAAAACCAAAGATAACCTTGGCGGTAAATTTGCCGTCGCCCTCATTTCGTGCCCTTAGACAAAACAATTACTAAAATTACCCTGGTATTCTTGCCATCAAACACAAAATGGCGTTTCCTAGTAGCAAACACACCCTGACTTTCAAATCGAGGCCAAGTGCAAAATCTGAAAATGAGTTTTATTTGAATGAGAAATAAAAATTACTTTCATATCAAAGACTTCGCACTCAGCCTCGTTTTGAAAAAGAGGCTAGAAGCAACTCGGAAATGGCCTGTTTACTTGTCTTTGCCACTAGGAAGAGCCATGTTCTATTCGATGGCCAGTCCAATGATCATATTGATGGTGTCACCTTTATAGTTTTGTCAGGCTGGAGGACGGTTATGCTATCGTGTTTATATCTATTTGAGTGATAACTATTTTTCATCGCTAGTTTTGCAGGATTTGATGCGGTCACACTTGCCAACAATCATATGAAAGATTTTGGCTCCAGAGGTGTCCAATTTACAATCGAAGTTCTTAAAAAGACAGGAATAAAATACTTCGGTGCTAGTCATGGGAAGTGGGACTCTTCCCAGGTAATATTCTTTTTTTGGGGGGGGGGGTATTTTTTATATTAACACAAACATTGTTAACAGGCTTGTTGATGTAAACAGTAAACAGGTTCGAATCTCTTGGCTTTACTGTATCCGTTTTTAATTATTATCTCTATTTGTTCTTTATGTAGAAACCTTTAATCCTAGAAGGAAAAGAACTAAAGATTGGTTTCCTCGGTTATTGTGACATCCCATCTAAGGATAAAAACTGCACCGAAATGAGAATGCTGTACAACTCCGGTTCTGCCAGTTATACGGATGACATTGCCATTAGTGACGTGAACAACTTGAAAAAGGTTTGTGTTAAATGACGTAACGTAAGTCAGTTCAGACTTATCCTGCGAGTAACATTGATGGGGTGCATTAAATTTAATATGAGCTTAACTTCGAGCTGATTGCTGTCCCCTATCTGGTGTCTATGCGCCTTTTTGGGAAAGGATCCATTTCCGTAATATTCACTCAATTTAGCTACAGTCTTAATGGCGGAGCTCCTGTGCGGGCCTTCGGCTCCCGAGAGCGAATACCCAGACTCGTGAAATGTGTATATCAGGAGCATATCACCCCTTCTGGGATATCCATGAGAGTTGATTTTGCGGAATGGTCGTGATCGTACAACAACGAACGACGACGACACTTCATCCTTCGTGTAAAAGTGTCACAAAGTGTCACCATCAAAGATATTCGAAATGTTAATATTGAAACATTAATTTCCTTAATATTTAAATACTAGCATTTTAGTATTTTTAGTTACATTTTATCCTGTTTTATTCTACATTGCCCTATTGAAAACCACCATACGTGATATAGGCCATCTGTATAAAGAATTGCATTTATTATCATTATTATTTATTTATTTAAATGTTAACACACGGAAATGTGACATAATCTGGTCAGAAGTTACCTACTCACTTAAGTACTAGGCAGTCACTTACCGTAAGTGTCACCAAATGTCCCCATCAGTTGTATTCAAATGGTTGCCTCCCAACCACCCGCATCTTAAAAAGTTGGTCCACGCACATGTGTCGTCATTTGATCAGCGGCCACTTACTAATTTGAGACCCGGGCTAAAAATTCAAGTAAGAGTCATCAAGTGAATTATCAGTGAAAGTCCAACAGGCGCCTCACCGCAATGCTAGCCAACGACCGCGTGATTTGATTTAGTCAGCGTTTAACGGCCACCAAAATGTTTGATTCAATGAACCCTTCCTTACCACTTTCTCTCTCTCTCTCTCTCTCTCTCTCTCTCTCTCTCTCTCTCTCTCTCTCTCTCTCTCTCTCTCTCTCTCTCTCTCTCTCTCTCTCTCTCTTTCTGATTGGCAGCAATCATATAAAACGAGTCCAAACGACAAACCATTTAGGAATTCACTTAGATGGAAATCTTAAATGGAACGAGCATGTTGATAAACTTTGCTCAAAAGTAAATCGATCTATCAGTGGTCTTAAGCAGGCACGTGAGTATGTACCTTTATATGTTCTAAACACAATTTACAAATCTCTTATCCAGCCTGTGTTTGACTACTGTGACGTTGTTTGGGACAATTTAAATGAGGGACTTGCTACTAAACTCCAGAAATTGCAAAATCGTGCTACACGCACAATAACCTTCCAAGGTTATGACGATGTACGTTCAGCACAAATACGAAAACAATTAAACTAGAAGAGCTCGCCTCAAGGCGTCAAATGCACTTAAGCCTATTAATGTACGATACAGTGAATCGAAATGCACCTAGTTACTTAAGTGGTCTTTTCTCGAATGCATGTGAGAACAACCCTTGCAAGTCTAAGCTAAGAAATACGGAATATAATGTTGTACTGGACCATGTTCCAAAAACAGAATATTATAAAGGGTCTTTCTCATATAGAGGAGGAATACTGTGGAATTCGTTACCAACTGACATAAAAACGTCCGAATCTAAAGCTATTTTTAAAAGAAAGCTGGCTAATAGGCAAGCAAACTGTTGACTAGTTTTTATTATCGGTACTTATTTTTTAGTTAGTTTACAGTATTTACTTCTGTTTCAATACGGCTTTCATGTAAAGAAGTTTTTTTTTGGTAAACTTATGAAATTACCGTATTCAAATAAAAGTGAATCAATCAATCAATCAATCTCTCTCTCTTGAAAACTAAAAGCAAAAATACCTCGATTATAACCAAAATTTTCTGATAGAAATCATGTAAATGTATGAAATTTTGTAATTTTGTTCAACAACCCATAATTGAGAAAAACGGACTATTAACTGCTCTTGCACATCTGAATTAAAATGTCACAATCCTTCATTTCATTGCTTCTAGCCAGCAAAAGCTAACGCGTGTAATGAAATCGCTAATTTTATTAACCGTTTCTTTTCCGACTCAGCGGCTAAAGTTAAGCCTTTACATTGTAATCTTGTTTTGTTTTTTTCCAAATCAAGATGACACCATTTGTTTCATGAAACTCTGTACTCAGACATATGTTTCCTTGCACTAATTTGAATATTATTATCTGTTTTTAAAACTGCTAAGTCAATGTAGAAATCAAAATTGGATCAAGTAGATTATGAAGAGTTATAATAATAATAATAATAATTATTATTATTATTATTATTATTATTATTATTATTATTATTATTATTATTATTATTATTATTATTATTATTATTATCCAGGGAGCCCACTCGCCACTCGCCTTGGCGGTTTTCAGTGGGGCCCTGCAAATTGTAATAAAAATAAAAAATTAAAAACTAAGAAAAGAGATAAAACTTGATATTACAATATAAAACTAACTTTAAAATACTTTAACAATTAGATAGGGCATAATTTACAAAGTTTTAAGCTTTGCCTTAAAGGAAGACAAGACTTAAGTGGAATGATTTATAACGTAAAAGAATTGACAACTGAACGTATAACTTCGGGATTTTTACTGCTTTTCAAAGGCCAAAGTTGACATCATCGTTGTCCTCATGTACTTTGGAGAAGAACGTCACAGACTACCACTTCCCTACCAGCTTCATAAAAGCAAACATCTGATGTCTCTTGGTGTACAACTGATCATTGGAGCTCATCCACACGTGCTGCAGCCACATTGTTTCCATGACAACAAGTTCGTAGCGTACAGTTTGGGAAACTTTTTGTTCTACCCGAACCGACCCTCGGGTGCACCAGTAACGTATAGTATGATGTAACAAATAATGGGTCTCTGAGAAATAAGCCATTTTTAATATGCTTTTCAGAACCCCGGTAGAAGGTTGAACTGGGGAGGAGGAGTTACGGGGCCTGGTGAGAGTTTTTACCAAATCGCCAAACTGCATTGCTCCTCCACAACTTTCAGAAGTAAAAAACGTCTTTTTACGTATCATGATAGCAAACTCTTTGTCTCCACACACAGCAGTCGGGCATTGCACTCAGCTTCAAAATCGGGAACAACACGATATTTTCCCAATCTTCTGAAACCTTTACTATTCCAACCACTTAACACTTCTTTTTGTTTACTTTCAGAGTGTGTATGACAAATTTGTCATGAAGCCTGATAAAACCAATATAGATTCATACGAATACTTCGTTCTTGGAAACAGCAAAAACTTGAAATGACTCGAATGCTGAAAGTAACTTAACCCAGGTACATATCGATAGGCGAGAATCTTTCGTTTAGATTTGCCTTGAAAAAAAAAGCTCAATTCTACCTCTGAAGTTAAAAATAATAATAGAACTACGTACCACCGTTTGGCTTATTTCTGTGTGGAAGAAGTTCGTATTAAAATCTGATAAAACTTTAAAAGACTCTCTTTGCTTTTCCCAGTTCAGAAACTTTGAAAAGTCTGGGCATGGATTTGGCTCTGTGAGTGTTTCGTGAATCCACTGGGTCACAATTTTTGTCGGACGCAGGGAGTTTTTGAGAGGCATAGTATTTCAGCTGCTATTGAAATTTGTCATAAAGTAGTCAGCTGTACCAGAAACGCACTGTTCCTTTCCTAAGTACAGGTCTTTAGTGCTAGCGGGCAGAAATCAACGGCTCGTCAAAAGATTTCGAAGCTAAAATTTGCGATTTTTTCACGAGTCACCATTTAACCCTATCCAGTGAGTAAAATGAAGTGAAGGGTCAGAACATGCTCGTGCTGTCCTCAGTATTCGTAGCTTTTTTGAGAGAGTTGACGGGGGTTGTCGAGAGGAGACGAGAGTTCACGAAAATGGGTGAGACGTGGCCAGAGTTAACGAGAATTGGCGAGTTTGACCAGAGTTGAAGAGTGTTATAAAGAGCTAACTAAAGTCATCTGGAGAGAGGATAACTGCTGAGAATTGGGCGGGAGGACAGTTGATTTGCTGTCATTATGATAAGAGCTCACGAAAATGGCATGGGTGTTTTACCCAACGCCGAATATAAATCACAGTGTTTAGGGTTAAACACTCATCTGCAGCATTTGAGGTTAAGTACTGATCGATAGTATTTAGGCGTAAGCACAACGCTACACTATACAGAAGGGTTAAGCAATGATTCTATAGACGTGCAACTTTCAATTATTGTTATGGCGGGCACTTGATTTTTATCAGTGTTCTGTGTTCACCAAAAAACCCCGGCCATCATACAAAGTTCTTATCATGTCTTTTTTTTTTAATTGGTTTGGTATTTTAATTACCTTTCTTTCAGAAATGGTGTGTTAGGGGCTAAATACCTACCAACGAAAATCGTTTTTGATCGAAAAACCAAGCAACTCCATCCGGAGCCTCTACAGAATGCTACATGGATAAGGGTTTGTGGAAAGGAAGACAAACAGTGCCAAGAAAATTGCTAGTTTCCATGACAAGGAAGAAAATGCCTAACAAGACGAGACGGAAATTTTACGAAAACATCTGGCGTTCAATGCTTCAGTTTGCTGTGAATCCGTTTCCAAATTTATGCCTCTCACTTGCACTACGTGAGGTGGAAGGAGCATAATGAATAAACAGGTTAACTTAGTAAAAGAGAATTTACTGGTTGTGCCAAGGAAAAAAATCGCATTTTTACTTTACAATGCCGCCCATTTCTAAGGCTCAGAATGGTATACATAAAGGTGATAAACACCTTACTATTTTAAACTTTCAACTTACTTTACCAAGCTGTAAAATAGCAAATACAATTGAATCAGTTCGTGAATTTAAATTCAAATCCTTTGCTTGATTACTGATACGTTGGTACCTTTTCTCGGAGTGCCTTGAACGCTTGGCCCGTTGTGAGGGAATGCTAGACTCTCCCCAATTTCATACTGAAAGGCAAACCCATACCCAGCGTCAGACAAACTGGCAAAATCCATGACCCATCTTTCCACCAAAACAACTAAAACAAACATAGCTACATAGCTTGTGTAGGGGAATATACTTTTCTGATCATTCTAATACAGTAAACACTCATATTTAAGAACCTACTTTTTTCAAGGTCAGCCTGAATAAGTCGTCATATATTAATTGTAAGGTTCTTATAAAACAGGTGTCTAAAATGACGAATTTCAGCCTGGAGGTTCTTATTCCACTTGTTCTTTTATGTGGGTGTTTACTGTATATAGATTTAGCCAAACCTAAAAGCGGAGCACCACATTTTGTTGTTGTTGTTTTTTGCTGGTACTTCTTAATTTGTGAAAATACGCTCATTCAAGTCGTTAAATAAAAAACGAGCACCACTACGCTACGCACACTGACACTATTTGTAGAAGTTAATTTTACTACTTCGGTTTCTTTTCCCGTGACAAGACGCCGATCGACATGAACATGCTGGTGTTTTTCCTGGGAAAATGTGTTCGGACCGCCACAAAAACCATCCTATTTTCCCATTTTCCTCTGATCCTATTTTCCTATTATTCTCTGATCCTAAGCGCGAGTGGAAATGAAGAGATGATTGGTGAAAATCCACTTTATTACCTGTTTGTGTATGTGCTGGTGACTTACAATCGAGCTTTGTATTGCAGTTCATTATCTTACACGTTGTCGACTATTAACTTATGACAACAGTTATTTCTTTGCGTAGATGAGAAAATTTGTCAAGTTTTCACATGAAAAATGAAACTGGCACGCCAGATTTTCATGGAAAATTTTTCAAAGAAAATTTGCTCGCGTGCATGGGGATTTATAAGTCTGAAAACTGCTTTGACGACGTCACAACATGATTCATGCATGGTTGTGACGTCATAATACTGATACAGCAAATCGATATAAATATCGCGTGGCATTGTATCTTTTTGAAAAACTGGTATCGGCACCCTTATCAAATTCAAAGGTAGTTTCTTGGAAACCGAATTAGTTCATCACTTGTGGCCTCACTACACTGGCGGCTCGACACGAGCGTCACGTTTCACATCAGGCGATTGAGTGCTACACTTGAGTGCTACACTGTAAATTCGAGGGTAAATAAAGTTTATTGATTGATTGATTTCGCGCTCGCTCTCAGCTCGCTTGTTCTTTTTCTTCGACTATCCTGAGCGGAAAGAGAGACTGCTTGTAGTTTAAACTGGACCCGGCACTTGCAAAAACCTTTTTGTTCTGTTGTTTTACCACAGGTAACCCAAGCTCTATGGGAGAGATATAGACCGTGTGACCTTTGTTCTACGTTGTGTGAGTGTTGTAATATGAGCGTAACGGCGGCCGTTGCGTAACAGTGAAATTATAAGGATTTGTATGGGAAAAAACGATTCCGACTTTAATTTAAAAATGCGAACGTGTTTTTAATAAAAAAAAAACCTACCTGAAGTCCTCTGTCTGTTGTTCTTTCTCCAATGTGGTTTTTGGAGCGATTTAGCGCGATTCCAGTGAGTTTTAGTTCTACTGCCTTAGAGAGAAAGGCAGTAGAACTAAAACTCACTGGAATCGCGCTAAATCGCTCCAAAAACCACATTGGAGAAAGAACAACAGACAGAGGACTTCAGGTAGGGTATTTTTTTTTATTAAAAACACGTTCGCATTTTTAAATTAAAGTCGGAATCGTTTTTTCCCATACAAATCCTTATAATTTCACTGTTACGCAACGGCCGCCGTTACGCTCATATTAGGGAACTTAAGCAACCACGACGGCAACGCCAAGGAAAACGTCACTTTAAAAATGACTTCCAAATATTTCAAACTTTTTCGCGATAGTTTCAACTCGTTCAATCTGTCTAATGTAGCCGAATAAGCCGGGAGCTGACTCTGTAACGACGGCGTTACAGTTCAGGTAGAAAAAAGAAAATTCACTGTCGTGTGTTCACGTTCTACATAAAACTTTGAATTTGGTCATTTCACGTTGTTGTTTTGCAGAGGACGGCAAAGAAATGTACAAAAATCTGTATCGCACGTGCAGAGTCATTGTTTTGCTAATTAAACCTTTTGTTTTGTGACGTTCTCGTCAGCCGTCGCCGTCGTGTTTGCTTTTAAAAGTTCCCTATTACAACACTCACGCAACGCAGAACAAAGGTCACACGTTCTATATAATTATCTCCCATAAAGCTTGGGTTACCTGTGGTTTTACCCTTGGTTTTACCAAACATCGCGAGAACTTTATCCCCAGTCTTCCCTCTGCTCATTGTTGACCCGTAGTTGCCTTAGAAACAAAGGCAACACGAGTGCAAACCAAGAAAGTGCATCAACCAAGATGGCGTCGCGCATCATGCATGGACGGAGAGAGGGGCAAACAAGAGGTACTTTCTTCTACTTGGCGGTTATTTTATAAGCGATTTCTAGATATTAACAGTTGTTCTTTCTTTTCCCCATGTAGACTTGGGCGGAAATGTTCTCAGTGTTGTTCCTCAAGGGGTCGATCCGCGAGAGGTAAGCTCGAACTTGACACAGGTTCCTTAGTGTTATTCTGTAGCTCAGTTTTTATTCTTGCTCAACAGTATGTTAAGATTTCTTTACCTAAATAACCATGGTGCAATGGTCTCATCATAGGTAACTGTTCTTCAGCCCGATGCGTGGAGACGAATTCAGAACAGTCTTTCGGGTTACAATGAAGAGAAAATGCGATTGCAGGCGAAGATGAGAGAAAGAGAAGAACTTCACACTCTCTCGAAAGAAAAAGTTAAACACTGGGAAAACACCATAGAGGTTTGATACATAGCAGTTTTTCTTCCTTTCATTCATTTTCTTCAATGTTGTGTACTGTAAAAGTGGTTTTCACACTGTAGGACGATTCAAATCAGATGGACAACAAGTCGAGAACAGATAAGCTTAACTCTTTTCCGTCAAGAGTTGTATTTTCCCGACGTCGAAGTCGGGAACCATTCAGCCACTTGTGACGTCATCATTTTTGACGTCATCAGATTGTTTTGATAAGCAGCTAGCACAGCAAGGACAGATCCATCCATACGTGTGTCCATTTTGAATATCGACCAAATCCTGGCAGAGCTATACCAGAAAAACGTGTCCAATTTTGGCTGCAAAGTTGGTGGTAAAATAGGCCAAGTCACCTAGTTGATCAATGTTCCATTTCCAGGTTTTTAGAAGGACTGAGGCCAAAACTTTTCCAGTGGATAGAAAGGTGATAAAGGGTAGAAGATAAAGAGAGAAGAAAGGGAGAGAAAAAGGAAAGCAAAAGAAGCGAGAAAAAATTAGAAATGAATCAGCAAAAAAAAAAAAAAAAAAAAAAAAACAAGTCCAAATTTTGGCTTATGCGCATGCCTGAAACCAAAATAATGTACAATTTTCAACAGAAGCTGGCTCAAAATTGAGCTAAAATGTAAGAAAACGCTTTTGTAGCAAAGTTTAGTGGCATTTGGCACCATAGCACTTCAAAAACCGCTTTAGCGGTAAAAAATGCGTTTTTCTAAGGGAAAAACCCTGACGGTAAAGAGTTAAAGAAAAGGACATTTTGTTTCAAATGTGTTCTTTTTTTGCATTAAACCTGATAAATCAACCAAAATCAGTCTCAAACGAGTAAGATTTGTCATGATCAACGACTTTCGATAGTTTAGTTAACTCTTTTCCGTCAAGAGTTGTATTTTCCCGACGTCGAAGTCGGGAACCATTCAGCCACTTGTGACGTCATCATTTTTGACGTCACCAGATTGTTTTGATAAGCAGCTAGCACAGCAAGGACAGATCCATCCATACGTGTGTCCATTTTGAATATCGACCAAATCCTGGCAGAGCTATACCAGAAAAACGTGTCCAATTTTGGCTGCAAAGTTGGTGGTAAAATAGGCCAAGTCACCTAGTTGATCAATGTTCCATTTCCAGGTTTTTAGAAGGACTGAGGCCAAAACTTTTCCAGTGGATAGAAAGGTGATAAAGGGTAGAAGATAAAGAGAGAAGAAAGGGAGAGAAAAAGGAAAGCAAAAGAAGCGAGAAAAAATTAGAAATGAATCAGCAAAAAAAAAAAAAAACAAAAAAAAAACAAGTCCAAATTTTGGCTTATGCGCATGCCTGAAACCAAAATAATGTACAATTTTCAACAGAAGCTGGCTCAAAATTGAGCTAAAATGTAAGAAAACGCTTTTGTAGCAAAGTTTAGTGGCATTTGGCACCATAGCACTTCAAAAACCGCTTTAGCGGTAAAAAATGCGTTTTTCTAAGGGAAAAACCCTGACGGTAAAGAGTTAAGCTTATTTCAAAGTAGTCAGAATCAACATTACGTACCATGTTCGTCACGTTTGTTAGAATAGTTCTCACTTTGTTTTTCCATATTGTTGATAACAATGGGCTTGCAACAACCAATACTGTTTTGGGCAGCATTAAGGGACAGAGCCGCGCACATCGGCTCAGAACAGGTGAATTGTGAACTTGAGTCAAGGGTTAAGCTTATAACTGTGTCTACTTATGGTTTGGCTCAACTATGAAACGTGTTCTCGAAGCAACATTTGCCTCCATGAAGCAGAAGTATCTTTGACTTGATTCAAATGCATTTTCCTGCTTCCCAGATGCAAAATTTGCTCCTGTAACATGTTTCTCATACCGATGAACTTTTTCCCAGACAGAACAGGGTGAGGATTTTAGTGAAAGTTGCTGTGATGGGAGACAATGTGTGGTTCCAAAAAATACCCCGGTTGGGTGTCTTTTTATGCTAAAGTTGCTGTTGTTTCTCACCCTTGGTCTGAGGGTTGTTCTCTGGTTTTCATATCTCTTCAAGAACTAACATTTCTAAATTCCAATTTGTTCTGGAAACAGTGGATGAACAGCTACTCTGTGACCATGCCAGTGCAAATGCCCATTTATTTTATTTATTAAAATTTTCTTTGAGTACCAGCAAACTGTTGGAGAAATGTTATGCACGACATACTTATGCAGGAAACCGCTTCAAAGCCTTTAATGGACCATATACATTGTACACACTGAGGGTTAGTCAGTCAATAGACTGGAATGATTGGTAACAGTATCAACAGGAATTGACATGTGCATGTGTCGTTTGCTTTTGCAGGGACAACGACTGAAGAAACTACAAGCTCGAAAAATAAGAGAGGAGAAAGAAGAGGTTAGAAATTATTCCTGTGTTGTGCAGTCCCAGAAAATATCCATGAAAGGTCATTGGAGTGGTGGGGTGGGGTCTGCAACAATACGTATTGCTCTGTTTGGTCATTTTTAGCTGCTGTTTCACAAAACAACTTTTTCACCTTACTGTAATGTACAATATACAAATTTTGCCATTTAGAGACAGGAAAAATATGTTGCAGGATCTGCAGTGGACCATGATGCATGTCGCAAAAAGAACGTAGTAAAAGAATGTTAGGAAGACCTTGCCTACAGAGTTTGTTGGAGTTTTTGTGCAACTTACCCTGCAACATGTTGCTATTGCATGTTTGACAACCTGCAAGTTAGAAAAATAGACATGCAACATTTTGCCTTTAGAGGAAACACAGTCAGTGTGTACAATCATGAAACCATTTTCCTTTACAATTCTAGGAGGAAAGAGTTAAAATTGACCAAGAAGAAGCTAAGCACCAAGCACAGAAGAGGAAGGAGGCTATTGAGCGAGCAAAAACCCTTCAGTATTACCAGACTGACAGAGTCAAGACATTCCATGTAAGTTGATCAGTATCACACATTATTAGGGATGACAAATGGTAAATTTGAGACTTTGCAAGACAGCGAGATGATCATTTTTCTTGTGCGAGCCCGAGACCTCTTCAATTTTTAGAATGCTAGACTGAGCTTTCAGAGTTTTCTAAATGCAACCAAGCACTTTTTAGCATAAACTTATTTCTTGAAGATTGCAAATTGAGTTTTTGTCATTTATCTATTGCTATTACTGAAGCACTTCAGAACTTCAACATTCATTTTATCAGCCCTCTAAAAAGGCAAGACTTGGAAACAGTTTTTCAAAACTATTGAGACCCAAAGATGGCTTGGGCAAAAAATTAAGACTCCGAGACTGGTTTGCCGAAAAAGTCGAGACTCCAAGATGCAGCGAATCGCTCGAAAAAACGAGACTGCGAGACGTTTACAGTTAACCTCAAATTTTGGAGAAACCTAATTTTTCAAAAGACTATTCGCTATCTGTATTATTCAGTAAGCACAGAAAAATGAAAGTGAGCTTCACCAATTGAGCTTCCAGACCAGATAGGAGCAGATTGTGGGTGTTTTGGACAGTAATTCATGGTGATTAATGAAAGGAAATGTGCCCTTCATGTACAAAAAAATAAAACCTTGTAATGTCTTTCCGTGATACATGTACATGGAATACTACACTATCCATTACAGTAGTTCCATATAAACAAATTATCTCGGTAATCAATAATAACATTTCTACTTGTTTTCAGGGTGCTTTGCTTCTAACGGAGGTTCTTAAGGAGAGAGATGCCCAGATTGAAATGAAGAACAGCAAATTAGATGCAGACAAGATTAGAGAAGAACACCTTCTCAGACTTCAGCAAAGGGTAATGATTCCATCTTTAACAAAAAAATTTGTTACCAGACAAGTTTATAATGTGTTATACATACATGTAATACATGTACCCAGAGTGGGGGGGGGGGATGCATTGTCCAGCCTTGTACAATTTATTTGAAAATTTGACACACCTGACAGAATGTTACCTTGTAACATTCAGTGAGAAAGACAAAGTTATGTTGGTCGTCCAAGTTGTACATTGTAGTTGTTCCCTTTTATTGATGGTAACACTTTTTTGTCTAGCAACGTGAAGAGGCTATCATGGAGGATCAGAAAAGAGCACTGCGAAGATACAATGAGAGAAAAGCTGTGTCAGATTTCCAGACCCTCCAGTAAGTACAATTTTGTTATCTTTATTAATGTGGTCTTACAGTTCTTAAATGAAAGTTGCTGGTTCAAGTTCTCAACTTCATCATGATGTTTCCTTAAGCCAGGAGTTTAGCTCTTGATTGTACCTCTTTCCTCAATTGCACCGAGTGCCAGAGCCAAGGGGGCTGGGAGAAGGGGGGGCAGTGTTAGCCTCACACATACACTTTCCCAAAAAATTCTTGAGAGGTTTCTTTCAAACAAGAGTTAAAATCACAATTGAAGAGAGCTGAATTTATTATTTGTCCCTTATCTAGAATTCTTGATCATAAAGAAGTAGCCAAGAAAGCACAGCAAGAGGATGTGGAAGAAGGAAAAAACATAAAGCAACAAGTGGACATGTACGAAGTTGCCAAAAAAACCATTGAAGAACAAAGAAGAAAGGTTTGTTAATACATTTGCCTGTTTTATGAGCATTGAATCATGCCTCTTATAAAATGTACATGTATGTCAAGTACTCAGCTTTGGGCCAAAAGAGTAAAGTGATAAAACCAAATGAAAACTCTTCTGAAAAATGCTACCTGTGTACAAATGGAGGTAATAAATCTTTTGGAAATTTTTAGAAACAAAAAGAAGAAGATTGTTTTTCTCCAAGATCATAACAAGCACAGTCATTTTCTATCAGCCACCTGTATCAAACAGTGAAGATAATGGAGCCAATTAGATTTCCTCATCCATAATAGATGATAGTAAATTTCAACCAAAACCAAAATAATTTTGTTTGGCATGCCCACAAGCAGAAGAGCACATGTAAAGCACCTCAGGTTCAGTGGCGGCGCACTACATGTATATGGTAGCCACACTTTAGAGTCCACGATTTCTTTGTGTAACAACAAATAAAACAAAACTATACCATGGTAAACTGGCTACAGTTTGTTTGTTTGTTTGTTTGTTTGTTTGATGGTCTAGTTACATGTATCTTTTTTTCTCAAGGATAAACAAGCCATTATGGAGGAACACCAGAGGCAGCTTGCTGATAGAGAAGTATGTCATATTGATTTGAATCGTTAGAAAAACAACAGCAATTTCTAGTAGAATCAGAACTTCACTAAGTGTTTCCTGTGTTTATCATAATTTGCTAACTTCTTGAATGTATTCTTTTCCTCTTCTGGTGTTCAGGAAAGACGAAAATTGGAGCAGAAGAAAATTGAAGAGGAAGAGGAGGAAATCAGACAGTTTGCTCAAGCTAAGAAGGTAGAGTTACGGGTTGAAGAGTAGTTGAATTTGTTGGCCTAAGTTTTTTTTGGACACATTATACTCTACTTAATGCGTAAAGTACAATGTACACAACTTACTTCCAGCACACTGCTTACAATTGGTTACAACACTAGCTTATAATTTTATTTACTTAGTTACAGCAATAGTAGTTTTTCCCTCTTGTTTCCAGGGGTCAACAATGTTTGGGTTCATAACATTGGCACTAAAATACATGTAGTAACTGAGGATATAAGATGGGTGATAGTTAGATACCTTACCAGTTACAAACAAATGGTGTGGCACAAACGCTTGCAACTTAAAACAAACATTGCTCTGAAGTGTCTGAAGTATACATAAAATTAATGTTATGAAAAATTTTTTGCCTTGGTTTGCAGAAAATGGCAAAGATGCGAAAAGAAAAGGAAACAGAACTGTTTAAGTAAGTGTCCACAATTTTTTTCCTCTGGTTTGTCTTTGTGTCTTCAAACATCCTCCATATATATAGTTTTAGCGATATAAAGTGATATAAACTGTCATCAAATTACAGCTGACTCCTGGTAGCTTGGACCTCCAAGGAAAATAAAAAAAGGTTCGAGTTATTGTGAGTTCAAATTATTGAGGGTAAATTGTAAAGAAAATGATCTGAAGCAAAAAAACATTCAGTCTGATTTTGTGGGAGATTCGAGTTACCCAGGGTCAGAGTTACAGGGAGTCAACTGTATAGTGATGAGATAGATGAGAGCCCCTTTTGGCATGGTTGTAAAATGTCAATTGCTCTCTGTTGACAGTGCATTCCAGGAACACACTGAGCAAATGAGAAAGAAGCTAGCAAACCAAAAACAGCAACAAGTCGATGATGAAGATGACAGGATAGCTAAGGCTGTGGCAGAGAGGGAAAGAAAACGCGAGGTGAGACATTCATTACCACCCCTAACTGGACTATCCAATTATCAAATAAACCAACTGAGTTCATTTTATCGCTTGAGTTCAGTGTCCCAAGGGGGTTTAGGCTTAAGAGCTGTCTAAGGGTTTGGCTTAAAATTGGCAGGGCTCCAGAGCTCTGTTTAGCCAGAATCAGTCTTTTTGTCCAGGATCCAAGCAGAACAACTCTTTGGCCTCCCAGCTCTACTGTAAGAATCTCGGGGACCTAGGGATCTCTCCTCCCTGTCGACTGTGAGTGGCTTCCTGGTTGGTTAGTCGATCTCTCTCTATAGTATGATCACATGCTTGCCAGCTGTGCCATAAACCTTTGATGTCTTGTACTGTTTTCTGGTTGTATTCTTGGGGCGAGAAATGGAATAATTTCTGTTGTTCTCTTTGTTCATCTTTTTGTTTATAGGCCGAAGAAAGAGAAAAGTATGAGTCAGACATGAAGATCCAAAAGGAAATTAATGATCAGAGAATCCACATGGTAAGGGAGTAATCAAAGTTTATGTTTCTTTTGTCTGCCCTCCCTCCCTTCTTCCAAGTACCTGACTTTCCTTTCCTTGCCTTCTGCAAGTTTCTCTCCCTATTTGTTTTGTTTTGTTTTGTCAGTGCTTTACCTTATCTCGTTTAATTATTTTCGTTCTTCATTTATCTCTTTGTTAACCCTTTCACTCCCAAGGTGCCTAAACTCAAAATTCAAGACAAATCTCAAATTTCATTTTGTAAAAAACTTTAAAATAAATAGTACCATGTGAAAGTATTGCTGACGAGGTTTCTTTTGAATGGTCACACCAAGGATTTTATCCACAGACTCAGAAGTTAAAATCACCGTAATGTCTCCATGAGTTAATTTCTTCCTTCCAACCGACCTCGTTGGTTTTTTTCGTAGCACTTTTTCCTTTTTCCCTTCTAAGCAGTGAATATTTTTGCATTGCAGATGAAGGAAAATGACCGCCTAGCAACGGAAGAAGCAAAGAGAGATCATGAAATACTTCGTATGAGAGTCGAATCCGATAAGCTGGTATGTGGAACAATGTCACTGAGAATGAAATGATTTTATCCAGCAATTGTGGTTTCCAGACTGGGGGCCTATTTCTCAAGACTCCGGCTAACTTGGCGGGCCCAAAAACTACTTCCTTTACAAAGTTTTCTTCAATTGAAGAAAATTATTTTGAAAGCTAATATTTAAAGCCTTTATAGTTTTGTGAAACATATTGGGAAGTTTGTAGTAACAATTACCAGCAATCTTTAAAAAAAGGATTTGATTTAAGGTACTTATCAGGCCTACTAAGTTAGCAGGAGTTTCCAGAAAAGAGCCCCAGGAATGTCAATTTTAAGGGCCCTTTGTTCAAACTCAAAGAAGAGTGATTTTGAAACGAGTCGAAGTGGCCAGAAAAGATCTCATAAAACTAAACAAAGTTGAGAGAAAATCATTTTACTGGTAGCGTTACATTTAAATATTCCATTTCCCTTGGATGGAGTTTTTGCCATTATTTATTTATTTATTTATTTATTTTAGCTTTTTTATTTTGAAGTCCTTCCATCGGTTATCAAAGCAGAATGTTGTTGTAAAGTAAAAGAACATTGAAATAAGCAACTTCAGTGAGAACCTAGTAATAACATATCGCACATGCCATTGGGGATAATTCCCGTTTTGAAGCGAAGATAATGAATGGTAGCTTATTGTAAGAATTAAATTCCCAACTCAGCTAAGAGGCAAACACTTCAACTATTTTTGTTTTTTAGTACCATAAGAAACAAGAAGAGAAAAAATCATTAAAGCTGGCCGAATCCAAGAAACTGAAAGAGTTCCAAGCACAACAAATTGTAAGTACTTTGGGGAAAGTACATGTATTATAATCATTTTTCTTCCAAATTATTATGTCCCTTCTTTCCCAGAGAGTGGGGGGGGACAGGGGGGCGGGAGACCGGGAGAAAAGGGGGCGGGAGGCATACGGGAGGCGGGAGAAGAGGGGGCGGGAAGCGGGATTCCCAAGGTGGCGGGAGGCGGGAGAAAAAATGAAAAATTACGCAACATTGTGCAATATTTTGCAATCGAAAAAATGCAAAGGGGCGGGAGCCAAAAAATACAGGGCGGGAACCAGGATTAAAGGGTACGGGAAGCGGGAGGTTTAAACCCCACCAGAGACATAAGTATTATTTCCAGACTTTCCTTAACCCTTCAAGCCCCAGCTTTATTATACAAAATTCTCCTTACTGGTCTCCATACGTTTTGTTGAAGAGAACTTGTTGTTGGCGAACTTGTTTAATCATAGTGTCATGTTTAATAAGACAATTCATCTTTGATCATCAATTCCTAAATTCTCATGACCTGTATGTGTTATAGTGCACAGATATGATGAGGAGAATTATGATGCTGATCATTATTGGGGCTTAAAGGGTTAAGTTCAAACTTCACGTACCTTAACAGTTGAATAAACAGCACCACAAGAAAGTTCTGCTCACAAGATTTCATTTTAGTGGACATGTCTAGGATTTCATCCACAGACTCCAAAATTAGAACCACCTTATACAACAGACATGAACAAAACAGCGCCACGTCGAAAGTCCTGCTCGGCGACTTTCATTTGTTCGGTCACACTGCAATAATCACATTCCATGATTTAGGGTTTCTCTCTAGGAATGTATAAGGGCGAAATGGTCTGCTCCCTTCTTGTTCTCTCTCCAATGCTACAACCAAGCGTAGTCTTGTCATCAGTTCTTTTTCTTCTGCAAGGGTGCGGTAGTCGAGTCCTTAGCGAGTCGGACTTTCGACCTGAATATGGACAGTTTAGGCCTGTTATTTCTTTAGTCAATAATCATTTCTTCACATTGTCTCTTTACACCCACCAGCTCGGCTCGGTTATTTTTAACTCTTTAAGCCCCAGCATCATTATACAAATTCTCCTTACTAGTTTCCTCATATTTTGTTGATTGCTAATTGGGAGAACTTATTTAAACATCAAGACAATTCATCTTCAGTGATCAATTCCTTAATTCTCATGACCGGTATGTGCTTTGATACACAAATATATTTAGGAGAAATTTGATGCTGATCACTGTCGGGGTTTAAAGGGTTAAAACAGCCGATTATCGCCAACTCGAGTTTAAAAGTTAATTAACCAAGGTTTCTCTTTCTCCAGTCGAAAAGCGTTTCCAGCGCTAATTAGTAATTGTAAGTTATAGTTTATGAACAATGGACAAAACGATTTTATAGGACTCCACGTCGTTATGCAATCAAACTAAATGCACACTTGACGCTAAGATTAGGAAGCTCAACGCTGTTTTGATCAACAGTGCCTAGGAAACCGGGAAACTATTAGGAATGTTGCAGTAATGCTACAATGGGCTATGATCCCACCCCTTCCCCGGGGGGGGGGGTAATACTCCTAGTAGCTTCACGCTTTAAGTTCCCTCCTTGTGGGACGGATGTTGCACGAATGTATCTTAACGTAACCTTTTTGCTTACATGTATGCCATTCACAGGGTGAATTAAAGGACCAGAAGCACCAACACAGAGTAGCAGAACTAGACCTGGACAAACGCAACGAAGCCTTACTTAGGGCTGAAGAGGTTCAGTTCCAAGAGTACGCCACCAAGGTCATTTCCGAGGCCAAAGAACACGGGCGTAATCCATACCCACTTATCAAGGCCGCCCAAGAAGGGCCCGGTGGGGGTAGAGGCCCCAAATTTGAAGGCAAACAGGGGCTTAGACCAAGCTATCTTGTGTGTGATGGCACGGGCGTGCAGCTTCCTAATTACTCCAGTGGGACAGTACAGGGATCCCATACCAAGATTTACGGCAATCCGGCCGAAAGCATGAAACGGCTGGGCTTCACCTGGTGAATCTGTTTACAACTCTCCGATGAATTTTACTTGTAAATAGTTTTTTTCATTTCTTAAATAATTTTCTCGCACGTAGATTATGTAAAGAAATGACTCATTCCGCGTTGTACCTTATGACTCTGGATCACGTGTCTCAGATTAAGCTTACATTACACTATGTGTATGTAATTCGCTGCGGTATATTGGTTGTAAATAAACCGTGTGTCTAATTTAAATAGTAATTTTTTGTCATTGTATGTGAGAGTGCTGCGAACTGAGCATACGCAGTGCTGCGTGAATTTTCCCCCGGGCCACTGGCTCTGAAAGGAAATCAGAAAATTAGCACCGAGGTTCTATGTCTTCCATGCATTTATTGTCTGACGAGAAAATTGTGGACCAATAGCCAATAATAATTTTCCGTCAGGGCCGACCTTACTCAGTCAATAAGCATTTTATCATGCCACTATTTTTATGCTGAATGTTGTTGAAAATTTTACAAAAGATCCTTGTGGATACTCAATGGTAACGTGTGTGGGGCTGGGCGACTTTTTCTATATACTCAACAAATTTAAGGAATGTAGGTTCCTGGAAAAACTGTAGTTGCATTTTCAATTTTTCATATATTTGTGAGTTTTTCCCGTAAACTCCAGGCTTTACCGGGTTTACAAACAAACTCGTTTTTTTTTGTTTTGTTTTTTTTAGTTTGTTTTGTTTATTCGACCAAAACACCTCTACCAAGCCAAAACTTTGCGCGCACGAACGATCCCGCCGGCCACGCAGGCTAGTTCGCGGGCAAACAGGTAATTGATACATGTGGGTTTCGCATTACACCCTTACTCTGATTGGCTGGTTATAATTAGTCTTAACGAAGTGCTAAAAGTGGGCGGCATTCAAAAAAGCCAAGTTATCCGGCAGGCGGAATTTTCTCGCGACTTCGGCGCTCGTCTTCTCGCGCCTTCGGCGCTCGCTGCTCGCGGCTTTGCCGCCAAAACTACGCGCGCAAATACAATTCCGCCAGCTACGCAGGCTAGTCTACAGGTGGAACAAAGCGTTTGGTGGCAAGGCCTTATCGCACGTTTCAGTTCCACAAAGGACATACACCGGACGACAAGGGAGACATGTGGCCATCGCTTTTGGATTTTGCTGACACTGACGATGCGCATTAAATACGCAGAGTAACCTTGCATGACTTGGCAAAACATCTCTTTGACCCATTTTTTAGATATTAAACAATTGCATTGTAGTATTTTTTCGATTGTTTGATCGTGTAGTGCTTCAGTTTCATTATAGCTTTGGAGAGGAATTTCGTCATCACTGCAATTTTGCCCCACTCATGTAACTGAGCAAGAGTAATCTTACATGAATGAACATATAACATCCTGTTTCAATGCATTTTACAACATTTTAAAAAGGTGCAATACTAATATACTCCTTTTTCCTGTTCCACTGTTTCAGCGTTGCTTAGCTGCTATATTTGCTTATCTTTGAAGCGGGGTCTTTGTAAAACTGAAACATTCCCCTGCTTGAAAATTACTCAACAGATAACATCATGTCTCAAGAGACTCCATTGCATTATAAACCCGCTTAATCATTTGCAGTAAGTGGACCACCAGCAAGTATATGTTTGTATTACTATCTTGTATTATTCATACCATTTGGTGTTTGGTTGGTTAGCCTTTTGATTAAGGAATGGAGTTATTCTTATTTCTCAAGCTGTATCTGCTGAAAATAAGCCTTCGGAGAAAGTTTAAATTTTATGCGAAGCTCGCGGGAAAAGTTAAATATACACCAAAATTAGTCAAAATTAAATATGCACCATTTTTGGAAAAGACCACGTGACTTTACGCCGGAAGGAAGTAGAAGAAGCCACTCAAAATCAGACAGGAAGTTTACAAAGTCGCCCCCAAAAGAACATCCTGTTTGACGGTAGATTTAAAAAAATCTTTTTTCTCCGTTTTATAGATGCAATAGAGAGGTTTCACTTAACCCGTTAACCAATATCCAACAATTAGTGTCTAAAAGTCAAAAGTGAACAAAAGAAAACAATGAAATTAGTGTGTAATAGTGTCTAATTGTTTAGTATCTATTTCACGGGTTAAGTGAAATCACTCTATTAAATGTACGTAGTTTGTTTTTATTAGCTAATGCTTTTCAGCAACTTCAACTTTACAAATTTATTTGAAATTCTTGCTTCAATATAAACAGCATGTTTCGATTAAAGTACAAAAGGACTTTTTTTATTCGATCCCTGCCTGTATGTATAAATAGCATCCTCACAACGTTTCTCAAATATCCAGGAAAAAATTCGATCAGATGTAACTTCAGTGACACGCGTTAACTGCCATGCATCACGTCCGTTGAAACGTGATAAAGCGCTTAAGACGTCAATACAGACTCGATTACATGATACGTTGCTCGACGGCTGAAGAAGGTTGTTCCAGTTTAGTTTCGTTATCATAATTTCGACGTTTTCGTTTAGGAAAGCAAACATGGAGAGTGTTCATCGTGCAGTGTTTTGGATTCTTGCATTCCTCTATTGCACTTGTGATTGCACGAGGTCCCAAGAAGCTGAAGACGGTAAGAAGGCAAAAAGTTAAAATTACAACGGTATAATTCTCTCTATATACGTGATATAACTTGCTGGTGGATTCTTTCTCTTAGTTAATACAGTAATACATTTAGAACAAATTAAAGTTCCTGTGAACACTAAAAACAGGAATATTGGAGGCTTCTATGTTCTCGGATACAAAAGTGAGGTCCAAGATTCGATGCGTAATTCAGGATGAACGTTTTTCGTAGTAGTGTAGTGACTGAAATACGAGGAAATTTACAAGAAACCACGAATACTGCAACCGGGAAAGATACAAGCAACGTTGTCCCTGCCAGGAATGATATAATGACACAAGGAATGGTATGAATGATATTAGGGATTCGCCTTACAGCCACTCACTGATTTGCTCGTTTCAGTAGAAAGGTGCCGGTGACACAGAAAGCGTTCACCTAATGACACTTAAATTCAGTTTAACTATACAGTCATAACGTAATATATCTGCACTGAATTCTCAGAAACAATATTGCTGAGTTATGTTCAACAGTTTTTGCAATTTAACACTGACAAGCGTGGGGGAAATCTCCCGAGAAGGCATCTGAGGATGTTGCATCTTTTCTACGAGTTTTAACGTACAGTTTATTGTTGATGGGAATTTTGTTGACAATTTTACAATCCCAACTGAGCTCTATCCGTTCTCCAGCTAAATCATTTAAACGGCAATCTCACAATAGATACGCCAACTTTATAAATACAATCTTTTTGCGGTCAGTTTTGGCTCGGCAAACAAGCTCATTCTCACGCGCCCTGACAAGCGCTTAGTTTCATAAATCTTTTGTTAGTTTAACCCTTTAAGCACCAATACGAACATGAAATTTCTCTTAACATTATCACCACGTAATCGAATATTCAAGTCGTGAGAATAAAGAAGCGTTCACCACGAGACAAGATGTCTTGACATTTATCAAATTCTCTTTATTAGACGTCTTATTAGTACCATAAGAAATGTACGGGGAACAGTAAGGAGAATATACATTTTCATATCAGGGCTTAATGGGTTAAGTAGGAGAAGCAGTGACCCTACGTTAATTTCAGACGTGTAATGTGACGTTGCTGAGGTGTATAAGGAACTAAGAGTTTCGCACAAATGGATTCCAACCGCGTGTTATGGCAAATTAGGATTCAGTTCTTAAAAAACATCTCTGAAGTGTAGTGAGGCGTAAAAATCTAGGACAAAAATTTATTTTTTGAAATCGGCACACAATCCCCACGGTATCAACGAACGCTTTTCCTTCAACTGATTTATTCTTGTTTTTCACCTTGTCTTGTTCCTACCAATACCGTAGCTGCACCTTTCTCCATATAAACCAAATGCAACCTACAATTCCTTGATTCGCTCTGACGAGGGGTTAACGCTCGAATCGAAACGTCAGCTTTCAATTTCTCTACGGTGGCCAATTTACCTTATCAACTCAGTTGATAAATCCAAAAAGCGGTTAAACTAACCAGTAGTGTAATGTAAAAGTGTTTTACAAAGTACATATTTAATTAATTCTTTCTTTTCAGTGTGGCCAGCACCAGCCTCTATTTTAGCAGACGAATGTAGCCATGAACTGGGAATGCAAAACAGAAGAATCCCGGATGACAATATTACGGCATCATCCGAGTTAGGTTCAAGCCACGCCGCTGCCTTTGCCCGACTACACGGACTAAAGGCCTGGTGTTCAAAACCAGAAGATGAAACTCCGTATATACAAATCTTGTTGAATGAGGGAAAGATAATAACTGCGATAAAAACTCAAGGGAGTTATAAGGATCTAAGCTGGGCAAGAATGTATGAGATCAGGTACCTAGACAAAGGAAACTGGACCTCATACAAACAGGTAAAACAACACAAGCAAGAGTGTCCAAAAGTTTTTTGGGGGGGTGGGTGTGGGGGTGGGGGGGGGAGGGTTGTGCAAAAGTTGCAGTCAAGTTGCTTTAGTGGTCATTTCCAATCTGGCGGCGTTTGTCTACGATTTTTCGCGTGCTTGTTTTTACACAGATTGCCGAAATCTAAGTTTAAAATGATCTCAATATTTAGTGAGATCAGCCCTTCATTTTTTGACATTGTCCAGTCGATCAAGGATGGAGTGGTAAGGCTTCCTTACATAATCCAACTCGATCTGCTGCCATACTCGCTGGATCGCACGAAATGGGTCATTATTGCTGGTAGCGACATTTGCCTTGGATTCTTGTAACTCTCTCTTGATGTAGAGCCAGATATTTTCTATTGTACCCATCTATTATATTCAAATCTGAAGACTGTACCGGCCACGCCATGGAGGGTATTTTGTTCCTTCTTTATAATTCTTAGCTATGGAGTGTAGAGAGTTACAACTGTTAAACGTACAATTCACAGGAGTTTACGGGTAACAGAAACAGCCGCTCCCGGCACCATAACGACTTGCAGCCACCGATCAAAACACGAGGAATTCGGATTTATCCAAAAGATCCACTTGGAATGGATCCAACATTTCCTCGCGTTCCTTGTCTCAGATTAGAGCTGTACGGATGCCCTGTACCAGGTAATTATCTAATGTCACTTTACCTTAGTTTGTCACTTTACCTTAGTTTGTCACTTTACCTTAGTTTTTCACTTGGTGTGCGGTAGCGAAGTGTCCGGCTCGTTATAGTTTCAGTCGGATTTTCGGTCGGAAGTTCAGAAGGACGTTAATGCGAGGATAATTATATTTGGACCTTGTTTTGTGACGTTTCCTAACGGGCCGTTCACATGATACCGGAATGACTTTCATTCCAGAAAGAGTTCATTCCATCCCCATATATTTCTCTGTATCTGTTTACATGATACCGAGACGAAAGTTAGGTCCCGCACAAGTCATTCCGGAATGAGTTCATTCCGGTTTTCAATCCGAACGAAATTCTCGTTCTGGTATGACATTTCATTCTGGTATCATGTAAACTGAAAACGAACTCCGTTCCGAGATGAAAACGCAAACCGTGTAGTCTGGAGCGAGTGGCGCATGCGTATCGTTTTCAAGATGGTGGACACAACGGTCGTTTTCAAGATGGCTGACTCGGTCGATTTCGTCATGTGAATGCAGTACGAACTTCGTTCTGGAACGCAACTCATTCCGGAATGAAACTCATTCTGGTATCATGTGAACAGCTCCTAAAAGACAAGAAGCCACCTTTACTCCACATTCTCTCTCTATCCCTACACAAATGGATACCCGCGAAAAACATGTTGGAATATCTCTGCGATGGACTAGAATCAAGAAATTTGTGGAGAGGGGTGAATACTCCGAGTTACTAAATACTATACAAACTAAGTTCGTTCCGTGGCCCTATAGTCCACCTCAGTAGCCCACATAGGTACGAACTGCGACTTGGTGCTATAGGTAAATTTCTTTTGCCCCGGGGAGACCCAAAGTGCAGACAGGAGAATTATGTTTCCGTTACTTTGCAGGTCTATGCGTTCGTATCTACTCTTATACTGGGACATTACCCCGCGCAACCAGCTTATTTACCTCTTTGTAGTTGAACTGCTGCAAGAATTAATGACCTGAATTGATGCCTGATAGATGAGATTGATTCAAGCCCTTACAATTTTGAAAGACGAATTTTTGCTGCTTCCGATGCCAAGTAACGCAAATGGTTTTGTTTCATCATCTCTCTCTTTAAAAAAAACACTCTTGTTTCGCAGAGGAGTTACATTCGTTTTACAATTAACAGTAACTTTATTTCGTTTGATTTCTCAGCTGATTGCAAAGACCCTGGTATCCCATCAAACGGAGAACGAATAGGAGATAATTTTAATCATGGGAGTCAAGTTGCTTTTTTCTGTATGGAAGGTTTTGCACTGGTTGGAAATCCAACTTCTGTTTGTCATAGAGGGAATTGGAGCCACGCCCTTCCTAACTGCAAAGGTACTTTCGTTTCGTCTGCATCGTGGCGTAGATCCGTAAACATTTGGCGTGGCCATTTTGCCTCTGCTTTGCTGCTTGTAGAGATTTAGGGATAAAAAAAGCCACAATTAGGCCTTTAGCACGTGTCGCTCTTACGTTCTTGTCACATAACGCCTTAATTTGCTTAAATCGTCTTCTTCCCGGATAATTCGCCATAATATTTGTCACAATATGATCATTTACAACAAGGAAAAGCCTTAGCGGACATGTCTTCTGTCTCCTAAATCCAACATTGTTTTGAAAACAATAAGGTGAAGGCAATTTCAAAGACCTTTTTTGCATGTTTGTGGGTACTCATTAAACGGGTGTTAAGTTAACTAGTTAAAGACACGACAAATTTGTACTATCATTTTTTTTTTCACTTTGGGCTTTCTTTTTTTTTTTTTTGGCCTCCAAAGCTCCATGTCAGGAACCCGTCACACCACCGCATGGCCGGAAATGGGATCGAGATTTCAGGCATGGACGCTCTGTAAGGTTTTCCTGTCTTGAAGGATATCAAAGGGTTGGC
Organism: Siderastrea radians; assembly: GCA_964017195.1. Lineage (NCBI taxonomy): Eukaryota > Metazoa > Cnidaria > Anthozoa > Scleractinia > Rhizangiidae > Siderastrea > Siderastrea radians. Next base: position 25,125,671 of record OZ024893.1, read on the forward strand.
GCTGCCTCTATCACGTGTAACGATGGTAAATGGGACAAACAGCCACCTGTCTGCAAAGGTTAGAATAATTTCAACTATTTTTTACAACCATCAGTTTGCTGTTAGTTGTGTCAGGAATTTAATGATTTGGGGATTGTTGGCATTCAGGTATTTGTGGAAGACCGCGCACCCCCTCTAGAGGAAGGTTACATGGAAACAGCTTTCTAGATGGAGACGATGTCACATTTTCTTGTGATAGAAATTATGACTTATTTGGAAACAACAAACTGCGCTGTGTTGGTCAAAGATGGGATTCCAGCGTACCAGAGTGTAAAGGTGTGTGTATGCAATTTATTATTATCATTATATTATTATTATTATTATTATTATTATTATTATTATATTTTTAGGATCTGCTTCACGCATAGCATTTGCTGTTCACCTTACAGCAAAACGGCGTCATCTCAAGTGATTTTTTGTCATGTTTTAACAAAAAACAAAATAACTATTGGGGGATGGTTATTTACTTGTGTGGAATGTACTAAAACAAATATATCAGTATTTATTAAAAACTGGACTAGGTATATTGGATTTCTAGCATTTTGATTGGCTGAACGGAGCTAGGCTATCAGCTCATATACCTGCTGCGACAAATATGGTCAATGAACACTCAACAACAAAGTGAGCTGAAAGTTCTTTCCTCGCGAGCAACCCGACGAGAAAAATGGACCAGAAAAATCACTTGACAGCGAATTTAAATTAAGCAGAAATTCCAACATCGTCACCAACAAGCATCACTAACAGCGTCGTCTAACACAAGTCAAAATTGTCTGAAGAAAGTGTGTAGAAATGGAAGTTTAAGCATAAAGCGTTGTGTTTACAATTAATTTCTTTCATCGACCGTCACGTCGATCATTGAAATTGAACAAACGGTAGGTTTTATCAGGAAGGCTTTCCACTTCAAAATGTCAAGACAAGACATAAAATAAAACACAATGAAATGGGGCAGGAGCATTTTAATAAAACTATCACACATTCATAGCAAGTCGGTGCGAAAATCATGAAGCAGTCTAAACAAGCACTAAAAAAATACAGCTGCAAACTACCAAGAAGGAAGGAAGGGCGAGATTTTTTTCGGCTTTACAAACGCAAAATTGACACTGGTTTACCTGCACTCGTTGTAGCTCTGTGTTCCAACAGGTCCAAATGCTCAGATAGAAATCGGATGCCATGTAAACGGAGTTGAATCGCTTTTCCAGTTGTTTGAATGTTTTTTTACCATTCCGTCCGCAACCTCTAAACCGAGAACAACTGCATTTTGCGCTTTGCGTTTAACAAACTATGATGATGAATTCTAATGTTCCTCGCTACAGTAATCTTGCTTCTGAGCTGCATAGAAATTACCTCTTCAAGTTCAAATTTGTTCTGTCTTCAGTTCGATCAAACACGCACATGATGGCTCCGTTGTGCGAACAGATTACAAACTTGTTCAGTTTCAACTCCAGCAGTTAATGTGGCGAAATTGTACAGCTTCAATCCGCTTTGAACGAGATTACAACAATGTCTCAGGAAAAATCAAACATGTACCATATTTCAGAGCCAATAATTAGAAGATTTTTCTCCAAAACTTGTGCTACTTTGTTCACTTTCGAGCACTTTTCATTGATTCATTCAGCTTTGCAATGAAACGCTGCAACACTTCGCAAGGTTTTGGCGCCTTTTTCGTTCAGTCATGTGATCGATTCTTGTTCCGTTTAAATTTCTTTTCTCATTTTTCCGTTCTTTCTTGATTTTTTTAAACAGTGGTTAAGTTTTTAATAAAACAATTATTCTACTCGGGCTTGCTGGATATCAAATGATTATAACCAACTCGGCGCTACGCGCCTCGTTGGTTATCTATCATTCGATATCCAGCGCGCCCTCGTAGAATAATTGTTAATTATTTTTTTTATTTATTTTTTATTTATTTATTTATTTATTGGCTGTCCGTTTCTTTCGCTGCAGTGGCTGCGGCGTTCTGTTTCTTAGTCTTGATGGTTTGGGTTTCACCAGCTGGTGCATTACTGTTAACACCATATTGTTGTAGCTCGTTGTAGGTTTATGGGAAGCCCAGCGCATGGCTTCTATAAGAAAGGCAAAATGAAAAGAGGTGACATGATCAAACATGGCGTGCAAATAACTTACGGTTGCTTCAGAGGCTACACTTTGGTGGGAGCTAACATGCAGGAGTGTAGCTATGGCAAATGGACCAATAATAGACCATCATGTGAAGGTAAGTTAAGCCACGTACCTGCACAAACTCGCCACCTTCATACGGTAGACAGAACTGTTCAGAGACTCACAAATGACCAAGCAATGTAACACAGGTACATGACACAAATTGGCCTCATCGCATGTGTCGGCCTTGCGTAATTATTAAACATAAGTAGATTGGAAAACTACAAACGCCGATGAAAGTCCTTGGGCACCTAAGATGTTGTATGTGTATGTTATCTTCGTTACTCGTTTGCAAAACATTTAGACCTCAGCACAGCCCCGTAGGCTGGTAGGGTAGCGTAAAAATTGTAACCGTTAACAGTGAAAGCCACCCCATTGAGACCCTTTGTTAATGTCAAATCGCGTTCTCCCTCTAAAGAAGGCACTGTAAAGGCAATGCAAAGACACATTTCGCTTTCTTTTTTTAAATTCATCTGAACGGACAGAGGTGAGAAAATGGCTGGAATTATTTGTCGACAAGAGTTACTGGATATAACAGTTTATGTCGAGGAGGCTATAAATTGATATGGTAATATGTTTTCTCTACTAGAACAACTTGAGACGTGCAAGGAGATTTATGACAAAAGACGGCAAGTATAACATTTATAGACTACTGTAGTTAATTTTGTAATATTACGAATAGAACTATGGTTACGTCTTGAATACATCTCAATAAAACCTTCTGCATATTTTAATGGTTCATCAGGTCTGAAGGAAACAAAGCCTACAAGTTGCAATTGAAAGCAGGGAGTCAAAAGATTCCTGTCAACGTCTACTGTCATATGACAGGTAATGGGCTTGGTGCGTGTGGAGGAGGTGGATGGACGCTGGTCATGAAGATGGATGGCTCCAAGGTACTATCGCATTTACACTGTGATTTTTAAGGGGGAGAATGTCATTGTTTGTTTGTTTTTGTTTTTTTTGTCTCATTCTGACAACATCAAAAGTCATCCAAGGCCTTGAATTTTCTCTGCTTAGAAATCGATAAAATAATTTCCATATTGCAGGCAGTTTACAAACTTTCTTCGACGGTCTTAATTCTCAAAATGCTTTGAGTTACAATTCTTTAACCTTATCTCAGGTCAGTGATACAGGCTAGGAAAATAAAAGAAATGATAACCAGATTGAAATTGCCTCCATCAATGCTCTATTAGCACGTCATAGCCTGAAAACGTTGGTCTTCTACTAATCTAGGACTACGTTGTTGAATCAAGGATCAATCTTGTTACTTATATCTACAATGTACGTTTAAGTAACAGTTCTTTCTGTTGATACTCAGAGGACCTTTCATTACGATTCTGTCCTCTGGAGCAACATGGCCCACTACAGCCTCCCAGGAGGCAGAACGGGTTTTGACAATCAAGAGACCAAGTTACCGACCTACTGGAACACACCGTTCACAAAGATCTGTCTCGCAATGAAGACCGGCCAACGGTTAAAATCCTTCGTTATCAATAAGCAGGCTTCTTCCATGTTTTCTCTGATCGCTGATGGAAAATACCGTGCAACATCACTGGGTAAAAACACGTGGAAGACGCTGATAGGTTCACGAGCATCTTTGCAGTGGAACTGCAACAGAGAGGGCTTTAACGTCCTAAGCGACCGAAACAGCTGGTCTAAAGCGAGAATTGGTATCATTGCTAACAACGAAAATGAATGCAAAACCTGCGACTCTAGAATCGGGTTTGGTACTGGAGGGCAACATGATGACAACAACGCGTGTGGAAATGAGGCTACGCATTCGGGTGACAACGGCGACAAGCACATTAAAGCTTTTGGATACATCCTGGTGCAGTGACAGTTTAACCTCGCCCGCGCCTGGAAAGAGCAGTATCCAAGCTGTTTTGAACGATATTGGAGAATAAAGAGCAGCACATGATTTTATAATATGGTATTTTACAGATTTAGGAACTATTTTGTTTTTTTGTTTTTTTTTTTTTGGTCAGGATTTAGAGCGTCCCCAATTAGTGTTCAACCATGACACGGTGTTACACTTATTATGAATGTCCTGCTGAAAAGCTATTGTGGGAACCATTTTACTTCATTCACTTTCACGAAAATCAGTATCAAAAAATAGGAGGAGATGTGGAGGTTTAACACTTATAATAAGTGTTTGGATTTAAATAGAGAAGTTTGTTACTGTAAACGCGATATTTAGCGAAGTATACTGAACGCCTGCTTTGCTGCTGACTTTCAAAAAGTGAATAGTGAAAATGAATATCTCTTGCTTGGCACTGACTTCTGTAAAAGGTCTCATAATTAAGTTTTCCAGATTTAATTTTATGGTAAAGTTGTGTGTTTTTGTATGTACTCACGGTCATGCAAATAAAGCTAATTGCTGTTGTTGCTGCACCTCCCCATTTATTGTTTAATTAATTATAATTCGAGGATGCCAGGAGAGAATTCCATTACAAGGAGATGTCAACTCCCATGCATTCGCGCAACTGCGTCTTAATCAGTCTCGTACCAGAGTCCTCAGGCTTCTTGGTCAGCGGGTAGTCACCAGGAGAGAGACTGGAATAATGGCAATTATTATTCAACAAATTGTCACTATGCCCATATATGGTAAGGAATCCCTCAATATCTGACATCCTACATGACAGATATCCTGCGATATACGTAAATGACCATATTTGGAAGTGCACTGCAGATTTTCTTTCATTGCTTGTTTGGCGGCCATTTTGAAAAGCGAGGCAGTTTTAGCAGTGTTCTCCGCAAATTTTAACTCTCTGGAAGAAACTTTCCACGATTAAATGCTCTCAAAAAGTCAACAAGTATTTGCTTCAGCTCACAAAGATATCCAGAGGTTGACTTGGAATTTTCTTGGTGAGAACTCAACCAAGAAAATGGTATTGCGAACGAAGCAGCACACTTGCTCACAGAAAGTTGTAAAGTTGAAAAGACTTTAATTCACAGGAAGAGGACTTATTCTCGGTAAGGTAGCAGTATTTTTTTTACTCTGTCTTCTCATTTCCAAACATGAATTTGTAAATAAGTCTTTCTTAAGTGAACGGTATTAAACTTCGATTTCTTGAAGTTCTGTTTTGATTTTTATTACGTGTTGCTAGCTTTTAGCGTTTTCATCATAGAACCATAGTTTTTCTCGTTATGAAAATGGTAGTCGATGAGAATTTGTTGAATAATAAAACAATTATCCTGCTCAATCTTGCGGAATATCCCCTGATTTAGCCAACTCGGCCTACGGCCTCGTCGGCTAAGTATCAGGTGATATTCCGCGCGATTTCGCAGGATAATTGTTAAATATTTGATTTTTTTAAGGACGGTGCCTCCTGTTGCTACTGCGCATACGTTCTGCGCATATCTCGAGATATTCGGGTTTCTAAGGAGTTTGCCCACTAATACAATAATATTTTTGCGCGGTTTATGACTATGTGGAAAAAGCAGACCTTAACAAGGTCTATCAGAATCCAAAAAGAAAATTGGGGATAACCACTTATTTTAGAGATGATTGAGCTTAAAGTTGGAAAGAAATTGCCATACATTCTCTGTATTTTAACGCTTTTTTGAATTATGGTTGCTTAATTATGCCCTAAAAATGCGTGGTTACCCACATTTTTCTTTTTGGATTCCAATAAACCTTGCCAAGATCTGCTTTTTCCCCATAGTCATAACCTTTGCAAAAATACATCTGTATTAGGAGGCACCGTCCTTAATTGGTTGTTTACTGTAACAAAACTAAGAACCGTTAACGGCAGTATTCCTGCGGTAATAATTTCATTACTCCAGAGTCTCTTCCGGCGTCCACCCGCTGATCAAGAAGCCTGAGAATTCTGGGTACGAGATGGTGGTTTAATGTACCGGGATATTTTTAGGTATGCCTTTCCTGCGACTGTGGCTTCGGATTCGTGTCGGGTTATCCTAAGAGACTTTAACTGATTTTCGGTGACCCTCGGAAGCCTTTGGGTAATCTTTAGAAGAATTCGGTTCATCGAAAAATAACCCAGTTTGAGAGGACGCTGTTTCTCGAAGGCGTTATGGAAGTTGTTTGCACCGGTATGGCGTCAGGCCAGGCGAATGAGGATCAAGAAGGTGAGCATGTTATCTATTCCAATGATCGGCGGCACTTTCCTGAGAAACCCAACAATGTTGCTCTTTTGTTTGCATGTCGTTGTGTTCTACCTTTGTTTGGTTCTCTGTCTTCCGGTATCTGCGGTATAGGGATGGCTGGAAGTCAAAGACTTGCGCTAGAATACGGACTGTTTGCTATTCAGCAGTGAGCTAAAGGTTATGAGGCTGTTTCCATCTATTCTTTGAATTATTAGAAGTTCCTATCAAAACAGGAACATATGAGTTTCATCAAAGCGAGATTCATATCCTATCCATACTTCTGTTTGTCATGCTTGCAATTTCTGGAATGGCACCGTGCACAGGTAATTGAGAGAATATTGAACCGTCCCACGGACGAGATTTTGTTGTGCACAGGTCACTCAGGCTCATGAGCAGACCGCTTCAGTGGCAAAATATAAGGATTTGCTTGCAATTTGATCGCTTGTTTAGTCAAGAAACTAAAAATGACAATAAACAGCCAACCATGTTTACACACCATATCAAATACTGTCCTTGTGAAGTTTCTTGACCGTCCGAAAGCCTTTCAACAGCATTTCAGCCAGCGTTTAGCAGTGTTTTAGGTTTCGCAAACTGTCAACACTCAACACTCGTCTTGGTATAACACCCTCTCTTCTTATAATAAAAAGAACGAATTATTCCATTAGTTTTTCCTCTCTTCCTCTGTTAAAACAATCCTTTCTATCCATCCCTTGAATAACAATCGCTAATTAAACGGACGGAGGTCGTAAAAGGTGAACTGAGTGTTCCAAGACAGAATCCCATTTGCAGTCACGTCAGCAAAATCAAACAAGATTATTATGTAATCAAAACCGGAAATCGACTGTTCTCATCGTATGTGTATGCTTATCAAAACCGGAAATCAGACTGTGTATGCTTCACAATAGACGTAATTAAAACCATGATATGCTCCTGAATTAGTGCCCGCAGTACTGTGAACTTTTGTTCATCATTTATGTATATTTTCGTAACACGGAAAAAACCTCTAATACTGGTTTATGGAGATCCCATGTATGAGACGCATGATCTATTTGCTTTTTGAACTCCCTAATAAAGCCACCACAAACAAACCATTTGCAAGCAATAATGGTCACATAACACAACTCCGCGGTATGGCCAGTACCTTACGCATGCGCACAGCCGTATGGTTTGTAAAGCCACCACTCCTCTCACTTCTTGGGGCCCCACTCAGTAACTGAAACTTCTGATTACAGTCGAAAGGTTGTTACACTGTATAAGCGAGACCAGTCAAAGGACGCTTCAGCGAAGAATGACAAATTGATAGCAACGTTCTCTCAAGTTTCTTTCCTTTCGTTAGGAAGGGAAGTTCTAATATTTCAAAGCAGAACAAAAAAAAGTAACACGGGAGTCTCGCGTGTCGCTTTCCTATATGTATCTGATTGAAATCAATGGGCATTTCGTTGACAGATTGTATTACTCTACCAGCAACGAAGATAACGGGGGACCTATACCGACTCAGCCTTACTACTTACAGTTTTTTTACTTGGTCTATCTCTCAGCTGATTGAATTGCTAGTGTAGAATTCCATTCAAACAAGTGTTCAATTATCTCCCAAGTGGGACGGCACGTAGTTCTCTTCACAATATCATAAACAAGAAATAGGGCTGTGTACACTCTTGTTTTCTTATAAGAATGTCAAATTTTTTACCTGAGGCTTTATTCTCACATAGGTAATTCTAAAAATATGAAGACAAGATAAAGACGTTCTTAACATATGTAACGTTCTTAGTATGTTCATAAAATTTTGGATATTTTCTGATAATTCCGGATATTTTTGTCTTATGTGGTTAGTATTCCAAACGCAAACGACAAAGAGAACAATTTGTTTCGTTGTTTAAGTCACTGCAATTTGCAACAAACAAAATGCGTCGTTATGTGGCGTTGTGTACTGGAACAGGGAATAGCAACAACTCGCTTTGGCGGCGGTCGGGTGAAAACGCAGACTGCAGACTGCAGACTGCAGACTGCAGGCTGCAGACCGTAGACATTCTCGTCCCCAGAGCCCACGATCCTTTTGGTCTGCGTCAGGGATTGAGACCTCTGGCAGGGACCGAAGCAGGAAGTCCGCGAATCACGGACTTCCGACTTTTGTGCGCAGCCTCAGAAATTTGAACAATAACGGTTACTATCGGTTACAAAAATGGGCAGCTATTGCGCTTGCGCGTTACCTGGTCCCTGCCAGAGGTCTCGATCCCTGGCGCAGACCAAAGGGATCGTGGGCTCTGGGGACGAGAATGGACCGTAGACTGCAGACTGCAGACTGCGCCTGCGCACAAATATATGCAAATATGCTAAATAAATCGTACAAGACAAAATCTACTGTGTCGGGGAGGCGTGCACGGTTAGCAAGAACAAATAGCCACGCTTCAAACATGAAACGTCGCACCCCAACACAGTAGCTTTTGCCATGTTTGCGTTATTGTGCGAATTGTCCAATGAGACGAGAACAGCGGGATGAAATTAGCATATTTGCATATATTTGTGCGCAGAGGTCGGCGGTCGAATACCGACATTTGATTTCAGGCACAAGAAGCTCAAAATGTTGTCGTTTATGGTGACAAACGTTGAGAAAGATGTAACTTTTCGGGTGTATAGCTGTTTTTCGACTATGGATTCATTCAGATTTGAGGAAATTGTGAGTGGAAATGGCGCATTTCAAGAAATATAGATCATTTAAATGCTTGGTGTGGGTGAATTGTGTATCACCTTTCATAATTATAATACTAATTAGGAGTAAAAATTAGAAAGACTGTTTTTCTCGCTCGGAGAGCGAATTTTTGCCCTAGATAGCAAGTACGTAAGATATAAACAAAGAAACACTGTTTATTTCATAAAATTTTATTAATTTTCAGTCATAACTAAAGCTTTGGCTACCTGTGCACAAACAAACGAACGTCCGCCATATTTGTTTTACATTTAGATTGGTTAAGTGCTGACTACATTAACAGCGGGCAAAAAATGAAACAAACTTAATTTATCGCAAAAAGTGTTCTGCAGTCTGCAGTTGCAGTCTGCAGTCTGCGTTTTCACCCGACCGCTTTGGCGGAAAGGTATCTCGAGCACTTAGTGACCGATTGGACAGCACAATAACTGCAGTGTTTGAATCCACCATATGAATCCATGTTCATCTACAGTTTAATCTCACAATCTTGCTCTATTTATGAGTTAATTCACAGGAAGTTATCTCACTAGATTATATTACAGTTAGATCAAACTGAGTAGATAACTCCACGTGTGAATTTGACACGATTTAGTTAAAGCTTTAGTAATAGTTCAGGAAGCGTTACTGCGTTCAATTGCCAGGGTGGTTGATTTTAGGAGCTGTGAACAGTTTAAGCCAAGCCTAAAAAATAATTGCTAGGTTTAGCGCTTATCTAATAGTATTACTAGCCGTTAGTTTAGAAGGCGACGAAAAGAACAGGTAAATGCAGGTGGAAATGTTTCCCGCGGAAAGTAAGAATGAAACTAGATGATAAACAAAACTAGGTCTCATATATTTCCTATCGGGTTTAAGTGTCGAGATATCACAAGTAGAGATACATAAAAACATGGACTGGAATCCCATCCACAGGAACCTGTGATACTCAGTTGGCTCGAGTTAATGCTACAGAAATCGGAGAGAACCAGCGTCCTGATGAGGAACTGACTTATAAAAAAAAAACTTGCTGTTACCTTATTGTATGAAATGAACGCTCCATGAAATTAATGCGAATTTTTTACGTTAGTTTAAGTCGTGTTATTTTTTTTTACGAGCGTTAATTTCAGCGTTGTGGGCCAAGTGATAACCCTCAGCGTTGTTAAGTAAATGGGGCGTTAATTTCCATATTGATTGAAGTGGTCAGATTGCCTCTCTCAACCTCTACATGTAGGCAGAATTTAAGGCGCATTGTCTGTAAAGAAATTGCCTCACACACCTGTGCATCTGTGTTGTTCGGATTTTTAAATACAGTTATGAAAGAAATTTGTTCCGATTGTGGCCACAAACTACGTTCCTTTGTGTTAATCGCGTTAATTTTTCTTCTGCATTTTGAAATTTTACCTCCTCTTTCGCGTTAATTTCCTTTATTGAGGAGTAGTTTTCCCTTCAATTCGCGCGTTTATTTCCCATAATAAGGTATATGTGTTTACTTGTTCGAACTAGCCTGAGTTTAAGTCTCTCTCATAACATATAAGCCCTCGAATTACGTTCTCGGGGTAATATTTGTTGTGAACATCGAATTTCCTCAGGCAACCTATCACACGATAGTGCCTTCGACAGAAGAACTCTATTGTTTAAGTAGCAACCTTTTAACCCGGTAGTCTCAGTAGGGAGCCACAATTAGTTATAGTAGTTTCAGTGGAGGGGGTGGGCTTCTGGGGAACCTAGGCTTCAGGGGTACTCGCATACAAAAGAGACGGAGAGATGTGAATAAAGCTATAATTAGCTAAATTGATGCCCTGAAAACCACACCCAAAATTCCTCCCCCACCCCCCTTCCCTGCTCTCCCAAAAAACGCAAGAAAATATCGGAGAAAATTTTGTACCAATAATCGCTAAATTCGCTTAATCAGTTGTCGCAAAATAGAGTTTCAAGAGAAGGAATTAAGTTGAAAGGTGAAGTTATAAAGCCTAGCCACAAAACTTGTGCCAACTGTAATGTATGTATTACACAAGTACACTCTGACTTGCCTACTCAAACCGAAGACAAAATGACTTCCCGCGATCGCCACCCGCAAGTGTTTGCCCATTTGGCGGAAGTAAGTAACTATTTGGGGCTAGCTATTCAGTATTTATATATATAGTATTGACGGTATTATATTATAATAGGTGAGACAATACTTCCCCTACTACTATAATTGTAGACTGTGAATAATCTTGTGGAGCGGGCGAAATACACATGCGCGCGCGTGAAATTTCCAGGAGACATGGCGCGAACGGAGCGCCAAAAAAACGTTTTTTTTTTTCACTTTTTGGCGCTCCCCTCGCGTCGCATTTCTTCGAAATTTCGCGCGCGCGTGTGTATTTCGCCCGCCCAACAATCGCCATCGCCCAAATTAGAGACCATTCGCAGTCTACCATATTTGTTCCCTATACTTATCGCCGCTCCTGCCTCCAAGTTAACTAGAGAGTCAAGTCTTGCATGTGCTATTAGCAAGCAATGCGTCATTTTCTTAGCGAACGAAGACTTTCCAGAAATCACCGGAAGATATTCCAACTCCTAAATCATCACATTCCCTTCTCGTATGGCTCGGGTTCAGACTCCAGTGTGCCGCATAAGGCTCAAACGCAGGCAGATCGTACAATCTGTTTTGATCTTTGGAAGCTCCCCATTTGCCAACTTTATACACAACTTTTTCAAATCCCCATATCGTGCAAACACCTGCTATCTTGGAGTTGTCGTTTTCCATTCTCATAAACGAGCCACACGAGGCAGGCTGGACATCCGTCTGACCGCTGAAGTACTGGACTACAGCTTCACCAGAGCTGTTAGCAGCCGTAGTGATATGGAATGCACGCCCTTGTTGTTTCTTACAGTGAAACCTTATTTGAGTGAAAGACAAATGCACTCTCAGCTCATTCATGGCGGTTTTCGTGACAAGCATTTGATCACTGCTTATTGCACGGTATGACGTCTTCACTGGTAACGGTGAGGGAGTTGAGCTCTGCGTTACATAGTTTGAGATAAGAAGCCAGCCTCCTGAAATTCAATTAAAAAACGTTTAAAGGTTACGCAAAGAAAAATGCTGAGAGAAAAATATCGTGAAAAACGTCATTGGTAAAGAACAGTATGGAATAATGGGTTTGAATTTTTGAAACATTTAACTAAAAAGGGAATCAGAAATATCCCAAGCCTCACCTCCGTCAGTTGTCATGTCCCAGTAGACTTTTAAAGGGTTTCCACTCTTCTCAGGGTCGATCCAGTACTCCCCGTCTCCTCTGTAGGCTCCAGAGTCCCGGATGGCTTTGCAAGACTCAGCAGGGCGACGGGAGTTCAAGCCATGCTTTGCTACAACGCAACGAATTGTAGACTCTTCATTTTAAGAAGAAGAAGAAGAAGATGATGATGATGATGACGATGATGATGATGATGATGATGATGATGATGATGATGATGATGATGTTACTTACGGGCTTGGCATCGTTTCCCTCCGTAATCCGGATGACAATGTCCATTGTTATTTATTCTGTATTTATCACGGGCAACTCCTACTCGGGATACCTGAGTTAATTAAATAATATAATAAATAATGTTATATTATAAAGAATAAATTTTGTTTATCAGTTAATGCCGCAGATGAATCTTGTTGTTTCGCGTTTGCCTTTTCCACTGATGTTTCTCCAAAAAATACTCACACGAAACATGATTCTGACAGGAGCGCATAACCCTGATTCTGATTTAAGATATGACCCAGCCCAACCTAAAACCGTTTTACCTTTCCTGGAATTCAGTTTAGCCCTTGGGTGCAACTTGGTCTATAAAAGTATAACTACTTCGATCCTCACTAGGAGAGCCAAAGTGCTCAACCATTGATGAGTGTCAAGGTATTGAAGCATATTCTTATTTAGATCTATTCTTCTTGCCTTTATACTATTCAATTAACAAGTTTTCACGACCTTGTTTAGCGTCGTTGAAAGATCGTGAATAGCGAGCGATGAGCCCTCGTTAATTTATGCATGATATGATGACTTAGAAAATTTACATTCAGTAGTTGTAATAGAATTACACAAAAAATTTCAGAGAATAAACGTTGCTGTATTGTCAAGCCCTTCAAGAATTGTTAGTACATTAGACTACACCGGCCATCATTTGGAAAGCCAAATTATCCATCTAAATAGTATTGTATTGTACTCACCGAAACGGCCGTCTTTGGGGGGGGAGGGGGATTTGGGGGGGGGAGGGGGAGCAAAACAGGTGCTTTTGTAGGATGAAACAACATTGGAACAATTAAGGCTTTTGCAAGAGCAAAAGAAGCTCGATCAATTGGGGATAAGATTCAGTGTGTTCTCCTAAACTTTACTGTTAGTCAAATACTTCGTTTATCTTGTGAACGATAATCATTAACACTAGGTGCGCAAATTTTCTAAGCGATTACACTGTGCCCTTATTTCTCAGTGAGAACTAAAAAATGGTAAATAAAAACTAGCAAGTTAGGTTTTTCCTTTTCGTCCTTTCTAGTAAACCAGCCTGGCTAGTTTCAAAAATACTTCAATTCACGTTCTTATGTTTAGATTTCTAAAGAGAGTCTTGCTTGTAAAAGTACTTCAAACTAACCTTGACTGAGCCGTAATAGTTAGATCCTTTCTTTTTCTTAAAGTCGTCTGGTTTCATCTGGCGTGTGTTGGTGTTTAGTTTGCAAACGCGTTTTGCATTTTCAGCCCCGGGATGAACATTAAATGACTTGCAAGTTTGGTTTCCAATGCGTGTCATCTGACATTCAAACTCGTCAGCAACAGCTACCTTCTTCATTACGTGCCCAACTAAAGTACGGTCTGAAACGACAAGAAAACTTAAAATTTGGACTGACGATAGCAACAATACAAACACTCTAGATGAAAATTAAATAGAAATATACAGCTCTTTTTTTAAAAGGTTTTTTTAATAGCCGTCAAAGGTCGTCAAACGAAACAAATTTTAGGTATTGTCAACAATATGGTAAAAGAAGTACTAAAACGGAAGCCCTATCCTCAGAAGAGGAAAGAAAATAAAGTTGTTTTGCAGAGTTAACTTACCGACTTGCGTCTCAAAAACGTTTCCGCAGAGCTCTGTGCTCGCAATCACAAATTAAACCCCAACATAACGTTTAAAGTTAAAAAGGTCATCCTAATCAGCCACAAAACGATGTCCATCCTAAACTCTGCTTTTGTGTTTCTTGGCACTTATTTACTTTAAGAATCGCGTTGAGTAAAAATATGTCAGCTGTCGGGGAATTCGACGCACTGAATTCAACTAAAACTGGCAAAACTAAACTCCCTCTGGGCTTTTGTACCCAGATGCTATTACTTATGTTCCACGAAATCTATTAGTCTTTCTGTGTATACTATTGTGTATACAGTGTATACTATTGTGAACGTAAGTGACTAGCGTACATAATTTATAAGTGTACAAGGGCATGAGTGTACATAATTTATAACGTTTTCTGGCAGCGAACTATCCGAAATGTGTATCTTATATTTTGTTTACAGATTCGGGTATTGCTTACCTTTTTCAGCTCATTAAAGAATTTTTTCATTTCTCGTTGAGCTGTTCATGCAGTCGCGACTTTCCGGAGATTATTTCACAACTGATGCTTGTAATCGAGAGTCCGCATTTCTCTTCATTGTTCCAGACATGGTGGAAGACTGAAATCGGCGGGTGAAAAGCGCGAAGACGGGAGTCTATTGATTTACGTTGCTTTCAAGCTGGAGGCCTTGCCCATATCGGTAAGTACAAACTTCTGAAAGCCAACTACCGCCCAATTAACGTACGGATGAATGTACTGAAGTAGTACGTTTTGTGCGGGATCTCTCGTTGCAGAGATACACGAGCCAGGCTTCACTTGACGTACAAACAAAACAAAACTGACTAGGTCAGATTTATTGGCCAATATTTCAACTACTGGCAAAAAAACATGTTTTGAAAATTAATGCATGACAACTGTCGAATTATCTAATGAACAAGTATAATTAAATTCGCTGATAGAGAAAACAACATGTTGTCAATTCAGCATAAACCGGCAGTAATTCTTGGAAAACTGAAAACTACTGCGGGAACTTGATATTTTTGCAGTAAATCTGTCATTGTAAAAACATTTATGTCCCTAATATAGCTGTCTTAATTACTTTTAAAGTTTGAATCGATATATTTACTTTAATTCTCACATGTTTTTTTACCTTAGAAAAACTGACAAGTCATAAATCTTCGCTGTGATGATATTTTTTTTGTGATATGGACTACACAAACCACCTTAAACAGTTATACCCTGGGTGACAACTGTGTGTTTATCATTTGCTGGAAATAAATCCAGTAGATCAGATAGTTGGAAGTCCAGTAGATCACAAACTTTCAGGCTGAAAATTTTCCAAAGTCAATACTACGTGCAGTGGCAGTCCTCGTTCCCCATTTCGAGTGGAAAGTAGGTAAATTTCGTACTATTTGTCCCATTTCTGGTGGTAAACACCCTGTGTTTTCTAACCCTAACAATTAGATTATGAGCTCGAGATTTCTATCGCGTGATAGAAATCGAGAGCGAATAATCTAATCGTTTTAGTATAAATCTCGATAAATATACCACGAAAGTGAAAAGTTTTACTTAATTGCATTATTATTTTGAAGTATAAGACTGCGCCTGCCACTCACCTTTTCGCTACTCACTATCTATCACGGAATAGATAGCGAGTAGGATAGCCAATCAGATTGCAGCATTTATGATAGAACGCTATTAGATTTATACTAAAGAATGATAGCTGGGGAAGTATGTTTTCTTCCTTCCTCCAAAATAGGAAAAATTATTTAGGGGAGGTGATTATTGGAAGTCAGTTTAATTTTTGAAGAACTGACTATTTTGAAACTTAAGGGAGGAGCGATTATACGACGTAGTTGTTCGAGTGGCTGCAATTGTTCGAAAAATCGCATGCTTTATGTACCTAAGGGTTCATCCATGCTTTAAGCATTCATTTTGTCGTTTTTCCAAAACAGACCAAGACTCTCATTAAAGTATCAATAAAACCACCTGAAACCTAATGCATACAAAACTGGAAGATGTTTAATTTAGCTTTTTTTTGGCCCAATAGTACAACAAAAATGTGGCAACAAATAAAAACACTGATTATTGCTGTGTCAATTAGTTTACGTCGATTTTAATGTTAATATATGGCGTCGATTTCATTAGAAAATCACAGTCTCTTTAGGGAAGGTGGTCTATGGACATGGCGAAGCCAGTTTCAAAGTAAAGGAGGCTAAAGCACTACGAGAGTAAAGATTTTGAAATGGATCTGAAAGCACATTGCACAATGCCAAACGTGATAACGATTTGCTGAGCTAGAGCTTATGTGGCTATCAAAGACACTAATTCAGGGCTTCATCGTATTGTGTACTGGTTAATTCTTAAACGATATCATAATATTTTCTATACAAAAATGTTCTTGAATGAGTTTGAAGATTATAACCGTCTTAGAGACCACGCATAGCTTTTTATTCGCACATTTTAGGCATTCTTCGTCTTCCATGAGCAATGTCGTTGTCAGGGCCCCCCTTTTTTCTACCTCCTGGAGCGGGAGGAAGGAAGAATACCGGGGACCAATTTGCATTCTTGGATAGAATTACTAACTCAAGAAATTCTGGAAGACGAAACGATATAAAGCCAGCAGGTCATTAGGTCTGTGCATATCTCTCCGTTTTTCATTTTGGTCTTATTAAAGTAACTACAATGTACTAGAGTTTGCTAGAGATCCCAAAGTTGCTCTAAGTCGTTCGTTTGAATTTCCCCTGTCGACTGGTCTTCTGAGGACGCTCGCTAGCTCAAAAAACAGAATTGCGGCTGTTTCAGCTGAGCTGTTGGAGCTTCCTTTTTTTTCGCACCCTACATACACTTTACCAAATTGAAGAACATCAAAATAGCCCAGTCCAAGAGAAAAAAGAACGGCTTACAACAACTTTATATAAAGGATGTTACACGTCGGCGGGAAATATGTATTTTATTTCCGACCGGTAAACACAATATTTTACGAAGGAGCGCAGCCAGCGACCCCGGGGGGGGGGGGGGGGGCACTCAACAAAGTTTTATACGGGGAGGCTCCGCCCTGATGTCCAACCCCTTACCCTTTTATATACCATTTTTGACAGAAAAGGTACCCCTTTCGTATACCTTTCATTGAAAAATGGTACCCCTTTCACATACGTACTTAAGAACACTGCATCCCTTTTCTAAACCCTTGAAATGCAGTTAACGAACGATATCAGGGGAGAACGGTATTACCGGAAGACATGTTAACCAAAACAACATTATTATCTTCTCGAAAATTAAAGGCCCTTTTAGATACCTAAATGACAGATTTCCCTACCCTTTCGTATACTTCAGCTCGTGAAATCCCTACCCTTTTATATACCTGAAGCCTGAAAAAGGTACCCCTTTCGGGCGGAGCCTCCCCGTATAGGCCATTACAGCGAGTACCCCCCCCCCCCCGGGCCAGCGAATAAAATATTTAAAAACAAAACGAGGTTTCTTTCGCAGGTTCCAAAACATTTTAAGGAAGCCACAAGATTTCGACTCCGTCGCGGAATCTTAATCAAGCGATAGAGTTTGGAGTTTTGTCACGTGATTTAGGATGGTAAAGATCACGTGACAAAACATCCAGGTAGATCACCGGGAGCTCGTATCTGTTGTCGCGATTTATTGTTGGGGTCTGACAGTGAATTTCGATGGCCTGTCTAATTCGTCTCTTGAAAGTGTCGTTTTCCCTGCCAATGATCCGGGAGGAAGAGTGAATAAAATATTACTTGATATATATGTATATCTATCTTCAAGCAAGAATGTAAGCACAAACTTTATCGCGAACTGTTGCAGTTCGGTGGCATTTCTTAAAGTTGTTTCCCTCTGTCTCCAGTTACAAGGAACTCCTTGAATAGCCACCGCCCGAAACTGTAGTTAATGATGGTGATGTCGTCTTCATGAGTCAAAAAAATTGTTTAGACTGCTAACAAACAAGCAAATCTTAAGAGAAAAAAAAGCTTTGACTACAAGAAATGTTCCAAGTTCCTAGCGAACAAATACTTTCCAGAAATCACCCGAAGATACTCCAACTTTAATATCATCACATTCCCATCGACTGCCTGCAAGCAACCAATGATGTGCGCCATATACAAAAGCAGCGTGATTGTATAACCTGTCTTGATCGCCAGAATTCCCCCACACATCCTTATACCACTGATTGCAACTACCCGCTAACTTCGAGTTGTCATTTTCCATTCTTACAAACGAGCCACACGAGGCGGGGTTGACATTCGTCTGACCGCTGAAGTACTGGACTACAGCTTCACCAGAGCTGTTAGCAGCCGTGGTGATGTGGAAAGTACGCCCCTGTTGTTTGCTGCAGTAGAATCTCAGTTGAGTAAAAGACAAGTGCGTCCTCAGCTCATTCATGGCTGTTTCGGTGAGAAACACCTGGTCGCTGCTTATTCCACGGTATGAATTCTTCACTGCCGGCTGAGATGGAGGAGTTGAGCCCTGCATCACAGCGTTGGAGATTAGCAGCCAGCCTCCTGAAATTAAATAAGAAAGTTTCAGGTTAGTTTTAGGTTATGTCAGTATGAAAACATCGTTAAAGTCAGAAGCCTATCCTAATCAATAATGAATTTAAACTGGAAACTAATAAGCAGACAGGAAATAGGAGAAGGGGCAATTGCTCTCGACTTGCTTGGAACAGCGATTGAAAACTGAGAACTCATGCCTCGCTTGCACGACTTAAGAACCTATGAAATGAAATTTCGGATGGCACGAACATCCCCTAACCGGAACGTGGAAGAACAATAACTTGATACTGTATGAAACACAGCATAAATCTATTTGAATAAATTCTATTTACAAACGTTATAGAATAGTCTTTCTCAACTTTTTTTTTTTTTTTTTTTTGTTATCATGATTTGTGGAAATGGACACATATATGTGACAATTATAACTCTTCTAAAAAGAACTATTCCTCACCTCCGTCAGTTGTCATGTCGCAGTAGACTTCTAACGGGTTTCCACTCTTCTCAGGGTCGATCCAGTACTTCCCGTCTCCTCTTGAGGTTCCAGAGTCCCGGATGTCTTTGCAGGAATCAGCAGGACGACGGTATTCTAAACCTAGTTTTGCTAGAGTAGAAAATAAGTTACGCTTTTCATTTTCCGAAGAAGAAGAAGAAGAAGAAGAAGAGAAAGAACAAAAAGAACAAGGAGAAGAACAAGGAGAAGAATAACAACAGCAATCAGAAGGCTTGACCTACAGTCGAGGGGACCTGAGACGAGTTGCAGAAAACTTAACGTCCGGCGTAGCTTCTAGCGTCAGACTTTCACTCTAGTCAAATTAAAGTTACTATTTTAGCGTCTGACGTTGGCAGTTACGCCTGGCGTTAGGTATTATGCAAGTCACCCCAGGACTCTTTATTGGAAGACTAGTTTCTTGGGGCTTCACTTTTCTGGTGCAATGTGACAACAACCGACTGCAACTCAACGCAACCCACTCCAGTTAAGTCAAGCTAACTGCTATTACACTGACTACAATAAAGCTACTTATATGCTCTGTCTAAACATGTTATCAACTCCAACTTAAGGTAGACCAGATGGTGCCTAAAAAGATAACATTAAAGGAATTTAAAAGAAGAACAGCTCAGACCAAAAAACCATTTGGTAAAGGAAAGTAGATAAAACTTGGCCAATCCAATTCAGTGTTCAAGAGGGTCTTGTCCAATTCAAGTTTACAGGAAATCGCAACTGACCTCTGTACAGTACGTCTTAGATTATGAGCATAAACAGGAAAACTTTTAAGAGGTTGGTGTTGCGTTTAGATCACCACTTACAGGACCAAAAATTATTTAAAGGCCAGAAAACAACGAAATCAATATCATAAAGTTAGCATTGCAACATAAGTTACTTACGAGTTTGGCATCGTTTTCCTTCGTAATCCGGATGACAAAAGCCGCTGCTGCCTTTTTTGTATTCTTCATGGGAAACACTGACGCAGGAATCCTGAGTTGGTTAAAAAAAAAATTCTCGATTCACCTGCATGCATGTTTAATAGCTAATTTATATTTTAGCCACCTTTATACTAATTTGCTTCCTAATTTGCAGTTTTTTATCCACCGAAATGGCTCTACCAGTTTTGCAGGCAAAACTGTTAAAGATTTTTGCAAAGGCAAACCCAGCTCGCACATTTGGAGGATAAAATTCTGTTCCCCTTAAAAAAAATTTACAACTCAAATAATTACATTTCGAAAATAATCTCTTTTTGAAACAATGAAAATTGAATGAATTGTATTAAACCTGTTTACACGCAAAAACAAGTTGAAAACTGTGGTAACTTGCGACTCCGTTTGGCCATGGCTTGCATGGACTTGCGATAGCGCTTCACCGTTTTTCCACCCAACGCAAGTCTACGCAAGATGGCTTCAGTATAATTTTCCTTAGCACGGGCTAGGGTTTTCCACATTATGCTCAATGTTTCACACTATTATGCTAAAATTTTTTATGCTCAACAAATGCCACTATTATGCTCCATTATAATTAACATAAAAATAAATAACAGACCACAGAAGACAGGTTTATGTTGGTTACAAATATAAATGAAAACAGTCTAAGGAGGCAGCTGACAATTTTGTAGGACTGGAACTGCTGGAAGCCATGTTTTTGCTACTTTGTAACCAGGCGTGGTCTCAAAATGTGGTACTTCGGCCGGTGTCTTGTGTGGGAATCCCATGGTTTTGGTAAAGTTTATATAAAGCACAAAGAGTCGAAGAAGCTTTGCACTATTATTCCAGCATAATGCTCGATGCTTTTGCCTCACTATAATTATTATGCTCAAAATTATGTCGGCATAATGTGAACAACCCTAGCACGGGCGCGAGCGCAGGACCGTACTAGAATGGCTTCTTCGCAACTTGTGCTGAACTTGCGTGTACTGTCGACGCAAGTTCGCATTTCCAAACTTGTGTTGACTTGTGTCTTTGTCTGGCCAAGGCCTAAAGAAACAGTCTCGCTTGTAGGAGCATTTCAACTAACCTTGAGTGAGCCATAGTAGTTAGAGCCTTTCTTCTTTTTGAAGTCGTCTGGTTTCATCTGGCGTGTGTTGTTGTTTAGTTCGCAAACGCGTTTTGTGTTGTCAGCCCCGGGATGAACATTAAATGACTTGCAAGTTTTCTTTCCGATGCATTTCATCTGACATTCAAACTCGTCAGCAACAACCGTTCTCTTCATGACTTGACCAACTAAAGAATGGTCTAATCGACAAGAAATTAAAGATTTGTCGAACGATGGAAACACCGGAGTATACATAAAGGGGAAGTCAATTTGACGGGAATTATATCTTTAAAATTAAGGTTTAAGTTTAAAACTAAAATTGCTCTCAAACGAAATAAAATTCAGCTAACGCCAATGATATGATGCAAGCCAATACTAGAGTTGAAGCGTTCTCAAAAAAGGGAAGCAAATATCTTTGTTTTGTAGTTGCTAACTTACCGATTTGCGTCTCAAAAACGCTTCCGCAGAAGTTTGCACTAGCCTTAACAAATAAGATGCCCAAGCTAACTTCTAAAGTAAAGAGGGCCAACCAAATGCGCCGCATAATAGCCGCCATCAATAAATTCCGCTGTCAAAGCTATCGTGCCGCGTTACAACCTGAAGTTGGCTGTTGAGGAATTCGACTGACAGAGTTTACGTCAAAGCTAGGAAAGGCAAACCCCATTTCAGCTTTTGTACCTAAAAGGCCATGTTTATAATTCACCTATTAACTCTCTTTCAGAGTGTACATATTTAAGTTTAGTGTACATAATTTATAACGTTTTCTGGCAATAATCCATACCCTAATTAGCCGTATTGTATCTTATGATATTTTTTTTACATATTCTGGTGTTGCTTGACTCTCTTCAATCTTTCTTAGAAATAAATTTGTATTTTTTCCGTCGATTTTTTTTTTCAGGCATGGTGGGAGAAATCGGCGTGGTGAAAACTGCGAAAACAGGTTCTTTTGCTTTTTGTTGCTTTCAAGCTCCATCGGCTTGCCCACTTTGAACACTTTGGGGAATACAAAACTTTTAAATGTAAAGGACACAACGTATGAATAAACTTTATTAGTACTTTTGGTGTTGGATCTCTTGTCAGTGTAGAGCCGATGAACGTGCCAGACATTAATTGGAGTGCAAGTATTACAAAACTAATTGTAAGGCCAGCACAACGACACAAATGTCTTGAAAATGGCCGATATTTTAAGCTGTTCGAAATATAACATTTTGGGAATTTATCCGAGTATAATTTCAGTAAATTGGCTGATAGAGAGAACAATCTGTTTTATCATTTGAGCGCAAATTAACAGCTCACATCTTGGTAAAACTATTGCATGCCGCAGGGTGAAAGTTTTCCCGTAAATCTGTACGTCATTTTAAAAACAGTCGTGTGCGTAAATACTTGCATAGACCCACAATGCTGTATACACTTTTTTTTTCATAAGAACGTCTAATTTTGCGGCTGAGGCTGAACCGAAACTGAATGTTCTTATTTTTTTCACGTTTTGAGCCTAAAATGTTCTTAGCATGTTCTTAAGTTACATGGTATAGAAGTTCAGAAAACTGATATAAACGTGACCAGGAAACCTTAAAACGCCCATTGTGCGCTGTATCATGTCAAATTTCTTTGACATACTTGCTGTTGTTGTTTTTTCTTCTGAGCAAAATTCACTTTATCACTCTTCCACAGTTGAGAAAGAAAGAAAATATAGCCTGAGCTCTACATTAAAAAAAAAAACGAAACAAAGAAAATGTGATTCGATAGAAATTCATGTTGTTACTCATGATGTGTTTTTAGCTCGATGCAAAAACGGATGCAGAGCTGAACAAAATTACTGCTTTGTCTCTTAGTCTCAGCTTGGGTACATTCTTAGTATGTTCTTAAAATCTGGGTCAATTTCAGCCTCAACGTTCTTATAAAAAGGTTCTTATAAAACAAAGAGTGTAATACCCGTTTAGTTCTTTAAAATAAGTATTTCAAACTTTCCATCATTGTAAGGACAGAATGATTGCTGAAACGATAACAGTTTGCCTTATTAAATACCTCAGTAATACAGAGTATGTCTTCAAAAGTAACATGACGAAAGCACAAACATGAAAAGAAAACAAAACCCTAATTCAAGTATGAATCCGTGGTTCACAAAGACGTAGTGGTCACTTACCGGAGGTTAAAAACAATGGAAAATTTCAAACCGAGAGGCCTAAAACCGATCGATTACGGGAGGTTCCAAGTATGGTTGATTGACTGGGGAAACTTGGATATTTTGGGAAAATGATCACTTACGAGAGGTGGACGCTTATGGGAGGTGGTCGCTTATGGGAGGTGGTCGCTTATGGGAGGTGGACGCTTATGGGAGGTGGTCGCTCATGGGAGGTGGTCGCTTATGGGAGGTGGTCGCTTATGGGAGGTGGTCGCTTATGGGAGGTGGTCGCTTATGGGAGGTGGTCGCTTATGGGAGGTGGTCGCTTATGGGAGGTGGTCGCTTGTGGGAGGTGGTTGTACAGGGTGATTCAACTGTACAAGGAAAAGGGACACAGTTGCAAGCCGGACCCCGTGCCTCATCACAGGGTGTCCCTCTGATAATTTATTTGTTTGGTCGTTTATCCCCTCCCCCCTCCACACCTTGCCCAAAGGAATGCTATTAAATTAACTAAAGAGAAACATTTTGTAGAGCAAACTATATTGTATTTCTCTGACGACACAGTACAATGGCGGACACCAGTCTAAGTAGCGACTAGTCGCCGCCGCTGTCAGTAACAACACCATCTTATGCGAGGAGCAATTTTTATAGAACATTACAGGCTTCACATGATATTATAACAAAATACTTAACGTCTTTTGCAGGCAGTCTTTATGTCTTTTCCATGACAACAGAGTGCACGATACAGAATAACATTGCGTGATCAGCCATCTAAGCCGGAAATAATCAGGGAGCAAGACATATTTTCCCCGCATCGTGCGCTTTACTATTTTTGGACCCAAATAAAGATTACCCACGGACTACAGATCTCTACATAAAACGACTGTGCTCGATCTTGAGGCTGAACATGACTAAGTAGTGGAAAGCTTTCGGTGTTTAATTGTATTATAGTTTCTAGCCTTCTTTATCTTTTCGAGTGTAAAATGTTTCCACATTTACTTCCTTTCAATTAGCAGTAAAGTAATCCCAATTATTCGCTTGAGAGGCGAAATTTCAATAGTGGTCGACGACTGATTCCGTGAATGTTTTTAATCTTGGTAACATGCAACCACATCCGGCTTATGCGGCCGCTGTTACCACGGAATATTGAAAACTCGTCAGTAAAAGAGATGGAATGCAAAAATTTCGGGGAGCACTAAAACACACAAGAAATGCTTCGAGTGTAGACTTCATTTCTTGTATCTGTAAAAGGTTGTAGGCTATCGTTGATATCAGTGTTAGTTTATACACGATAATTCAAACACAAACCTCTCATATGCCGCCAGAGATGAGTTGATATCGCCCCTCCGTCCCTTTTTTTAGCATAAAGTGCCAATATTCTAGCCACGATCAGCGCTACGATAAAGATCTAAATTCTCATAACGATTTGCAGTAGAGATCTTTCAATTTTCATGATGAGAATTAATATTTCTTCTTATTTCCATCACATGACTGCAACTCGACAAACTATTGAAGCAGATATTATGAAGCGAAATTAGATTAAATTCAGTTAATACCTTGCACCGGTTCTTGATCATGTTAATTGTGAGGCAAATGGATTCTGCACTGGAAAGTCGCAAAAGTAGACGATTTTTCCCAGGTAAATAGCCTGTCTACTTAGCGTTAAATCTTAGTCTTTTTTTCTCACATCATAGTATTGTTACAGGTGTAGTGAGTTATATCTTTCATAAAAACAGGCGAGTTTACGTTGTTCGATCGATCAATACCTACAGCTTATCGGTTCTATTCGGCCTCATTCTCTCAAAGTCTTTGATTATAACCAATATATTTGTTTCTATTTGCGCTGTTGTCCATTTTAATCTCAAGCTGGATGAAAGGACTTAAACTGTATACTGACAAAGCGTCAATCTGTTGAGACTGCAAACTTCCACTTCGCTGGATAAAAGACCCAGACAAAAGCCATATTTGTAATTGTTTTTATGGCATTCTTTGGTGAAACGTAGTTAGCAAAATGATAATTAAGTAGCAATATTAATTCATCACATTCCAAAACGATATTTAATAAGGACACAATTTTAACAGAAATAGCTAGTTGATAGAACTTTGGTAAATACTTAAAAATTGAACACAGGAGAGATCTTTCATGAATCATACATGCAATAAAGGGTATACAGAGAGTAAAGTTGAGCATCATCAGACAACTAGTTGAGCCGAATAAATTACCATAGGACCAACACAGAGTATTAATTAAATGCCATGCTAAATATTGAAATAGGCTAGTCGACTGAAGTTATATGTTGCTACGAAAGGAAATCTTTGAAAGCCTGAGTCTCTACTCTGTTCAACAAAATTACAGCTTGTGGCAAATCCGCCAATTCGTTATTGGGCGTCCCCCAACTGTTACAACATGTTACAACAATTGTTGAGTGACGGTTGAAGCGTGCATGATTTACCTTAAAGCCAATTACACACAGTGTATTTTATTTTTAATCAGCAAATTTTTAAACTGCTGCTCATAAACATACAGTTTGCTGATCACTGTCAACTGACACGTTCAACTGTCGGTCCAATATCTAAGGGGCCATCTTACTGAGTCAAAGTCAGCGTAGCCATGATCCGATTCTTTTGCCATGCTTGGCACGCACTTTATCTGCTGGGAATATCATATGAGAAAAAAACCGAACGACACTTCCAACCTACACATTGTTAGGGGCGGTCGTGGTTTAAGTCAGGCAGCCGGATTACAAATGCACTTTTGGAACCACTTAGGGCGTCAACTGGCGTTTCATTATTTAGACTTCTTAAGTGATCGGCATAAAGGTCAGGAGCTCTTTAAATGTTGACTCCTCAGAAGACTTACTAGAGACCGACGAATGGCACTACAAGTAGCACTTGTTGTACGAGTGAGACTTAACAGTGACGGTTCAGTGCGGCTTACCAGTTGTGTACCGGAGAAGAGGTCCTAAACACTGAAAAAGATTGGTAGGTGAAGCCAGCAACTGGAATTGAAAACTCGTAGTCGTCCTCAATTTCTCACTCGTACTGAAATCTAACTTTAGGTAACTATCATCGCTGGGTTGAAAGTTAGAAAGGTTCAGCCAACACAATCAGCAAAAACTCTTGTGGCTGGCTCAGCTGACAGTTTTTTAGTTCTCAGCCTAAACTAACAATACAATTATAGCCTTAATCACAGCTTTTTCTCCAGCTATCAGTGTCACTCCTTGCCCCCAGTAGGGCACCCCTTCGACCCAAAGTGGCTTGGTTTTCGGACAACAGCGCGTGATAGCGTGGCTCCAAACCCGTGATTTGAGGAAATCGTGGCCAGTTTATTCGTACAATATAAGGGTCCTTACACCCGTAAAAATGTTCCCCCTCCTCTCCCGGCAAAAAGACAAAAAAAATACTTACTATTTTTAGAGGAACAGGCAAAACATATCCTGTACGTATCTCATTGAACAAAATGGCGTGTACCTGTTTCAGACCAAAACTATTTAAAAACTGAGACCGTCGATTTTTCTTATATGATGACAATTGCAGACAGCACTTTCAACACGCCTCAACCGCGTGCAGACATGAACCTTTGCATGAGGTTTGTGTCGCTGATATCAAGAACATGCTGAAAGAACTGCTTGTGGGATAATCGGTTTAAGTATTTGCGTCAAATTAAAGATCACGCGGGCCCGCGGGACTGCTTGATATGTCAATCGATTTTGCATAATCTTTTCCGTTAGTAATTGACTGGGGTATAGTTGGTATATGGGTTTGTTTCGTACCTATGGCCGTCTAAGCCTTCAAATTAAAGACTCATCAACGCCTGTTATGCAGGCTTTAAGATATCAAGCACTGTGGTTAAAAAAGGAATTTTTGAGAGGGTGGGGGAATCAGTTTCAGGCAGTTCAGTCTAATTTGTTTAGTTTTTGCAATTACTCGCCCGTGACACACAAATCGCGGCTTAGTGACAAACAAATATGTATCACGAGCATTATATTTAAATTAACAAACAACAGAGAGAAACTTTGAAAAACTGTTAATCTTCTTCAATTTAGCCCATCCGTGCTTTATCGTGTATTTTCTGTGTTATTAAAGATTTCTTCAATGTTTTAAGTGGTTACTTTTACGTTTCGCCTAACTTCGGGCTGAATTTGGCTAAATTTCGTGACACAGCTCCTTTCTGGGCTTAGAAACTCCTTAGGCCAACCCTTAGGCCTAGTTCAATCGTCGAACTCAATATGGTGCCGAACCTAATGCAAATGAACAAAAGCTATTATTTGTGCTAATTTGCATTAGGATCGCACATGTAAAACCGATGCCACAGCGGATTTGGGCCCACCCCCCGCGGATTTGGACCTCCTCTTGCGGACGGCAATAATTTCCTTTGAAACGGCAAGTTTTGAAAAGACGGTCTTCAGTCTCCCGGTACGTTTTGAGAACGAGGAATATACATCTCATTTTTGGTTTCAAGTGCGGCAACTTTTTAATAAACCAGCTTTTGCCCTTCTACGTATAGCACAGTAATCTGCTGTTTACGGTACCGTGTTTTCAAACCCCCCCAAAAAATTGGTTTGCTGGCAGGGCTAAGGAGCGAAAGAGTCGATTCGGTGGTTTATATGCAAATAGCCAGATTTTCTGTTGAAATTACTTGGGAACGTAAGTTTTGACAGGGGGGTCAAAGGAGGGAAAAGGCTCAGTGAAAAATATTATGGCAGGTTCGAATTAAGTCAAATTAATTCTCTGCTGCCTAAGGCAGGTCCACTCCATACTTTACGACTTCTGGAGTAATAAATTAAGGTTGCAACAAAAACAAGACCAGCAGAGGACCACGCGTACTACAGAAAAGCAAAGTCCTCAAGGCCGATCAAGGGAAACCCAGTCGGGGACATGCCCAGCCCCCTCTCCCCTCGAAAGACAAAAACCAACTTCTATTGCCCATTGAGAACGACCGAAATATTGACTGAACGGCAAAAAATTGTAAACAGTCCTCAGGTTACCACGGAACAGCAATATCCACTCAAGAATTTAAGTTTCACGAGATTCGTTTGATGAACTCTGTGATATTTGGATTCAGCCGGACTCAGCCTTTGTCACTTCCACAGGGCCAAGGTGACGCAGCCTCGTTCCAACGTCACGTGCGTGACACTGGTGACAAATTTATCGCAAAAACAGCTGAGGTGCCTCATTTCATTGATCGACCAACGACATGGACGTTTTTCTCGCTCTCTAACTTGTATGCGAACAAAAATGCCGGTTTCCGATTCTCTAGAGGCCATCGCTATGCGACAGGAGGCGAAGAGATTCGAGTCCCTCTGCCCGACCATTCAAGCGCTGTACGACCTTCTCGAAGAAATAGACAACGTTCCATTGAAGCGTAAAATGAGAGAACTCGTTAACCGGATAGAGGGTAAGTGAAGTTTTTCGGGAGGATAATTTATCTCAAAGTCCAGAAGTTATCGATGTTTTGAACGAGCAGGTATTAAAGATTTCTATTTTCGGTTTGTCCTAAAAAAAGCGAAGAGGATATCGATGTTTTGTTCTCGAGTATGAAATTTACGATATCGTTCACGGCCAGCTACTAGATGGATATGGAACCATTCTCGAGGATAAACACAAAACGCAGCTACTTGACTTTACCATTCTTGTGAGAGATAGCAGTTTGTAAACAAAAGCGATCCCACAAAATACTCAGGAATTCTCCTTACATGCTTCATTTAACCACGTTCGTTATAATTTCAGTGGAGGAGCGCTAAAAAATCGAGACAGCTTTAATACTTAAGCTTATAACGACAGGTAAGCTTTTGTTGGAGAAATTTGAAAAAAATTCGAACCCCGCTGTTCAAATTCAGAAGCGACCTCGTGTCGCAAGGCCAGTTCATGTAGTTTTTGTTTTGCTCCTTATAGTTACTTTTATGATTTTTTGTTCCAACAAACTTCGTACGTTGAACTTCATCGATGAAATTAATAATTTTCTAAATCCACCAGAGATTTCATTGTTTGTTCGGCACATCGTGACAGAGATTTTCCAGTTGGCTTCGCATCGCGCCAAAAATCTAGGCAGATTTATTCTGTGTTAAATATTTGCAAGGTGTTTGAATATCTAGGTCAGTCGTGCGGAATTTTGTATTCTTCAATGAAAGTGGCTTGTGGATACCATCGACGATTTGATCGAGGCAAAAAATTGTGTTTAAAACATTTTGTACAGGACAAAAGAAAATGTTTACCTTCCATCTAAACTTATTTATAAATTCAGTCTGGGTTAAATTTCAACGCGACCCAGCGTAATAATTTATTGAATGACGAGCGAGAGGTTGTATTAAAGAAGTCGTTAGTTTTTCTCTTGTACATTTCACGATTTATGTTCGTTTCATGGCTTTTGGACGTCAATTTCACTATTACGCGAACCCATTATTCGACATACAGTAGATTATTTTTGCAGGCTCAAATTGTGTTTGCTTATTTTAAAATCATACACTTATTTGCATTTCTTGTGGTGTAAATCAAAATTTAATATTCCTCTTATCCCCAGGAACAAGAAAAGTACAAATAAATTGGAATTTTTTTTTCCAAATCAGTGTTCACAAAGTGAGGGTCTTCAACTCAGTAAAATTGTTGATAAAAGAATGACACGTATGAAATGTCACTAAGCTTGTTATTTTTGTATTTTGGAAATGAATTCTTGATCGAAATTGCTGTGTAGCTCAAGATCTTTTTCAAATTATTTTTATGTTTTATGTGTGACATATTGGTGTTGCATATAAGTGACAAGAAAGTACAGTATTTGTGAGGGTAATTTTTGTGAGCCCATATTTAAATATAAGTACTTTATTGTACCTTTAAAGAAGCGTAGAAAAATTATCTGTTATCAATATACTTCTAATTTACATGTCTTGCAGTAAGCTATATTGTAGACTCTGAAAAGCCATAAACAAAGTCAAAATATATTTGAATACATTGTGTAGATGATATTACATAATTAATATAATAGCTGGAGCTGTAGTAAATGAAATAGGTTGGTCTTGATTTTGTACAGTGAATATGAAATAGTGCTTAAAAAATGAAAAACATCCCGAACATTGCTTTAATCAGGTGCAATGCCTTGTTGGAGGATCTGAAGAATTCTAAATATCTGACTTCCAATAAAACTGCCAATATTAATTTTGGTCTTTGAAGCACCATAACAACCAAGCTCAACAATAAAAAAAACCCCGTAAATTCATTTTTTTTTTCAGAACAAAGATTGTCAAAAAAGAACAAACGGAAGGTAGCACTTCTAGCTAGATACGGGTCTGTCTTGATGGCCTAAGCCAGGGATGTTTCTTGCTAATATAGTTGTTTTAAACCATAGCATTACTACCGATACTCTGTATCTCCCAGTTATTTTTTTCATTTCCCTGGCTGCTTTAAAAATTAGTGACAGCCATGCTAGATAGTTTTATTTAATTTGCATGGATTTTCAACTCAGCTTATCATTTGCCTATCATAAGTTTCACTTTTATTTATTCAGTCTGTCTGGTTCACATAATATATTATTTATAACGGTGTGAAGTACTGCAGTAATTTAGGAATGGTGATCACCTCAAAAACCCTAATTGAGATTGATTTATGGATTTACTTGTAGCTTTTGGCATCTAACAATTTTCTCCATTCTAGTGGTAATACATGTACATTGTCACTTTATTATCATCATCTTTATTTCTTATTATTCCACAAGTTGCATAAGAGCAAGACATTCTCTTTCTTAACAGTCACACAAGCAACGAAAAACCTGATGGTGTAATTGGAGGGGTATAGTTTTCTATGTTACTTAATGGCCTGTCACTTGAAGTAGCTGAAGAAATTAGAAGATCTGGTTGTTAGTACATGTAGCTGGAGCTCATACTTGAAATAACCAACAATTTGTTTCTGTATAAAGAGGCCTATCATATCAAGTGCTTAATAATAATAATAATAATAATAATAATAATAATTTATTACTTCTAGAGCGCGATTTACAAGAAATAGATCAATAGCACTTTACAGTCGATATCACTAGTATCTACAAATATTAAAATAGTAAACAGTAATACAAATTTTAAAAAATGGACTTAACAATGGACTTAAATCAAGCAGGGAACCATGCCTTTTCTCTTTTGTCTGTTTTCCAAGTGTAATAATTATTGTAACTAATATACTGTTTAACATAGCTCCCTTGTATGTAATCTTCGCCTGATGATGGTATAGCTTGTACTAAAATATAACTTTGTTTTCTTTATTGTTTCTGTTATCTGCATTTCTGACACAATAGTAGCTGTTCCCTGAGCAATCTGCTCTGGTAGCAATTGGTTGTTTTGTTGTTTGGTCACAGGTATCAATGCTGTAGGAGTTTTAATTTTATTTTCCACTGATATTGTTCATGTTGTCAAAGTCCACAGCAAAATGGCTCAATTGCATTGACGAACAAGAGTGAGAGCCATCATGCAAGACAAATTTATAATAGTAATAATAATAATAATTATAATAATAACATATTTATAATAATTTTTTTTTCAGAATCCTTCCTGAACAGCCCCGAGTTTACCACTCTTAGAGTGGACAGCAGTTGTGAGTTAAGACTGGTGAGTATATTTGCCTCCCACAACTTCACCTTCTTGCCCACCCTCACCCCCTTCAAAAAATAAAGATCAGTGGACCTTTTTATTTGCATGAAAGCATTGTTCTAAGTTTGTAACAGAAACTGATGCAATTCTTTGACATAAAATTGTGAGTTCTGAGGTATGCACAGTTTCTATAACGTCCAAAAAGAGGCCTGCCAAACTCTCTCTACCCAAAAAAAGTCCACCAGAAAATTTATAATTAAAAAAAGGCCCAGGTTCCTTATTTTAAACCCCAAAAAGGCGTTTGAACCTCCTCATCAATAACATACTTGAGTGCCCTCCCCCCTGGGAATTTTGTTATCTTTCTGATTTTCACTTTTTATCAATTTATGTCATTAGGGTATTGTTGGAAGCTCAATCTCTGGCAAGTCTGAGTTACTGCACAGATATCTCACTGGTCAATATGAGAAGGTGGACTCATTCACGGGACGTCACAAGAAAGAAGTGTGTTATGATGGACAGAGTCGACTTTTGTTGATCAGAAATGAGACTGGACCCCCTGATCTGCAGGTACACTGTATATTGAACACTGATAAAATCATGCACCTGTCAATGTTAGGCCACTGGGGGAGGGGAGAGGCAGGTCTGATGTGGGGCATTTGAGATGATTTACCATCCCCACCCTCAGGCATTTGTCAGTCAAATTTACGACCAGTATGCTTGTACAGTTGAATCACTATTATCCGCACTTGGTGGGACCACCAAAAATAGAGGATATAATCGAGAAGAATGGATATTTCTTGGGAGAACTCAGAACAGAATAAAACATGAAACAAGATTTTGGTGTTCGAGCAATCATGGTATTTATTTTCCATGGAAACTGTACATGTATTTACCGGTCTTCAGCTAAAATATCTGCATGCTCAACTTCATCTTTTCTCATAGAGTTCACAATCAGTTTTCAATCGGAAAAAGGAGTAAATAAGGTCTGTTGGCCAGAACAAATGACTTACACTTTTTCCACTCAAAGTTTTTACAAACAAGAATCAAGACCACAGGAAATAATCTAGATAATCAAGGCTCCACTGTTCTTATAGCCTGTTCCAGGCGTTCAGATAGTGCAGCGCGAGCGAAAAAGAAAGCGAGCGAAACAGCAGGAAAAAAACGAGGGGAGACTAGGGAAGAGGACCAGGGAACGCCTGTGAATTTAATTTTAAAAAGCCCATGCCGCCCACTTTAGACCGCCGACAGCGGCAGAGAAACATGAACCAAGGGTCAGGTCAAAGTAAACAAGAAAGTTATGTAATTATGCTCACGGAAACAGGTTTTACCCAAGTTTGATGCGTTGGGAAAAGTAGGTGATGCTTTAAGAAATCTGACATGCCGAATGAGCATTGCAAAATTTTCTGCGATACGGAAACGCAAATGTCATCTCCACTACTGGACCAATAAAGGTAACGAGAATCACAGACGACTTTATATGCACATCAGTTTAACAAATTGATGAGTAGAAAGCTTTTCACTCTGTGACGGAATGAACTTCATCGTCTTCATCGATTGCGATGGCTACGATATGTTTGTTGTTGCTCTTTTCTCCATTCCTTAGACAGCAGGCTTTCAGGACTTTCATAAACAATCTAGCCGATCCATTTTTCCTGCTCATTCTTCGTCTTCTTCTTCGTCTACTCTGATAGCCAGCACTCTAATTGCGATGCTTTGAAGCTGTTCTACTTGGTCTTTCATGATTGCGACAAGTGGAGTGACCACAATTATCTTAGAAACAGCGTTTCTTTGCAATGCGTTGATTAACCTTGGAAAAAGTTGAAAGATGAAGCTATTTCCAAATCCTGTTGGAAGAATGGTGATGAGGCCTCTTCCCAGAAACACGTTTTGAAGACAATCTTTTTATTCCATTTGTAAAGTATCCACATTTGGGAAATCGTCAAGCGCTTGCCGTGCAGTTATTCAACTGTGCGTGACTCGATGGAGGATGACCTTCGCACGGGCATGCCATATCGCATTTCTTGTCTGCGTCAACAACCTTCTGTTGTTGACAGGAGGTGTCAAATTTGGCCAATCAGAGGGTATACCAGATTCTGGTATACATCATGAGCTTTTTAAAATTAATTTCACAGGCATTCCCTCGTCTTCTTCCCCAGTCTCCCCTCGTTTTTTCCCGCTCTTTCGCTTGCTTTCTTTTTCGCTCGCGCTCCACTATCTGAACGCCTGGAACAGGCTACTGTTCTTGAAAGGTAAATAAGCCACCCAAAATAGGGGCAGATTCAAATCATCAGCTTTTTTCCTTCTCGGTTTGTTCTTTCCACAGTAATTTGACCCCCATTAAGTGAATTTTTTGTCTTTTTGTTTACTCACACAGTCTTGAGTTATCCCTGGTGGTTTGTGAATGTGTGTTGCAGGGTGGGGAAAATAAACAAAAATTCTTCAGAAAACTCAGATATCCTGCCTCTGCCAACCTAATCCTCCACAATAGCTTAATAACCTTCTACATCTGGAAATTGCACAAGCCACAGTCTTGCACTACATCATTGGTTTATTGAACCCTTTACAACGAAATGAAAATTCACAATGAAAATTCAATTCACAATGAAAATTCAAATTCTCCTTACTGATCTCCATACATTTTGTATGGAAGTAGTAAGGAGAATTTGTCTAAATATCAAGACGTCTTATCCTTGATGATTGTTTCAATTATTCTCATCACTTGAATGTTTGAACAAGTGGTGATTATGTAACAAGAGATTTCATTTTGGTCACTGTTAGTGCTTAAAGGGTTAAATGGTCAGAGAGCACATAAGTATTCTGTCCATAAACAGACTCAATAGTTAGAACCACTTTATGCAGAATAATTAGCAAATGTTAAATATTTAATGTTTAAACCAAAAAAAACAAACGACAGATGGAAATGACAGACATGGTAGGATAGTAGCAGGAGGAAACCAAAATTGTATCCTTTCAAAGGATACTCTCCTTTGAAAATATCAAAATACAAAACAGGATTAAATAAAAGGCATAAAAAAATTCTAAAAAAGGAAAAGAATTAACAACTGTATAGGAATGCAGGTAATTTAAAGAGAGGCTTTAAAAGAAGGATTGATGTTAGATAACAGTGAACTAAAGAGAGTTCCCATCTTCAAGATAACGATTAAAACTGAATTAAAGGTCAATATGATGTGGTTGTATAAATGAGGTAGTCTTAGGTTGGTGTTTCACTGTTTTTCAATGTTTTTTCGTCTTTCTTTTTTTTCAGTTTACACAGTGGGTGGATGCAGTCATTTTTGTTTTCAGCTTGGATGATGAGCTCAGTTTCAGTGTGTTATCTGGATACTATGCTAAAATGGCTCAGTACAGAAAGTACATCTCTGACATTCCAGTGGTTCTGGTTGCTATAAATGGTGAGCATAATACATGCAGGGAAGGGGTGGAGGGGAATAGACATTGGGTACCATATTTGCTCGACTAATAGCTGCCCCTTGATTAATCTCCCCCCTCAAATAATCCCCCCCGGGGAAAATATTTGAAATAATCGCCTCCCTCGAAAAATCCCACCCCTACACCCTCCTCTCCTCCCTCACACAGACATCCTTTACCAGACATCATTGCAGTTGCTCGCGCCAAGCCATTTGCAGATACAGTATACCCCAGTGTTCCACATTACTTATAAAGGCAGAGGGCCAGTAAGGAATTTTGAGGGGTCAATAGATGTGAATCTCTTGAAATCTTCTCAAGTTGAGCACTTATTTTTTCGGGTCATAGTGCCAGCTTTGTCGGGTTTTTCACCAGAGGCGCCTCTCTTATCTGGAACGCTGATACCTGTAGTGGTAAACCTGGAGAATGATGCTGGAGTGTAATCCAGTCCAGCAAGACTTGATAACTGGAGCTCTGATGCCAATGACATTCACATCGAAAATTAGTCAAAGACACCAAAATGAGAACACTTAGAAAGTCCGTCTTCAGTTTACTTGATGTGGTTATGTTATGATTAAATGGAGCAATAAAACAAAATATTTAGGAATAACCTCCAGCAAGCAATATTTGAAAAAAAGAAAATAATGATTGCCCCCAACTAGTTTTTGAGGAATATGGTTTGCAATGATCACATTACCATTCTCACCCTTTGGAATGTGACCATAAATTAAGTGCCTGCAGGCACTTATAAGTGGCATGTAAATTTACCGTATTGGCAGGGATTAGACCTGAATGGACCCACCCATATTTCTCACTGATGTCAAATTCCCAGATCTGCCACCTTAACCCCCCCCCCCCCCCCACCTCCTCTCCTTCCCCTTTGCCTGTGGTTGCACAACAAACGTAAAATAAAACTAAAAATAAAACTATGGGTGTTGTTCTTCAAGGCATAGGCGAAGTCATCAACTATTGGAGAGGGGCAGTGGGTGAAAAAGAGGGCATATGGGGAAGGGAGGGGGGGGGGGTAAGGGAAGTGAACTGAGACTATTCATTTAGATGGGTTTTAATGTGCTTTTCTTTCCCCAAAGAAGTAGGCTGTGACAGGCATAGCTCGATGAGGGGATGGGAGAAAAACGAGGGGAAAAAGAGGAGGGTTAAGCTGTTATTTCCCTGATGTAAAATGACTGTGCCTTATTCTTTTAAGAAGGTTGCTCTTCCTTCATTTTCTCCCTTTACCCGCTGTGTACGTGGTACTTACTCCTCTCCGATACCCATTTACGTGTTTGTTACCGTGATAGAGAGAGACAATGTATATTTTTTTGGCCTAAGGAAATAACGCAATGCCAGAGACCTGAACTTATGGTTATAGTTAATGGCCATTAAAGTCAGTTTCAATCTACTTCTTTATTTGACAGATGGTGTCACAAGCATTGACCAGTCATGCGTAACCACGCAACACATAAAAAAGCTCATCGGGGAACTTAAACAGTGTGTTTACATGGAGGCTTCGGCGCAGACTGGAGAGAACGTCGATCGTGTCTTTAACATAGGTTAGTCGTACATCCAAGTAATCTTTAAACAACAAGATCAATGGAAAATTTTACAGTAACTTTAAGAACGCGCAGCGCCCTGACTGGAAAGTGTGGGACTTGCACTTCGTACCATTTGTGACAACATCAGTTTTTGCAGTACGAGTAACCTCGTTTTCCAGGGTCTTTCTGACAAAGAAAAAGATCAAACAACCTAGCCTACCCAACGACTGCTGATTGTTGTCGTCTTTTTTCTTTTCTTTTTTTTTTTTTTACTTTAAGCTAGTACGAAAGTTTCGCCATCGGCTAGCTCTGCTGGGAAGAAGATTAAAATTAGGAACGAAAGAGGTGATCCAGCGATAAAAGGCCAGGGACAGTTGTATTCTTATTATCGTCGGGAAAAGAGGTCTTTCATGACGACTTTCTGCTTTTGTTTAATTACGTATTCTAACGTTTTGTCTGTGGAAATCGTAAGAACTCCTCTCTGACGTACTTGAAGTGAAGTAACACAGGAAAGGGGTAGGTTGGCCTTGTAAACAGCTTTTCATTTTTGATCCCGTGAACTTTGGGGCGTTCCTATATGTTTATTGATAAAAATTCGATCAATTCAATTAGAAAGGATGGTATGGTATGGTATGGTAACTTTATTTCAACACGGTATTTCCTTCAGGTATACATTTATAGAAAAAACTAACTTCCTAACTAGTCTAAAAACTAAGATAAAAGAAGTTTTTCAACACACCCGCCGTTCATAGGATGGCATTTGACCAGCAAATATCACGTATTTCGTGTCAATCTGTATCTAGAATAGGCAGACACCAGAGTATTTCCCGAGGTCGAGGGTGTTCTCAGGTTTTTCTGTTATGTATACGAAGTGGACTGTATACAATGTCGGTTTTATTTGAACTCGAACCTTGACTTGGTGTCATCTTCAATAGAGCTACACTAAACCTGTTTTTATACCTAATCGTACCATTTTGGTACGCTTCGGCTGCATATCAGGCGAGTTTGGTCGAGCCATGGTTCGTATTATGGCGAGACACAGTCCAGCCAAAATACACATGGGGAGACCAAACGAGCCTGATATGCTGCGGAAGCGTATCAAAAAAGGTGCGATTAGGTATTTACCGTACCCAAATTCGTGCTAAAACCCGGCGTTATTTTTTCAGTTACCGTGATCAGTCAGGCGTTCTATTCATATAGCGCGTGAACCGTGAGAAGAATAGTGCGTCAATACGCTTCTCTAACTCCTCATCTGTTATTTTGGAGTTTCATTTCCGTAATCTTGGAAGTCCAAATTAAGAGAGAAATTTGGAAATATCCGGCTTCATTTTAAAACAAAAAGTTTCAGCGCTGTCCGTAAACGTACACGCGAGTGCCTGCGTCCAATTTTGGCGCGAAATTGTATGTTTTTTCCTCTGTTAGCGTTAAACAAATTACTTTCTAGTTTAACAAATTAACAGTTTTGCGTTTCGTTGTATTTCTGTTGTAATTTTCGTCTCTAAAGTCTGCAAAAAAAGTGCGAGTTTTAGAAACTGTCCAAGATATCGTAGGATATCAGGTCAGTGACTTGATATCGTAGAAAATCGTGACAGTAAACAAGGCTTCTGATTGGCTAATTCACAATTTCGGTACGGCAATACGGTATATTGATGATGCATCCTTGGTTTTTTTCTTTAACTCCATGAAACGCGAGGGAATTTCGTTTCAACCAATCAGAAGCACTACCTAGATCTGGGTCATCACGTCATCAGTAAGGAATTTCTGCGCTCGTTACTCAGACGTCATTTTGCGAGGGCTCAAGTGGCGACCCCGCGAAACGTCGGCTGTTTACTCATGCTAAAAAGAAACAAGTAAAAATTTAGACAATATCTTTGCAAGGGGCTTCGAATTCATTGTGGAAATTTAAGGCCCATACACAATAAACCATTTTTGTCCATTTGGAACACTTTAGTCTTAAAAGGAAATTGCGAATTCGAAGAAAGTTAAATAACACAAAACTGCTAAAATGTATACGAAAAAAGTGCTAATGGGGAGAAAAGTGGTAAGGTTTTTTTTTAATAAATCTGGTATTTCCTCTAACAACAAAATAGCAGAAAAATTGTTACATGTATTGAAAAAAAAAGCAAACACTTTAAAAATGATATCTCCCATTTGCCTAAATTTGTTTTTTTGCACAGACGTTGTACGAGAATGAGACGATGTGAGAAAATATTCTTATAAAGTATGGGTTAACCAACTGCTTAGGAAGATTCTCGAACTGCGTCTCCACCCATTTGGACAAAAAAATGATAATGCTGAAAAAAGTACATTGTTTTGTAATAAAAACAATTTGCCTCGTTTTCAGGTAGAAAGATTTTTAGTCATAACAAAAAATAGATACCTTTTGTGACGATATCTTACAAATTTCTTGATTCATTGGTTTTACCGGAATTTTTTTTTGTCGTTTGAACACTGCTGTGAAATCTTCATAAAGGAGTGAAGTAATTTTTATTGTACAGTTTTTCATAATTTGCAATCTCTGATGAAGTGGGAAAGAGCTAATTTAAAATCCATTGAGTCTTAAGTGTTACTTGACTTATTTTGCAATTACTTTTCGTCTGGTTAAGTGGAAAACGGGGAGTGCGGAGTGCGGAGTGCGGAGTGTGGAAAATGAGGAGTGTGGAAAATGAGGAGTGTGGAAAATGCGGAGTGTGGAAAACGCGGAGTGTGGAAAATGCGGAGTGCAGAAAATGCGGAGTGTAGAAAATGCGGAGTGTTAATGAAAAATATATAAAAAGCTTAAAAGAAAAAAAATAAGGTCATCTCGCCAGACGTAGGTATAACACCCAATATAACTCCTTCCCGTCCCATGCCCCGTGTGCGGACCCTGGAAAAGCACAGTACTCTTAACGAAATGAAAAATAATAATTTTTTTTGTTTGTTTGTTTGTTTTCAAAACCGCGAAATTTAGTGCTCGTAAAACACGTCTTTCGAATTCTAGAGAAATAAATGAAGTTGTGTAGTTTTTATTTCCGGTTAAGTCATAGTAGTTGTTTCCGGTTTAGAAAAAAAGTGTGAAGAGGTGCTACGGATGCGGTGACAATTTTGCAGAAAAATTTCGTCAGCCACCACACAACATCGTGGTCAAGCACGTCGACCGGTCGGCAGGTACGCAGGGACGACAACACAGGGGCGTTGGTGTACAGCACAGACTTTACCAATATCCATTACCATCCCAGCCCTGCCCATATCATGCCAAAAAACCCTGTTTTTGACGGACGTGTACATATCGACTTCAGCACCTACCACTCACTTGATGAAAGCCAGAAGGAAATGCTAAAAGAACATGGACTGATTGTTAATATCGTTAATTAACAGTAATGCTACACGCGTGGATTTGTTTTATTTACCTCAGTATTCGTTACAGTTTTTCATAGCTACAAAAAATAATGTACGATTTAGCAATGAAACTCAATCATGCATCGCTTTTTCAAAGAACATGGACTGATTGTTAATATCGTTGATTCACAATAATGCTACGCGCGTTAAAATGCAATGATGCATGAAGGAGTTTTGTAGAGTGTTATACCTTGTTACTTGTGTCCGTGTGAAGATATCACCTTTAATTAAACATTTAAAACGATCTTACCAAGAGTATAGCGGAATTAAAGATTATTTTTTAATTTCCCTTTCCATAGAAGCCTTTTATATTCATTAATTTTCACGTGTACTTTATTTCTATAGAATTCGAAAGACGTGTTTACGAGTACTTAATTTCGCGATTTTGAAAATAAGCGAAAAAATAAATTTTGTGATTTTTCATTTTTTTAAGAGTACTTTGCCCTTTCCAGGGTCTGTACAGTGGGCAGGGGAGCTATATAGGGTGTTATACCTTATATAATTGAGTACGTGTGGCGATATTACCTTATTTTTTCTTTTGACTTTTTTATAACCTTTTAATATATTTTTCTTTAACACTCCACATTTTCCACACTCCGCATTTTCTACACTCCGCGTTTTCCACTCTCCTCATTTTCCACACTCCGTATTTTCTACACTCTGCATTTTCCACACTCCGCATTTTCTACACTCCGCCTTTTCCACACTCCATATTTTCCACACTCCGCGCTCCGCACTCCTCGTTTTCCACTTAACCCCTTTCGTCTGTTGTTAACTGGAAATGTTTCACGCTCGCTTTAACGTAACCGGAAGCTAAGAGGGACCTCTGTTTCAAGTAAAAAAGGTTCCTTGATCAAAAACGATAGTTTCATTACATCGATTGCAAGGGTGGTTTTGTTAATTCTGTTACTGAAAATATAAGGAAAACTTTACATATGAACTGTTTGGATCAGTATATAAGCTCCGGTCCATTTAGTTGGCGGTGTTTACTTTATGCAAGCTACCAATGAAATATTTGTGAAATTTGAAACGCGAAAAATATTTTTGTTATTGCACAGTGAACCGCTGACCGAAAAGTTGTCAAAGACCTAACTCTGGAAAGTGTCACTATCGGCTACAGAAGAAACTGTCCGGTATTTTTATTGGAGAGGAAACGGCAACTTTTAGAGGAGGTTTTAGCACGTTTCCGCCGAGGCAAAGGAAATTCAAATAAGAATCGGTGGCGAAGGTTGCTGTGCCATTTATAAAGGCGGGCATTTATTCAATGACTCGAACAATGAATTGAATACAATAATACAAAGGTGGGATTTGAATCTTCTATGTGTGGCCGGCATAAGCGAGAAAACGACCAACAAAACGAACATTCTGGACCTTCTACGATACCTTCGGAGTTCAGGTACCTACGAAGGAAAGAAATAATTTCCTGAAGCTTTGATTCTTCGATGGTTTCAACTGTTTCCATCTCGCGAAGTTTGTTTGTCGCTATAAATCTGTCCGTCGTAGCGACAATCAGTTATGCTGCAGGAAATTTGATCACATGCGAATTGTCTTGAATTAACTACAATATGATGCGAAGAAGCTTTCAGCTTTCCGGATCATACGATGTCATCAAGGACGCAACAGACTTAGCAA
The DNA here is from genome assembly GCA_964017195.1 of Siderastrea radians. NCBI lineage: Eukaryota > Metazoa > Cnidaria > Anthozoa > Scleractinia > Rhizangiidae > Siderastrea > Siderastrea radians. The sequence goes on from OZ024893.1 coordinate 25,167,399, forward strand.
GTGAGTGGCTCGTTTTATGTTTCTTCTCTCAGCATAGAAACTGGATGCAATACTTTAAGTGTACATTTAATCTTCGCAATTAAAATTAAACAAGATAGCTTTCATTTTTAGCGACAATGCAGTATTTCAGTTTTGTTTTATCGTGTTACGTGAGTCAGGAAAACTGATAGCATCATTTTTACCGTAAAATTAATTTAGCATACAATAGTGGTGAATTTAAGGCTGATATTCGTCTCTACAGTTTGGTGTTTACGTTCAGTTGCGAATGAGAACCGAGCAGAATATTAACATCGCACCTTTGATTAACTTGATATGCTCCTTGTCTCTCTTTTTCTGTAATTGTTGAAGGAAGTTAAACTTCCTCGCTGTAATTTCCATAGATGTGTCATTAATAACCTGCTCAGCTCACGATATAATACCCATGACATGATTTTGTTAATGATATTTTCGGCGCGCGTTCGATCTGCTTTGAATAATTTGAGGACATATTATGACATTTGTTTTGATCACTTGAATAATAGCCAAAGCCTCTTAGCTTAATGCCCGTAGTCGCTATTTTAGCTTTTATGATTTCTCGTTGCCACCCTTTCTTTGTAAGGCGCGCATTGGCGAAGAATTTAGGACAAAATTATGTTCTTTTTGTTCGTGTGTGTAGACATTGTTTGCCGTGAAATGTGGTTAGTTGAGAAAACTCATAAACCATCATACATACAAACAAATCATAAAAGAATATATTTGTTGACTTCATCTTAAAGTCCTCGAATATACGCCTTCTTTTGCTGCAGAGAAAGTTTTCAAAAATTATTTGTTTTAACTCCAGTAAAAGTGACTGAAAGCAATGTACATTTCCATTCGAATGTTCGATCGGAATGATCGATTATTTCGAATTCCGCCACATGACCCACATACGAACTCCGCAAAGAAGCATTTCTCCTCTTTTCGGTATTTAATTTTAATTGAGTTCTCTTGCTCTCTTTGGGAAATGGTTCACACGTTTATATCTTGTCAAAAACCATGCAATTTCGCGTGATTTTATCAGACAACTTTCGACAATTTGTCATCGAATGTGTTGTTGTTTTCCGTTTCTCCTTAGCGGTACAATTCATCTTTGTTTCCGCAAAAAGATATTGGCATAACATTCGAATATTTCCTTTCTGTTATGTTTACGTTCGTTCCTGCTGCGTTGGCGGCCTTGCAATTTTAGAACTCCCGCAAATCGTAAATACACACGTGTCGATATTCCTTGTTCAGAATACTGACAATAAAATGCTAAATAAACACGTTGATGTCGCGGAGATTATATCCTTTTAGGAGCCTAGAATATTGCCATTTAAAGGCCAAGGCTGCTATTAGAATAATGTTGCTTAAGGGAGATGGAACGTTGTTTCTTTTTTGCAGAATGCATAAATGTTGGAAATCGGACGTGCAATTTAGTAACAGCAGCAGTGCCTGAAATTTGATTAGTGCTTTGTATTAAAATTTAAATGTCATTAAAACTGTGATTATCATTCAGTTTAATTTACTTTATTTAGTTATTTTAGTGAATTTATAAAACGGTGCTGTCAGGTTGCTTTTGAGGTTGAAAAATCAAAGCCACAGATCTCCTATTGAAAGACCTTTGGTTTCCAATGGATGATTTTCCGTTGAAGTTCTAGTGATTATGTCAAGGGCAATTCCCATTCAAATATCTTAGTACTTGACGAAAACAAATTTCTGGTTTGATATGAGTAAATTCCAAAATCATAACTTTGAATTAAATGCCAATTTCCTCACTAGTTGATAACTAATAATGAAGACTTAGTACCTCATCATGGCTTTGCATTGATGATATTTAAGAAAGGTGTACTACTGTTATGGAGCATTGCAGTGAGTTGATTCCTGAACAATTTTTCACCATCATTTCAAATTAAAACCAATACTAAAAAATGGCATAGGCAGTGTGTTTGAACTCACACACTGCTGGTAGTCACCTAATAAACAACTGCATTATTGTTTTGAAGTAGAAGAACTAATTTTAAGTGAAATGTTTTCACTTTTGATGATTATTGTCCTTATCTATCCTTATCAGATCACAATCTTGCTGTTAGCATTAATATAACATTATGAGATTTTTATCAGTATTAACCCTTTAAGCCCTAAGCCCTGATGAAAATGAAATTTCTCTTTACATGATCACTGCTTGTGTTGAATATTCAAGTGACAAGAATAAAGGAACTGGTCACTAAGGATAGGATGTCTTGATATTTAGACAAATTCTCCTTACTAGTTTCATACAAAATGTATGGAGATCAGTAATGAGAATATGCATTTTTATATCAGGGCTTAAAGGGTTAAGTTAATTGAAAGTTGCATACCCACTGTTTCCACGCACACACCTGTTGAATAAATAGACTACATATATGAGACTGCACCAGTCAATGTTTCTTATTTTAACATTTTCACTTCTACATTACATCTTGTCACAATGTTCTCCATAAACAAACCAAGTATTTTTGGTGCCTTTATGCGAGAGATAAGGAATGGTAAGGATGGTGACACATTGTGTGTATCTACAATTGCAACTGCATAAGCCATTACCCTCAGAAAAGATGTCTGCTTGTATATGGGCTAAGAGATTCTAAATACAGCTTTCAACTGCTCAAGAAATTATTCATACAAATAGTCACCCATTTGTCTGAGGGTGCTCAACTGTAGTGAGGTTTCTCTAAAAGTTGTCGAAGAGGTGTTGTTTACAGTGTATGTGATCTGGCTCGTTTCATTCACTCATAATCATGAACATGTCTTCCTTGAGTAGACTTCACATCAGTCCAAGGAAATTCACTCATGTCAAGGACCTTGTGGAATGTGCTTTTAAAAACTAAGAGATTCTAAATACAGCTTTCAACTGCTCAAGAAATTATTCATACAAATAGTCACCCATTTGTCTGAGGGTGCTCAACTGTAGTGAGGTTTCTCTAAAAGTTGTCGAAGAGGTGTTGTTTACAGTGTATGTGATCTAGCTTGTTTCATTCACTCATAATCATGAACATGTCTTCCTTGAGTAGACTTCACATCAGTCCAAGGAAATTCACTCATGTCAAGGACCTTGTGGAATGTGCTTTTAAAAACTAAGAGATTCTAAAAAATTAATACAGCTTTCAACTGCTCAAGAAATTATTCATACAAATAGTCACCCATTTGTCTGAGGGTGCTCAACTGTAGTGAGGTTTCTCTAAAAGTTGTCGAAGAGGTGTTGTTTACAGTGTATGTGATCTGGCTCGTTTCATTCACTCATAATCATGAACATGTCTTCCTTGAGTAGACTTCACATCAGTCCAAGGAAATTCACTCATGTCAAGGACCTTGTGGAATGTGCTTTTAAAAACACAATATGTTACGGTGTGTAAATTTCAGTTGGCAGCTCTCTTAGTGCCTGTATTGCCTAGTATGAACCAGCAGGTAACCTTGTATGTAAAAAATTCCCTTCGTTTCCATGTAGCGTCTGAACATTCAAAATCAAAAAAGTATCAAACACGTACCACTTCCAGTTTTTAGTGCAAAGCCTTTTCAGGCTGTGAGCAGTGTATAAGAGAAATTGCAGAGATGCTGTGCCATGAAAATTTTGAGTTGCCAGGCATAGAACTGAAAGCTGCTAACTTTTGAATGGATACTCTACAGCATCAAATTTTGCCCTTGAAAAAGTTGATTCTCTATTTGTCTTTATTTTGTTTACAAACTAATTTGGTGGGAGCTGCCTAAAAGTATCATGTTTGACCTTTGTGACTGTGAGGACTGAGTGACTGTGACTGATTGTGACTGTGACTCTGAGTGCACTGGTTTTACTACAGAATTTTTCTTTTGTTAGTAGAGGCGTGGCATCCATGTACATCATTATTACAGAATTCTCATGTCTGTTGCACTAACTTCTTTTTATGGTAAAATTATGTATGCAGTGGGGTTAATTGCTTTTAAGGAAAGCATTGATTCTGAGTGTCCAAGTTCTGAGTTTTACTGTTAGAGACCTCAGGAGTAACTTTGAATTTTTCCTCCCCAGCAACTGCATTGGCCAAAAAAGAAGTCTGTTGCTCAGACTTCTAGTATAGTTGATGCATTCAGTGGGGTTGAAGGCTTATAAGGAAAGAACTCTTTAGAACTCTTTGATTTTTTTTCTTCCCCAGCAATTGAAAAGCTAATACAAGCCAGGGGTGAAACAAGTCCTGTTTTAACATCATTTGATCCAATCCACTCACCGACAGCTAAGGATCCTCCAGACCAGGTGCTCTCATGCAGTCCCATACATAGTGGCACCAATAGCGCCACATCAACGCCTTCATCCTTGACTAAACGGTCATCAAGAAGGAGAACAATGCTGTTTAGTTCATCGGTATGTTATCAGCCTACGCTGTTAGGAGCGGGGTGCTCGCCAAAAATTTTGTTGGGAAGTGCTCCTGGGCTATGAAATCCTTTTAATCTGAAAGTCGGTGATTGGAGCCTTTCCTATTCCTTCGTGTTTTTTCCTTAGACAATAAGCTTAGTCTGTCACATTGTTTCTTCACTAGGGGTGTATCAAAATGATAACCACTGAACCATTAAAGAAACCTACAAAAAGCAGGGATTAATGCTGTGATGGATTACATGTAGTGTCTCATCCAGGAGAGATTACTAGATGATACTCTATGTTATTTACTTTGTGGAAACCTAAGATGGGTTCTGGCTGGGTGGGCCACTAAGCTTGTAGAGTGCAGATACACAGTAGACTTCCGTTATCTTGAACACAAGGAAAATGAGTTTTTGGCTCAAAATAGCGGAGTATTCAAGATAGCCGTGGGGTTGGAGATAAATGAGTAAAAGGGGCTCTACTGTATGACTTGTCTTCATATAAACTTCCACTCAATAAAAACTAAAAAATGTAATGGCAATGTTCACAGGAATTTAATGGTCATGATCTTTCAACATAATTGACACACACTCTATTCAACTTTACATGCAGATTTGTAGGTCTAGACTACCGGCAAAACTGAAGTTTTGTCAATATTTGGCTTGCAGTTTCTGTCAATAGTTTCAGTTTCAAAAGTGAGTCATAAGACATAACAGCTACAAATCCATACAGGTGCCAAACCTCATGAAGGCTTGTTCATGCTTTTTGGTTAGTAGCAAATACCAATGACATAATTGAATTTTCTACTGCAAAGTTTTCAACAGATTGCAATTCTTTCCCTTTAGTCATGGTCTTTGTTGTAATACATCTGTGCAATGAGAAGGCTCTTAGTATCACTTACTGTAACCAAATAGAACCATTTATTAGTTTGGATAATAATTGTTCAAGCGTGTTTTGAGTGAGGGACAGGATGCTTATTTAACTTGCACTCTGTAAACTACAGAAAGACAAGAAGGAGAAAGAGGTAGTGCCAGATACAGATGTTGGGAGTGGAAGATCAATCCCTATAAGACAGGTGAGCATGATAGTGATAATTTGAAAGGAATTGGTATCCTACCAAAATATCAACAGTTTGCTCCCCTAATTTCCAGTTGGTGTATTGCCAAACATTACCAAACATCTACATGTAACTAAATTGGGTAAAGAGATTCAAAATTTCCCTTGTTATATCACCAAACATCCCAAAAAATATATAACTTAATTGGAGAAAATATTCTAAAAGAAGTCTTGAAGCCATTATTTTGTGTCTTACATTTATATTTCCTAATATTGTCATCACCTTTAGTGATATTTTTCTTCCTGTTTCATGATAATAAAGCAAGCTTACAGCCAGATCCTGGCCATGCTTCAGGAAATGCAATATATCAACCAGGATACTGGTCCTTTAGGTCAACTTTATTGGACACAAAAATTTGATAACTTGGTGGTCACAAAAATGTATGGAAAGTAACGGTAGCCAACATGAATATTTAAAATCAAATTTCCTTTCTTATGAAGGGTTATCTTCTCAAGCGAAGCACTAGCTCCATCAACAAGGAATGGAAGAAGAAATATGTTACCCTACTAGAAGATGGTGTTCTTGCTTACTATCCAAATCTACACGTGAGTGCTACACCATACTTGTAGAAACTATATCACTTAAGGTGGTATAATTGGCTAAAGGTCCAAAAAAAATCTTCTTGTTATTTTGCTTATTGTGTAGTTCGTGTGTTGTTATGTTGTTATTTACAAAATAGCAGCTCAGTGATCGCTAGTTTCCAAGAAAGAGAGGTTTGAAATTCGTTGTCATACGGCCATTTTGAGCTGCCATCTTGGAATTTCACATGTAGACTCCCTTCCGGTCTCGCGCACGGCTGGATGTCTTTGAATCTACAGCGGCGAAGCTAAAGGTATTTGAGAAAAAATGAAAACGTAACAAAAAGCTATATCAACCTGAATACTAACAGACTTTTTGGTGATATTTAATTGATATTCCACGCATCAGAAAAAAGCAAGCTCAGTTTATCATAAATACCCGGGCATATTTATACACAACAAGATGAAAAGCGTACCGCGCATTCATGCAGCAAGGTAAAATTGACAAATCGAAAGAGCAATATTACAATTGCCGGCTACAACTACCTCATACTAGAAGTATTACCCAGTACACAAACTCCTCTTTCATCAATTAAGTATCTCCTTAATTATTAAAACCGGTAAGATCTTCAATCTTTGGTTCAAAATTATGCATCCTCACGCGGTCCACAGCTGAATGTTTCCGCGATAAACTTCCAATATTTACCCGACATCAACATATAACTACCCTGTAAACAGATTTATATCAGATACAAATAGATCTACCGCATCTTTGAAAGTTTTAGAATCTCTTTCAGACGAATGTATAAAGCTGCCTGCTTCTTGCACGCTTTTGAGCCAGCCAAAATATCATCACATCTACATATTTGATCGTACGAAAATACGAAAAATCAAACTTCTTGAGTGCTGTAAACGCGAGAGAAGGCCAACGATTTCACAGAACATTTCATTTCCCTTTCACAGTCCATTCAACAAGAAAAAATGCACGCGATAAATGAAAGAAACACTGTTTCGATCGAATCTCTTTCGCTGAGGAAACCAAACACCCACATGAATACTTGATAGATTCCTCGAACACGCGCGACACATGTGCGTAATGACTTGTGCGCATTGTCACCGCTGACAAAAAGACCGCATTGTCATTGTTTATCGTGGTTGTTAGGGACTCTACAATTGTTTGATTCTAGGACGCGTTACACACTCGAAATACGCCATTTTCCGCATTTCTTCCACGAAATGAGTGTCCCAGAAGGCAATGCAACTTGTAACGCAGAAAACAAACATGGCGGACTCGAATTGAGCAAATGAAAGCGTAAAGACATGCACAATTCGACAGATTATCAGCGCGTTGGAGGTGAAAATAGGAATATTTTCCACACATTTTAATCAATTCTGCTGAAAGTTGCCAGAGTTAACAAACACAAATGGAGCTATTTGCCTGACTTAGCCGCAATTTCCCATTGCATTGGATCGATGTTGTGGCATGTCACATGCCTAGTTTAGAGATCTTCGATTTTTTTCCGTAGGATTTCCACCTGGATTGCGGCTAAGTCACACAAGAATCCTTTTTACATAGGTGTTTGATAGTGCAAAGAAGAAAGCTTTCAAACAAAAAGAAAGGAAAAAAAGAAAATATTTATGAATTTGAGTGACATTTTTAGATGTTAATTTTCACACCTTTCTGACAGGAAATTCAAAATTTTGACTTGAAATTCGGATTCTACGGGAAAAAATATTAGAGAAAGGTTATTTTGAAAGTAAAAACAAAGTGGATAAAGTATTTTAGAAGACACAGTTTAGAACACATTTTAGCCAATTGTACCACCTTAAAAGGGTGTTGAAAAAGGTTGTCCCATTATTTTGAAAGTTTAGGTAACATTTCATTCTGAGACCACAGAACTGTGCAAAATGGCCATAAGCCTAGTTCACACTAATGGCGTAATGACATGGCTGTGCACATATCAAAGTTATGGTGGGTTTGGGGGAAGGCATGGCTGGCTTTTTAATTGAGGAGAAGGGTTGGTCTCGATTTGATCGATATCTTTGATCCCGAGGTGGGGCATTTGAAAAGAAGTCCTTCACAAAAGTCCAATGTCCCTCATCTGCCCAGCTCTCCATCCTCCAGCTTGACATTGATAGGTGCTTAACACAAATATAAAATGCGAAAACACTTAATGTCACTTAATGCGAAAACACTTAATGTCACTTAATGTTATACATTACCCTTGTGGATTAGCCAACTTAACGACATCACAAGAGCGTAATGGCATGACATAACAACCTAGGGTTAAAAATGATCTTTTCTTTATGTTGTTGTATGTGTGTAGAAGCATGAAACAAGCTTAATGCCCCACAAAGCCCCAAATAAAATTACCTACAGACAGGTTAAAAACCATGCCTCTCCAGCTCTTAAGGTGTTTTTTGGTTTCTGAATTACCATGAATTGAAAACTGAATGTCCTGGCTGTATGGTGGAATGGTGTTGGCATTGTATTATTTTTCTTCAAGTTGCGCTCTGTGTTTTGTCTCAAGGATTATATGGATGATGTTCATCAAAAGACCATAGTATTAAAACACACAACTGTAAAGGTGCCAGGAAAACGACCGCCGAAAGCAATCACGCCTGCACAAGGTACATGTACAAGATTAAATATACTGTAATAGTTTAGTGGTAGTGAAAGGGTTAAAAATAAGTACTCTAGAATCTTGGTAACTTGAACCACAGCTGACACAAACTTGTGATTTACTCAAATTAAAACTAAATGTTTTAATGTTTTCTCTGCTTCACCCACTACAGTTCAAATTCCATTGACTAAGCAACCCTTTCTGTGTTTATCCCGTGACAGTTTTATTTAACGTTATCCTTATTACTGGCAAACTGTGAAAAAAGTGTAAATAATATTCTGTAAAGGTGGGTGATAACTGGATGGGGGAGGGTGATTTTGAGGTAACCTAATGAAAGGCTGATCGATGAGTAACCTGCACTGTAAGGATTTCCATGCCCAACCACGGGTAGTAGTAATAAAGTAACAACTCACCCCCCTGAAAAAAAACATTGTGGTAGAATCAAACCTCTGTGCTTACTATGGAGGTGTCTGTCTCTTTTGGACCAAGTGAGTTGTCCTTGGTAGAGAAGTGTCTGTATTAAGGGTGGTGTCTCCTTTTGTTACTGCACATACGTCCTGCGCATCTGAGGTCTGGTCCGAGATATTCGGGTTTCTTAAGGAATCTGCCTATTAATACAAAGGTGTTTTTGCACAGTTCATGACTGTGGAAAAAACAGATCCTAGCAAGGGCTATGAGAATCCAAAAAGAAAATCGGGAGTAACCTCACAGATAATTGAGCATAAATTTGGAAAGAAAATGCCATGCATTCTTTGTGTGTTATAGCTTTTTTAGAATTATGGTTTACTTAGTTATCTCTGAAAAATGTGTGGTTACCCACATTTTTCTTTTTAGATTCCAATAACCCTTGCTAAGATCTGCCTTTTCCCCATAGTCATAACCTTTGCAAAAATACCTCTGTATTAGGAGACACCGTCCTAAAAGAGGGCTCCCTTAGGAAAAGTTATTCCACTTTCCATCATTTAATCTATCTGTTGTCCTTCAGGAAATTCAAGACCAACTACACCTGTGGAGTCAGATAACAACAACAGTGGCAGTGATACTGTAGGAATGAACAGTACTGACGACGTACAAAACGGAATAGACTCTTATACCAATTACAACTCCCTCCCATCACAAACGGACATCGACAATGTACTAGCTAATATGGGAAATCAATTAGTAACTCCAGCATCAACAAATATTGGAGCTAATGCAAAGACTGATACCAGTGTGATCAAGAAAAAGAACAAAAGGAGTAAACATACAAAATCTTGTGAAATAGACTATGAGGAGCTTGAAAAGGCTTTGGCCATTGCTGCAGCAAATGCTGTTGTACCGGCAGGCTCCAAGGTGGAGCCATTGCCAGTGAATACAGGAAGTGCAAAGAAAAAGGGCCATAGGAGAGTCAAGAGCGGAAGTGGACCTAAAGTTGATTTAGATCCAGGTAATAGAAGCATATTACCTGCAGAATTGATAACATTTCTATTATTTATGTTACTATAATTATTTTGTATGGGAACACAAATTGGAGACAAGATAAAGCATTATTATTTAATAGATGACAAACATCGCAATTCTAAACATTACTTCAGCAGTGGCAAAAAGAAAGCCTAAAAAAAAAAACAGGCTTATTCCACTAGAATGAGATTCATACCCATGACCCTTTGATTGCAGGTGCAGTGCTCTACCAACTAAGCCATCTAGGCAACTGGGAGCTGGTCATTACAGAAAAAGAGGATTGGACAACAAGCTCCCCTCCCCCTCCCCCTCCCCCCTCCTCCATCAATCTTTTTTTTTTTGTTTTTTTATTTTTTTGGTTCATTCTCAGTGTTCTTAGACGTCATCCACTCATCACTTTTGGTGCAAAAAAACACTACAGTAAGCATTAATGATGGTGTCAGTGCTTGAAACCTACATGGCTCATTAACTCAAGGTTGTAAAAATGCCAACCAAACATTTTCCTGATAGAAACAAAATAACAGATGAAAATAATCCGTTAAGCCCTGATATAAAAATGCGCATTCTCTTTACTGTTCTCCATACATTTCTTATGGAACTGGTAAGGAGAATTTGTCTAAGTGTCAAGAGATCTTACCCTTGGTGATCACTTTCCTTATTCTCATCACTTGAATGTTTGGTCAAGTAGTGATAATGTAACGTGAAATTTCATTTTCGTGACTGTTAGGGCTTAAGGGGATAATGCAGATCATGACCATACAGTACCTACGGAAAATGTCTTCCTTAGACTGATGATCCATTACTGGTGGTATCCCTTGTGGATGTTCTGTAGGCTCTCTCATTTGTTGTTTTGCTCAGTATGTACAGCATTCTCTGAAATAAATATCTGGCTTATAACCAGAGAAAATAGCACCTGGGGGAGTTCATAACCATGATGGAAAAAAAATGAATTTGGTACTTTCTATCATAACCAAGGGAAGTAGTTGTAAGTTGACTGTATTATTCAATTTGTCACAAGCATGAAACTCAGCGGAAAGATTTTTATGTCTTACGGGAAGAAGGAGATTGTCTTTGAGTTGGATAAGCTGATTCATTTTAAAAACCTTATTGTTGCAGAAATGACGGACTGGGAATTTACCATTGTATCATTAGAAGCAAAAACCTGGCAGTTTGCAGCAGCTTCTCAAGAGGTACTTTAATTTTCTAAGTGTTTTGGACGTTCAGAAGCCCAAACAAAGGACGAATCTAAACGTCCAAGTTTTGTAGCTGACGTTTCTTTATGGTGTCTGACAACACAGATATGTTAAATCAGGGGAAGGATTTTTTCCAAGCCAGTCATGGACCGCAGTTAACTTTGACCTCCTTAAGTTCCTGGAAGGCCTCTTTTTCGGCAAAACGGACCCCGGTACCCCCCAGAACAAAATCCAGCTAAGAGCCCTGCTACTCTTTGTCATCTTCAATTATTATTATTATGGGCTGATTCTCGGTGTTCCGACCTCCAAGGTCACAGCGCATGACTATAAACAGGGTTCACATGGTCGCAAAGGTCATGGAAAGTCATGGAATTTGAAATTTGCATTTCAGTCCTGGAAAAGTCAGGAAAATGAGATAAATTTGTTAGGGTCATGGAAAAGGTATGAATTTTCAGATTATTCCCAAAATTGTTTTTAGCTGGTGATTGAAAAGTAAAGAAATTTAGGAAACTTTGTGTCAAGCATCAAGACGTTCAGCCAGTGGGGCATATTTCACCAGTCCTCTTGTTAATTTTGAGGTCATGAAATTCAATTTAAAGTCATGAAAAGTCGTGCAAAAGTCCCTTTCTGTATGAGCCCTGTTGGACCGTCTGAATCAGACTAGAACTGTTACTACATGGGTCCAACTTACTATTTCAACAGTTTTATGTAAGTGTATTACAAGGAAGAACAGATTTTCTGAGCTTTGCAGGGCAAATTTTTAAGGAGAACCTCGAAGGGTATCCCAATCATATTTTTCCTTGTCTTTACACTGTTTTTGGAAGAGAATCAGTTTTGAGGCTCGAAATAACTTCATAGACGTTTAAAGCATTTTTCTTCTCAATAGGAGCGGGATGCGTGGGTGCAGCTAATAGAGCAACAGATTCTTTCTTGTTTACAGTCAAATGAAAGTGGCAGAGAGAAGGTACAGTGACAAAATCTAAAAATCCATCGCTTATACTTATACTATGTGCAAGTCAACTGAGGCCCCATCGGAACATTTACTTTCTCGGTCATTTTTGTTTGGAACGGCGAAGATTTTATTACATAGTTAGGCCTTCCGTCTAGACCTTAACGATCGAAAAAGGTTCGAAAAGGGAGGTTTTTTGGAAACAATACCCAGAGTAGCGAGAGCGTGGAGATTCTCGTTTGTAACGTGTGCACGGTAATATCGACATTCAGAGCGGACTGCGAGTACGAGATTGAGTACCAGTACGACTTTTCAATTCCTTGTTGCAGGGTTGACATTGTTATCTGCCCTTACAGTTATCGTTCCCATCACTCCCTTCTCTACTGGTCAGCAACAGGGAGAAACCAGGGGCCCGTTTCTCGAAAGTCCCGGTAACTTTTCGGGCCCGGAGCTATATTTTAAAATCAAAATCTATAGTACGTTGGCGTAGTTTTTAGCCTGCACTTCAGCCTGACTTGTTTAATCAACTTAGAATTTTATTGCTCAGCTTTTAAAACCAACAAAATTTGAGTCTTTAATGTAAACATCGTGCACATAAAATAGCTTTCCGGGCCCGAAAAGTTATCGGGACTTTCGAGAAACGGGCCCCAGGGCTCTGAGCATTTAAGAGAGTCGTACTCCTACACGCACTCATCTTTACGTTGCTGAATAACGGACACAGTACGGTTTCATCTACGCGTCACTAGAAATATTTTTTCGATATTTTGCTGTAGTGTAGACAGCAAAATCGAGAGAAAGTGAAGCCCTGTGAACGGAAGTCTTAAAAAAACTCCTTAAAAAATTTTTAAATATAAACGAATGAAAAGGAAAACGTTTTGGTGTGGGCGGGGCCTGGAGCCACAGTTGATCCCCCCCCCCTCCCCCCTATCTGTGAGTATAAACGGGTACTGGTTATTTGTTGAAAACGTCTCGGAAATGATGGGTGGATAGGGAATATGAAGGGGGTGGGGGGTTGATGCCAGTTGCCTCGAGTACTGATCCATAACGATCCCTTGAAACTAAGAGTACGTACTTGTTTTGTTTTAGGCGCGGGGAAATAGTAGTTCATCAGCAAACGGCTTCGACATACAATCAATTAGGAATACTGATGGCAACGATGTGTGTGTAGACTGCGGTGCTCCAAGTAAGTTGGGTGTCCTGTGACCAAGAACCTCGAAGGGGCGTTTCTTTCTATTCCGATGAAACCAGAAACTTTGCCAAAAGAACCGCTACTTTGCTTGTTCTGACTTTCAAGGAATCCGTGTCACGTTAGTTCCCTTTATTGTTGCTATCGGAAGAAGTATGAACCAAACACTGTTCTGTTCAATTGGAACACCAAACACGTCCCGAAATAACACGTCTATCTTCTGGAATAGTCCTCAGAGAACTTACCCATAGCTTTCTTTATTACGACCTGACAAAATGTTGGTCGATTCATCCATCATGAGCAGTATCTAATTCATCTTCACAATATCATTACTTCTTCGACCATTCAGGTCGTGTTAACAAGGGACGTGATTATCAAAAATGAAATGTCTTGATTTTCTAGCAAATTCTCCCAACTATTACAAGAAAAATAGAGAGAACAGTAAAGGTAAAATGCACGTTATCACTCAAGAATCCTTTTAGTAGTTACTGAGTGGTGTTGGTGTGCATGATACATTTTTGCTCCTTATCAGATCCTGACTGGGCATCACTAAACCTGGGAGCTCTGATGTGTATAGAATGCTGTGGAATGCACAGAAACCTCGGAACGCATTTGTCAAGAGTTCGATCACTTGATTTGGATGACTGGCCGTAAGTATCATAAACCAGTAAAACTTACTTATGAAACACGTACGTCTAGTATTCTACTCGCCCAGTATAATTGCAGTAAAACTCGTAAGGAAGTAAAGACGTGGAAAAAAACGTTGAGTTTGACAGTTGAATATGGGGCTAGAACACTTCGAGTGCATTTCTTCGATGGCAAACTGTTTTTGTGACATATACACACCGCGGCCACTTGCATTTGGCAATAAGAAGTTGCAAGTCGCCCAAGACTCCTCTACGCACTTCCAGTGGGCGATCAAAACAGCGTCAACAAAATGCGAACAGTAACAACATGTAATGCAATGTGTTTGTTTTGCTTTGCAGGTCTGAATTAACAGCTGTGATTAGTGCTATCGGTAACACAGTTGCTAACAGCGTGTGGGAAGGAAGAATACAAAACAAAACAAAACCAACTCCCTCATCACCGAGGTATGTACCCCGGGTGGCAACTAATAAGGTTTTCACTTTTTTTATCTTAAGCCTTTTAATTCGTTCAGTGTTTAATTAAGAGCTGTGACACTTTTTTTTTTATTTTCTAAACTTCGGTGTTGGCGAGAACTGGTAAACAAAACTTCGTGAAAGCTCCATGGCTTTCACTTGATTAGTCACGTACACTTTAGAATTAAATGTACAGACTGAAAGGTTACATCCACATTGTGAAACTCAGTTAAATGCATAACGGGAGAGTGCTTCTCAATAGTTTTTAGTTAAGTGTATAACTGTTTTATATTTCATGTAAGAACCAAGTATAAGACCGTCAGTGGGTAGAATTAACTCAATTGACTAGAGCATTTTTCAATTGACTGTCGAAAGTAATTTTCGTTTTGCTTTGGTTTGGTTTACTCTGCACTGTGATTGGTTAAAAAAACTCGTGCCACTTTCTCGACCAATCAGAAGTAAAACTCAAACCAATCCCGACTTGCTTGCATGCGTTTTCCTGCTGCGCTTGGCGCCGGTTACAGGTGTTTGCTTCGTGTTATGATTGGTTCATTGGGTAATTTGTGTTTGTTGTGATTGGTTGGGGTAATTACTTTGCGGTTTTGGTTTTTGCGACACTCATTTGAAAAGCGCTCTAAAAGGACAAATACTTTTCCTTTCAGAGAAGAAAAGGAAAAATGGGTTCGAGCCAAATACGAAGCCAAAGAGTTTCTTCAGGAGCTTCCACCTAGTGATTTTTCATTTGGCGAGGTAAGTGAAAGAAAAGTGTTACTTTTGCTCAACGGACGCTGTGCAGTCCGAGTCGCGCATCGAGTAATTATCCCTTTTTCAAATCCTTATTGAATACCTGGTGAGTTACTGAATGCAACATGCTCGAACCAATTAAAGTAATCCTTCTTCAGCCTTGTTCCCAGGCCTTAATGGGCTATCGAGTGACTGAGGGAGGCTTGGAACCAAGCGCGATGGCGCGAATTTTCCCGCCGAGCTCATCGGGCAACGTCACATTTGATTACGCGCCGAGGACAACTGGGAACGAGGCTGAACCTTCTTACTTTTCAACTTATCTTGGGAAAAACCAAAGTTAAATACGACTTGTCTTACGTGCGTTTCTTGTTTGAAAACTAACACTGCTCTAAAAGATTGTTATTATCTTTGGATGGAGTAATTTATTTCTCACTCATCTCCTCTTTACAGCAACTTCTGGAGGCTGTTGTCAGGGAAGACTTACCGCAGTGTATTCTGCTCTTGGCCCACTGTTCACCAGAAGACCTCAACACAACCAATGAAGATCGAGAAGGTTGCACGGCACTTCATATAAGCTGTTCACTAGGAAATATTGTCATCACGCAACTCCTTATATGGGTGAGTTACAAGTGTCACCAATTTGTAGAATCATTTTGAAGACCCTAAAACATACCGAACAAAGGTAGCGCAACAATAATGGTTTGTCATTGTAGTGCAATACTCGGCAAATAAAAGAAGCACATTGGGAAGTCAGAATGATTGCAGATACCTGATATAACGAATCGATGATCAATGACATCAATGAGTAATCAATAACTAATCAACTGATTAGTCATTGATTATTGCCAACAATCAATTACTAATCAAAGACAAATCGAAGACAAAACTTGTTGTGGCCTATTGATTATTCATCAATGTTATTGATGATCATGTTGTCATTGATTAGTCATTGATGTCACTTATTACTCATTGATTACCTGTTGATTTATTTTAATATGGTGATACCAAACGTAATGATTTTCAAAAGGTTTTTCCCTCTTTTGAGCTTGGGAGCTCTTGTGAGTGAAAAGCTTAAAAATCGTCTTTTTTGTCATGTTTTAATCAAGATAACATTTTCCGTTTCTTGTTTCCTCGCAGTATTTTGCTGATGTGCGGATTCTTGACAGCAAGGGTCGCTCGGCTCTATGGCACGCAAAGAGTGCTGGCAGTAAAGAGTGCGCTGACATTTTACGTCATAATGGCTGCAACGACCTCGGGACCATGGTTCCACAGGGGGGTGACGTATTTGTGTGACAGCGATATGTTTAATGTTGGCAAAACCTTATAGTTACATCACCTTGGAAAAATGCGAGATAAAAACGAAATGGACCAGCTTGGATGTCCAGCAAATTCACGGAAGATAATTTGTTTACTGGACAAGAACTTTGTTGAATGTCGTATTGATGACACGTAACGCCATTTTTGCGCTAAGCAATGTTACCTTTAGCGACGGTGATCTTTCGCTTATTAAGATTTGCGTGACAATAGTGACTCTACTGGGGTCACGCTTTCTAGCAAGGCAATTATGTCATGGTTTGGGAAACTTAAAAGCCAAATGTTCAAGATTGCACCTAGTGGATATCGAGGGTTTTAACGTTATATTTTCAAGAGTGTCAGGCCTCACTATTAACGCTCACGCAAGTTGAGTCACGCTTGAGGACTATGAAGTTTTTGGAGACTACTGGCATCACGAAATTTTCTCGGGCAATCGTCTTCTTGTGGCTTGAAAATCTTGAGTGAAAAATATGGAAGTATGCACTTGGTATATTTTCAAGAGAGGGACCGTCACGCAGTCGAGTGACGTAAAAACTATAAAGGAGTACCAAGCGGAAGTCGGGTTTCCATATGAACTCTAATAGTCATTTTATCACTGAAAACGTGTTCGGTGTTCGGTGTTCGTGGAGGCTTTGTGTCGCACTTGAGCACTGTAAGGAAAAATGAGGAAGCGAGTGAATTTACCAGTGATATGGCACGTGACAGGCAGCTGCCGATCGAGCGATCGAACAGATGCCATCATGTGTATGGCCTGGTTACCATATGACTGCTGACAATCGCTTAGTCTGGTCATTCCATGACATGTAAGCCGTCCTTTGCGCGCGCTCAGCGTTGGCGTCACGTAAAAGTCACGCTATCTTTGTCATCGAAAACAGTTTTGGCGCATTGGAAGAAATAGTCCTAAATTTTCGAAAGAAAATATTGATGAATTCGTTACTTGGTATATTTCAATTATAGAACACCATCAGGTTGCAGATTAATTGAATTGCGCCAAAAATAAACTCAAGAAAAATTTTACGTTTATGAAGAAAAAGAAAACTATTAACAGTTGTATTTATTGTTCTTAAAGTGTATATGTTATGAAATGAACATGTATGTAAATAAAATATTTCCCAAGTGTAAGAGGCTTAATATTCCGTGCAACGAGGCCTTCTTCAAGTACGTACTTTATATAAGGGTGTTGAAAAATGTCATTTCAGAAAAAAAGTAAAATGATATTAAAATGGCTTAAACATAGAAAGGGAAACTTTTAATATTAATTCGGATTTTACTGATAATGTACACTATTTTTCTTGCGTTTAGTACCTTCGCCATACTTACAAATATCTTTATTATGTGAAACGCTTTCCTTAACAGAGGAAATTAACAATTAAAACTTTTATTGACACGAGCAGTCAAAGTTTATGTTTTCGCACGTTCTCAGTGTCTTACATTGATACTTGAGTTCTGTTCGCTCCACTGTAAAACAGTTCAATTAAAGGACACAATTGGCTGGTGTGAACAGGATATAAATATTGAATACAGGTGGTTGAATTAAACAGATTTAACTTAAACCTATATCTGTTTAATAAAACCATTTGCGTAGAATATTTATATCCTGTTCACACCAGCCGAAACGAATCTGACACAAGCTTGCGCAATGACTGGGTTACGATAAGCTTTCACTTGCATTTCATTAGTGAGCGAAGTGGAGACTGGAGCGCCCTTATTTCTCCTCTTTCATTTTCCCTCCCTGTTTTCGACTTTTCTCAAACAAATAAATTTTGGAGACGTTACATGCCTTCCTTTAAAGATCCACATAAAATCCGTCACCGGGGATACTCTTCTCCATTATACAGGCAAGTTTGTTGTTTTTGCCAAACTGTTGATGACAAGAACACGACAATTAGAATAACAAAGTCCGCAATCAGTATAAGGGTCACACAATCATGGCTTTGAACTTCTGACCTGAATCTTGGTGGTTCTTGTCCTTCTCGCACTGTTCTTGGCGTTGCCAAGGTTGGCGTTCACTGCGGTCAAACGCACGACGCGTGCGCAGTTCCCGCCATAATTTTACAAAGGAAAATACAGACAAATGTCGAAAGTTTCATTTTAACCGCAAAACTTAACGCTGTTTCTGAAAACTTAAGCTTTTTTCGTTGATTATGTGTTGGAAATGAAGTAACTGTCATGCACAAGTTTTGCCGGCGTAAAATTCGGTTTGCCGGGACATGTTCTACATCGTTTTCATACGAACTTCGCGCTCGTAAACTTTTGAACTGATTCAAACTTCAAGGCTCTGAAAGACTGGATGTGACGTAGCTATTTGCGTTTGACCGCTGTGAAAGGTTGGCGTGGGTACGTTGAGCCAATCTCGTACCCAGGGTCCTCTGACTTTTTGGTCAGCAACTCAACTAGCTAATCAAAAAATATATTTTTCCTCAGGTTTCCGGTTAATTAAATTTCCAGCGTTCCTTTGTTTTATGACGAGCCAATCAAAAAATAGTCTCTCCTGGCGACTGCCCGCTGAGCTAAAACCCAAAGGACTCTGGCTCCGAGATTGACTTAGACCAGTTCGTGGACTAGTGCAAGGGGCTGTTCACATGATACCAGAATGAGTTTCATTCCGGAATGAGTTGCGTTCCAGAACGAAGTTCGTACTGCATTCACATGACAAAATCGACCGAGTCAGCCAACTTGAAAACGACCGTTGTGTCCACCATCTTGAAAACGATATGCATGCGCCACTCGCTCCAGACTACATGGTTTGCGTTTTCATCTCGGAACGGAGTTCGTTTTCAGTTTACATGATACCAGAATGAAATGTCATACCAGAACGAGAATTTCGTTCGGATTGAAAACCGGAATGAACTCATTCCGGAATGACTTGTGCGGGACCTAACTTTCGTCTCGGTATCATGTAAACAGATACAGAGAAATATATGGGGATGGAATGAACTCGTTCTGGAATGAAAGTCATTCCGGTATCATGTGAATGGCCCCTAAGGTTGATTAAAAGAAAAACCGTGTTAAACTCTTGGTGAACAAATCTACTAACAATAATATACTTGCAACTTCGAATCTAATCCCCATTTAGATTTCAATTTAATTAAGAAATTGTCATAATTCTAAATACTAATAAAGAACCTCTTTCAAAATAAGTGTTTTTATCTTACTCCTTTCAAGTCATTAAGTTGGGGCAGCAACTTGAAAAGATCTGTCTTTGGTATCAAAGCAGGGTTTTTTGAGGAGGAGGATCTCAGTTGCCTAATCGGGGTATAGCGGTGAAGGAGATTAACTATCATCAGTATTTCGGTGCCATGCCATATTCCTTTGTACCGCTTGCTCTTCTGCGCTGGCAAACTTGCCGTAGCAGTTTGAAAGTGTGTCAAACATGTATTTTTTCCTGTCAACCAGTCTCGAACCTAGTGGGGAGCGTTGCGTGACGCCACCAAAAACGGCTGCGTAGGAGACTAGTTTCGAACTCTCCTCACGTGATTTTAGTTAACGCCAATCTCGTCCCCAGAGGTCCTTTTTGCTCATACGCTAAGTATCGGGACTTGGTGCTGACCGAAAGGAAAGTGGGTGCTTAGGACGAGATGCCAAATAGCGGGCTTTTGAAGCAAAAACCTCGTTGGTGACGGGATAACTAGGAGACGCGCCGGATTCTTTCTTTCTTTCTTTCTTTCTTTCTTCTTTCTTTCTTTCTTTCTTTCTTTCTTTCTTTCTTTCTTTCTTTCTTTCTTTCTTTCTTTCTTTCTTTCTTCTTTCTCTTCTTCCTTCCTTCCTTCCTTCCTTCCTTCCTTCCTTCCTTCCTTCCTTCCTTCCTTCCTTCCTTCCTTCTTCCTTCCTTCCTTCCTTCCTTCCTTCCTTCCTTCCTTCCTTCCTTCCTTCCTTCCTTCCTTCCTTCCTTCCTTCCTTCCTTCCTTCCTTCCTTCCTTCCTTCCTTCCTTCTCCTTCCTTCCTTCCTTCCTTCCTTCCTTCCTTCCTTCCTTCCTTCCTTCCTTCCTTCCTTCCTTCCTTCCTTCCTTCCTTCCTTCCTTCCTTCCTTCCTTCCTTCCTTCCTTCCTTCCTTCCTTCCTTCCTTCCTTCCTTCCTTCCTTCCTTCCTTCCTTCCTTCCTTCCTTCCTTCCTTCCTTCCTTCCTTCCTTCCTTCCTTCCTTCCTTCCTTCCTTCCTTCCTTCCTTCCTTCCTTCCTTCCTTCCTTCCTTCCTTCCTTCCTTCCTTCCTTCCTTCCTTCCTTCCTTCCTTCCTTCCTTCCTTCCTTCCTTCCTTCCTTCCTTCCTTCCTTCCTTCCTTCCTTCCTTCCTTCCTTCCTTCCTTCCTTCCTTCCTTCCTTCCTTCCTTCCTTCCTTCCTTCCTTCCTTCCTTCCTTCCTTCCTTCCTTCCTTCCTTCCTTCCTTCCTTCCTTCCTTCCTTCCTTCCTTCCTTCCTTCCTTCCTTCCTTCCTTCCTTCCTTCCTTCCTTCCTTCCTTCCTTCCTTCCTTCCTTCCTTCCTTCCTTCCTTCCTTCCTTCCTTCCTTCCTTCCTTCCTTCCTTCCTTCCTTCCTTCCTTCCTTCCTTCCTTCCTTTCTTTCTTTCTTTCTTTCTTTCTTTCTTTCTTTCTTTCTTTCTTTCTTCCTTCCTTCCTTTCTTTCTTTCTTACGTTCTTAATTTATTTACTCATTTTCTCTCCTTCCGTTTTTCACCCGGTGTTTCGATTTCCCTGTTGTTTTTTGAAGTAGTTCTACCGAGGTAAGAGACCTACAGCTGAGACCAGATGATCGAGCGATAGACAAAGGATCCCGTGTAAGAGGGAGTGGTCAATCTCTTGTCCACGAAGGCTCTTAAGGTGATTCCATCGAAATAGAAGGAATATTTAAAATTTTCCAAAACTTGGTCCAGTTAGTAATTATGTTCAGAACATTTCAAAAATGCAATAAAAAATAGGGGTCACCGTGCTTGTTTTTTTACAAAATGGATAGCCATTAATAGGAACTATACGACCCGCAAGGTTTTCCTGAGAAACCCTAGTAATCAGAAATGAGAACTATAATTGCTTTAAAACGTCCTTGCTTGTATTGAAATATTGGAGCAGTTCAACAAAACAGACATTTATCTTGTATTGTATACTATTTTAGTTGAACAGGAATCAAGATTATGAAATAAATTTAAAAAATTGCGGCGAGCGTACATACCCTGCTGTACCTAAAGACGTGTTCATTTCGGCCTTTAAATAAAAATATCTCAAAGCAGAATTTTTAACTTTTCTCAAAATCGCGATATATTGTACTAGACCGTTTGCCATTTGAATTAATGTATTAAAAAATGGGGGTCACCGAGCTCGTTTAGGAGAAAACGACCATTTATTTCTCTGAACAGCTCAGCTTTCATAGAAAACCTACCAAGTTCCGAAGGTGCGCGCGCTCGTGCACGCGCTAATCACGCAAGAAATGATGCGCAGAAAGGATGCGTAATGCAATTGAATGGAATCACCTTAAAGAAACTTATACCCCTTTAACACTAATGCGTACTCTACTCTGTTATCAGTTAGCCAAAAATGCATTATTTAATCGGCGTTACAGCCCGCTCCTCATACTTTATTTCCACGTGTCGTCAGTTCACCTGTTCATATTAACGCGATGCGTTTTCAAAACAGTGTCTTCATTTTTCAATCGTTTTTGGTCGTTCCACAGAGGACGATAGGCGACGATAGGGGGAACATATTGGAACAAACGCGTTTGTAAAAGTAGATGCATTAGTTTGGTTTCAGCTTAACCAGGCGTCCCTCCTTATTATATGGTGGTGCGCGAGGCGTTGTGGGATAGGTCACTCTCCGCATTCTTCCCACGACGCCCCGTGCTCCCTCCTTGCCCGCGCTATACCGGCGCCTGGAAACGAGGCCGTGCTAAGACTATTTGAACAAACTAAGTACCTTCATTTTGATGGTCTTGGTGTCGCCAAGTGTTCTGCAAACTTGCTTTTCTTTTTCCTTCATTTCCTTAGCACTTTCCAAAAAACTTTGCTTTATTTCGTGATCCTATAAAGAGGTAAAAAAAGTTTCAGAACAGTTTTAGGAACACCCCGTTCCCTCCCTTTCCATCTTTGGGCTTTATTACCGATTTAGTAATGTGAAGTTCGGGGTGTGAAGTTGAGGGTCGAAAACACCTGTTGGAATAGAATGGCCAATTATAGCATTTTGAGCGAATAAGCTGGATATGAAAAAGCCATGGTACAGCCCGGGGATCACTATTGGCCCAGAGGCTCTTATGGCTTCAGTTTGGGGTATGTGTGTAACTAATAATAATGACTTTATTACCGTGTCAAACAAGAATCTAGCAGAGGGGATTTCCCACTGCTAATAGAGGACACCTAACTTTCTAAAATACAATCTAAAAATACAAAACGAATTAGCATAGAGTCAACACTAGAATACTAAGAGTTAGAATTAAAAACTACTAATGATTACTCACACAACATACATACTACAAAAAACTCCATTTATAATTATAAAAAATTCTAAAAATTCTAAAATTCTAAAATCTAAAATTCTAAAAACTGCGTCTAAAATCCGAGTAAACCCCTGTAGCCATTGCCCGCCTCTGTTTGACGGAAGTCATAGGAAGATCTAGGAGGAAAAGTCCGTGAAAGTCGTAGAGCAAGGAGAAGGGAGGCAAAGTAATAGAATATCATGTGCCGGAATATCACGTCACAACATCCTACCTTTTCACATTTAACCCCTTGAACGCTTTTTTCAAGCGCTGTTGTGTTTTCACCTTCATTCAATTCGCTACACTCCTTCCCAAGCTTCTCTGCGAGTCCAGCAGCCCTGGATGACGATTTCGTCCTATCTTCTTCCCCACTTTGGGAAGCTGGACAGAGTTTCATTTCCTTCAGACCTTGTCCACCAACACTTGTGTCCACTTTCAACTCCTCTCGCAGTTTCTTCGAAAATTCTCGGCTAGCTTTGGCTGCACTTTCTAGCCAGTCATGCATTTCCTTCTGTTTTTCCCGCTGTCGGGCTATTAAGGAGGAGAAGACTTCTTTCGATTTCTTGTCGCTTTCTTTAAGTTCAAGTGCCACTCTTTTCCAAATCTTATCCAACGCTCGTCGGGTTTCCAAGGCTCGTTCCCGGCCCGCGCGCAACCTTTGTTCGGCTTGGTCACAAGCAGCGATCATGGCCTGCCTTCTCTTTGCGCGCGCATCTTCAACAGGATACGACGGTATACATTTTTTCTTCCTTTGTGGCGTGATTTTGCGATCTGCACGTTTTACAGCAGGTTTTTTAGGAGGCTGGGTTTCTGAAGGAGGCACACTCTGCCTGTTATGTGCATTCCTTTGCTGGAAATGTGTGAAAAAAGATTATAAGAACTAGACAAATTTCATTAATAGCAGTTCTTTGTGGTGTCAAGTCTGAAAATAAGATTCTAATTCTTTAACAAGTTTGATTCGTTCCCTACCCCCTCCCCTACTACCACCACCGCCACCCCGCAAGAAAAAAGTAGATATAGTGCTGTCAATGACATATAACACATACAGGAGATCCACATGTTAGATTGCCAATATCTGAAGTTACTATTATCTGTTAACTTTGTTGACATTTTAGAACTGTATCACACACCTTTTTATATCTTTTTTTTCTTCGACAACATGTGAACGAAATCAATATTTACAAGAAAGCATAAATTTATGTTTCCTATAAAACTTTGTAATGCAAAATACATTCCAGTTTCTATGTTAGCGAAACTGGTTTAAGCAATATTGGCTGATTTTTTCCGAAAAAAGTGGATGGCCTTGCGAAATTGGCCAATAACGTGAACGAGTAATCTTATTTTTCTTGTTTTAAACTTAGGAAGGATTGGTTGTACTTTATAATACAATTACTTTTTTTTCCTCTGTTGGTTTAGATCAATAACAAATAAGTCCTAGAACTAGGAATGCTACAGCCCATGTCGAGTAAAAATAAAACAGCTGCACTCACGAAAAATCAAAAGTCAAGAGAACTGTAGTATTCTTGAAAATCTACTGAGCTGATCCGTTGAATTGTCTTCCGAGATGCCAGAGTCTGGGCCGGAGTCGTACATAGCAATCCCTAGTCTCACACTATGATGGAAATGTGGCTGAAGGTAATTTAAGTTACGGTGAAGTGGTTTAAGGCGTTACTCACCTTCAAGTAGGTAATTGCACATTCTACAGGAATGGCAAGCAAAGCTGCTACCATCAAAGTAACGGAAATCAACGCAACGAACAACGTAATGGGAAGTTCAATAATGAACAGCGATAGTTCAAGAAATACCATTTTTACAACACCTTAAATTTTGTCAACTTTCTATGAAGGCAAGAACTGTACTTCAACTAAATGATGTCATGACGTATTGTCGACGTTATCAATTGACAACTAATCAAGTAATTAATTAAAACCTCGATTTCGTTGCCCTTAAGTGTCCGCGCGCTAAAAAAAAAACATTATCTAAACGCTTGCGCATATAAAATATTTAAAAAATGACGTGGTCATAAAGCAAAAACCTTGGCTAAACGGTGAGAACTTAGTAATGGTTACTGGACCGAGAAGACTGAATCGATTTAGGGAGGAATCACGTCAAGAGCCAAATAGACCAGGTTAGTGAAAAGAGCACGCGAGCAAGCGCGAAAATCGCCTGCTGCATGCAAACGTAACGCACGCATGACCACGGAGCCGTTTGTGTGGGACTCTCACCGGCGTGCTACACCAGCAGTTCATCAATAGCACGTCACATATCTAAGCTGTAGGGTTTTTGCGGTCGCTCGGGTCTTCTTTGTAAGGGTTAAACAATGAACGCGAGTGTTCTATGGGATATAGTGTCCCGAGCAAAGATAGAATGCCACGAGGCCGCAGGCTGAGTGGCATTCTACCTTGCAAGGGACGCTATATCCCATAGGATACTCGCGTTCATTGTCAAACCGTCTTAGAACATGGTCACACCCACGAAGAATTTCGTTTTTGCGTGCAGATTGTATTTTTGCATTTTAATTTTTTAGTTCTCACCTTGAAATCACGTTGCTATTTTGTTTACGATATTTTCGCTATTGTGAACACGCCTTTGAGTTGCAATGTTTTACTGAGAGTGCTTCACCGCGCGGTTTATCTCAGTTGATGCGTAAACAGCCATGAGCCAATACACGGAAACTGAGGAACTCGAGGCAGTGATTGCCCCGCAAGATTTACTAGATTTACACTGTTAAAAGTAGACTTCGACGCGCTACAACCACCGGCACTAGCAATTGGGGAACCCGCATGGAAAGCCAAGAGACCAAAGACAAGTTCAAGTACAACACTCGTAGTCCGGCAAACGCGGAGAAACAAGTCTGTCCTTCTATTTCAATTAAGGTCTGAATATTTCTTATTTCATGTAAAGCTGTAAAGTAATGGTTTTTCTTTCGATTTGCTTTTTGCTTTGCTATGACAAGATTGCATTTTTTGTTGTTTTTGACATCGCCGTTGAAGCTGTTGTTTTTATCGATTTAGTTATAAATATTCACAGAGAATTTGTGCATTCATTAGTAGTTTCTACTTAGCATTAGTATGCTCTATATAGAGCATACTAATGAGGCTTCCAAACAAAGGAAAACAATGCCTCATTAGTATGCTCTGTATAGAACCACTAATGAATGCAGAAATTCTCTGTAATCTTACCCCGCAATTTCCCTGTGCTTCAAAGCCCCCGCCACTTTACATAATTTAAGACAGTTTATGGAATATAGAGCATAGAAATGCTGGACACTGAATGGCTGAGTGGGTGTGACCATTTTCTAAATTGATAGACAATCCCTGAGAGGTAAGAGAGACTGCTCGTAGTCTAAGGACAGTTCGGAATCGAGCGTTTTGTTATGGATACGATTGACAGCGTTTTTAACTAGTGCTAAACAAAAGATAGTCAGACATTATCATTTAATTGCTTTTAGACAGCCGTTTTTTTTTCTATACAATTATGGTAAATAACTGACTTACAATCAGGAATGATCAGCGATCCCCATAATTTGGGTTGTTATTGTTTACATTACCAAGAGACTGTTTTCTTACTGTTTTGGCCACATTAAATAAGAGTCTGATCATTCAGTCTTTACTTGTTTGAAGGAACTTGACATAGTTCTAATGAGGTACTGAGTCCAAAAGACCGCGGATACTTATTTGTATGGCCAAGCCTAGAAACATGGACACATCAGCAGCGAGCAGCTTTACACAGACCGCTTCAGTTGTCTACCTCCGTGTCATGAGCATGGGCTGCCTGTGGAGAGATCACCATATGCACAGGACACGCAGAACTAATTGATTGTCAAGTGAAGCGAAAGAGGTTGGGTGTGCGTGCACGCCACCTGATGTCTTGTTTATGACCGCAAGACCACCTGCTCTATCGGGAAAACAGGGATATCATTATGTCTGTTTATTTGCTTTGTCATACTTGCCACGGCCGCCATTAGGATTGAATGACGCGCACTTTGACACGGAAACGGCTGAAGTCTACCCACTGGGCATTTAACGATAGATAACTTCTCACGAATTAACAATGTGTATGTTGCAAGGGGCAATTCTAGCTTAACAAGAACGATTTCTCAATATCTGTTTTTCATTGATCTCTGTCCTCGTGCATAACCTGAGAAACAAATGTTATTGCACGCTATTCAAATTTTGCTGACTCGCTGTATATCGTGATATTTGTCAGGTTATTGATCGAAGGTAGGGCAGGTGTATGCTAGGGGAAATAATTTTTTCTTTAGAACTGAATAAGGTGTTTATTTTATTTATTAAACCAAATATTAAGAATAGAAATTGCAGTTCAGCAACTGCCCTATAAGGATTACTGTATCTAAAAAATAGCACTAAATAATCATAGGATACAATTGACACCAAACTATTTACATGACTATACTTACACAATTCATTGATTATAAAAGATGAAAAGCTTTGGTGCCTGAAAAAGTGCACGAGAAACTTCAAAAAAAGTGTTCATTTCGTTTCCATCAAGGTAGCAAAGCGAAAACAAATGAATTGAAGTCCTAAAAACCTAAATAAATTCAATGGGAGGAAAATCTAATTAATAAAGCCTCGTATACGTAATTGGCTGCTATGCAAATTATAATGAGCACATTCGGCACAACTATAAATGAATTTGTTTAGTACCTAAGTGAGTCCTCTCGGAACAATAAAACTGTTAGAGAATTCAACCCAGATTTTGTTCACGTCCTTGCTGTAAGGTTTTTTCCCCGGGTTCTAAGCTTTTCTTCCTCCATAAAAATCAACATTTCACGTTTCCGTCTCGATCAGAAATCTGAGGACCTGGGTTTTGCAGTCGTAAGACACATGTCATAAACAGCTCCATTTCTAGTACCCTTGTTAACCGACATTCATTGGTTTATGGATTGTTTCTATTCCATGCAAATTTTTGCTTTTAAATATCAACAAAATTAGCCTAGACAGCGTCGTATGCGTGCGGAACCAAGAACGGTTGGAGATTCGTTCAGTATTGTTCTTCAGTTCATATGTTTATTTACACAGTTCCAAACAACAATTAAAACCACAATGCACACATATTCACAATTATTTTAGGACCAATATGATATATAGTTACAAGTCTCAGGACTGTATAAACGTCACGTTTTACTGGATTTTTTAGTCAGAATAAAACGATGGGCAATTTTTAGCAACTTGTGTTTTGTTTGTGGGAATAAAGGTGAAAGTTGTTAATCGACTTGGTTAAATTTTCATGATGATATTTTTTTGCGGGTGGTAGTCTCGTGAACCGTTTCTAATGTTTAAAGGGGTTGAATAACGAGAGTTTTCAAAGGTTATTCCTGTAATGTTTCGAAACACTTAAGTAGTCTCTTAAGACTTTGCCGATACCTCTCACTGGAAAGAAAACATATAACGGGGTTTATAGCGCAATTTGCTTGAGCCATAAACCAGGCGATGTCATGGTAGGGAAGTAGGTCACAATGGAAATTACTGTCCGGTACGAAAAAAAGCAGTAAGATGATAGAACTCCATGGCAACCAGCACAGTGCAAACGCGAATACGATAGCAATGGACATCTTGAGCACACTTTTGTTTCTTCTTGCACGTTGTTGCTCGACGTTGACCGATTGGTCACCTGGAAATATCTGTGTCTTGAGCCTACCAAGGATGACGGAGTAGAGGACGATCAACAAGACGGTAGGGATAAAATAAAACGTAACAAACCAGGTTATGACGTAATAAGCAAAAGATGAAGACTCTCCAAAGATTTCTTTCCACCGCACGTCGCACCTTGGTTGCCCTCTAGGATCAACAACAAGTTTGACGGTGGCGAAGTATGGTGAGTTGAAGACCATCGCAATGATCCACGTAACGAGAATGAAGAAGGCGCACAGCTTTGAACCGATGAGTTGGGAACGGAAGGGAAATACCACAGCTCCAAATCGGTCCACTGCTATGAGGACCAGGCTCTGAATAGACACAGCAACGGACACACTTGGTAAAAACGGGATCAGCTTGCACAAAGCATGGCCAAAAGGACCACTGATAGACCTGGAGTCAGCAGTAGTCGCGTACAACTGTGTCAGACTCAATGGGAACATGAATATTGGAAACAGCAGGTCGGAAATGGCCATGTTGACGATAAAAAAATTTATCGGTTTTCTCAATGCTTGTGTTCTGTAAACAACTATCATAATGAACGTATTTCCGAGTAGAGAAACAACAAAGGTCAGAGAGTAAACGGAGGTTTCTACAATTTTTTCTGCTGTAGGATTTAACCAGTCGGTGCAGCTTGACGCATTTACCGTTGTGTTCATGTTTGCCGACTTTCTGATACTCCTTTCACTAAGTTCCTCTTTTCATAATTCATCCGATTTCTTAAACGTGGAAAAATTGACCATCTTGACGCAATGGTTTGACGTCATAAAAATGTGCTTGGACAAAAATGAGACAGTCAATGCTAAAAATATAGGCTCGTTAAAATTTTGTTTGCGTGTTCAAATGAAGGTAATATGAACTCTAATGTTTACAGCAGTATCCTCCAACCAAATATTCTTTATTTGAGATTTTCTCAGAGGGAACGTCCTGCACAATTGATTCTACAGTCTCATGCAGAATGTCACCCCACACTAATAGCAGAGATTTTGTAATAAGAAAGAAATTAACATAGCTACAGGAGAAAGTGGTTTATTGCCTGCAAATTTAAAAGAAGTGGGTCAGAGCAAGGGTGGGTTAAAACAGGTGTCTGTCAATTCTGTTTTCTTTTTCTATAACGAGGCCAAGTCTCTGTTTTTACCAGGTCCATCCATGCTTTACATGATTCGACATATCCAGACATTTCCAGCTGTCGTTAAAAACATCTCTGTTTCAGTCTTCGTTGCAATTTTCATACATTTGTTTAATTTGTTTGTTAGTTTTCCTTTTAATTTGGCTTTTAGCCAAATAGCACAATAATTTCTATATCTTAGACTCCGCTGTTATTACTCATTTAGAAAGTAAAGCTGTTTTTAACAAATTTATTTTCCATTAAAGTGCACCTAACCCCTAAATTTTTTTTCGGCTAAATAAATTCTGTTATCATCTGGAACATTTCTTCGCAAAAATTTTTTGATTTGGTTAAATTCTCGATTTTCTGTGCCCTGTTAAATTCAACAAAAATTTGGTTCAAGTCCGAGTAAGAGGAACCTGGGGCGAGCCGTAGTTGTGACGTCAGATCAAGAACCAAGAATTCCACGCCGCTTAGTTTTTGGCTGTGTTTCTCTGACTTTATTTGTTGATCGAAGCCTTCTGACCTTCTAGCTAATTCGAACAAAGTCATAGTATGACTAAAATTCCAATGTTGTAATCCAAAGCAGATACTTAGACGAGCTAGGCGGATTCTGCTGATTTGTAGTTGAATTTCAGCTCTGAATACGAGATAGATGCGGAACACGAAGTCGACAGTACACCGACAAATGATGAAGAAAGTGCCGTCCTGGCCATATCTGCTAATAACCCGCTAACCAACGAAGAATGAATTGCTCAATGCAAAAAGGAAATAAAGGCAAACTGAGAACTGGAACAGCGAATAAAGCAACGATTGGCCTTGGAGGGCCGTGAAGAAGCCGGAATGATGAGCTTCGCCCATGACTGTTTACATTTTATTTCGCACGTTCGGTCTTCACGTTTGGTCTTGGTTTTCCTGCCCTCCGCTTCTCACATTTGAGATTTATATTCAAGTTGAGGGAATCTCTTATAGAAATGAAGATTTTAATAAAGCATTCCTTTCTTCATTTATTTATCATTTTTACATAGAAGTAAATGTGGAAACTGCGATATTACTTACGTCTTGTCCATTTCTGTAACCAGCATTAACAATATCAACAATTTATAACACTAGTGAATCAGGCAGGCAATTGACAAGAATTATAAGCCCGAGAGTTTGTTAGTATTGGTTCAACTGCGACTATCTTA
The DNA here is from genome assembly GCA_964017195.1 of Siderastrea radians. Classification (NCBI taxonomy): domain Eukaryota; kingdom Metazoa; phylum Cnidaria; class Anthozoa; order Scleractinia; family Rhizangiidae; genus Siderastrea; species Siderastrea radians. The sequence goes on from OZ024893.1 coordinate 25,198,342, forward strand.
CCAATAATTTTTCTTGCTTCAACGTGCGAGCAGTTTCCTCAGATCCTACGCGCGAGCGGAAATGTACAAATTATGTAAATCAACCGGCCCTCGCTTCTTGACTCGCAACTCGAGGCTTCGCCACTCATCGCCTGCACTTCGATCTTCTTGCGGCCTTTTTTCGCACAAAGAAATGGTAATGAAAGAAGAAAGGGACTGCTTGCAGTCTACTTCAACGGAGGATATGAACAAGGGATCTCTGCACACTAATGTTTTGTTATGCTCGAGTGATTTAAAATGACTCGAGATAAAATTCTTATGGCGAGGTATAGCGAGGCACGTTTATTGACTAGAATAAGGAATAATGGCAATGGTTTGTTACTGTGGAGAAAGCGCGTTCGGTCCGCTGAAGGAGGACTTTCTATAAATACGGTCTTTAATTTTAAACCCTAAGCTGTTTTGGCCACCGCTTACATGTAATTTTTTAGCACTTACCGTGTAGCCAACTTTAATAATTCGCGAAGGTAATAATTTTCTGCGTACCGCGTATCACGTAGAGGGCTCCACAAAAATAGTTCATGTGGCAGGGTATTCTATGGTTATTCGGCCGTCGTTCAATCATTGGAAATACACAAAAAGCTATCGTTTGATCGGATACCTTCTTCTGCGAAAACAAATCTTTGCTTAAAATGCATCGAGCGTAGTATCGAGTCTGTCAAGTGCTTGGAAGGCTGCCGTTTTGCTCGCTATTGCTTTACAAAATCCATTCATTTCGTCTCTTCACCTCCGGTCGCTCGTCGTCAAAAAGTGCTGTATTATGTAGTGATACGTCTTGTGATTCGTTTCTTTGGTTACTACGTCTCGGAGCAATACGAACGGTCGACAGTTTTCTGTACATCTTCGAGAGCTCAAGAGAAATGTAGCTCCGATGGAGATAGCGGGAGACTGCGAGTTCTTGATTTGACGTCACAAGGTGACTAGTCCCATGCCCTCACTGTTCGACCCTGAACCAAAATGGTGTCTATTTTCGCCCGATTTTCCGTACTTCAACCGCGCATAGAAAATCAGGGATTAAACCAAATCAAAAACTTTTTGTGACGAAATGCTCCAAATGATAACAGAATTTATTTGACGGGGAAAAAAATTGGGGGGTTAGGTGCACTTTAAGTGTCCATGCGTCTGACATGTGAGTAAGTTTCAGCGGAGCTCCTTTGCGGCCGAAGGCCTCAGAGCGGAGAACCATAGTAAGGGGTTAGTTTCTAATGAAACTGAGTTGATAAGGTAAAATGGCCACCGGAAAGAGATTGAAAGCTGACGTTTCGAGTGTAAGCCCTTCGTCAGAGCGAAGGGCTAACCCTCGAAACGTCAGCTTTCAATCTCTCTACGGTGGTTAATTAACCTTATCAACTCATTTGATAAATCCAAAACTTTAAGGAAAGTTGGTAACCTATCGATGCGAGAAATTTTGGTTGTGACGTCTGCGTACGCCTGCCCGCCCATCCATCCGTACAGACTCTAGGGGATGGGGAGGGGAGTCCCAAGGCAACCTGATGGGGGGGGGGGGTGGAGAATACCATCTATTCTTGGCGGGAAATCTCCCGCTGCTTTTGGACAACCGGCGTTTTTCTTGGCGGGAAATCGCATGATCATCTTCGCTTTTGAAAAAGAGGTTTCTTAAAAAGCCTAAGCTTATTTAGCAAAATGATTGTTCGACAGTACTGAAGTTTTAAACTTGGGGAAAAAAACATCTAATATCTATAAATGGAAAGAAAAATTTCAAACGAATGCTCAGTTGTTTTTTTGGTGAAAGGCAGAAAGTTCAAGTTACGAAATCTACCTTCGAGGAAAGGACTTCATTTTTGTTCTTTACGGCGGGGAGTTTGTCCTGTTCTGAAACACAACCGAGTAAGTGATTTTTTTAAAGGCTTTAAGACACATAATTTTGAGCATTACGGTCAAATAGTCAAATCTTTTGCCGTTCCAAAATTTATGCCAAAAGCGGCTCTCATTTATGTTTCCAAAGATCCTATTCAAGCTGTAAACAAAGAATTGTACAGTTTCATCTGGAATGGCAAAGACAAAGTTAAGCGTTAATGGTATTGAACATGGTGGTCTAAAGATGCTTGATATAGAATGTATGATCAAAGCCCAAAGAATAATGTGTTTAAGGAAGTACATCGAAGATTATGTTAGTCTTTGGAAAATTTTGTTGGATCATTATTGGGAATGTGGGTGGCAAGTTTATTCTGAATTTCCAGTTTGATACTTGTAAATTGCCCATATCCCTTCCGGTGATTTATTTTGGCACCCCCTTATCTGTTTTCAAGGGTGCGTGTGTATTTCCCATGGGGAAAGTCCCTTGAGACTTCCACAGACCTGTTAGGAACTGGATAAGAAGTGGTTTTCAAGAAGAAACTACTTTGCGTATGAACTTAGGCGGCAGAGGATTTTCTTTCGCACGTAAATTACGGCTGTCCGCACGTAATTATCGAGCCTTAAACGCTCTTCCTATGATCCATATGTGATACTGAACCCGTTCCATCGTTTTCTATACTTAGCCAATGATCACACACGTAACATGGTGGTGTGGTGACGTGCGTGGAGGGGGTAATTGTACATGCTTACAATCCTTTAACAATCCTTCCCCAGACCTCTAGCATTTTGAAAATCGCATGTTCTTCATAAAGGTTCGGCAAATGATCCGAAAAGTTCGCATACATACCCACAAAATCCCCTTACCCGGGATTAACTTGCGACCTGGACCCAACACCAACACTTTCTTTTACCAATATTGTGAAATCCTCGTGTTTTTTCTTACAGTGTTTCATAACAGCGTCATAACCTCTTTGTTTCGTGATATTTACCACGCTAGCTAATAAGATTTGTGGTGACGCAGCACGGGTTTTCTAAGGCGATGACATCTTAAGGAAGCGCTTTGTTGGTCACTTTTTCCTCAAAAGCACATGCTGCAAATGTTTGGAAGCGTAAAGAACGGTAAAAAGCCACAGTGAAATCATTCATTATATTATTGATGGTCAAAATCGTGACATTATTAGAGGCTGGGCGTATTTCCGCAAAAAAGGTTTTACGGTTTTGACACTTTGTTCTATAACATAACTGGTCACGCAAGACGTGCATAAATGTATGTCACACAAGTTCGAGCGTGGCATGCATTCCGCGTGACTAGTGATGGCAGTGTTATGTCAGTGAATTTGAAAATATGGGATTTGAATTAGTCACTGAAACGAGGGACAGTTTTAGTTTTCAGTTGAAACAAAGTGCCTGAAGTAAACAAAGCTCGGATTTCGCGCGATAGTTTTTGCGTTATTTTCCCTCTCCTGCCGTTGTCACGACGATTTTTTTTTTCAATGTAAAAAAAGCATCCCCATTTGTTGCTACTTTTGTAGCAGCAAAACTACTTGTAAAGACTGTTTTGACGCATGGCCCTTCCTTGCTAAGACGGATGTTGTATCATATGGTGATGTAATGAATCAAGTTAATTGGAATAATAAGAATATACTTAGTCAAGGAAAATCTATATATCAGCCCCTATATTATCCCTATGCGGGATAATTGTAGACTCCCCGTACTGCACGTTCTGTGAAAATTAAATGAAGTGGAATCCCCGGAGCATTTATTTTTCTTTTACAAAGTAGTAGATATGTTTTGGAAAGGGGTTTTAGCGTGGATAGCCCTTTATAGCAATGAAGTAAAGGATATTTGATCACGACGTCTTTTTTGGCAAATTCAATATCAGTCAAGATTTTATGGAAATCAATCACATCCTTTTTTGTATCCATCACTTGACGTTTTTAAAGCTAAATTGAAAGCTACCTACAAATGAGAACTTTGTGTTGCTATGAAAATGATGATCTTTCAAAGCTTCATGTTAAATGGGACGTAGTTGTTTCGATTCGTTTTTTAATTAAAATCCCTCTATCCAATACATTACTTGATCAACACGATCTTGCCACACAATACACAATATACACAATATATAAATATATATAAATATATTTTTTGCATTGTTAATTTCTCCATTGGCCTTTCTCTCTTTTCTTTAGAATATTGTAACAGCTTATGTTTTGTGTATTGTATTTGCATATTATAATGAGAAGCGAAAGGAAATAATAAAAAAACGAAAAAAAAAGAAATTATATTTTGCAATGGAAATTTAATTTTTGTTATTAGAAATGTGTCATTTGCATTTATTTTTTATTTATGTTCACGTTGACTTTCAAAAATAATTAGAAAACGCGCTCAGATTTGAGACAGATGTAGTCGTGACTTTGTAGTCTTGAATATTTTTCCATGCTCAGCCGATTTCCACGATGCAAGAAGTGTAATGCAAATTTCATTTAAGTATAAACGTATGGGTTTTCGAATAAACTTTTTCAAAAATGATTTCTCTGTCCACTATTTCGTGTCTGTTTGTTCCTAACTGTAGGTCAAAGCACAGTTGTTAGACAACAGCATCAAATTTGCACAAGGTGAAGCATCACTTCAGTTAGATGTCGGCAAATAACTGCTTTCAAGTTCGACTGTCGGGTCCATCTCTTTGTGCAATTGTTGATTTTCTTGACGTTATAAAGCGGTGAAACATTCATTGAAACAAATATGTCAACCTTGTCAAGACTAGCGAAATGAAACTCGTTTCTCTTCGGTCACAACGTGACAAGTCCGCCTTTATCACGAGGTGAAATATTTATTCATATTTTCCTTTAGGCAAAGTCAATTAGATTAGAGAAAGAGAAAGCCGGAAGTTTACAAAGGCTGTGTTGACAAAACCAGATGACTAAGGCAAGTGACGGCAAAAAAACCCAGCTAAGCAGTTGTCGGCTTGAAACTATTTTATCCGGAAAGTTTCCAAGAACAGTTTTGTGCCTTCCTCAAAAAGCCCCAATTTATATAAGCTTACTTCGCGGCCGCAAAACTTATACCTTAGTTTAAAGTATGTTTGGAGTTTGTTTGTTTTCAATCTCGATGGTCTCTAGTTAGAGAACGAGATATAAAAGTTATTTAAGAAACTACGAAAAGCTTCCGAAAACAGTTATGTGCATTTCTCAAAGCACCAGAATTTTATACACTTCGCGACCGCAAGACTTATGTCTTAGTCTTCAGAAAGTTGTGGTTTGTTTTGACTTCCAACAAAATGTAGAAAATATTTTAGTAACTATAAGCGAATCAGTTTTCGGTTTAAAGCCATTTTATCAGATAAGCTTCCGAAAACAGTTCTTTGGGTTCCTCAAAGTGTCCGAATTTCTTCGACGTCGCTAAACTTACACGACATTTCTTCAATAATTTACAGGTGCTTGAAATCTCCCAAAACCCTTTCTTTCAGGTAGTCCTAATAAAATGCCAGTGGAATGCCAGTATAATTTTTTTGCTAGACTAATAGTGGCAGTAGGTGTTATTTGTTAACATCTGAACACGATGAAACCAAAAAGATAACCCATTTACTTCAGAGTAAGTTGTGATTTTAATGTTGTAAAAGAGCGCCAAGTTCATTCAAGTGAACAGCTAACAATCCAAGAAGATTCGACAATCCTTGACAGTTACATGACAGGATATGGAAACATTGCAAGAACCAAGCAAGACGGCTCGTGAGTAAAATATGTGTTAATTTTGATGTCGGAAAAAAAATAATCAAGTTGTGCTCAGCCTCTAGAATGACCTTTCCTGCTCAGATTCACAGAACAGATCCCCAAAATATGGGAGGACAATTCGGATCACATTCGGGCTTTTTGAGAAACGCTTTTTAAAAGAAAACGAGCCAATGAAAGCCCCGAAATATATTTGGGACCGAAAAGTTTCAGGACTATTCTTGAGAAACGAACAACAGGTTATTCCTTGGGAACTCCACTTTTTGGCTTGGATAAATCTACGTATTATGCATGTTGCATCCCCAGTTCAAATTCATGCCTTGTTTCTAGGAAATAAGTTGCAAACATTTGACAACTCGACTCCGTTTCTGTGTGAGTATAATTTTCAACTTTGCTGCTTTGGGAATTCGTTATTTAGTGCACTCACATATTTAAACTTCGAATGCGAGGCTTGGGCTGAAATTAACTAATTTAAGTAAAAATGCATCTATCTGAGGGCTAATGAGTGGAGCCTACATACAATGTTTGTGCCTGTTTGACGAGGGTGACACTACACAGTCTTCGACTGATAAACCTCTGGCCATCGGATTCCAGATCGAATTGGAATTTGAAAATGCTGGGTCTTTTGGAGGGGGATGAAGAACCGTGGGACCCAGAGAAAAAACCCTCGGAGCAAGGACGAGAACCAACAACAAACTCAAACCATATAAGTCACCGAGTTCGGGAATCGAACCCGGGTCACATTGGCGGGAGGTGAATGCTACGAAGTGGGGGAAATGTTCTCAGAAATTTATGTTGACGTCAACTAAAGCTGATTTAAGAAACTAATCTTGTTTGTTTTTATTCCTTGAAGTATATCAGAGAACGAAATTACAAATCAGAGAAAAGCTCTACAGAAACAAGCCATGCACGCTAGGCGTGACTATGTTTTTTTCGCAAAGTCCCACATTACAGCCTGGCTCCCAGAGTGTGGCTTTCCTTCTGCTGGGCTCGGAAAAAACGGTCGTGTGGGCAACTTTCCTGTGATTTGAAATTTTTCTCTGATCTCATGCATAACCTAAGAGACATATTTATTCCATGCTATTCAAATTTTGATGACTTGCTGTGTGTAGTGATACTTGTCAGGTTATTAATGGAAGGTAGGGCATGGGTATCCAAGGGGAAAGAATTTTTTCGTAAAAACTAAATAAGATGTTGATTTTATTTAAATTATTGAACTAAATATTTAGAGTGGAATTTCCAGTTCAGCAGATCTGCTTTAAATGGAGTCCTGTATCTAAAACATAATCCTAAGTAACGATAGAAGAATACCGTTGACATCAAACTACACAGATGACTACTTGCACAATTCATCGATTACAAAAAATGAAAATCTTGGATGCTTGAAAAAGTGCACGAGAAACAACAAACAAGCGTTCATTTTGTTTTCTTCAAAGGAACCAAGGGAAAGCAAATCAATTGGTATCCCAAAAACCCAAGTAATAAATGGGAGGAAAATCGAATTAATTGGGAGCTACAGAAATCATAATGAGCACATACGGCACAGCCATGGAAGGATTCGTTCGGTATCCGTGAGACTTCCTAGGAGAAAAATTGACAGAGAATCCAAACGAAGTTTGGCTCTCATCCTTGCTACAAGGTTTTTCTCTGAGGTCTAGTATTTTCTTCCTCCATGAAAACCAACATTTCTCAGTTTCAACTCAATCAGAACTCCGAGGGCCATAACTCTTATCAGTCGTAAAACAGCTACCATTTTACCTCGTTAATCGATATTCATTCATTTATCCCATGCATGTTTCTGTTACACGTGAATTGTTCCTCCTTAGTAAGGACAGAGTTTTTAAATATCAACAAAATGACCCTAGACAAGGGTCGTAAGCGTGCGGAGCAAAGAACAGTTGAAAATTTGTTCGGCATTTATCTTCAGTTCATATGCTTATGTACACAGTTCCAAGCAACTGTTAAAAACCTTATCGAAAGCTGCTTAAATACATGTACTACAGTGGATGATATAATACCACAATAAAGGCATATTTACAATTCTTTTAGTACCAATATTATTTTTATGTTAGCAAGTTTCAGGACTGTTAAAAACGTTTTACTTGAGTTTTTTAGTCAGAATAAAACCATGCACAATTTTTGGCAACTTATGTTTTATTTGTGGAACTAAAGATTACAACAATAGACCCTTTACCGATACAGCAGCCCCCCCCCCCTCCCGGCATCCCAAATTTATTTATTCTTTTGTAGTGATAATGCAGCATTATCACAATAAAATAATCAATCCAGTAGTATGGGATGCCCAGGAGGCAAAATCAGTATGGCTGCTGTATCGGTAAAAATGTCTATTGGTTGGCTTGGTCACTTTTTCATGATGATTATTTTTACCGGGGGTAGTTTTGCAAACCGTTTCTTATGCTTAAAGCTGTTGAATAACGAGAGTTTTCAAAGGTTACTCCTGCAATGTTTCAAAACACTTAAGCAGTCTCTTAAAACTTTGCCGATACCTCTCACTGGAAAGAAAGCATATAACAGGGTTTATAGCACAATTTGCTTGAGCCATAAACCAGGCGATGTCATGGAAGAGAAGGAGGCCACAATGGGAACTACTGTCCGGTACGAAGAAAAACAGTAAGATGATACTACTCCAGGGCAACCAGCAAAGTGCAAACCCTAACACGATAGCAATGGACATCTTGAGAACGCTTTTGTTTCTTCTTGCGCGCTGTTCCTCGACGCTCTTCGATTGCTCACTTGGAAATACCTGTGTCTTGAGTGCACCAAGGATGACGGAGTAGAGTACGATCAACAAGACGGTAGGGATAAAATAAAACGTAACAAACCAGGTTATGACGTAATATGCAAAAGTTGAAGGCTCTCCAAATATTTCTTCCCACCGAAACTCACACCTTGGTTGTCCTCCGGGATACTCAACAAGTTTGAGACTAGCAATGTATGGCGAGTTGACGGCCATCACGATGATCCACGTGGCGAGAATGAAAAAGGCGCACAGCCTTGAACCGATGAGTTGGGAGCGGAAGGGAAATACCACAGCTCCAAAACGGTCCACTGCTATCAGAACCAGGCTCTGAATAGACACAGCAACGGACACACTTGGTAAAAACACGATCAGCTTGCACAAAGCATGACCAAAAGGACCACTGACAAAGCCGGAGTCGGAAGCCGCGTACAACTGTGTTAGATTTAGTGGAAACATGAATATTGGAAACAGCAGGTCGGAAATGGCCATGTTGACGATAAAAAAATTTATCGGTTTTTTCAATGCTTGTGTTCTGTAAACAACTATCGTAATGAACGTATTCCCGAGAAGAGAAACAACAAAGGTGAGAGAGTAAACGGAGGTTTTTACAATTTTTTCTGCTGTCGGATTCAACCAATTGGTGCAGCTTGACCCATTTACCGCTGTGTTCATGTTTGCCGACTTGCTGATGGTCTTGTTTATGAGTTCCTTCTCTTAATAATTCAACTGATTTCCTAAGCGTTAGTCTTTTTATGACAAACGCGAAGCTATAGCGAACCATCTGTCTCGACATTCGTCACGTGGTTTTTGACGTCACAAAAGGGCGTGTGGAATGCTAAAAATGCGGAGTCATTTAAATTTAAATGTTTTGCTGACTAAGATGGACGTAATATGAATTTTAGTGGTTGCAGCAATATCCTCCCATCATAAAGAATGTTTACCTGAAATTTTCTCAGGAGGAATTTCCAATAATTTGGTCTTCCGTTAGCCTGCGTGCAGACGTCTCCTCGCAGGCTAGTCTTCCGTGTCATGCGGAATGTCATGCCACTTATAGCGGAGACCTTCTTATGTTGTCTTCAAATTTAATAGAAGCGGGTCAAAAGAAAGGATTGATGGGTAGAACAAGGTGTCTGTAGGACCTTACGCCTGTTTTCTTTATCTAAAACGCGGTCAAGTCTCAGTTTACCAGTATGCGTCCATGATTTATATCATGCGAGATATCCAGACATTTTCTAACTGATATTAAAAGGATTCTTTTTTAGATTAGCGTACCGTGTACCAAAACATATGTTGTGATAATTGGTTAAAAAATTACGTTTGCTCTCTGCTCAGGTTTTTTTTGCAAATAGACTTCCTTTTTGATAAATAAGTCTGTGCAACCGAGCATACCTGTGGCTCTTCTTTCCCGGATTGATTCTCTAATAAACTTGTTTCTTCTACCTCTTGCATGGTAAAGTCTTAGTTTACCAGGTTGAGTCTATGATAAAGGTGGCTCGATCGGGGATTTGAGTGACGATAACTTTCAACTTTGAGCAACCAGTCTACCACAGTGAACAACCTAATAGGAAATCGTTACTGCTGTCCTAGAGAAGGATGAAATTTTACAACGAGGTAAGTTTCATCGAAATCGGAATTTTCATACCCGAACGTCCCACTGGATCCGACTGGACCTTCGACCTGACATATCTGTATTCAGTCTGCAAAATTTTGAGAGTTTCTATCAAAGCGTTTTCAGGAAATTTTCGGGTGAAGCTTTGAGGTGTTAAAAAATGAACTCTCATGTCCACGACGGCTTAGTGGAGTAACATTTCGGTTTTAAATGAATGTTACTTCATCTAATTACTTTGTGTGAAAAGTTCAGGGAAATCTTTCCATTTGATTTCTAGAAACGTTGGGTTGAATATGAACTGGTTTAGTGTGTTACTCGGCTTTTTTCATAAATCAAAAATTGACCCTACACTTTCTAAAATGGTTATGAATTAAAAAGCGGTAGATGGTTTTTTTTCAAATTCATTGAAACGTTATAAGGCTGTCAATTTTGAGCCTAAACTCAGGAAAATATTGGACTGATTTTCATGCCAGTGGCTTGTTACCCTCAATATGCATAGTTTAAGGTGTTGAAAAAATTGAGCTTTTATTGAAAAGTATATCCATAACGGCTTGGTGAAGAAATATTGTGGTTTTCAATGAATGATTCATCATCTACTTACTTTGTGTAAAAATTACAGGGAAATCGTTTCATTTGATTTCTAGAAACGTTGGCTTGAATATGAACTGGTTCAGTGTGTTACTCGGCTTTTTTAAAATCAAAAATTGTCCCTTCACTCTCTAAAATGGTTATGAATTAAAAAGCGGTTGACGATTTTACTTTTAAATTCATTGAAATTAAACGTTATAACTGTCAATTTTGAACTTAAAACTCAGGAAAATATTGGACTGATTTCCACGCCAGTGGCTTGTTGTTCCCAAAATGCATCTCTGTTGTTTCGAATCGGCGTGCAGTTGTACATTTCAGTACATTATCAATTCATATAACGCTTGATTGCTTTCCGGAGATGTTCCGAGAAAGATGCACGTTTTCGGAACATGTTCGGAAAGCAATCGAGCGTTAGATGAATTTACGATGTACTGAAATGTACAATTGCACGCCGATTCGAAACAATAGAGATGCATAATGAGAGCAGCAAGCCACTGGCATAAAATTCAGTCAAATGTTTTCCTGAGTTTAGCTCAAAATTGACAGCCTTATAACATTTCAATGAATTTGAAATTCGGGGATTGTATTGAATATTGATTAATCTCCTTGAGGGCTAAATTTAAAGAAAAATCACCTACCGCTTTTTAATTGATAACCATTTAATAAGTGTAGGGGCAATTTTTGATTTGAAAACAAAGCCGAGTAACACGCTAAACCAGTTCATAATCAAGCCAACGTTTCTAACAATCAATGGAACGATTTCCCTGAAATTTTCACACAAAGTAAATAGACGATGTGACATTGGTTTCAAACCGAATGTTATTTCACCAAGCCGTTGTGGACATACTTTTTAATAACAGTTCAAAATTGTTTTGTAATTGTTGCTTTTAACACCTTAAAACTTCACCCAAAAATTTCTCGAAAGCGCTCACATAAATTCTTAAAATTTTGCAGAGGTGAATACAAATATGTCAGGATGAAGATCCAGTCAAGTGCTTGACAAGTAGTTGACTCTCCTGTAAAATAGGGGATGACGTCATTGCATCGCAATGGGTTGTTTACCCTTTCCCCTAAAAATCCGGAAATTTCGGTTGGAATGTAAATGGGAAGACAAATTTCCGTTTCCCAAACGGAAAATTTCCGGAGAAAACGGGATGTTTTGAAAGTTTTGAAAGGAAGTGCAAAATTCACAAACGGAAATTTATGTGCCATTTACGTTTTTCTATTAAATATATCTAGTTAGGCTAGCCTGACAGCGGAGCTCCTCAAAACCTCCGTTGAAAAACAAAAGAAGACTAAGAAAGATAGTGCATTTTCTTGGTTTGATGTTTGCGGTTTCTTCCGCGGTTTCATAAATTGCGTTTCGGTTTAATATTTACCATTTACGATAATAATGGAAATAAAGACCCATTACAAAGGAAGGAAGTCACGGAATGGAGGTAAGAAAACCAAAACGGAACAACAACCAAAAAAAATAAAAAAACAGGAGAGAAAAATAGTGAAAATGTGAGGTTTGAACACGCGCCACCTGAAAAAGATACAAAACATAGTCGGATTATTTGTGCGTCTAACCACTGCACCATCGAAGCAGAACTGTGACTCTCTCGGTGATGTTTCCCAACAGCTGAGTACCCACGGTATGTTTGAGAAACATCTCCGAGAATGTCACAACCTCGACCGACCAAATATGCACGAACAATTTAACATGCTGAAAAAATGCAGAGGCAAGTTTGATAAAGGAAAGGAAACCGGCTCCAAACACGCAAGCAGACTCCATGCGTGCGAAACTGTTTAATTAGCTGACATTGTTCTAATTAACTGACATTATTCATGTTCTTTTTCATTCTTAAACTGCTATATATTCTAACTCAAAACTTTAATAATTTGCATTTGATAATGGCGACAGGATGACGCCGAGACGTCATGTTCTTGCGTTAATATTTCTTTTAAAATGTTTTTCGATATCTTCTTTAATCAAAAGTCTTGTCATTGGGCATCTCTTTTAGAAATTAAATTAAGCTTATTTGTAGACTTAGGCCGAACTCCTAGTTATTACCAAGACAGAAACTTGTGTTTTGAAAGTTTTAGAAGGAAGCGAATTCCGTGATTTCTTGCGTTCGAGATGCAGAGTTTCTAGTGACGTCGCGTAAAGAAACTCCGTACTTTGCGGTTGAATAGAGAAACTCTAGAATCAAAATACTAGTCTTCAACTTTGTAAAGAATACTGCCCAGCGATGGAAAAAATACTACCGGTGTAGAATGGTGATGAAAAGCCCTACATTTGAGAAAATGAACTCAAAGAAATGTTTCCACGGCGGTCTGCATTTTGTTTATGCTTGTTTTTAAGCACTGTCTTCACGTTTAAAGAACACATTAAAACAAGAGTAATTTAATTTAGGGTCTACCATGAGGACAAATCAAGTTGCTCTGGTCGTTCCTTTATCAGTTTATGCAATCTCACCTATTGCAGGCGGCGAAGCTGACCGCTGAAAGAGCTGGGAAATATTATTTTGTTTCTAACGTTTACAACTGAATAAAACAAGGACATCTTTTATAGAGATGTACTGTCTTTCATAGTTCGTAATTTTCCATCGGCCACCGAAAACACAATCATAGGCCTGCATGCGCTAAAATTCATGCGCATGCGACAATAATGAAAATAAAAACCCGTTACGAAGGAAGGAGGTGATGGAAAGGAGGTACAAAAATCAAGCCGAAGCAACAACAAGAAAGAAAGAAAGAAAGGAAAAAATTGGAGACACAAAATAGTGAAGTTGTGAGGTTTGAACTCGCGCCATCTAATAACGAAAAAAAAAAAAAATGAAACAATTTGCGCGTCTCTCCACTACGCCACCACACCAAGGTTAGGATTGATATTTTGTGTACGTAAACTTATTCATAACAGTCTGCCTTGACATTGTACGCACGGACAAGGTTATAATGCACACTGCAGTACAGTATAGGTCTCTTCAGTACATCATTTGTCGCTTTCAATGACCTTCTCAGTATTGTGCGGAAGAATGACGGGCTTTCGATTCAAATGGTGACAAAAATTACTTTCGTTGAATCTTGTCACCGGGCATTTTTTTAGTCTTTTTCTCTGGTAGAATTTAAGACTGATACACTTAAAGGTGAATTCCTTGTTATTAAACACAGACAGGAACTTGTGTTTTGAAAGTCTTAGAGGGAAGCGTATTTCGTGATTTCTTGCATACAAGATGCAGAGTTTCTAGAGACCTCGCGTGAAGAAACTCCGTACTTTACGGCTGAAACAGCGGTTGAATAGAGAAAACCTAGGATTACAGATACTCTTCTTCAACTTTGTAAAGAATGCCACTCAGTGATGAAAGAAAAATTACCGTTGTATACGTTGAAAATCGTGACGAAAAGTCCTATGTTTAAAAAATTAAACCAAAACAAACTGTATCCAAGGCGGTCTGCATTTTGTTTATGCTTTGTTTTTTTACGCGTTGCCTTACCGTTTATAATTGTAAAGAACACAGTGAAATAAGAGTAATTCAGCGGCATTTTATATAAGGAACTACCATGCATGGACAGAACAAGTTCCCATTTCAATGCTGTTTCCTTAGTCGTTTCCTTATGAAATCTCACCCATTGCAAGCGGCTAAGCTGACCGCGAAGAGTTTCTTTAATTCATGATCAGATCCGGGAATAACTTGTCTGTTCCAAACATCTGGAAACAAAACAAGGACATTTTTTATAGAGATGAACTGTCTTTTTTAGTTCATGATGTTCCACAGGCCACTGGAAGAAAACACAACCAAAAAGGCGTTTTATTTTCGCCTCAAGGAAAAGTTACCCGCAAGTAATTCAGCTCGAGGCGGGTATAATTTCACGGCTATGGCTATTTTGAACGAATGTTTACAAGTTTTTTAATAATGTCAAGAAAGTTATCGTAAACACGTAAACTCGCTCAATTAAACAATCCTTTGGACGTAAATCTACAATCAAATATGGAGTATACTCGTTTAAGTGAACTGAGAAGTACTTGAATCTAAACGAAAGATTACTGCTCGAATGGTTCTTTGCAGAGGGTTGCTTAGCAAATCTTCTCTGAAAAAAAAGTATGTCCTCGAACGAAGATTTCTTCCCTTCAAGCTCTTCAATTTCTTCTATATGCGCCGTGAAGTTTAAAGCAATCCTTCACGTCTTTTCCTTTTCACATAGAGCTATTATAAGGACGTCTTCATTTGCAGCATGTCAAGATACCTTCATGAAAATCGAGCGTGTTGTGTCGAAATTGTGTAAAGTGTCCATGAGAGTAACCCTTTTTAAGAAAAGATGGAATATTCAACATGTTGCGAGCGTGGGACAAAAAAGAAATCTGACTCCCCGACGGGAATCAAACCCATGACCTTCCGTACACCGGTCGGACGCTCTAACCATGTTGAATATTCCATCTTTTCTTATTTCTTCCCCGAGCTTAAAATTCACCGTCTTTCTTTATTTATCACTTATAGGGCACTTCGACATTGCTGATGCTAGCAGTATGCAGGACGCGTGTCACCACGAACTCAGTAAATATGACCTATGCGCGACACGAGTCTCCCATTAGCTCAGTGGTTAGAGCGTCCGACCGGTATACGGGAGATCATGGGTTCGATTCCTGTCGGGGACTCAGCTTTTTTCTTTGTCCCACGCTCGCGACATGTTGAATATTCCATCTTTTTTTATTTCTTCTCCGAGCTTAAAATTCACCATCTTTCTTTATTTAATCCTTTTACTTAACGCCTTAGAAACGATGGTTTAGACTAAAGCGTTAGATCGAGCGGGTTGGTCCGCTATTTTTCACGCGAGTATTCAGAAGCTTCGAACATTTTACATAAAGTATGGTACAAGGTACATCGTACGGTTACGTGACGTCGCGACCATCAAAATTGAGTCGCATGGATATATATATTTCTATGAGTATGGTGCTTTGCTCGTGCGGCCTTCGGCAGTAAAGGAGCTCCGCTATCAGTTTCAGGTTCTGCGCCAATAGACAAACTAGTTTCAGTTTCTCTGCAAATAAGAGTGAATCGCGCAAATGGCACATGCTATACTCGAACAAAATTTCCCATTCGGGCGTTTTTGTTTTCCACTTGCACAAACCGTCGACCAAACGGTTCCCCTGTAAACGGTACACAACCCATACGGTCGCTCGAATTTTAATGAAACTTGCCTCATTTAAAACTGTCATCTTTCTCTAAGACAGCAACAACGATCGATTTTCTATTATGTTGTTACTCCGCCGTCAGGAAGGGGTATAGTAATAGTCAATTTTACCCCGCCGTCAGGACGGGGTCTAGTAATACCCATTTTTTTTCCGTGGTTTTTTTTGGGTGGTCACTTGCCCCAGACCTCCGGTTTTCGCTCGGCCAAAGAAATACTCGTCGTGTCTTTCGCTACACGGCCAAGGGCTTTTATCTTGAGTGACCGTAACATATTTTAAACCCCCTGGGGGGGAACAATGGCGGAATCTAATGCCCCAGGGGCTTTTCTTTTTGGGGGGGGGGTCACTTGCCCCAGACCTCCAGTTTTCGCTCGGTCAACCAAATACTCGTCTTGTCCTTAGGGCTCGTATTTTGCCCCCCTAGGGGAGGGACAACAACGGCGGGGTCTAATGCCCCTGGGGCTTTTCTTGTTTTTTTTTGGTGGTCACTTGCCCCAGACCTCTGCTCGGTCAAATCAATGCTTGCCGGTAATCTTCGTTTGTTTACCGGTTATTCGCCAGAATTTTCGTGAAAGTTGGTGTAGAAAATCACTGGCGATTTAATGGCATAAAAGCCCCTTCGATAAAAGCAAGAATGAAGGTGCTAGCGAGCTTTGAAGCTGGTATGAATTCTAATAACTTGCCCTGGCAAGTAAACATTACATCACTGAAACACAGAAGCCGATTCGGGGAAGTCCCTTACTTTCGCCAAGTTGAATAATTCAACTGAGAAATGCAAGCATTTTTTTTGGCAGTTTTGCTTTGCCTCGCCAAAATCTTTAGGGAAAGTTGTGTACGAAAATACAAGAAATTCAATAAAGTTGATTTCTTTTCGATGAGAGCAAGGACGAAGGTGCTAGCGAGCTTTGAAGCTGGCATGAATTCGCCTAACTTTCCGTAATACGTAAACATTACGTCATTGAAAGACAGAAGCCGATTCGGGGAATTTCCTTGCTTTCGCTAAAGCACTTATGGAATCATGGCCTGAAAGTAGACTTTTACGTTTCCTTTTTCTGTAGATAACCGTTCCCTTTCGATTTAAGGATAATTTTTCTTTATCAATAAATCTATTTAAATTTCCGTGCCCTTGTTTAATATTTAGAATGACGCAGAGATGTCATTTCGCTAAAAAAAAAAAACGTGATGTAACTGAGTCACGCCATGGTCAAAACTATTTCGTCACGTTCTTCTTCGTGAGTGTTAGAACAGGTGGATGACCATGGAATTAGGGAAGGGAAAGGTGTTCGTACTATAAGGTATTCATGATATCACAAGGAGAAGGGTGCAGAGAAGATGTTGGAGGGGGGGGGGGGCATGGCAGCACACGCGTCAAACGTAAGAAAAATCACCAACTTCAAAACTTTATACCACTTGGGCACATATCTTGAGTGACGGTAATGTATTTTGCACCCAGACGGGAGGGGGAAAAACGGCGGGGTCCAATGCCCCCGGGTCTTTTCTCTACTTGTTACCCCGCCGTCAGGACGGGGTCTAGTAATACCCGTTTTTTTTTGTCGTGGTCAGTTGCCCCAGACTTCCGCTCGGTCAAAACAATACTTGCCGGTAAACTTTGTTCGTTTAGCGTTTATTCGCCAGAATTTTCATGAAAGTTGGTGTAGAAAATTACCAGCGATTTAATGGCATGAAAATTCCTTCGATGAAAGCAAGAACGAAGGTGCTAGCGAGCTTTGAAGCTGGCATGAATTTGCCAAACCTGCCCTGGCACGTAAACATTACATCACTGAAACACAAAAGGTGATCCGGGGAAGTCCCTTGCTTTCGCCAAGTTGAAAAATTCAACAGTGAAATGCAAGCATATTTTTGGCAGTTTTGCTTTGCTTCGCCAAAATCTTTAACGAAAGTTGTGTAGAAAAGTACAAGAAATTCAATGGAGTTGACTTCTCTTCAATGAGAGCAAGGACGAAGGTGCTAGCGAGCTTTGAAAGCCAATGATTCATGCTACGTGCCGTAGCACATAAACATTACGTCATTTAAACACAGAAGCCGATTCGGAGAAGTAAACTTGCTTGCGCCAAATCACTCATCGAATCACGGCCTAAAATAGACTTTTACGGTTTTTCATAGCTATCAGTTTCCTTTAGATTTTAGAATGAGTTTTTATCAAGAAATCTATTTAAATTTCCGTGCCCTTGCTATTTAGAATTACGCTGATATGTCAGTTCGTTTATTAAAAAAAAAACGTGACTTAACTGAGTCACGCTATGGTCAAAATATTTCGTCACGTTCTTCTTCG
This sequence comes from Siderastrea radians, assembly GCA_964017195.1. Taxonomy (NCBI): domain Eukaryota; kingdom Metazoa; phylum Cnidaria; class Anthozoa; order Scleractinia; family Rhizangiidae; genus Siderastrea; species Siderastrea radians. The sequence goes on from OZ024893.1 coordinate 25,216,348, forward strand.
CGAAAGCTAGGTCAAGTGGATGACCGAGGAATGAGGGATGGGGTTCATGCTATCAGGGATTCATGTTACCACAGGGAGAAGGGTGCGGAGTAGACGCATAAGGGGAAATGGCAGCAAACACAGGTACGATAAATCATCAACTTTAAAATTCACACCACTTGAGCTCGTATCTTGAGTGACCGTAATACATTTTGCTCCCTGGGAGGAGGAGAAAAACGGCGGGGTCCAATGAAAGTAGGAACGAAGGTGCTAGCGAGCTTTGAAGCTGGAATGAATTCGCCTAACTTGCCGTGGCACCTAAACATTACATCACTGAAACACAGGAGCCGATTCGGGGAAGTCCCTTGCTTTCGCCAAGTTGAATAATTCAACAGTCAAATGCAAGCATTTTTTTGGCAGTTTTGCTTTGCTTCGCCAAAATCTTTAGGGAAAGTTGTGTAGAAAAGTACAAGGAATTCAATGGAGTTAACATTTCTTTGACGAGAGCAAGGACGAATGTACTAGGGAGCTTAAGTTTGAAAGCTGGTATGAACTCGCGATCGCTATGAACTTAGTAATTATGATGTAAAGTATGTATGTATGAGTGCCAAGAAGTGAGTAATACTGCCCTCCATAATTTCCCCCCGACCACAGGCCTTAAAAGTGAGAAATTAGAAATGAGAACCAAGATAACAGAAAAATCTTTGACCCCGGCGGGATTCGAACCCACGACCTCCGAATTAGAACACCGTCGCTCAACCAACTGAGCTACGAGGCCAGGCTGAGTCACGCTGTGCTCAAAATAATAATTTCATCACCCTCTTCGTCACGCACGCTAAAACAGAGTGATTAGGCAAGTCGTGTCTTGATTTATATTATCATCGCAAGCACGTAAAAGATACGATAAATCACCAACTTTTACCTGGCCGTAATATATTTTGGACCCCAAGGGCAGAGAGAACAACGGCGGGGTTAATGCCCCCTGGGGCTTTTCTTGTTTTTTTCATAGTCACTTGCCCCAGACCTCCGGTTTTCGCTCGGCCAACCAAACGTTCGTAGCATCTTTCGCTACACAGGCTAGGGGTTCCGTAATATATATTTTGCACCTTGAGCGGAGGGAGAGCAACGGCGGGGTATAATGCCCTTGGGGCTTTCCTTGTTCACTGTGGTACACTAGTTCTCCAAAGTTGACAAGGTTTAAAGGTAACGTCACTTAAAAACCCGATCGAGTCACCTTAATCTTTAATAAGTAAACAATTTTTTGTTGACATGGAAAAAGTTCCTGTCCCAGTTGTCATTTCCATACTTTTGTTTCGTTTGTTTCCTTATCTTCCAATCAGGAGCCCATTTTAGTCTGACTGGGTTTAAGCACGATTGTGTCGTATCGATCCAACTTATTGCTCAATAGCCCCATCTACAGTTATAATAATAAACTCATTTATTTATTTATGCCACGGTGATCCAGTCAGAGTCAAAACTAACTCTGTTATCCTAAAAAATTACAATGTTTTTGAACGCGGACATGAGGCAATTTCGAGCAAAAACTGCAAAATTGCCGGAAATTGCCTCACATACACGTTCATAATCATTGTTATGCAAATAAGAAAAGGTAACTGTAAAAAACTATCTTTAGCAAATTTACTTTCCATCTGTAACCACGTGACTGGCACGTGAATAAGCCTTACGCACGTTGCGTCACCAGCTCAAATTTTTCCCCAAGCCTCGTTTGTACGAAATTCTTTGACTCTGTTGTTGTGTGATTATTCTTTTTAACTTTGCGTTTTGGAATTTCGTTGTAGTAGTCAAGTAGGCACCGGTTACTCTGTTTTTGTGCGGAAGAATCTCGTTAACTTTTTGGGGAGAACATTGACGTCGATGACGTCAAAGGCTATTGTCTTTATTTCATGAATAAAATGCGAAGGAATCTCATTAAAGTGGGATAATGACATGTTCTATTTTTAGTTTGTTAACAGGGTTGACCGGTTTGTTAACCAATAATGTCCTGTTCTGTTTTTTTTTTTTAAGTGCTACTACGATCAAAAACTCACTTTTATTTTTTCTTTGGATTTCGAAACTCTGTTTACTTAACACTCCCCAAGCGAAATTTTAAGCCTTAATTTCGACAAGATTATTTAAACTGCAGTTTATTTAAACTGCAATTTTCTGCAGTTTATTTAAACTGCAATTTTCCGATTTAATAGTCTGCCATTATTACACCAGAAAGGAAATAATTACGTCATTCACTCAAGAGCTTTAGAATGCAGCACGTGTAGCTCTTGAGTGAATGACGTCATTGTATCCTTTCTGTTGTTTTAATGGATTGGATTCTCATTAACGTCCTGTGGAATACTAGCGTCACTCACATACAATAGGAACAATAGACTTGTCCAAGCCTGCTCATTCTCTGCCAGCACTGTTGCTGATTGGATAAGAATCTAATCGCTTATACTTTCTTTCTACTATCCTATACATTGCTTTGCGTTATATTTTCTTGTCCTCAAAGGCGCGGCTAAAATTATGCAAAATACACTGAAGCGAATTATTTAAAAGTGGGCAATAAACAATAGCTCTGTATACAACACATGACAGTCATTTTTCTCGTACAAAAGAGTAGTTGAAGTGAACATCCACAAATTTATTTTCCCTCTATCTACGCAATTTTACACATCTTACATTCTCTACTCGCATTTTTCAATTTCGCATCCTGCAATTTTTTAGTTTGCATCTCGCATTTTTATCTCGCATCTCGCATGTCCCTTACAACTTCCTTTATGCACGCTATGCATGCCTACGAGTTAGGTTCTGGCCTCGTTCTCAGTAAGAGGCTAGCGTTCCGTCAACCTTGTTCGTAAGGTACTGGCCATACCGCGGAGTTGTGTCGTGTTGACCATTGCATTCAGATGGTTTATTTTGACATTTTATGTCGTCACACTCCATCCCTGTTAATTCAGGTGATCCACACTCCATGCGCGTTGCCTAGACTGTCTTGTACGGTCGCAGCCACAGCTACCACATTTACACTGTGGAGCTGGCGCTTAAAGGAGTGCTTCTACACTCGCCTCGGCAGTAAACGGCGGGGTCGATGATCTTCTGTGAGACCCTTGCGCCTGGTTATGCCATGCTGATGAGTCCTAACAAGGATGAAACAGCTGTCCATGGCAGCCACTGCCCGAGTGATATAGCTGTGCTCATGCGTAAGGTACTGGCCATACCGCGGAGTTGTGTCGTGTTGACCATTGCTTTCAGATGGTTTATTTTCACATTTTATGTCGTCACACTCGCATCCCTGTTAATTCAGGTGATCCACACTCCATACGCATTGCCTAGACTGTCTTGTACGGTCGCAGCCACAGCTACCACATTTACACTGTGGAGCTGGCGCTTAAAGGAGTGCTTCTACACTCGCCTCGGCAGTAAACGGCGGGGTCAATGATCTTCTGTGAGACCCTTACGCCTGGCTATGCCATGCTGATGAGGCCTAACAAGGACGAAACAGCTGTCCGTGGCTGCCACTGCCCGGGTGATATAGCTCATGCGTAAGGTACTGGCCATATCGCGGAGTTGTGTCGTGTTGACCATTACTTTCAGATGGTCTGTTTCTTCATGCACGCTACACGCTTGCCCACGAGATTCCGGCCTCGTGCGTCAACCTCTTTCCCAGGGTTCTCTCTCTTCCTTCCTCGAGGGAGGAAGAGAGAGGACCCTGGGAACGAGGTTGTCGTTCCGTTGGGTTCGGTGAAAGATACATTGTAGCAGGTCTATTTCGGTCGTGTGCGTCGCCTTCTTGTGATTTGAAACGCTTGAAAATGACGCTTTTTACTCTTTTCGGGATGAAGTGTTTTGTTTTGTTCTTCTTTTGTTACAGAAAGACAGTTATGGAGCGAAGGTGAGTGAAATTTCAGCTTGTAATGTTGCTTAGATGGGTCAGTAGTCGACACGTCGATTCGGGCGGGAGTCCAAGTGGGACAGTTTCTCGAGGATGAAGCGAACTCCATGTACCTTCAAATTCCTTTTAAAGTACCTAGTTGTTAAAAAATTTCGTTTATGGATTTTGCATGAATCGTTGAAGTTGAATGTTGAAGCAGTTAATAGAAAGGGACTCGGAAATTAGGAGAAGGACATTTGATGCGGGTTTGTACATGTTTGTGCTGGTGTGTCATTTGATCTCTTTCGCTTTTGGTTCGATATCGAGCGAGTATCTCTCGGTTTTTAATACTGTTTGGCCGTGACGAGAGAGACTGCTTCTAGCAGGGAGCATTTGATCTGCTTTAAAATTGTCACGTTTCTGGTTGGTTTTTATCAAACTCAAATGAAAGCTCAC